>CM065596.1:104721460-105321460 GCA_033119425.1 Bufotes viridis
CACTCCGGGAGCTGCTCATCTCCCTCTACTGAGGCCCTGCACCATTCACTGTCTAAAGAAAATAGGCTGTTGTTAAGAGGATATCATATATTGCAAAACTGTAAGAAAATTATTTGTGGGGTGTAATAGATGGGGAAAAAAAAACTCAGTAATTGTTCTTTGGGTTTTTGTTTCTGCTAGCTTTAACTGTATTCTTTGTTTAAGTACAGTTATAGCAATACCAAATTTTCATCGTTCTTGATGTTTTACAGTTTTTAAAAATGAAAACATTCTGACACACTTTTTTGTTTTTCCATTGATGTAAGTGTGAGGGCTTATATTTTTGAGTGATCTGTAGTTTTTATTGGTACCAGTTTGGGGTACATACAGCTTTTAAAATATATATATTTTTATTCATTAAAATAAGGCTGTATTTTCCAATGATACCGTTTTGGAATATGTATGACTTTTTAATCACTTTTTGTTCAATTTTTTTAGGAGGTGAAGTGACCAAAAACAGAGAATCAGCTATTTAGTTTTTTTCCATTACGGCATACCCTGTACTTTTATATTTTAGTAGTTCAGGCGTTTTGGGACACAGTGATACTAATTATCTTTATTTTTTATTTTTTTTGTACGATGAGAAAAGGGGTGATTTTAATTTTTATACCTTTTTGACTTTTCATATATTTTTAAAAACTTATTTACTTTTTTTTACATTTATTTTTAGTCCCCCTAAGGGAATTTAATATATGATTGTCTGATTGCATCTCCTACAGACAGCAGTGGGTTAACATTGCAGTCTATGGGAGAATCACTACCTTCCTATTTAGCCCTGCAACAGGCAGGGCTTCATAGGAACTTAGCTATGACAGGCATCAGAGACTTCAGAAGACTCAAGGCTATCATAGCAAATAAACAGTTTCTGTTTGGTCTCCGGGAGCACAGTGCTCCTGGTAAATAACTGCTCAGGTGCCATGGTCATAATTGACCATAATATCTGAGGGGTTAAATCAGCATTATCACCAATCATAGACTCTGCCACAGAGTGTCTGCTGTGTAAAACAGCAGGCACCCGGCAGCTACGGCGCCCACTCAGCTCCTGAGCGGGCGCTATCTTTAAAGATCAGATATCCACCATACATGTATGATAGATGTTGGGAAATGGTTAAATTTCTCATCTCTCTTCCAGAGTGATAGTATAGGAGCAGTAAGGTTGGTTGTGCCTAGAATGTATAGGGTTCTGGTAGAATCTAGCCCCACCTCCAACTATGTCTAAGAACTATTGTTGTCCACCACAACTACCCTTACCCCTTACTCTAAACACAGCACACACAAGAAACAAGTCATATGGCTCTTAAAAACAGAACACTTACTTAACTGATACTTTTCAATCATCTAGTGCTGTTAATGTACTGTTAGATTGTTAAGGAATTGTAATGGCATCATCACTGGTCCTTAAGTGCTCCTAACCTTGGAACTGCACTAATAATTAGGGGTTAAGGACCTGCCTTGATAATTTTACCCCAAGTCCTTGCTGTCATATACTCAAAACTCTACTCATTCTGCAGGGTTTGCATCACGAGTGCAGTTCATGTAGCCTCATGTCAGGCGGCCCCTTGACAGACCAGCCCACTAGGAGTCTGCGCTGTGAGTGAATCCGATTGGCATGGTTTGACATCCTACATAATCACTGATCAATTGTCCTGAAGTAGCTCCAGTGCCAGAACTACACAGATCAGTCCATTGTGTAGTGGATAGAGCTGGTTACTACAGCGCTGCTCCAATTCTGTTCAGTGGGAGCAGCATTGCAGTAATCAGCTCCCTCAACTGCACAATGGATGGGGCTGTTTAATTCTAGCGCCTACTTCTCGCACTGGCGCTACTTCAAAGCACTTCTGAGAATACAAGATTTCAGCTGCCCACTTGTGAGATATTGATGGCCTATTCTGAGCATAAGCCATCAATATGAAAATCCTGGACAGCCACTTGAAAAAAACAAAAAAAACAAACAAAGCACATAAAAATAAAATTCATATTTTCTTCAAAAGTATTTAAATAACTCTCCTATTTGATATATGACTGTAGCAATGTCATGTAGAGTAATTGCAACCTCTCAATGTATATCTTACAGTTAAAAGGCATCAAATACTTTATGGTATAACTTTGACACTATGACCTGTTTCATATGGATTTTGGAGCACTGGCACGGTGCCACAATGCAACTGTGACATAAACTTTCATCTCCTTGATAGGCACTCAGAAAAGTGATTTAACACAGCGGAACAAGGTCAATATCTTGCTTGTCTACCACAATCCTAGGAGCATTTTATCCTGCAGCTACTTTTCAGGAGATAAATTGAGGAGTTGAGGACTGTTACCACATTGATAAATGGACCATTCGATAATAGAGTCAGACTTAATGCAGTGTATGGTATATGGGATGCGGAGCAGATTTGTAAACAGTGCAAATATCATCTCTGACAGCTCCTCAAATATATAAAGGTCCATGACACTAGGCTATTTGTGGAATGAATGTTCAGTATCAGCATTGTTTCGCTTGCATTTATGGTGCATTCACACGACCATGCCGTGCTTTGCAGTCATCAAATGGCGGATCATCAGAAGACGGATACCGGCCATGTGCATTCCGCATTTTGCGGAACACACAAGGCCAGCGCTATATAGAAAATGCCTATTCTTGGACATGCTCTATATCTACAACACGGTGTGCTGTCCGCATCTTTTTAGGCCCCATTGAAATTAATGAGTCTGCACTCATTCCACAAAATTGCAGACCCATTCATATGGTCGTGTGAATGAGCCCTTAGGGGGAAATTTATCAAACTGATGTAAAGTAGAACTGACTTAGTTGCCCATAGCAACCAATGAGATTCCACCTTTCATTTATCACAGCTCCTTTGGAAAATAAAAGCTGGAATCTAATTGGTTGCTGTGGGAAACTAAGCCAGTTCTACTTTACACCAGTTTGCTAAATCTCCCTCTTAAGTATTTAATTGAGTCTAAGCATCATCTATACCTCAGGTGTTAATCAAGAACTCTCTCAGCCTTCAGCTAGTGTTTGTAATAACAATGACTACAAAAAAAATCAGATATCACTTCCATAATTGTCGCTTACAATTCTGCCGTTTTATACCGAGGATCAATAACTAAATTTCCATGGGGACAGGTAAAGTAGTTTGGCCAATTCATTTTCTAAATGCTTAGAATGGCCTAAAATTATCAAAAGAAGACATACACTCCTCAGCTTTGCCCTGCCACCCTCGTTTCAATGCTTCCCAGTTCACCAATGCTCTTTACTGTATGGTTCCTTTTGGACGCACTGGAAATGACCATTCCGACAATCACAGCCTGATGTGGGTCACCATTGCAGCCGGTGATTGACTGAGTCATCATTTATTGTGTGTCGAGAAGGGTCGGGAAGTAGAGACTAGCAGGGTTACAGGAAGCTAGCCAATCTGCAACCCGTTATTCCTATTACCGATAGCTGGATATGCGCTTTTTCAGTAACCAGTTTACCCCAGTCTGGCACTTTGGTCATACAAATACCATCCAACCATCCGACGTTGGGAAAAATCCACATGTAGTTTAACTTGGTCTACGAGGGGCAGACAGACTGGATGTGATAGGATTTTTCTTGGTCCATTTCTGTTTCCATTAATGTGCAATACATTTTAGGCTGGCATCATATATATCGGATGTGTCTCGCCAGTTTTTTTATGCCAAGAGCTGGACACCACTGATAAATGTGTATTTGTACTTTAGGTACACATACACATTAGATATTATGCAACTTTTTTCCATGTGCCCAAGGTACTAGTTCTATATTGAGCAGGACACCATTGTATGTACCAGCATATTTCTTTTCAGGGTAAGGGCTTTTTTGTTTTTTAATGAACAAAAAAAACCTTGATCTGTGTGTTGTTTGTTATTCCTTCCTTGTGATGGAAACTTTGTGAACCATGATGACCATGATCCTCAAGGCCTCCATCATCCTCACTGAGAGCTAGCGTTTGAGAATAAAACCAAGTTATTTCCAGACAGATGACGAGTATGTAGAATAGCTATGAGCACAGGACAGTTCTGTCCACACAGAAGTGCCATGAAGACATCTATGCAAATAGATGTGTGACTACCTAGAAGAAACACTATAGTTATCACTGAGAGGTGTGCCACACACGGCTGTATTCCTGAGAGTGCTTTACCACGCTATACAGTATAATGAAGCTATCTGTATCCAACCCATTATCATTTAGTCCTTGCATAGAGAAAAGCCCTTGCAGAGAAAAAAAAGTGGTAGGTGAAAATGGTGTTTGCACGACTGTGTGGAAGTGGCCCTCATGTCCTAATACTACACAACAAAATATACTTACTGCGTACTTGAGTGTCAGATTTTTCCCTATTAGTTGAATTGCTATGCATTCTTGCGGATACTGTAGTGTTAGGATATTCCTTGTTACTGAGAAGCAATTGTCCTATTCTAGCACGTCACACAAGTCTATCTAGCATACAATTCCTCAGAAGTGCCGGAAGTGTAACAAAGTGTATAATTTCTCAGCAGTTTTGGTATATTGCTTATCTATATAGCAGTATATTGTAGTCTAAGTTTTCTGGCCAAGGTTCCCAGCTTGTGCGGCCTTTGTCAGGTTTGTCATTGCCAGAGATGCATTTGTGGATTGTAATGAATCTGTTTCAACTTAAAATGTTGTGATTTGAAGAATAATGAATTTGGCTTGCGCATTTTATTAGTATACCTGACAGGACAGATTTATCATGTTGCAGGGACGGGTTGTGATAAGTAAAAACTGCCATCTAGTTGAGCTATGTATATGATATATTTTGCTAATATGTTGTATGTCTCATGATAAATGTGTCTAATTCTACGAGCTGTAATCACAGAGGCGCACACACCAAGCCAGCTGACGGTCGCCCATGAGCTTCGCACAACGTCATGTCCTCAGACATTGAAAAATATCTCACACAGCTCTGACTTACAAGCCAAGCCAAAGACTAAATTGCAAGGCTTGTGAGCAACCTTTAATAATGTGGCAGCCGTTTGATTACTATGGAGTATGTCACCTGAGACTATTTTAAGGACTCTGTTAATGAGAGCTGCAACCCACTGATTATTCTGTCCCCATACGGCCTATAATCAGGGTATATGAAGAAACCCCTTTGTATCCATTGCGGTGTATATCATGCAGCATGAGGCAGATAATGTCTGATCTGTAATCTGTGTACCAGAAAATAACTGTGTTTTTATAGATGGGGCAAGTTAAAAATTAAGTGAGAGCTTGTCTTGAGATATTTGTGATTTGTGCAGTTCCGTGCCTTGAAACAGTGATTTGGTACCGAGATCCTGGCTTACTTGGTAAGCAAAGCACTTGTTCAGGCTGTAAACAAGGAGCTGTCCTTGGTGCAGTAGTACTGGGTCAGGGGCTGCATACAGAGTGTTCTCAGCGCTGCAGCAGACACTACGCTTCAAGATCTGTGCATTTTAATTTACAAATCAATGGAGAGAGAGCGCAGAATCCCAAGGCAGCATGGTACGCGTGTGCAGAATTCTCAGTGCCTCTTCTGCCCAGCCATAGTGAGCGCCTCCCTCAATCTGTATATAAGGTTATTTTATATTACTGCACTGTGACTTGTTGGATCACATCGTTTCATATTCCCTCTACATAACAAGTTTTTCTACATGTACGACTAGAAAGGCTAAATTATCTGACACAAAAAGAGATGAAAACATCAGTTTGCTAAGAATTCAGACTTGCTTATTTTCTGAAGAGCACTGGCACAATGGAGTCTGTTAACATATTACTTCTAGAGCCATGATCGATCACTGACCTGGACTTCTAGGGCACTAATGGCGAACTTATGGCGTGGGTGCAAATGGCGGCACCACCCAGAGCCCTCTCTGTGGGCACCTGGCCCCTGGAAAAAGTCTATGGTGTACCAATATGCTTTAGCCTGTTCCTGCCATTCATCAGCGCAGGCGCACTATGAAAAGCACAGGCAGTGCATTGATTTAAGGCAGGATATTATAGCTAAATGATAAAGTACATGGGAGATTTACTATATTGGACTGTAGTATTCAGGGTAAATGCCCGTGTTGGCACTTTGCGATAAATAACTGGGTTCTGACTTACAGTTTGGGCACTTGGTCTCTAAAAGGTTCTCCATCGCTGTTCTAGGGTATGGACCATCATAATAGTGGACCACAAAGCAATTCTAGCTTTACAGTCTGTTAGGGTCTACTATAGCAGGATGAAAGATAAAAAGGATTGTTTGGGAATAGAAATAGGGTCTGTTTTATTCCCAGAAATGCCACTCTTGTCCAAGGACCAGTATTACAGTTCGGTTCCCTTCCTATGATTAGAGACAAGCTTCCATACAAGAAACAAACCATGGACAAGAGTGGCACTGTTTCAGAAGAAAATGTAGAGCTTTTTTTTCTGACTCTCAATAACTCCCTTTAAAATAGTTTTGTTTTATTCAAAGAATTATCAGCAATAATACAGGCATGTTAGGAAACCCCTCATGGAGAATGTACTATATTGTGTATTCTGAGATAGGACACTGGAAAATTTTCAGCACCTTGCTGAATAGTAGTTGGACGGAATACTTCGTTAGTAGTTAACAGTATTACCCAAAGTGCTTTGTTATGTGGTCACTTCAAAATGGCTGCTGGAAATATGAAAACGGTTTTGAGCAAATAAAAATATGGCTGCTTTCTTAAAGAAAAAGCACCATTCTTGTCTACAGACTCTGTGCAGCTCAGGAATTATTAAAGGGGTTGGCCAGGAATTTGTTATTGATGATCTACCCTCAGAATAGGTCATCAATATCTGATATCAAGATCAGCTGTTTAAAGAGGCCATGGCACTTTGGTGAACACTGTGGCCTCCTCATGGCTTACCAAGCACAGCGTCGTACATTGTATAGTGGCTGTGATTGGTATTTCAGCTCAGACACTTACCCTTAAATGGGACTGAGCTCCACTTAGGCTATGTGATTGATGTATGTGGTGTCACTGGCCTAGGAAAAGGCTACAGTTCTCACCAGAGAGCCACAACCTCTTCAAACAGCTGATTGGTGGGGGTGCCCAAGGTCCTACCTCCACTGGCCATCATTGCTGTAGTCATTTACATGGGTGGGGGGTGTCCGGATTCTTCTCCCAAGTACTGGTGCATGCGCACTTCACAGTTGATTCTCCTTGTCCTCTGTGCCTACGCTTCTGCTCCTTCATTGAGCCTTTTTTCAAACTCAAATGCATATGCCCCATTTCTGATCAAGTTTAGTGGGAGGTTTGGTCAGTAGGACAAGCGCATGTGCAAGGGGTTGTACGATATACAAGAAAGTGCTGGTTAGGAAGCAAGAGCAAGGAATGGTAGATTTGATAGGTAAAAAATGTTTGGAAATGCCACAGACCAAAGTGAAAAAAACAAGGTGTGCACAGGAGATTGGCAATTAGGGACCCAGTGTGTAAGGGTACTTTCACACTAGCGTTTTTCTTTTCCGGCATTGAGTTCCGTCCTAGGGGCTCAATACCGGAAAAGAACTGATCAGGTATTCAGGAGTTCAGGAGGCATCAGTTCAGTCACTGTCAGGCGTTTTGGACGGAGGAAATACTGCAGCATGCTGCAGTATTATCTCTATCCAAAATGCCTGATCAGTTGCCAGACTGCCGGATTTACATTGAAATGTATTAGTGCCAGATCCAGCATTAAAAATACCGCAATGACGGATCCGGCATTCTGGTCTGCGCATGTGCAGACCTTTAATAATGTCAAAAAATAAATACCAGATCGGTTTTGCCTGATGACACCGGAAAAACGGATCCGTTATTGCAATGCATTTTTCTGACTGATCAGGAATTTTTTTAGACTTAGGCCTCTTTCACATCAGCGTTTTAGCTTTCCGTCCTAGAGATCCGTCCTCGGGTCTCTAGGACAGAAAGCTACTGATCAGGATTATCCCCATGCATCCTGAATGGAGAGAAATCAGGATGCATCAGTTCAGTATGTCAACATTTTTTGGACGTTGACAAAAGCGCAGCATGCTGCGGATTTGTCTCCGTCCAAAAATCAGGAAGACATGCCGCAACGCCGGATCCGGAATTAATGCCCATTGAAGGGCATTAGTCCGGATCCGGCCTTTAGCTAAACGTCGTTTCCGCGCATCGCCGTATCCGACGTTTAGCTTTTTGTCAATGAGTTACTATGGCAGCCAGGACGCTAAAGTCCTGGTTGCCATAGTAAAGTAGAGGAGCGGGGGCGGCATACTTACATTCCATGCGGCTCCCGGGGCGCTCCAGGATGACGTCTGGGCGCCCCAGTGCATAGATCACGTGATCGCATGGATCACGTGATCCATGCGCGGGCGCTCTGGCGTCATTCAGGAGCGCCCGGAGCCGCACGGAATGCGTATGCCGCTCCCCTGCTACTATGGCAACCAGGACGCTAGTAGCGTCCTGGCTGCCATAGTAACACTGAAAGCATTTTGAAGACTGATCAGTCTTCAAATGCTTTCAGTTCACTTGCGTTGTGCCGGATCCGGCGTGCATTCCGGCGACGGAAGTGCACACCGGATCTTCACAACGCAAGTGTGAAAGAGGCCTTATCAGGCATTTTTCAGACTGATCAGGCATTTTTCAGACCTGATCAGTCTGAAAAATGCCTGATCAGTCTGAAAAAATGACATGCGTTTGCATCAGGCAGGCAGTTTATGCAACGGAACTGCTTGCTGGATCACACTTCCACAAGTGTGAAAGTACCCTAAGGAAAGTGTATTTGGCGGACAATCACAACGTAGAAAGTGACATTAAGAAGAGTTTTTTTTAGATATTCATGTTCAGTCGGAATAGCCCTTTAATTTCTATAATTACCGGAGCCGACATCTTCAACTAACTGCAGTTAATTTTCAATGACCAGCTATTGCAAATGCTTAGAGATTTCACTTGAAAATGAAAACCTCTGTTGCTCCAGGTTCCGTTACATCTCTTTTTATGTCAGGTTTCTTCAGTTAGAAATCTGATCATGAAAATTCCTCTAAGGGTCCATTCACACGTCCGCAATTCTGTTCCGCATTTGCGGGCAGATTGCGGACCAATCATTCAATGGGGACAGGCGATGTCCCGGCCGGGTCCGCAATTGCGGATCCGCACTTCCGGGTCCGCAATTGCATTCCCGAAAAAAATAGAACATGTCCTATTCTTGTCCGCAGTGCGGACAGAAAAGCATTTTCTATGAGAGTGCCGGCGATGTGCGGTCCGCAAGTTGCGGAGCGCACATCGCTGATGTCCGTGTTTTGCGGATCCGTGGATCCGCAAAACACACGCGAGCGTGTGAATGGACCCTTAGGGTCCATTCACACGTCGTGTGTGTTTCGCGGATCCGCAAAACACGGACATCGGCGATGTGTTCCGCAATTCGCGGACCGCACATCGCCGGCACTCTCATAGAAATGCCTTTCTTGTCGCAATTGCGGACAAGAATAGGACATGTTCTATTTTTTCGGGAATGCAATGCGACCGAGTGCAGATCGCAATTGCAGACCCGGCCGGGACATCGCCTGTCCCCATTGAAATGAATGGGTCCGCAATTCCGTTCCGCAAATGCGGAACAGAATTGCGGACGTGTGAATGGACCCTTAAAGGCAGACTAAGAAAAGATCATATTTATTATTTTACATTTCCAGGGAGAATTAGATTAAAAAAGCAGTTTACAGAGTCCACCAAAAAGACCTTGGGGTGTCTGTGAAATGAGGATGTAGCACGGCTATATTCCCTGCCAGGTCTATCATATTGGCTTTTATGGATTACAGACAGGAAAAAGTAGGCATTGCTAATATTTAAGCATAAATGTGCACATTCCCATCATAAATGACCTCAACTAATAATTCAGCAAATTTCAGAGTTATATCAGCCTTGTGGTTTTTGCAAAGTAAATAGATATTTCATAGCCTGTTACTGAATGTGACAATTGAATTACTAATAGTGAAGCGTCTCTAAAAGAATAGGATGAAAACAGCGACATTGTATTTCTCCCAAGCTCTTTGACACTGTACTCGCATTACAATAAAAATGAGCACTGGGTTCACTATGAACAGACGTGGTAATCAGGGTATTTCATGCTGGCTGTTATCTGAGTGTGGGCCTTGTTATATTGCTCATACTGTGAGGCTCCTATACATATAATGGGGGGGTAAGGGCATGTTCACATGACAGAGATCTGACGTGCAGCAGAAATCAGAGACAGACCCTCCGATTTCTGCTGCACTTTGTAGTTTGAATGTTGCAGATCTGATTGTGGATAGTGTGGACATGTGGGGACACATGCTGTAATATCTGCATGGAAACTGTGCCAAGAAAGGGTTTTTTCTTGACAAAATTTTAAAATCTGTGGCTGCATGCGCAGCAATGTAGATTCCCATTAAAAACAATGGGAGGTGTATTCCATGGAGATTCAAAATCTGAGCGGAAAATACACTGTGTGAACATGCCTTAAAGATGCTCTGTCAACAGGATCAACCCTATTAACCCCTTAGTGACCAGCCTGTTTTGGGCCTTACTGACCAAGCGTTTTTCTTCCTTTTATTATCATCACGTTCTAAAAGCTATAACTTTTTTATTTTTCCGCCTGTATAGCTTTATGAAGGCAGTTTTTTTGCGGGACAAGTTGTAGTTTTTATTGGTGCCATTTTGGGGTACATATAACTTTCTTATTTAACGTTTATTAACTCTTTCTGGGAGGGAGATGGGAAAAACAGCAATAATGCCACTGCATGTATACTTTACACATTTTACAGCGTTCATTTTTCAGTATAAATAACATAATATCAAATACAAAATACATATATTATTTTTTAAGTTTTACTACTTTTTTGAAATAAAACCCCTTTTTAAAAAAAGAAAAAAAATGTTTTTGCATTGCCGCTTCCCAAGACCCATAACTTTTTATTTTTATTTTTATGGAGTTGTGGGAGGGTTTGATTTTTGCAAAACAACTTGTATCTTTTATTGGTATCACTTTGGAGTAAATGGCGCTTTTTGATTGCTTGTTATTACATTTTTACGGTGGCAACTAAGAATACATTTTTTAAATTATTTATTTTTCCAGCGTTCACGTAGGGGATAAATTACATGATATTTATATAGTCCTGGTCGGTACAGACGTGGCAATACCAAACATATGGGGGAGATTTTTTTGCAGTTTTTTTCATTGAAAAGTGTATTTTTAATGGAAAAAATAGTAATTTTTTTTAATGGGATTTTTTTTATTGAATAAATGTGTTTGTTATAGTCCCCTTGTGGAACTATTCAATGGTAAAAAAAAGCCAGTACCTTTATAAGAGATAGTAATCCACTATTGTGCCGCTGTCTACCATTCTGTCACTTTGCCTCAGTCACTAATCGCAGCGTATATAATGCTGGTAATATATACGCTGTGATTGACTGAGCCAGTACCTTATAAAGGTACTGGCTTTATTGGCTGAGATTAATATTGGAAAAATAGAAACGGTCTACATTTTAAAGTACTGCATAAATACGGCTCATATCGCTATTTCCTATATTGTGACTATTGCTGCTAATATTGCTATTCCTACAGTTTGATGATTGCTGCTAATAAGGGTTTTGCACAAGTGGATACTAATTTGGATATTTGCACAAGTGGACACTAATTTGGACATTTGCACAAGCTGGAGATTTGGGACTTTTTGGACATATTTGTTGCTATTATGTGTGGATTTTATTTATTTATTAATTGCTGGAGCACGAGCACTTTATTGTTTATTTGCGGTATTGCGGCCTCCTACTGTTTACAAAGCTATAACATTACCACCTAAAGAATTCTGTTTTTTCTATGCTTATAACTAAGCTAACACATATTACTGATGTCTTTATAATCATATATTGTGCTTGTGAATAAAACAGTAATATGTAGATTAGCTTTATTTGTAGATCTCAGTGTAATGAAGCTATAGTACATAGTGTATATGATATGTACATGATAGGACACAACCCTGCCCTCAGCATGCTGATGTCTAGATCTGTCAGTCAAGTGAAGAGGGAGTGTGTAGAGCACAGGGGGTATTACAGAGCAGTGATCAAAGGATTCAGCCTTGCCTCCTAGTGCTCCAACTTGCTTATTTGCATATGAATAAAATGCAGATATCTCAGCAGCTATTAAGCATGCAGACAAAAATAAAGCATTGTTTTAATCAGCATGATGAGCCCTACCAGGCAGTATACCTGGTTTAATAGGGTTGATTATGCTGACAGAGCCTCTAAGGCATATTGTAGCTGTGTGTGGAGCCAATTCAGAGACCTACACATTTATTCACTAAAAAACAAACCTACACTTTTGGTTATATGACAATTCCACTTGTACATGGAAGGAGCAGACATGTAATCTTCAGAGTATGAGTATTCATTAACATAAGATGCACAATGAACAATGCAGGACCGGGGGCAAGGTACACTGGCCTCCCATGTGATGTCAGTATTATATTGTGACCTAAACAACGTAAAGCGACCTCCAGTCTAGAGACAAATGTGATATATTAAGGTAGATGGCAGTGGCATACACACAATCCATGGGGCCCCGGTGCGAAACTGATCCATGGGGCCCCCTCCCCGTCGCCCCCCCCCCCCCCTAATTTCTGAAAGCGCTGCTAATGGCCATTTCAGCCCCAGTTTACTACTAAAGTTATTTTGGCAAAATTAAGTATATTACAAAAATGTAACCTATCACTTGCCATTTCCGTGCGGCTAATCCGCTGCGTGAAAGAGTGCCAAGCCCCGCTCCAGACAGCAGAGAACAGAGCACTAACAGGATTGATGATGCTCCGTGCCTCTCTGTGATCTTTTAACTACAAAATCACGGTGACAACTTTATCTCACTGTGATTTTGTAGTAAAAAGATCACAGAGAGGCACGGAGCATTATCAATCCTGTTAGTGCTCTGTTCTCTGCTGTCTGGAGTGGGGCTTGGCACTCATTTACACAGCAGATTACCCGTACAGGATGTTAAAGAGCCCTAACCCCAATGCACGGCTACACTCACCCAGTCCTAACTAATAAAATGTGGTCCTACCTCATCCAGAGTGTCGCTGGTGTCGGCGTGATGTCCGCTGGATCCAGAACAAGGTCCGTGTGGTGAGAAAAAAAGAATAATTACATAAGGAAGGGATGGCGACTGACCCTGTGAAATCCCCAGCAGGGGGCGCTGTGCTGGCATTTAAGACTGAGCCATGCCAATGTATAGCAGAGTAATCTAGTGCTACCACACAGTACTAATGCCCACCTTTGTTCCTGTAACAGTAGGTATACTCAGATATGTGCCCCCTCACAGTAGTTATGCCCAGTTATGTGTCCCCTCACAGTAGTAATGCCAAATATGTGCCCCCTCACAGTAGTAATGACCAGAATATGTGTCCCCTCACAGTAATATGCCCAGATATGTGCCCCCTCACAGTAGTAATGCCAAATATGTTCCCCTCTCACTGTAGTAATGCCAGATTATGTGTCTCCTCACAGTAATATGCCCAGATATGTGCCCCCTCACAGTAGTAATGCCCAGAATATGTGCCCCCTCACAGTAGTAATGCCCAGAATATGTGCCCCCTCACAGTAGTAATGCCAGATTATGTGTCTCCTCACAGTAATATGCCCAGATATGTGCCCCCTCACAGTAGTAATGCCCAGAATATGTGCCCCCTCACAGTAGTAATGCCAAATATGTGCCCCCTCACAGTAGTAATGACCAGAATATGTGCCCCTTTACAGTATTTATGCCCAGTTATGTGCCCCTCAAAGTAGATATGCCCAGATATGTGCCCCTTCAGAGTGGTTATGCCAGATTATGTGCCCCTTCAAAATAATTATGCCCAGATATGTGCCCCCTCACAGTAGTTATGCCACATTATGTGTCCCTCAAATTAGATATGCCCACATATGTGCCCCCTTACAGTAGTTATGCTTTCATATGTGCCCCCTCAATCCTCATAGTTATGCCTTCATATGTGCCCCCCCCTCACAGTAATGCCTGATTAGGTGCCCCTCAAATTAGTTATGCCCCCCCCCCTTGCCCTTTGTCCCCAGTCTGCAGCCTGAGAAAAAAAAAAAACATACTTACCTTCTTCCCTGATGACAGGCTTCCTCACTCATCTCGGTGCTGGCTGTGCTGAAGGCAGATTCCCGGGTCTTCAGATCTCCTCCCACAGCCAGCAGCGCGATCTGGGGCCAGCAGGGGGAGCTCCTGAGCTGTGAAGATCAGTGAAGTAGGGATGAAAGAGGTTTCCCTGCTTCACTACTGAAAAGAAATGCCGACCAGCCGGGTGTGTGAGTGCGCGCACCCCCCACCCCCTCCCTCCCTCCACCCCTCCACATTATACATGTAATGGAGCGCTCTGTACTTTGTGCTGGGCCCCATCAGAGCGCTCCATTACATGTTAGTACAACATGATTTAGGGTAGCTTGCTGGCCTGGGGGGTGGGTCCACAGGCGGCCGGGCCCCCTGGAGTGCCGGGCCCGGTCGCAACTGCGACCCCTGCGACCCCTGTATGTACACCACTGGTAGATGGGATATGAAAAGATATTAGTAAATACTGACAGAGGGTGTCTTTGTGCGAGAATCCTTTAATCAATCTATATTTTTGGGACAATTGAATCATGTGTAGAACTGTACAGTCTATGAAAACTACAAAGCTGACTGGAACACTCTGAGTGATTGGGCATCAACTTGGCAAATGAGGTTCAATATGGATAAATGTAAAGGTATGCATCTTGGTAGTAATAATCTCTGTGTTTCATATGTCCTAGGGGTATAACACTAGAAGAGCTAGAAGAGTCACTTATAGAGAAGGATTTGGGTGTCCTTGTAGATGGTAGATTAAATAAGAGCATACAATGTCAGTCAGCTGCTTCTAAGGCCACCAGGATATTGTCATGCATTAAAAGAGGCATGGACTTGCGGGGCAGGATCTGATATTACCACTTTACAAAGCGTTGGTGCGGCTTCATCTGGAATATGCAGTTCAGTTCTGGGCACCAGTCCATAAAAAGGACGCTCTGCAGATGGAAAAAGTACAGAGGAGAGCGACTAAACTGATAAGGGGCATGGAGGGTCTTAGTTTTGAAGAAAGATAAAAATAAATAAATGTATTTAGTCTTGAGAAGAGACGTCTAAGGCGAGACATTTTTAACCTATACAAATATATAAATGGGTCATACAAAAAATACGGTGAAAAACTGTTCCATGTAAAATGCCCTCAAAAGATAAGGGGGCACTGCCTCCGAATGGAGAAGAAAAAGTTCAGTCTCCAAAAGCCCCAAAGCTTCTTTACTGTAAGAACTGTGAATCTGTGGAATAGACTTCCTCAGGATGTGGTCACAGCAGGAACAGTGGACAGTTTTAAAAAGGGTTTAGATGAATTCTTAAAGGTAAACAACATTAATGCTTATGAAAACGTGAGTCTCACTTCTTTCTGGGATTCGCTGCCCCACCGATCCTTTGGTTGAACTTGATGAACTTATGTCTTTTTTAAACCGTATCAACTATGTAACTAACTAGTGTAACTATGTAAGTGCACCCCTGAATCATAGCCTCAGTGTTTCTGGGCTTCATGTTACGTTATATAAGAGAACACGTATCAACCTACGTAGCTTTACTTTTTGCACACAAGGTCATCTCTAGGTACAAAGCATTACTGAGAAGACTGAGAGGCTGAACAGCATGTGCTTATGAAAATGGAATTATGCTAAACGTACAGTAGATGGGAGTAATTCCAATGTAGGAAATATATATTCAAGCGTAAACAAGTCAGATATTCTGTAATGCAGGCGCAGTTTCTGACAGCTAGAGAGGATGGTGGAGCGTGGACATAGGAGCCATTACAGTAAAGATTATACATAAAGCTTCCTTTACAGAGGCTTTTTTGTGGCATTTCAGACATTGTTATATGCATTTTTGGTACTTTTTTATAAAGATTTATTTTTTTATTTTTTTACATCTGGCTGCATTGTGGAAAAAGAATACCAGGAAAAATTCTGCAAAAGGGTCATTACACACATAAATTTTACACTGGCAATTTCCCACCCCTAAAACATGCCAGGTAAACAGCATGCATTTTTTAGGGCACTTGCTTTTTTTTTTTTTTGTTTCAGTGGCTTTTTTTCAGTGGCATTTTTTTCCCCGAAATGACTGTGAGCATTTTTTCAGTCTTTTTTTTTCTCCCATAGTAAAAAAAATTGACAGATCTACAACAAGCTGTGTTTACAAAAATAAGGCAAAAAGACAAAAAACGCCACCAACTTAAAGGGGTTCTCTGGGAATTAAGAAAAGGAAAATACTTAAATATTACTTTATCATAAATATATTCCCAAATACCTTACATTAGTTATAATGGCTCGTTTTGTCTAGGGAGCAATCATTAGGAGAAACAAAATGGCTCTCCTATTAGTATACACAAAACCTGTCCTAATCACACAGCAGAACAACTTCACCACACTGAGGTAAAGAGCTGCCTCATCCTCTTCTCTTACTTGCCAAGGATTGTGATCCTGAATATAGATGATAAGAACTTCAGCCAAATCTCTGTTCACGGATGAAGTTCATGAGCAGATGTGGCTAATGAGCAGCAGCAATTGTATGCAGTCTCCATTACCACAGCACCACATTACCACAGTCTGTCCTGTCTGTCCTCTCTGTACTTCATGTCTCCTCCTGAACGCCATTCTCACAGAGATTCAGCTGAAGATCCTATCAGCTGTATTAAGGACCATAATTCCTGACAAGCAGAGCAGAGAGGAGGAAGAGGCAGCTCTTTATCTCAGTGATGTGAAGTAACTTGTCCTACTGTGTGATTAGGACAGGTTTTGTATGCACTAATAGGACTGCAGCCATTTTATTTCTCCTATTCATTGCTCCCTAGGCAAAACGAGCCATTACAACTAATGAAAGGTATTTGGGAATATATTTATAATAAAGGAATATTTGTGTATTTTCATTTTCTTAATAACCGGAGAACCCCTTTAACCGCTTCCAGACCGGGCCATTTACCCCTTTCCTGAACAGGCCTAATTTTGTAAATCTGACATGTGTCACTTTATGTGGTAATACCTTTGGAACACTTTTACTTATCCAAGCCATTCAGAGTTTTCTTGTGAAAATTTTCACTTTATGGTAATGGTGAATTTGAGTCAATATGTTTTACCTTTATTTATTAAAAAAATCCAAAAGTTAACAAAGTTTTCTAAATTTGAATCTCTCTGCTTTTAAGACAGATCATGAGGCCTCATAAAATATTCATTAATTAACATTTCTCATATATCTACTTTATGTGGGCATCATTTTGGTAATGTAATTTTATTTTTTTAGGACACTAGAAGGTTTACAATTTTTGAAGCAATTTTTGAAATTTTTAAGAACATTTCCAAAGTTAACTTTTTTAAGGACCAGTTCATCTCTGAAGTCACTTTGTGGGGCTTACATAGTGGAAACTCCCATAAATGACCCCATTGTAGAAACTACACCCCTCAAGTTACTCAAAACTGATTTTACAAACGTTGTTAACCTTTTAGGTGTTCCACAAGTATTAAAAGAAGATGGAGATGAAATTTCTAAATTTCCCTTTTTTGGCAGATTTTCCATTTTAATCCATTTTCTTTAGCACATCGAGGGTTAACAGTCAAACAAAACTTAATCTTTATTACCCGATTCTGCGGTTTACAGAAACACCCCACATGTGGTCATAAACTGATGTAAGAGCACACGGCAGGGCGCAGAAGAAAAGGAGCGCCATATGGTTTTTGAAATCCAGATTTTTCTGAATTGGTTTTTAGATGCCATGTCCCATTTGAAGCCCCCTGATGCACCCTTACAGTAGAAACTCCCAAAAAGTGACCCCATTTTCGAAACTAGGGGATAGGGTACCAGTTTTATTGGTCCTATTTTGGGGTACATATGATTTTTAATTACTGCATATTAAGGTTTTTGTGAGAGAAGGTAACCAAAAAATGGCTGTTTGGCACTGGTGTTTTTTTGTTTTTTCTTACAACATTTTTCTGACAGGGTAGATCATGTGCTATTTTTATAGTGCAGGTTGTTACAGACACAATTATATCAAATATGTCTACTTTCATTGTTTTTTGTTTCAGTTTTACATAATAAAGCATTTTTGAAAAAAAAAATATATATGTTTTTGTGTCTCCATTTTCTGAATGCCATATTTTTTTTTTTCTGCCGATCGTCTTATGCAGGAACTAGTTTTTTGAAGAAAGAGTTGATGTTTTTACCATTTTTAGGTACATGATTTTTTGATTATTCATTATTACACTTTATGGGGCAAGGTGACCAAAAAATTGGTTGCTTTAGCAGTTTTTATTTATTTATTTTTACAGCGTTCACCTGAGGGGTTAGGTCATGTGACATTTTTATAAAACAGATCGTTACAGATGTGGCAATACCTAATTTGTATACTTTTTCTTATTTATTTAAATTTTACACAATAATAGCATTTTTGAAACCCAAAAAATGTTTTAGTGTTTCCATATTTTAAGCCATAGCTTTTTTATTTTTTGACCGATTGTCTTAGTTAGGGTCTCATATTTTGCAGGATGAGGTGACAGTTTGATTGGTACTATTTTGGGGGGCATAGGCCTTTTTGATCGCTTGGTGTTGCACTTTATGTGATGTTAGGTGACAAAAAATGGCTTTTTTGGCATTGTTTTTGTTTTTAATTTTTTACGGTGTTCATCTGAGGGGATAGGTCATGTGATATTTTTATAGAGCAGGTTTGTACAGACATGGCAATCCCTAATATGCATACTTTTTTATTTCACTTTAACACAATAATAGCATTTTTGAAACAAAAAAATGATGTTTTAATGTCTCCATGTTCTGAGAGCTATATTTTTTTAAGTTTTTTTTTTAAATTATTCTGTCTGCGATGTGGTGCGGAGCAAGACGAATCCATCCTGACACACAATGTAAGTCAATGGGGACTGATCCATTTTCTCTGACACAATAGAAAACAGATCCGCCCTCAATTGACTTTCAATAGTGTTCATGACGGATCCGTCATGACTATAGAAGACATAATACAACCAGATCCATTCATGACGGATGCATGCGGTTGTATTACTGTACCTGAAGCATTTTTGTAGATCCCTGATGGATCCACAAAAAAAACGCTAATTTGAAAGTAGCCTTAAATTATCCTATACTTACCAAGTTTGCAGTTAATTCATTTGGGATAAATTAATCCCACCCCTTGGTGGGACCAATCATTTATGGATGAGGTTTACATAAGGCCTGCTCAATTTTGGTACATAAATTTTCCGGGAGTGTCTCTGAAAAATGGGCACAGTCCCTACAAATTCTGCACTTTTTGGAACTGTGTTAGGGCTCATGTCTGTTCCGTGACCCTTCAAAAAAATAGAACAAGTCCTATTCTTGTCTTGTTTTATGGACAAGGATAGGACTGTTCTATAGATGGCAAGACGTTCCGTTCCTTAAAATGCCGAATGCACACAGCTGGTATCCGTGTTTTATGGATCTGCAATTTGCAGATATATACTCCTGATAAATTTGTGGTGAGTTTGTGCTTTTATAGTTGGCAATTTAAAGAAGTAAAGCTGCAGTATAAAGCATCAAGGATGGATACAACAGAAGCTTAAGCCTTTAATAAGACATTATCAAAACACGCATAATATCTAAAGGTTCTGGCAAGTAATGAGCATTTCAGACAACCAGGTCAAATTGCAAATTCTGATTTAATTGGAAGTTTTCCCATTTCTACTTTTGGAAAGTCAGAGTGTTTTTAGACACATCCGCCTTTGATCATAAGAGATTTATGAATCAATATGTTGAAGACGTTCATATTACTTGGATTTATTTCTGTCTTAGCTAAATTGACAATATAGTGAATATAGCTGTTTCATCTTAGAAAAAAAAATATGCTGTGCAACTTTTCAGGAAAAAGTAGATAAATATCATTGCCTGAAAAATAAATTGGTGTCATTTTTTTTTTTCTCACAAGAATACTGAGTCTTGATGAAATAAAGTGATCATAGATTGTGCCCCCAGCAGGGACCCAGGACTCAGCTTCAATCATCAGCTGCTGTTGGCAGCAGGTGTTTGATTCCTCTGCAGCGCCTCTACAGGGGATACAAAGCATTGCATGAAAAAAATATGAAAATACATCCTGTTTTCTTCAGAGAGAAATATAGAAAAATGTTTTCTGTATCTTCTCTGGAACAAGGGACCCCTGTATTAACTCACAAAGCGCCAAATGTTACTTATGTTGGGATTTGCGTTGGTGGGAATTGCAGTCTAAAGAATTGGAAAGGGATTAAAGAGAACCTGTGACTTTCCCGACATAACTGTTGTAGTAATTGTAGTAACTACTTGCACCCCCCTTGTAATAACAATTTTGGAGCATCTATTCTTATGACTCTATATCAGGGGTACCTGCAAGTAATTTTTCTTAAGGTCCCCGTACCTGTGTATGCCATCGGATGAAGGTCTGAGTCACAAAAAAATGAAATTAAGGAGACTTGCAGCGTTCTGAGGCAATTAGAATCACCTCTAATCCCAACCAATACCCTTAGGGCCCCAACACAATGAAAATGTCCCTTTAGTGGCCCCTTAGACAGTAATTATGCCCTTTAGTGCCCCTGAATGATGTCTCTTAGTGCCTCCATCACAGTATGATGCTCCAAAGTGACCTCCTTACCGTAAGATGATTCCTTTATTGCCACACACACAAAATGAATTACCACCACACAGTATTATGTCCCTTTAAGTTGCCCCACACACAGTGGTACACCCTTGACTGCCCCCTTACAAAGTGATGCTCCCTTAAGTCCTCCCAGAGTGAAGCACCCTTAGGTGCCTCCCTTACAGAGTGATGCCCCCGTAAGTGACTTCCACACAGTTCAGTCGTGGCCAAAAGTTTTGAGAATGACACAAATATTAGTTTTCACAAAGTTTGCTGCTAAACTACTTTTAGATCTTTGTTTCAGTTGTTTCTGTGATGTAGTGAAATATAATTACACACACTTCATTCGTTCCAAAGGCTTTTATCGACAATTGCATGACATTTATGCAAAGAGTCAGTATTTGCAGTGTTGGCCCTTCTTTTTCAGGACCTCTGCAATTCGACTGGGCATGCTCTCAATCAACTTCTGGGCCAATTCCTGACTGATAGTAACCCATTCTTTCAAAATCACTTCTTGCAGTTTGTCAGAATTAGTGGGTTGACTTGAGTATTGACCACAAGTTCTCAATGGGATTTCAAGGCCATGGACCCAAAATGTCAACGTTTTGGTCCCCGAACCACTTAGTTATCACTTTTGCCTTATGGCACGGTGCTCCATCGTGCTGAAAAATGCATTGTTCTTCACCAAACTGTTGTTAGATTGTTGGAAGAAGTTGCTGTTGGAGGGTGTTTTGGTACCATTCTTTATTCATGGCTGTGTTTTTGGGCAAAATTGTGAGTGAGGCCACTCCCTTGGATGGTCTCAGGATGCTTTACTGTTGGCATGACACAGGACTGATGGTAGCGCTCACCTTTTCTTCTCCCAACAAGCCTTTTTCCAGATGCCCCAAACAATCGGAAAGAGGCTTCATCGGAGAATATGACTTTGCCCCAGTCCTCAGCCGTCCATTCACCATACTTTCTGCAGAAAATCAATCTGTCCCTGGTGTTTTTTTTGGAGAGAAGTGGCTTCTTTGCTGCCCTTCTTGACACCAGGCCATATTCCAAAAGTATTCGCCTCACTGTGCGTGCAGATGCGCTCACACCTGCCTGCTGCCATTCCTGAGCAAGCTCTTCACTGGTGGCACTCCGATCCCGCAGATGAATCCTCTTTAGGAGATGATCCTGGAGCTTGCTGGACTTTCTTGGATGCCCTGAAGCCTTCTTAACAAAAATTGAACCTCTTTCCTTGACGTTCTTGATGATCCTATAAATTGTTGATTGAGGTGCATTCTTAGTAGCCACAATATCCTTGCCTGTGAAGCCATTTTTATGCAACGCAATGATGGCTGCATGCGTTTCTTTGCAGGTCACCATGGTTAACAATGGAAGAACAATGATTTCAAGCATCACCCTCCTTTTATCATTTCAAGTCTGCCATTTTAACCCAATCAGCCTGACATAATGATCTCCAGCCTTGTGCTCGTCAACATTCTCACCTGAGTTAACAAGACGATTACTGAAATGATCTCAGCAGGTCCTTTAATGACAGCAATGAAATGCAGTGGAAAGTTTTTTTGGGGGGATTAAGTTAATTTTCATGGCAAAGAAGTACTATGCAATTCATCTGATCATTCTTCATAACATTCTGGAGTATATGCAAATTGCTATTATAAAAACGTAAGCAGCAACTTTTCCAATTTCCAATATTTATGTAATTCTCAAAACTTTTGGCCACAACTGTACGATGCTCTGTTAACTGCCGCCTCGCAGTCATACCCTCTCAAGTGCTCCAGGTAGTGCCTACCTAAATGACCGCTCACAGAAATGCCCTCTTAAGTGCCCACTTAAGTGTCCCCCAAAGACTGCAGAGTGATGCTCCCTTGTGACACTCATGGAGTGATGCTCACTTTAAATTCTCACCTTCCCCACGTTCCCCCACCATCAGCTCCTTGCTTCTTTTTTAGGGATTCAGGGCTGACAGGCGCAATCCGATGATGTCATTGTGCCTGCCTAGCTGAGCCCCAAAGACTGCAGAGTGATGCTTCCTTGTGACCCTCATGGAGTGATGCTCACTTTAAATACTCACCTTCCCCACGTTCCCCCACCATCAGCTCCTTGCTTCTTATTTAGGGATTCAGGGCTGACAGGCGCAATCCGATGACATCATTGTGCCTGCCTAGCTGAGCCACAGAGAGCGCAATGCAGAGGCAGAATTCTAAATTATAGAGAAATGTGGTGCGTCTCAAATGATATAAAGAATTGTAGAACGAAACTCATCCTCTGTGTGCTCTTTCTAAGGATAGGGTCCATGGAGCCAGATTACCTGCTTTTGAAAAAGAGGTGGCAGTGACATTTCTGGTAATGTCCATGTACAGATAAATTAAGTGAAACTGGATTCATAGAATAAGAGTTCTTACACGCCATGTCAAATGGACCTGGCGGCATGATTTCTTATTATTGTGCAGGGCGATAGAGGGAAATCTTTTCATACTTTGTATTTTTCCATTTCATCAATGCCATAGTTCTCCTATGCAGCCCCATACACGCACTAATGTTTATTATTCAGTACTCATTTCACACATCCGGCCTGACAGCTTCCTTACAACTGCCTGTACATGAATTTCACTGAATGATTTGTCACTGTCCCAGTAGGAAGGGCAACATTTCAATATCTACTCCATAGTTTTCTGAAAATGAATGTTATTGTTTTTAATTAATATCATTGTCCTATTGTGTCTATGTACTGATAACCTCGTTGTGAAATGTAATTGTGATATGATCAGATAGGATATATTTATCTGTCCTGTCCTCATGTTGTAACTGTGATTACATCCTCAGAGCCCAACTGTGTTTGCAGCTAGAAATGCAGAAAACATGGACGCAAGCTGGAAGTGTATCTGCCACACGGTGGATACATCTTTAGAGTCTGTCCATTTTCAGGTCTTCAGTATAACTTATCTTGGCTGTCCAATATGTTGAGATGATGTACACAAATTCAAGAAAGATGCATATAGAATAGATTTAGACCTCCCAAGTGTCCCTCTTTTAGAGGGATAGTCCCTACTTTTGACCCAAGTGACTTTGTCCCTCTTTGTTCCTTAAAGGGGTTCTCCAGGAATTAAATAAATGAAAATACTTAAATATTATTTTATAATAAATAAATTCACAAATACCTTTCATTACTTAGAATGGCTTGTTTTGTCTGGGGAGCAATCATTAGGAGAAATAAAATGGCTGCCATCCTATCAGTACACACAAAACCTGCCCTAATCACACAGGAGGACAAGTTACTTCACCACAATGAGCCATAGTGCTGCCTTATCCTCCTCTCTGCTCTACTTGTCAGAAATCATGATCCTGAATACAGGTGAATCTCTGTAGGAGATGAGGAGGAGACATGAGAGGAGGTGGGGATGTGGCTAATGAGCAGCAGCACCTGTTTACAGTCTCCATTACCACAGCCCCACATTACCACAGCCTGTCCTGTCTGTCCACTCTGTACTTTATGTCTCCTCATGAACTAAATTCCCCAGAGATTTAGCTAAACTTCTTATCTGTATTTAGGACCATAATCCCTGACAAGTAGAGAAAAGGAGGAGGAGGAGGTAGCTCTTTACCTCAATGTTGTAAAGTAACTTGTCTTCATGTGTGATCAAGACAGGTTTTGTGTGAACTAATGGGACAGTGACCATTTTCTTTCCCCGATGATTGCTCCCCAGACAGAACGAGCAATTATAAATAATGAAAGGTGTTTGAGAATATATTTATAATAAAGTAATATTTAAGTATTTTCATTTTCCTGGAGAACCCCTTTAAATGTCCCTTTTTTTTAAATCTAAGGTATAGATCTACATTATTACATTTACAATATTGATCTCTAATGTGTTTTTCTGGTTCCTATCTGTATATTAAAGCCTACCTTATTTCATTATTTGATGCAATTTGCATTTTAAAATTATTGAATTATATAAATATGGAGGGAGTTAGGTAGATCACTTTTAGCATGATCAGTTACATTTCTTCCCACCAAGTGAAGCTGATATTTACTGCAATTAGTTACAATATGAGAGGAAACTAGTCTAATGGTCTTCTTACATGGGCAGAATATCAGGGAACTTATTGGTGATAATCGTTTGTAGAGATGCTCGTTCCCCTATAATTAACCTGTGTAAAGGTGCCAGAAATCATCCAATTAACAAGCAAACACTCATTTATCGGGTGATCGTGTCTTTTGGCTGGCACTAAAAATCACTGTGTCACGGACATACCGAGACATACGGACGCACCCGCGACAGTCATTGGCAGTAGATCTTTGAGACTGGCAACACGTGGTTTGATTTGACATGTTTACCTTGTGGATCAATAGGCATCTGTGTTGTTTCTAAGAATGGCAAAACCCTTAACCTCCAGGTGTTGCTATTGTGGTCATTTAACTTTCCCAATTTATAGTTGTCTCTCCCACAATGCTGTGTGGTTTATAGCTGCCGTTGAACCTGTGGATAGCTGGTGTTTGGATCTCGGCTGAGTTCCTGGTGCTGCCATAGCTTCTTGGAAGTTAAGTGTTACCTTTCACTTTGTATTTTGGCTTTTCTGTGTAATGCATGTCTTTGTTGTTGTATTACCCCTTAGGGAGGCTCACGTTTATCCTTCCTTTTAGGAGGAACAGGATGTCTCATTCCTGTCATTAGTACTAGGGTCCTTTAGGGTTAAATAAGACTTTAGGTTTTCCTGTGTATGAAATCACCTACCTCTGAGGTCTGTTAAAACTGGTAGTCTGTCGGGGCTTTGATTAGGGTTTTCACTAGGAAGTGTCCATCTTCCTTCCCTAAGTTTTTAGGCCTTATCTCCTTTTCCCTTTCCCTCCTATGTTCGGTGTGGGGTTTCCCTCCCACACTACAGGGTGACACACTGTTTGTGCAGCAGATCTCTCTGTGTAAACAAAGATCTGTGTTAGCCCAGCTGTCCGTGCCGGCGCTGCTGCCCCTACCTGCGGGCATGGGTGGGGTGCTTCCTCTTTCCCTCCTGCTGCCATATGCCTGGGCAGCAGGTAGCTTAACTGTTGTATCTGTGCTCCATGCCAGAGCTTACTTCCTGCTTGAGTCCTGTACTGTTTGTTAAGGCTTGCATGTGTGTGTCTCTCCTCCCTTGTGAGGCAGCTCTGTCTCCCCAACCTATGGCTGGATTGCAGGAAGTATTTAAATGTGTTTCCTGCCCCAGGAAAGCACCTGAGCAACTCTTAGGTCCCTAGCTTGTCTAGTTTCCTGTTTGAACGAAGGTGTTCTGTTGGTTCTTGTCATTCTGTGTATCAGATTATGTTTTACGGACTTTGCCTGTTTGCCGCCTGCCCTGACCCTGATCTACATTTATGGACTTTGCCTGACTGCCATCTGCCCTTACTTCTGCCTTCGTACCGTGAGTACGCTTTTGTCTGATCAGCCTCTGGCCTCCTAGGTGTGCTTAGACACCTCCCTCAGAGGTATTTTTTCACGTGGGGCCGCAGTTTGTCACTCATTGGTCATAACAATCTGCTGCCCACAGACAAAATCATTCTCTATGGGGATTATCAATCACTGTAGCAGTCGCTAGTACCCATACACAGGGTTGCCACCCAGAATTTTTCTTTTTTCCTGACAACTTATCCCAAAATCACGGACAGCCAACATTTTTTACGGACAAATTGGAAAACCATAATGAATGATAAAGATTACAAGTAATTGATGTCAATATGGTGATATGAATTTAGTATCAACATTTATTGTGAGCTGTAAAATGATGATAATTACCACCAAAATAATCTAGTCAAGAACCACCAGCTATATTTGAAAAACCACGGAAAATAATGAACAAACACAATAGATGCAAACATTATATATGGACTAAGCTCTTACTCTGATATGATAAAATCTGAGACTCTCGGCCAATATATTTTGATCAAAACACATCTGTGCCCACCTACCCGTGCCAAGGTGGTCTCAGTCAGGAAGGTCCCATGCTAAACCTACCTATGCCATTGGGCATCTACATTCATAAGAATGTTGCCACGTTCATCCGCATATTTAATTATCATATCATGCAGGATGTTTTGTATCTTTTTCTGTGATTTTTTTCAAGAAGCACCAGCCTAAAAACAAATTACAAACGCTTCTATTTTTTTTTCACGGACGCAGATAAAAAGTCACCTATTTTTACGGACTATCCAAAAATTTCTGGTCTGTTGGCAGCCCAGCCCGTACAGATGATATGACTGCTGCATAAATGCAGCTCTCACCTCCTGTGTTGATCAAACAATTATCAGGAAGGAATGATCCATACCCACTAATTGCCTGTAATAACGACCCATGCAAAAAAAGACCAAATTGGTTTGAAAACTCTGGCTATGAATACAATCTGTTCAGTAATGAGATCATCAATAGTGATCTATGGCAGGAAATATCAGTTATAGTTAATAACTTAACATTTCTATAAAATAAAAATACATATCAGTGATAGACCTATACTAAGACTAGTAACATACAGATGACTTCCAGGGCCATGACTTGGTAAATCTTTTGCTGCTGAATAAGGAATTAAAACCTCATACATCCTTGCACATTTAGCCTGTACAGTAGAATAACAAGAACTTTTTTAACTGTGCACCCTTTTTACTAAAAGGGCTTAATTACCAGAGCTACTTACTACCACCAGGACTGGAGCTACTTACTACCACCAGGGCTGGAGCTACCTACGATGACCAGGGTTTGAACTACTTACTACCAACAGGGCTGGAGCTACTTACTACCACCAGGGCTGGAGCTACTTACTACAACTAGCGCTGGAGCTACTTACTACCACCAGGGCTGGAGCTACTTACTACCACTAGCGCTCGAGCTACTTACTACCACTAGGGCTAGAGCTACTTACTACCACTAGGGCTGAAGATATTTACTATCACTAAGGCTCAAGCTACTTATTTCCACTAGGGCTGGAGCTACTTACCATCACTAGGGCTGGAGCTACTCACTACCACTAGGACTTGAGCTACTCACTACCACTAGGACTGGAGCTACTTGATACCACTAGGGCTGGAACTACTTACTACTACTAGGACTGGAGCTACTTACTACCACTAGGGCTAGAGCTACTTACTACTACTAGGACTGGAGCTACTTACTACCACTAGGGTTGAAGCTATTTACTACCACTAAGGCTTGGGCTACTTACCATCACTAGGGCTGGAGCTACTTACTACCACTAGGACTTGAGCTACTTACTGCGACTAGGACTAGAGCTACTTACTACCACTAGGGCTGGAGCTACTTACTACTACTAGGACTGGAGCTACTTACTACTACTAGGGATGAAGCTATTTACTACCACTAAAGCTCGAGCTACTTATTACCATCAGGGCTGGAGCTACTTACTACCACTAGGACTGGAGCTACTTACTACCACTGGGCTCCAGCATTTTTAAAGAATAGTTTGCTGCATGCTGTGCTATACTTCTCTGCTAAAATTCTTGATGCTAGAACATAATGCCGCTTAGTGGCTCTGACATTCTAACTGTTTATATGAATTAGGAGCTTATGCTACAGCTAAAGCAGAAAAGGAATCAGTTATGCCAGTAGCCTGCATTAAATACTGTACAGCAGTTTACCACAAGAGGAACGTTAATAAATTCATACTGAGAAAAAAGAGGGGGTGAAATACACTGAACAATGCAAAATAACTACAGGGCTATTTTTCATCAAATGTCAGCTTTTCTTTGAATGCTTGTTACACATGTCTGTGCCTTTCAAACACCAGCTGTTCTCGAAAATCTTCATGATTTGTACAGGCTATTCAGGCACTGGCGGATAATTTCCAGGTGCAGGATGCCAGGGCTCCTTAGTTTTTACTGTTTACATCAGGGTATTTGTAAGCATTTCTGGTTCTCTTCTTAACTAGTAAGGTACATATTTAGCTTAAATCTGTATTTTTCACAATACACAAGATAAGTGATTCCTATTAGGGTTGAGCAAATCAATTTGTTTATCTGAGCGAATTCTCCATCTGTGAGGGGCTGTCCCTCTACGGACGATTCTCCATCGTCACACTGCTATTATAATCTTGCACATGCGCTGTTATTGCAAGTATCAACACATGCTCAGAAGGTATCGACGGCAAAAATGAATCAGCGATTGTGCACGTACTGCTGAAAATCTTTTAGTGGAGCATGCAAATTCATTGAGATTATCAAGGCCCTGCAAGATGTGTGGCCTTGTTAATCTGCCGCACCAAATGAACAAAACCACACATATAGTTGAAATGCATACTTTATTTTATTATATAAAAAATAGGCATACAGTGATTAGATAAAATCAATTACAAATTGCAGTACAGATGAGCGCTATGTGAAATGGTGCCCCAAGCAGACTCTAGATCTGTGCAAACCCATAAACTAAATCCCCTTACATGATTTGATGGGGCAGTAATACATATGGGCAATAAGTTATCCAGATGACAATTTATATCATGACCACCTAATATGGAATCTTATATACAGCCCCTGTAATAGAATGGATTCGATCACATAAAAATACACATCAGAATATGAACCAACAGGGGCATATTAAGTGCACAGCCATATTATGTTCACCAAACACAGGCAGAAAAATAGATAAACAAATACACACTGGATAAGTAAAATACAGACCGAGTGCCTGGGGGGGGCCCACAATCCCGACATACGTTTCACCTCGCTTTCCCCTGCAGGCAGGCCTAAGGAACCATAGTTGATGGTAGATACGTGTCACCAAGGTTCCTGGCCTTGGTGAAGTAGGAACCAGTAGTTCAGGTGTGTCAGTGGCAGTAGGTGGTTAACATTTTGTTCATTTAGTATAGTTGTAAATACCTGATCCGTGATTGCTCTTATGGGGAGTAGTCATAGTGCTGGGTGGGTGACTACCCACATACACCGCGTAAGGTTACGGTACTGTGCAAAACCATACCTGTGTTGTGCTATAGATACAGCACTTTATTGTTTCTTTGAGGCCGGCTGGAGCAAGCTGGTCACTGCCGTTTACTGCCTTATTGTTTTGTCAAGAAGAAAAGACAATCGTTGCTTTGCTTTCACGGCTAAAAGGCTGCTGCTGTGTTATTTTCTGATGGCTACCATTGGGGCAGACCCCTACACCGCCTAGAGGAAGCGAGGCGAAACGTATGTCGGGGTTGTGGGCCCCCCAGACACTCAGTCTGTATTTTACTTATCCAGTGTGTATTTGTTTATCTATGTTTCCGCCTGTGTTTGGTGAACATACTATAGCTGTGCACTTACTATGCTCCTGTTGGTTCATATTCTGTTCCTGCAGTCACATATGATCATTCTTTTCCATCTATAAAATCACCTGTGAAAATAAACGTGCCAATAGATAAATATGCTGTGTTAAATATGTTGAGTTACTTGATTTTATACCTAAACCTTCATGCACAATACAACTACTCCCAAAGAGTGATATATCGCTCCATGAAAGTGGTCTAGTGTGGTCTGCCTGCCAAGGCTGCTTTGTAGTCGCAGTCCAGCTTAGATCTGAGAAAATGAATTTTCCAAGCAGTTCCAAGACACTGGAGGCTTTTCTTAAACACACTCATTTCTCCAAATTGGAGCATATTAATTATGGAAGCTATGTTCCCACTAGGCTCCAACTCTCGCCTCATGGAACAGGCAGGGACCATCAGCTCTTTCTTAATTAGGAGAGCCTGCCTTGTAAAAGCCGCCTCTTCAGTCTCCCCTGGGACTGCCCTATGTATCAGTGGGCTGACTAGCAGAATAAAGAAGTACATAGGACACCTTTCCTTGTTGCATTTTATTTCACAGTTCAGAACAATTAGAGATCACGTCACTGTTCTTCATTTCTTTTGTATAAAATATTAACAATAAATCATTATAGTCGTTTTAATCCTGAGAAAATTTTATTTTTTTTATTTTTTTTGCTGAATAGTGATAAAATTGGAGAAAACCATCAAAGCAAGGGGAATAACAGTGAATAATAATCTACTTACTATGTTGCTTAAATTGCCTATCCTGAATATGTTAGGATAGTTGGAATTGCTACTTTCAGCTGGAAAAGTGATCTTCCTCTGACATGAAGGATTTCCTACTTTCCAATAGTAGGATACACACCAGATCTTATTTGCCGATAGCAAACAAACTGTAGGTTGACTCTGAGCAAACAGGGAAGCAGAGATGGCTACACTTCTCTCAGCAGCAATGCACTAGATCTGGATCCTCCCTTCTCCACAATTGTCTTAGCTCTACTGTCATATAGAGATGATACCTTGTAGCACACTGCCATTGAAGCCGACCTGTCTGCTCATCTATGCTGCTCTGAAGGAAAATATGATATCAATGGGGGACACCATATCCGGTATATAAGGGATTATATAGCTTTATTGTATATGATTTGGCACTGTATTTTTAGGTAAATTCCCCATATTTGGATTAAGGCTATGGACACTGTCATGGGCCAATGCAAAAACCTGAACTGCCAGTTACCCTGTAACCAGCTGGAAAATTGTCTTCACAGTGAACAATACAAAAAACAAGTCTTTGTGGTCTTCTGATCTGCATTGAGGCTGTCATTTCAGAATTTATTTCACATGTACATTGCACTGGAAGTTAATGGTGGGATGAAGAGAATAATGGCGTGATGAAGTGCTGCACTACTGCCAGGTTCTCGCAACCCTTTTGATCTTCATCTGTACTGCGTTGTCATGAAGCTTTTGTGTGGAATCCAAATCATCATGTAGAACAATCTCTACATCCTCCCCGGAGTGAATGGTTACCGTTATGTACTGTATATGTGTTGGTGATGTGAACACACACAAGGCTTTATGGTAACATTACACCAGAAATGGAGAATCTGTCAGTGCAGCCCCTCTACAGTATGTCTCATTTAACATGTCTTCTCAGACATGAGGCTGAATGGTAGATCTTGTAGCACACTCAATACATTTGAGACCAAATGCTTGTGCTTGCCAGTTTATTAAAGACAGTACATGGTTACTTCATTTAATAGCTTATGAATACCATGGAGATATGAGTATTGTCTTTCTGCATGAAATATGCATCATTAAAGCACTAACAGCAGGTTGACTTCATGCTGTAAAACCGTTATTACTAGAGATGAGCGAATTTTTAAAAAATTCTATTTGTCAGTTCGACAAATTTTTGGGAACTTATTCATGGCGAATTTTGTTAAATAAAGGCTATTTCCTGGCTTCAGAGAGCCTTTATAGTGGTGTAGAACACTGTGCCTTGCATTAACATGCATAGGGAGTCTGCTGCGATAGAGAAATAATACTGTGAGTCAGTATGACATGCAGATGACAGGCGTCGCACTTAGAATTACTTCACACTTCACTTATCTGGGCAGTCATGGGGCTGAAACTGACCAAATAAGTCAAGTATGAACTCAGCCTTAAGCCTCTTTCACATGGCTGTTGTCCTGCGGTGGCCATATTGTTCACTTGAATGGGTCTGAAAATCTGGAGATGCGGTGCGGAACGGAACAGAACCACGGAACGGAAGCACTACGACGTGCTTCTGTGGGGTTCCGTTCCGTGCTTCCTTTCTGCAAAAAAATAGAATTTGTGGTCCGCAGCATGGGCACGGCGGGACAACGGCCATGTGAAAGAGACCTTACAGGTCGATGTTAGTGCCAAGAAGAAGCGGGCTCCTTTTACACCGTCGTCAGCTAATTCCACATAGATGTCTACAGAACCTGTTCTATTAAACACTTATACAAGTAGAGCCCCTCGACAGAGTGGAGAGGATGTCAGCAGTAAGTTTGTGTTGACGTCACTGATTATTTTTCCCTTCCTCTGATCCGTCAGAACAATAACCCCCAAAAAACGGATCCTGTCGGTTGAGCATCGACCTACACTCGGTCAGCATTTGGTCAGTAATCCAGAAGTGAATCAAAAACAGAGATGACACATGAATGAAAAGACCACAGAGTGGCCCAATGACAGAGTCTGGAGGTGGCCGCAGCATCAGGAGGTGGCTGCAGAGTGGCACCATGACAGAGTGGAGGTGGCAGCAGCATTAGGAGGAGGCCAGAGGGTGGCACAATGACAGTGTGGAGGTGGAAGCAGCATCGGGAGGCCACAGAGTGGTACAATGACTGAGTGTAGAGGTGGCAGCATCAGGAGACCACAAAGTGTCAAGGTGACATAGTGTGGAGGTGACAGCATCGGGAGACCACAGAGTGACCCCGTGACAGAGCGGGGAGCGGGGTGGCAATATGAGTATCAGCTGAAGATAGTGGGTAAAATAAGGAGCACTTGGCATCAGATGTGGGAAATCAGGCGAGTGGCAGCATCAGAATACAGTGAGTGCAGAATTATTAGGCAAATGAGTATTTTGACCACATCATCCTCTTTATGCATGTTGTCTTACTCCAAGCTGTATAGGCTCGAAAGCCTACTACCAATTAAGCATATTAGGTGATGTGCATCTCTGTAATGAGAAGGGGTGTGGTCTAATGACATCAACACCCTATATCAATTGTGCATAATTATTAGGCAACTTCCTTTCCTTTGGCAAAATGGGTCAAAAGAAGTACTTGACAGGCTCAGAAAAGTCAAAAATAGTGAGATATCTTGCAGAGGGATGCAGCACTCTTAAAATTGCAAAGCTTCTGAAGCGTGATCATCGAACAATCAAGCGTTTCATTCAAAATAGTCAACAGGGTCGCAAGAAGCGTGTGGAAAAGTCAAGCATGCAGCTGCCAAGATGCCACTTGCCACCAGTTTGGCCATATTTCAGAGCTGCAACATCACTGAAGTGCCCAAAAGCACAAGGTGTGCAATACTCAGAGACATGGCCAAGGTAGGAAAGGCTGAAAGACGACCACCACTGAACAAGACACACAAGCTGAAACGTCAAGACTGGGCCAAGAAATATCTCAAGACTAAGGTTTTACTGATGAAATGAGAGTGAGTCTTGATGGGCCAGATGGATGGGCCCGTGGCTGGATTGGTAAAGGGCAGAGAGCTCCAGTCCGACTCAGACGCCAGCAAGGTGGAGGTGGAGTACTGGTTTGGGCTGGTATCATCAAAGATGAGCTTGTGGGGCCTTTTCGGGTTGAGGATGGAGTCAAGCAGTGGTACAGGAAGAAGTCTGCATCCTTCAAGAAAAACATGATTTTCATGCAGGACAATGCTCCATCACACGTGTCCAAGTACTCCACAGCGTGGCTGGCAAGAAAGGGTATAAATGAAGAAAATCTATTGACATGGCCTCCTTGTTCACCTGATCTGAACCCCATTGAGAACCTGTGGTCCATCATCAAATGTGAGATTTACAAGGAGGGAAAACAGTACACCTCTCTGAACAGTGTCTGGGAGGCTGTGGTTGCTGCTGCACGCAATGTTGATGGTAAACAGATCAAAACACTGACAGAATCCATGGATGGCAGGCTTTTGAGTGTCCTTGCAAAGAAAGGTGGCTATATTGGTCACTGATTTGTTTTTGTTTTGTTTTTGAATGTCAGAAATGTATATTTGTGAATGTTGAGATGTTATATTGGTTTCACTGGTAAAAATAAATAATTGAAATGGGTATATATTTGTTTTTTGTTAAGTTGCCTAATAATTATGCACAGTAATAGTCACCTGCACACACAGATATCCCCCTAAAATAGCTAAAACTAAAAACAAACTAAAAACTACTTCCAAAAATATTGAGCTTTGATATTAATGAGTTTTTTGGGTTCATTGAGAACATGGTTGTTGTTCAATAATAAAATTAATCCTCAAAAATACAACTTGCCTAATAATTCTGCACTCCCTGTAGTAGCTGAGGCAGGTAGCCAGAAGAAACTGGTCTCTTTTGTCAAAGTGTTGGTTTGGCACCATGGATGATCTAGTCTGATGCATCAGGCATTAGTGGGTGGAAATCCTTGCTGATCCACGCCTGATTCATCTTGACAAAGGTCAGTTTCTCCAGGTCAGACATTTTAGCAGGTCTGACTACATATTAGTGATTGGTGCACTAAGTATTGTTGTGAACTTGTGACATCACAGCACCATGTATGTAGCATGTATGGACAGCAGAACCTACCCTAACACCTTCCACAGCTACACTATATCACAATCTAACCTATACTGACTATCTCCTACTAACTATCTGTATTATATGTATAAGCTATCTAACTATCTAATGTAATGTGACACAGGGAAGCACAGAGCACAGAGCACAGCAATGACACTGCTGTCTCTCTCAGAACTGTAATAAACTGTAGAAAATGGCTGCTGGGGAAGTCCTTTTATACTAAAGGGATAGGCAACTTTCCTATTGGTTGCTAGGGATGTTGCTAAGCTCATTGCAGCCTTCTCATTAGCCCACAAGCAAAAACGGAGGTTAAAAAAACATGTAGAATATTAGAAAATACAAATATATATCACTATATTCTTAATTTTTTGCAAATTCCCAAAGATGAGATGTTCGAATATTCGCGCACAACACTATACAGTACATACTTGTCCAAAAGTGCAGATTTTTCCCAGTTTTTTTGTGCATTTTGGGGCTGTTCCTCGGTGGTCTGATGGAGTGGGGCTTAAATGTCCAAATTCAACTTTTTATGTGTTGGTAAAAGTATGGACTTTATGCATGTGGCCCAGAACCTGTAGTTTTAGTGAACTGCATTTAGATCGCCGATAATCCTATGAATGTGAGTTCACTGTTATGAAGAATAGCTCAGATATGTGAACTATAGTCTTTTTAGCCTTAATAAATTCTCGTCTTAGAACTGTCCAAAAAATTTTGCAGCAGTAACTATTTATTCTGCCACTGTGATTTACTGGTATCTAGTGAATGCGTAATAATATATGCATTAATCAATTAAAACTGCAAACTCTGCTGGAACAGGTAGCTGCAGAGGAAAACAGAACAGCATTCTCAATTATTAGACATAACATCAACATGCCACCATTGGAGCAGCTGGATAGCCTCGTACTGTACTTTTGTAGATGGTATGTATAGAAATCCCCTGCAGTCAAGGTTTGAGTTAATATAGGCAGCTTTAGTTAACAATCTGAATGTATCGATCAGAAGATAACTACTGTATAACAAGCCACTTCAGTGTGTATGAAAAATGTAAAAACCCTGGGGGGTAATCACACTCTGCCTTCCAGATTTCTGGCTTCCAATACTCAAAAATATGGCTTTTGCAACTTTTTGGGTGGAAAATCTTTCACACATGTACAATCTTAGGCCTCTTTCACACGGGTGTCACGTTTGACCCCCGGATAAGAGGCAGGTGCGTTGCGGAAAAATGCGCGATTTTCCCGCGCAAGTGCAAAGCGTTCTAATGCATTTTGCACGCGCGTGGGAAAAATCGGCATGTTTGGTACCCAGACCTGAACCCGGACTTCATCACTGAAGTTCGGGTTTGGGTTGAGTATTCTGTAGATTTTATTATTTTCCCTTATAACATGGTTATAAGGGAAAATAATAGCATTCTCAATACAGAATGCTTAGTAAAATGTGGATTAAGGGGTTAAAAATAAAAAAATTAACTTAACGGCATTAGCTGCCGGCTAAAGGACCTGTGATGACATCACCGAGCTTCTCACATGGTTCAATCACATGGTCCATCATCATGGTGATTGACCATGTGATTGGACCATGTGATGTGACGTCACCACATAACCATGTTATAAGGGAAAATAATAAAGATCGGGTCCCGTCTCTTAGCAACCATGCAGGAAAATCGCACTGCATCCGCACTTGCTTGCGAATGCTTGCGATTTTCCCACAGCCCCATTCACTTCTATGGGGCCTGCATTGTGAAAACGCACAATATAGAGCATGCTGCGAAGTGTTGCGTGAAAATCACCACTCATGTGCATAGCTCCATAGAAATGAATGGGTCAGGAGTCAGTGAGGGTGCAATGCGTCCACCTCATGCATTGCACCCACGTGGAAAACTCGCCTGTGTGAAAGGGGCCTTACACTTGATTCACTCCGGGTATTTCTTTATGTTTCAAACTGCAAAAGCACCTACAGTTTTCCAAAGTTGTAAGCATTTTTTATTGGTATTTTTAAATTCATGACATTGTGTAGATGGTTTTAATACAGATTTAAGTCATATTAATTATGCTATTAAGGTTTTTAGAGAGAAATGGCATGAGCAATAGTGTACTTCCAGTATTGCATGCTGCACTTTGAAAAAATAAAGCCACAAAGTGAAATGATATATATGTAGAAATATACATATGTGCCTATAGACTAAATAGCCACTGTGTTTTTGTATTTAATGCTGTGTAGGATTGACTTGAAATTGTATTGCTAAGAGATTCTGATTTCTGTCCGATGTTTCTACATATACACATTTTTAGATATGCCACCCACTGAATTCAATGACAGAAAGAAAACATGGATCCCATTAAGGAATTGATAGAGATTGATGCAGAATAATGCACAACAGCCCAAACTTTGGGACCCATAAAAGTTAATAGCGTGATAATCATTCATCATCATCATTGCTACCTAGGACTGCAGTACCAAAACCAGGATGTTTAAAAGTTAAGCATTTGGTAAAAGGCTCTGCAGATCATGGTTGATGGTTAGGAGTTCCAGCAGTTGAACCTTATGTGATCAGCCTATTTTCAAGGAACCTTTCTAAAATAAAAAAAGTATTCCCCAAAGCAGAAAACCCTTTTCATTCATTTCCTGGTGAGAAAGAAAGCACACAGGTGAACTTGCTAGCAGCTGGTTGGCTTGAACACTTATTTTTAAGATGACATTTCAAATCACAAGAATGGAGTTGATGGTAAAGAATTCTCTATATACATCTGAGCTCAGTGGGGGAGAGTCAAAGCCAAATGTTGTTTGGAAGGATTTGATCTCATAAAGTGTTTTTAAAAAGCTTAGGTTATGTACCCCACGGAGAACACCAATGATTTCCTATACTTTCCATTTGCATTTGGGCGTAGAGAACACTGAGACAGATAATACTGATCTGAAATAAAGTAGAAGATATTGACAGATATCCATGGTTATATCACAGTCACGAAAAAGATGAGTTTACAGAAGTTGCAGAAGTAACTTTAAACTTCCTTGCACTTTAAAGGGATTCTGTCACCTGGAGAATCAATATTAAAGGGGTTATCCAAGTTATATTTATTGATGACCTATCCTCAGGATAGGTCATCAATATCAGATCGGCGGGGTCCGACACCCGGCACCCCCGCCGATCAGCTGTTTGAAGAGAAGGCGAGCGCCGTGCCAGCGCTGCCTCCTCGTCATTGTTTACATGCTGGCCGTTGCATCTGCAGCGGTGAGCATGTGTAATTACACCCAAGCCGTTCCATTCATTTCAATGGGACGGCTCTGTAGTATACACAGAGCCGTCCCATTGAAATGAATGGAGCGGCTTGGGTGTAATTACACCTGCTCACCGCTGCAGATGCAACGGCCAGCATGTAAACAATGACGAGGAGGCAGCGCTGGCACGGCGCTCGCCTTCTCTTCAAACAGTTGATCGGCGGGGGTGCCGGGTGTCGGACCCCCGCCGATCTGATATTGATAAAAAAGTAAATAAAAAAGGAAAAAGATTTACATGCGCTGCTTGGCTGGAAACAGAAGACTGGAGTGGTACTGGAATTACTGCTTTTATTATGTCAACGCGTTTCGGGGGTTTGCTTCCCCCTTCGTCAGGACAATGTGAAAAATGCAGACATGATACAAAATTACATGCGATTTTAAAAGACATTTTGGCGCGCTCTGTGCGTGCAAGGGGAGGGAGGGAGGGGAGCCACGCCTTTTCGGCGGGACTAACTATCTATTTTCGTTATCAATAGGCTGTGGGATCCCAGAGGAAGTGCGGGCGTGTGGTCCGGCCCTAATGACGTAAGCTGGTGACGTATGGGATCTCCCTGGGCTTCCCTGAGACGGCTCGTATTCTTATGTGTGGTGTTGGGGCTGTCGCGTTGTAATTAGCACGCCCACTGTTCTTATCCACACCCTCCTAAGCTTCAAGGTACCGCCGTTAATTCAAAGAGATAGATATCTAGTAATTATGTCGCTTGTGATTCGACACAATGAAATGTGCAGTGATTTAAAAATGGGAACTAATTATACTATTTAAAATTCGTCAGGTGAGGTGAGAATTAGATGAAGTACATATAGGAAACACATTAAGATTTCAAGGGAGCAATATACACGTATATACACAAATATGGGTATATTAGTAAAAATTAGTAAAAATGTTAATAATAATGAAGTAAGTGAACTATGTATAAAATGCATACACCTACATATATGTATATACACGCCCATACATATATATATACACATACACATATATACATATGTATAAGCGTACCCGCTGGACAATGTTGATTACAGGATTGTTTCACTCATTTCATTTAAACCGTACGGGGTCAGGGTGTCTAGTTGGTATATCCAGAAGACCTCACGTTTTTGCAACTTATCAAAGCGATTGAGGGGTTTTCTGGGATTTGTTCTATTGGGGTTACTTTTATGGTATGTTTACTTTTTCACGGGCAGTAGTACAGTGTCGAGATAAACCGTGTTTTAGGTACCCACGCTGTATGTTCGATCTATGCTGATTCATACGACAATGTAGGGCCTGTGTGGTGCGGCCCACGTACTGTAGGCCACATGCGCACTCAATTAGATATATGATATAGGTGGATTGGCATGTCAGGTATTGTTTTATTGGAAATGTCATCCCATTTCTATTTGACTTAAACATTGTTTGGTTATGTGTAATGATATGGCAGCATAGGCATCGTTTCGATCTGCATTTGTGGCTCCCAGTTATAGATGGAATAATCTGACTGTTTTGTTCTTTTATATGCTGTTTTGGTTTGCTGGGAGCTAGGATGCCCTTAATGGTGGGGGCCCGTCTGTAAGTGATTTTTGGATTTCGGGGTAGATGTTTAGATAGATGAGGGTCACCCAGTAGTATATGCCAGTGTTTGGCAAGAATTTCCCTAACATTTTTATTGGAGGTACTGTATTGTGTGACAAAATTTACTCGAAATTCATCTACTTGATTTTTATTGGATACCGTGAGGCATTCCTCCTGGGTGGTAGATATGGTTTTTTCATTGCATTTTTTAAAAGTTGTGCTGGGTAATTTTTGTCAGAGAATCGTTTCTGTATAATGCGTACTTGTTGTAAAAATCTTTTTGTTTGTGCAGTTTCGCCTTATTCTTTTGTATTGGCTGTATGGGATATTTTGGAGCCATTTTTATGATGAAAACTTGAGTAATGTATGTAGCTATTCGTATCTACGGATTTGAAATAAGTTTTAGTGGATATGGTATTATTATTATTAGAAATTAAGATGTCTAGAAATTCTATTTCTATCTTACTGAACTTGGGGCTGAAAGTGATCCCCCATTCTGTAGTGTTTAGAGACTGGCTGAATGCTGTTGCAGTGGTCTCATCTCCATTCCATATGATGAACAAGTCATCTATGTATCGCTTGAAGTATACAATCTGATTTTTGTATGTTGGATGGTTGGTTATATAAGTTTCCTCGAACTCCCCCATGAAAAGATTGGCAAAGGACGGCGCTACCCGAGTCCCCATGGCGGTCCCTTTACACTGGTGGTATATGTTCCCATTATAAACAAAATAGTTGTTTTCCAGGATGAAGCGTAAACTGTTTAATAGGAAATTTATTTGGGGGGGTTTGAGGTTGATATCGCGTTCCAAAGCTGATTTGACACACTCCAGACCCAGATCGTGTCTAATATTGGTGTAGAGGGATGTAACGTCCATAGTTAGGAAAGCATATGACTCTTGCCAGCTTATAGTTGTTAGTTCCCTAATGAGCTGGCTGGAGTCGTGGAGATAACTAGGAAGATTTTTAACATATTGTTGTAAGTGTATGTCCATGTACTGGGATAGGTTACTAGTTGCACACTTTGTGTTTGAGATAATCGGCCTACCAGGTGGATCTTCAAGGCACTTATGAATTTGAAATTTCTATCTCTTTGAATTAACGGCGGTACCTTGAAGCTTAGGAGGGTGTGGATAAGAACAGTGGGCGTGCTAATTACAACGCGACAGCCCCAACACCACACATAAGAATACGAGCCGTCTCAGGGAAGCCCAGGGAGATCCCATACGTCACCAGCTTACGTCATTAGGGCCGGACCACACGCCCGCACTTCCTCTGGGATCCCACAGCCTATTGATAACGAAAATAGATAGTTAGTCCCGCCGAAAAGGCGTGGCTCCCCTCCCTCCCTCCCCTTGCACGCACAGAGCGCGCCAAAATGTCTTTTAAAATCGCATGTAATTTTGTATCATGTCTGCATTTTTCACATTGTCCTGACGAAGGGAAGCAAACCCCAACAGCGTTGACATAATAAAAGCAGTAATTCCAGTACTACTCCAGTCTTCTGTTTCCAGCCAAGCAGCGCCTGTAAATCTTTTTCCTTTTTTATTTACTTTTTTATCTACTCGTTACCGCTCTACTAGTGGGAGGAACAAGAGGCTGCAGCAAGGCAAAACCCCAGACGCTGGTCGGGCAATACCAGCAGAGCACTACAAGCGGTTGTGACTTCCTCACAACCGCATCTGGTAAGGACATTTTATTATTTTTATACTCCCTATACCAAACGGTCCCACACAGGAGGCGCTGTTCCCCTCTCTCCCTTTTTTCTATTTATTGCATGATCTGATATTGATGACCTATCCTGAGGATAGGTCATCAATAAATATAACTTGGATAACCCCTTTAAGCCAAATATAGGTTCTTATAGCTCTTCATACCTTCTTTCCATAGGTGTTCTTTACACTTGGACCTAGCTTTCTACCTTCATGAAAATCCTCTTTTATCTTTATGCTAATGACACCTGAAGGTGCCCAGAGGGGTGTTATTTTCATTCATCCATCCAGTGCCCAGGCCCGCCTCCCCCCGACAGAGCCCAGACCCGCCCCTCTCTCTGCTCATACCATATTTCCCTGGCATTGCGACTGCCGTCAAGCTCTGCCCCCACTGGCTACGTCACTGGTAGCCGATAACCCCGCCCACTCCTTCCCTCCAGCTTCACTAACATCCACCGAGCTGTCTCCTGCGCTCTTACTGTTTAACTGAGCGTATCAGCCTCAAGTGTTTCACTGGGCATGCACTCAGTTAAACAGGAAGAGCGCAGGAGATGGCTCGGTGGATGTTAGTGAAGCTGGAGAGAAGGAGTGGGCGGGGTTATCGGCTACCAGTGACATAGCCAGTGGGGCGGAGCTTGACGGCAGTCGCAATGCCAGGGACATATGGTATGATCAGAGAGAGGGGCGCGCCTGGGCTCTGTCAGGGGGAGGGGGGCCTGGGCACTGGATGGAAGGCGTTCCTGGGCACTTTTTGAATGAAAATAACGCCCCTCTGGGCACCTTCAGGTGTCATTAGCATAAAGATAAAAGAGGATTTTCATGAAGGTAGTGTCACGACCGCTATCCCAGCAGCAGTCGTGTCGCACCAGACGGAGGGGAAGGGGGACCCTTATCTACGGATGGGAAATAGAACGGCCACCCCTGACAAACCCTACGCTGGCACCTGTCTGCCCTGATACCCTAGACGGGGTGTGAACCCGTGCGGCGAGCAGGATGCCTAAACCCTGAGTGACCCTCAGAAGACTAGACTGGGGAAAGGCAGATGGGAGCACTAGTCACCATTACTCATGTCTAGGGGAACAACAGGGGAAGACAGTAACAAACAAACAATCTCCAGCAGAGAGAGACTTATCCAGTCACGAGCAGAGAAGATGATCCCAACAACGACAGTCCACGCCAGACAAGAGCTCCACAGCAATACCGTCAAATGATCTCCTTCCAAGGTCAGAATAGCACTGGAAGTAAGGACTATATCTGGCAATGACTGCAAGTGAAACTGAAACTAATATAGTAGCTGGGAGTGGCAGACAGCACTCACCTGAGAAGAATGCCTACAAACTCCCAGTCAGGACAAAAAGGTTCACAAGGCAAAACCCGGATGACATACCCTGAACCATGAAGCAAACTCACAAGCTATCGCGAGTAGCAAGTCGCTGCGACCTTCTCTTCCCAGACCTATCTGGATCAGTCACAGTCGTGACAGTACCCCCTTTCTACGAGGGCCACCGGACCCTCAAGACCAGGCCTCTCCGGGTGGGACCTATGAAAAGCCCGAATGAGTCTGTCCGCCTTTATCTCTGATGCTGGCACCCACATTCTCTCTTCGGAACCATAACCTTTCCAGTGCACCAGGTACTGAAGAGAGCGCGAACATATCGTGAATCAACAATCTTTTCTACCTGAAACTCAAGACTGCCATCAACAACCACCGGTGGAGGCGGTAGTGGCAATGGTTCAGGAGGTTCTACATATCTCTTAAGCAGAGATCTGTGGAAGACATTATGGATCCTTAGAGTCTGAGGTAGCTCCAGACGAAAAGCCACCGGGTTAATGATCTTAATTACCCTATAAGGACCAATAAATCTCGGACCTAATTTCCATGAGGGAACCTTCAACTTGATATTTCTGGTAGACAACCACACCAAGTCATTCACCCCAAGGTCCGGACCTTCAGAGCGCTTCTTATCAGCCACACGTTTGTATCTGCCACCAATTCTCTTCAAACTTTCTTGCACACTCTGCCACACTGATGAAAGTGAAGACGCAAATCGTTCCTCCTCGGGAATCCCAGACGGCCCCCTCACTAAACGTACAAAACTGAGGATGGAAACCATACGCACCAAAAAATGGTGACTTATCGGTGGATTCTTGACGACGATTATTAATGGCAAACTCGGCTAACGGTAAATAAGATGACCATTCCTCCTGATTTTCGGAAACAAAGCATCTCAAATATGTCTCTAGGTTTTGATTGGTACGTTCAGTCTGACCGTTGGACTGTGGATGGAAAGATGAAGAAAACGACAGATGAACCCCTAAACGAGAACAAAAAGCTTTCCAAAATTTAGAAACAAATTGGGTACCACGATCCGAAACAATATCGGAAGGGACCCCGTGAAGCTTCACGATGTGGTCAATAAAAACCTGAGCCAGTGTGTTAGCATTAGGCAATGCGGTCAGAGCAATAAAGTGCACCATTTTACTGAATCTGTCAACAACAACAAGAATAACAGTCTTCCCCGCTGATACTGGTAGATCAGTAATGAAATCCATTGATAGGTGCGTCCAAGGCCTGTTGGGGATGGCCAGAGGTAAAAGACGCCCTGCCGGACGAGTATGATCCACCTTAGAACGAGCACAGGTAGGACATGCAGACACAAAATTCAACACCTCCTGGCGCCACTTAGGCCACCAGAACCGACGAGACACTAATTCAGAGGTTGCCTTACTACCTGGGTGTCCTGCCAGTGCGGAGTTATGGTGTTCCTTTAGTATCTCCAGGCGTAAATTTTCTGGCACAAACAGTTTATCCGAGGGGCAGGAGGCCGGGCGTCCCCTGAGCTTCCAACACCCTCCCTCTAAACCTGAGTGTAATGCAGAGACCACCACCCCTTTTGCAAAATAGGCTCTGGAACATCATCATCACCCCTCCAGGAAAACTTCGAGACAATGCATCCGCCTTAGTATTTTTTGCCCCGGGCGATAGGTTATTACAAAATTAAACCTAGTAAAAATAACGACCACCGAGCCTGTCTAGGGGTGAGACGTTTAGCAGACTCCAGATATACTAAGTTTTTGTGATCGGTAATCACTGTGACGGGATGAACTGCCCCTCCAAAAATGACGCCACTCCTCTAAGGCCAACTTAATAGCCAAAAGTTCCCTGTTGCCAATGTCATAGTTCCTTTCTGCAGTAGACAATTTCTTCGAAAAGAAAGCACACGGACGCCATTCACCAGGGGACGGGCCCTGAGATAGTACCGCTCCCACCCCCACCTCTGATGCGTCAACCTCTACAATAAAAGGAAGCGAGACATCTGGCTGTACGAGAATAGGAGCCGAGGTGAATCTTTCCTTCAGAGATGTAAAGGCAGTTTTGGCTGCATGTGACCATTTGGAAAATCGGATCCCTTTCGGGTCATGTCCGTCAGTGGTTTGACCACCAAGGAATAGTTCTTTATAAACTTTCTATAAAAATTGGCAAACCCCAGGAAGCGTTGCAATGCCTTCAGGTTCTCAGGCAGATCCCAGTCCATAATTGCCCGGACTTTCTCTGGATCCATGCGAAACCTGAATCTGACAACACATACCCCAGAAATGGCAGTTCTTTTACGGCGAACACACATTTCTCTAATTTAGCAAACAATTTGTTGGCCCTTAATATCTGCAGCACTTGTCTCACATGGATCTTATGTGTATCCAGATCCGGAGAATAGACCAGGATGTCATCAAGATATATCACAACAAATCTCCCGATAAGGTGACTAAAAATATCGTTGACAAAATGTTGGAACACCGCAGGCGCATTAGTAAGACCAAATGGCATGACCAGATTTTCATAATGCCCTTCCGGAGTATTAAAGCCGTCTTCCACTCATCCCCTCTTTGATGCGAACCAGGTTATAGGCTCCTCTGAGATCCATTTTGGAGAACCATCTAGCACCAGCAACCTGATTAAAGAGGTCGGGAATGAGAGGAAGAGGATAGGGATCTCGGATAGTTATCCGGTTTAATTCCCGGAAATCCAGGCAAGGACGCAGGCCCCCATCTTTCTTTTTAACGAAAAAGAACCCTGCAGCCACGGGTGAAGAAGAGGGTCTGATGTGTCCCTTAGCCAAACTCTCCGAAATATAATCTTTCATAGCCTTCCTCTCCGGGCCGGAAAGATTGTATAACCGGGTTTTAGGTAGTTTTGCCCCAGGTAACAGATTAATTGGGCAATCATATGGACGATGAGGTGGTAACCCCTGACAACCCTTCTCAGAGAACACATCCATAAAATCTGACAGAAAGGAAGGTAGAGATGTTACTGAGAGTGTTGAGCACCTACTACTCAAGCAGTTGTCCTTACAATGTTCACTCCACTCCACAATCTCCCCGGCCTGCCAATCCACCACGGGATTGTGAGTCACCAGCCAGGGAAGCCCCAAAACCATAGGAGCCAAAGGCCGTCCAGGACATAACAAGAGATATGCTCTTTATGGAGGTCCCCTACCTGCAGATGGATATTATGGACGATCTGAGTTAACTCTCTCTGAGTAAGAGGGGAGGAGTCGATGGCAAAAACAGGAATAGTTCTGCGTACCGGTTCCGGAGTAAAACCCAGAGCCTGAGCAAACCGTGAATCCACCAAGTTGACCCCCGCCCCAGTGTCCAAAAAGACGGAACAGATCTCAGTCTTATTGCCCGCCACAACGGTAGCGGACAACAAAAACTGAGACATGCGTATGGAGGAAACGAATACGCCCAGACTGTTATCCTCCGCACAGTCTGTGGAGTCTAGTTTTCCGGCGGCTCCTTAGTTTGTGATCTCTTGGGTTCTGAGGGACATACCTTTACAAAATGACCCCTCCCCCCACAACAAAACAAACCTCTGACCTATGGCGGACCTTAGGAGGATTGACCCGTCTAGTGGCGCCCCCTATTTGCATTGGTTCGACTGGATCACAACAAACCGATCCCTGCCATATAGAGGCCTCTGTAGAATTTAATAGTCTCTCCCTGAGTCGTCTGTCGATTCTTATGGACAGAGACATAGCAGCCTCAAGAGACCCAGGGACCTCGTATACAGCCAGAGCGTCTTTTAATTTTTCAGACAACCCCTGGCAGAACTGACTCCTAAGGGCCGAGTCGTTCCATAATGTATCCGTAGCCCACCTACGGAATTCAGAACAATATAGTTCAGCTGACCGGTTCTCCTGCCGAAGTCTACGTAGCTTAGACTCAGCCAGTGAGACCCTGTCTGGGTCATCATACACGAGACCCAAGGCTTCAAAAAACTCCTCCACTGATCGTAAGGCCGGAGAGTCAGAGGGTAAAGAGAAAGCCCAAGCCTGCGGATCTCCTTGCAGGAGAGAAATTACAATGCCCACCGGTTGTTCCTCACCGCCGGAGGATCTAGGGCGTAACCTGAAGAACAATTTACAAGCTTCTCTGAAGGTTAAAAATTGGTCTCTCCCTCCTGAGAACCTATCAGGAAAAGCCACTTTTGGCTCAGGAGTACCTTGGTTTCCCGTAGCAACGGTGGAACCCAAGGATTGCTGCTGCTGCTGCAGTACTGTTGCTTTTAATCCTGCCACTTCAAGGGATAACCCCTGTAATTGTTTCGCCAAAACCATAACCGGATCCATAGTGGAACAGAAGAATGCAAAGCAAAACAGCAGGCAAAAAAAAAAAAGGAAATGTCACCTTTTTTTTTTTTTTTTAAAAGGCCAGATATACTGTCACGACCGCTATCCCAGCAGCAGTCGTGTCGCACCAGACGGAGGGGAAGGGGGACCCTTATCTACGGATGGGAAATAGAACGGCCACCCCTGACAAACCCTACGCTGGCACCTGTCTGCCCTGATACCCTAGACGGGGTGTGAACCCGTGCGGCGAGCAGGATGCCTAAACCCTGAGTGACCCTCAGAAGACTAGACTGGGGAAAGGCAGATGGGAGCACTAGTCACCATCACTCATGTCTAGGAGAACAACAGGGGAAGACAGTAACAAACAAACAATCTACAGCAGAGATAGACTTATCCAGTCACGAGCAGAGAAGATGATCCCAACAACGACAGTCCACGCCAGACAAGAGCTCCACAGCAATACCGTCAAACGATCTCCTTCAAAGGTCAGAATAGCACTGGAAGTAAGGACTATATCTGGCAATGACTGCAAGTGAAACTGAAACTAATATAGTAGCTGGGAGTGGCAGACAGCACTCACCTGAGAAGAATGCCTACAAACTCCCAATCAGGACAAAAAGGTTCACAAGGCAAAACCCGGATGACATACCCTGAACCATGAAGCAAACTCACAAGCTATCGCTAGTAGCAAGTCGCTGCGACCTTCTCTTCCCAGACCTATCTGGATCAGTCACAGTCGTGACAGGTAGAAAGCCAGGTCCAAGTGTAAAGAACACCTATGGAAAGAAGGTATGAAGAGCTATAAGAACCTATGTTTGGCTTAATATTGATTTTCCAGGTGACAGAATCCCTTTAATGCTGCACATATCCACATTATACAAAGCATGGTATATCATTTCACTTGTAACCCATGTTCTGTGTTTGGTATTGCAGATCAGCCTTATCTATTTTAGCAGGAATGAGCTATGGACAAGGGTGGCACTGCATAACCTGTCAAATAACTCTATAGATAGCCATGATTTTAGTTTACTACAGTGGCTCGTGAGAACTCCTCTTCTTATATCAATACTTTGGTTGAATTTTTATGTAAATAGTATTCCAATTTTAAGAAGTTTTCCACTAGCTACAGGATAGGGGATAACTATTAGATCTGTGAGAGATCCCACTGATCATGAGAATGGGGGAACCCCTTCCCACTACTGAATCAAGTGGCAGGTCAAATATGCTCCATACTTCTCCATTCATTCTCTACAGAACTACAAGAAGTAGCTGAGTAGAACGGCTTAACTATTTCCAGCAGTCCCATGTAGAATCAATGGAGCTGTGGGAACATGCTCAACTAGCTGCTCCATTCACCTTGGGCTATGGGCCCCCCATTCTTGATTGGTGGGGTCCCAGTGAAAGGATTCCCAATGATCTAATAGTTATCCAATATCCTGTGGATATGGGATAACTGACCCCTTTAAGCAATTAGTAACATTGTGCCACAATCTGAGACTTTTCTCTGCTCACACCCCATCTAAAAAAGTGGTCATGGTGTGGGTGGGGAAGGGGGCTTGCTGGCAGGCTAATCTCATTCATCATTCTCTACGCCTGTTTTAGGCATAGAAAATGGTGTAAATTGAAGACAGCTAGGAAGCTGGCTTACATTTAGACTGGCACTGGATGTGCCAAAATTATGAAGAGGCCGGTGCCTCCTAATAACTTCTGGATACACTGCCAATGCAGGGGCTTATTAAGACCAGCATCTAAAACACCAGTCTTAATAAATGACCCCCATAGTTTCTAAGGCTAGAAAAGGATATCTGTCCATCCAGTTCAGGCTGCTATCCTGCAAGTTGATCTAGAGCAGGGGTGCACAACCTGCGGCCTGGGGGCCACATGCTGCCCTCGATGCCATTCTGTGCGGCCCCCAAACATCTTGTAAAAGACATGTAGGTCTATGTCTTATGGCCTCTTACATGTATCTTTTATGTATTCTCCTATTAGATGGGAGTCCTACAACTGTAACTAGGCATTTATAGTATATACTGTATGTTCAATATGCCAAAAAAAACTGTATTTCAGTTGGTAATACCCCTTTAAGTTTTTTATTTTCGGCCCTTGGAATTGGTTCAGGCTGACAATGGGCCCCCAACCAGAAAAGGTTGTGCACCCCTGATCTAGAGGAAGGCAAAAAAACTCCATGAGGTAGAAGCCAATTCTCCCCACTTTAGGGGGAAAAATTCCTTCCCGAATCCAATCAGGCAATCAGAATAACTCCCTGGATCAACGACCCATCTCTAGTAGCTATAACCTGTAATATTATTACACTCCACAAATACATCCAGGCCCCTCTTGAATTCCTTTATTGTACTCATCATCACCACCTCCTGAGGCAGAGAGTTCCATAGTCTCACTGCTCTTATCATAAAGAATCCTCTTCTATGTTTGTGTAGAAACCTTCTTTCCTCCAGGCGCAGAGGATGTCCCCTCGTCACAGTCACAGTCCTGGGGATAAATAGATGATGGGAGAGATCTCTGTACTGACCCCTGATATATTTATACATAGTTATTAGATCTCCCCTTAGTCATCTTTTTTCAAAAGTGAATAACCCTAATTTTGATAATCTTTGTGGGTACTGTAGCCCACCCATTCCAGTTATTACTTTAGTTGCCTTCCTCTAAACCCTCTCCAGCTCTGCTATGTCTTCCTTGTTCACAGGAGCCCAGAACTGTACACAGTACTCCATGTGTGGTCTGACTAGCGATTTGTAAAGTGCTAGGACTATGTTCTCATCACAGGTGTCTATGCCCTGTTTGATGCAACCCATTTTCTTATTGGCCTTGGCAGCAGCTGCCTGACACGGGTTTCTACAGTTAAGTTTGCTGTCCATTAAAATCCTAAGTCCTTGTCAGTGTTACCCAGTGTTTTACCATTTAGTATGTTCGGGTGACTTGCATTATTTCTTCCCATGTGCAAAACTTTACATTTGTCAGTGTTAAACCTCATCTGCCATTTCTCTGCCCAAGCCTCCAATCTATCCAGATCCCTCTGTAGCAGAAAACTGTCCTCTTCAGTGTTACTTTACACAGTTTAGTGTCATTTAGAAAAATTCATATTTTACTGTGCAAGCCTTCTACAAGATCATTAATAAATATAATGAAGAGATTAGGACCCAATTACCTAATATTTTCTATGAATTTTCAAAAACGTTATTATTATGCATGTAGTAGTATAGAACATGTGTATTACGTGTGTCTGAGGTTCTATATTAGGTGCCAAATAAAAAATCTGGCATGTTAGGCAAGTGACCTAAAGGAGATAAAACTGGTTGTTAAGATAGTAATTGCTTTCTGACAACTGTAATATGGCTGCATTTTAATGTCTATATTGTGCCCACAATACTTGGACCTTTTACGCTTCTGCTCAACCAGACTTATATCACTGTAATGTCATAGGATCCTCCAAAACGGATTCAGTGCAATCCACTGGAGTTTTTAAAATGCATCTGTATTGTGAGCACCTGGGAGCGAAAATGTTTCTGATGAATGTGGGACAATGTAGATACATACATGTTTTCTCAATAAGTACTGTAATTTGTCATAATGATTCATCAGTATATTTAAAACTGATGGAAAACCTAAGTATAAAAGTAGTAAAAATACAGAAAACTGGTTAAAAGCTTTGTAAACTTAGGAATTAAGGAACATTTATTGAAGTGTGGAAAATCCAGTTTTCTCCTTATTTAGCATACATACTGAGTCCCATAAGCAAATTGTATAGTGCAATGGGATTTGGGTTTTACAGTATGTAGGAAAAGGTTCTCAGCATGGATTTTTTTATGCTGTTATTTTCTGAGCCATAAATGCATACTCGCACTCCAGTCCTTTCATCATATTACTGCCAAGACAGTTACTGCAGCTCCAGGAAGCAGCAGAGAGCTGGGATCACGAGCATTTTGTCTTTTAACCTCCTGACCCAAGTGCTGTCTGCGGGGTCGTTAAGATAAGAAATCCTGTAATGGAGAAATCCATAGGGAAAGCATCTGGGATGTTACTACTAGGCACAGTTAGGTACTTAATAAATCTCTTAGGGGTTTTTAACCCTTTACTCTCAGCTGAATGCACAAATACATAATGCTTACAGCTGCATGAAGCCATTATAGGGTTAAATGATCCCAAGAGGGATTTACCTTTCCCATATAATGTGATAATAAAAGGAAATAGTGATGTATAATTTATAGCTGTTGACATGTATGGTATTACAATTCTATCCCACAAACTATATTGTATTACTAGATGTATTGTACCACAAATCTGTCTAAATCTGTGTTAGTGAGCACTTCTCCTTTGCCGAGATAATCCATCCCACCTCACAGGTGTGGCATATCAAGGTGCTGATTAGACAGCTTGAATATTGCACAGGTGTGCCTTAGACTGCCCACAATAAAAGACCACTCTGAAATGTGCAGTTTGATCACACAGCACAATGCCACAGATGTCGGAACGTTTGAGGAAGCGTGCAATTGGCATGCTGACTAGAGCTGTTGCCCATGCAATGAATGTTCATTTCTCTACCATAAGCCGTCTCCAAAGGAGTTTCAGAGAATTTGGCAGTACATCCAACCGGCCTCATAACCGCAGACCATGTGTAACCACACCAGCCTAGTACCTCCACATCCAGCATTTTCACCTCCATGATCGTCTAAGACCAACTACCCGGACAGTTGCAGCAACAATCAGTTTGCATAACCAAAGAATTTCTGCACAAACTGTCAAAGACCGTCTCAGGGAAGCTCATCTGCATGCTCATCGTCCACATCGGGGTCTGGACCTGACTGCAGTTTGTCATCGTAACCGACTTAAGTGGGCAAATGCTTACATTCAATGGCGTCTGGCACTTTGGAGATGCGTTCTGTTCATGCATGAGTCACGGTTTTCACTGTTCAGGGCAGATGGCAGTCAGGATGCTGGATGTGGAGGTCCTAGGCTGGTGTGGTTACATGTGGTCTGCGGTTGTGAGGCTGGTTGGATGTACTGCCAAATTCTCTGAAACGCCTTTCAGCATGACAACGACCCAAAGCATACATCCAAATCAACGAAGGAATGGCTTCACCAGAAGAAGATTAAAGTTTTGGAATGGCCCAGCCAGAGCCCAGACCTGAATCTGATTGAAAATCTGTGGGGTGATCTGAAGAGGGCTGTGCACAGGAGATGCCCTCGCAATCTGACAGATTTGGAGTGTTTTTGTAAAGAAGAGTGGGCAAATCTTGCCAAGTCAAAATGTGCCATGCTGATAGACTCATACCCAAAAAGATTGAGTGCTGTAATAAAATCAAAAGGTGCTTCAACAAAGTATTAGTTTAAGGGTGTTCACACTTCTGCAACCATATTATTTTAATTTTATTTTTTTTCTTCCCTCTACCTCAAAGATTTCAGTTTGTTTTTCAATTGAGTTGTACAGTTTATAGGTCCCATTAAAGGTGGAAAAGTTGTGAAATTATTTATCTTTGTCTCATTTTTTTTACAGCACAGAAACCTGACATTTTAACAGGGGTGTGTTGACTTTTTATATCCACTGTAAATATATATACATATATATACTGTATATATATATATATATATATATATATATATATATATATTGTTCCTTAATAGCTAAGAGCCCCACACTCTAACTGGGTAGGCTTAGTTTCATCAGTAACAGCAATATGAGACAACCCTTTTAAAAGATGCTGACACTTTTGTAATGAAAAAGTTGTTTTATATATGTAAGTGGTTATCTTCATTAATTTTCACACCATCTGATATGCAGCTCAATTCGCATCCTGCTCCTCGTTTCAGACCTTTCTCGTGTGGATATATCCTTCCTAATAATACATGCTGGAAGTTAAGTCTGTGTGTCCAGGATGCTGCAGCCGTCACTAGCTCTCATTCCTTTATTGATCTCTCCTTCGAAAGGACCATGAGGGATCTCTATTCCATGTGCTGCCAGACACTGATGTTGAGGAGTAAGTGTGTTTCTCCCCTTGGCAGAGAGTGCCATGGGTGCTCTGCTTTCTATCTAGACTCATTGATAGCCTGTCTGATCTCTCCGCACAACTCTACTCTAATCGACCAAGCAGAGCTAGGCAATAACCAGATCCAGATTCAGATGCAATGCAATTGCCCAAAGTTAGTACCTAGGTTAACATGAAGCAACAGAGACATCTGTTGCTCATAACAGGTAGATTTTTTTTTATGAACACTGTCTGGAAATTAGCTTAAAGGGGTTATCCCATGATTAATGTAAAAAAACTGAAAATCAGACATCATATAGTACATGAAAATCTCTTTCTAACAAATCTGGAACCAGCCCTTTACCATACCTCAGGGGTGCACAAGCCGCGGCTCGCGGGCCGCATGCAGCCCCCAGAGCCAAGGTTTGCGGTCCTCTTCCTTCTGCACAGAAACACAGCTGATCTTGTTATCAACTGTGTTTCTACTCGCAGCGCCGCATGATGGATCATTACAGCTCCTGCCCCTGCTCTGCAGCAGGAGCAGGACAGGTCCTCGGCTGTCAGAGACAGCACGAGACCCGAGGAGAAGGCAGAAGCAGTGTATCAGCGCTTCTGCCTTCTCCTCACACAGGTGAGCGCTATGCAGGGTGGACCTGGCTTAGGGCATTTCAGTAAAACAGCAATACTTAATAAAAACTGATTTTACGTATTGGGTGAGTGCCGCCTCTTCAGTTCATCTCTATGTTATATATGGATTTTCTCCTTACTCACGAGGCTGAGCACCACCAGTATACGAACTTGCCACTGTTGTGAGTGTTTTGCTCCGCTATTATCGCATCGGCGCACTAAGTCTTGGTACCACGTAGTGCCACCCGAACTTTTTCTATCCTCCATTACATTCCATCAATTTGTACCCGACTACAAAACGGGGCCAATTTTAGTATTTTTCCAGGGCCACTCAAGTTCCCACTCTGCCCCTGCTCTAAGCCCTTATGACACTGCCAGATATTCAGGTCAATTGCTGGGAACAAGTCTTCATAAGGACGCTCATTCATGATAAATGACCTGTATAATCGTGCCGCACATCTCTCTGTGTAATCAGGGATGTGCTACTGATAATCAATGTAACTAAATGAAGGAGGAATGACTGTGATAGCGATCATTCCTCCCCAGTCACTTTACATTGGCCTGTGTACATTGCGGCCCCATGAAATAGAGCGATGTGACAATGTGGCCCTCAGACCAAAAATGGTTGTGCACCCCTGCCGTACCTGGATCCATAGATATCCTTATTCATTGTTTTGCTACATGTATATCAAGCTGGCAGCTCGAGGGGAGTGACTTTTCTGCTGCAGCTCAAGGGCAGTGTCTTTTCTGCTGCAGCTTAAAGGGTGCGTCTTTTCTGCTGCAGCTCTCTTCCTATCACAGCTCAGGAGGCAGTTGAAGGATGAAACTGAGCATGTGCGGCCATCTCAGTCAGCCAGACAAAGTAATAAGAAAAAGAACAAAGAGCAGGTGGTGCTATACAAATACTTTACATTTTATTGAATGACTCTGTGGATATATAAAATCTATAATTACATGCAATTACAAAAGTATTCAGATCCAGGTACTGGTTTGAAAACTGTAGAATATTTTTCATGGGACAGCCCTTTTAATTTTGCATATAGAAGCAAATGAACAATTAAAATAAATAATTACTGTTTTATCATTTGTGTCTGCATGAGATGGTGACTTGTATTTGTGATTTTTTTTTTAAGTTTTTTCAATGTTTTATATTGAAAAGGAGACAAATAGAAAGATTCAAATTTCTGCATATTTGTCATATGTACAGAAGAGTTTTAAAAAGGATAATGGATCATTAAAGCTGAACAGTCAGCAGACTCACTGCTTGGTGCACTGAAGGCTTGTTTTGCATAAAAAAAGAACAAGTCCTATTCTTGCCTGTAATTATGGACGAGGATAGAACAGTTATATTATGGGCCACACGTTCTGTTCCACAAAAGGCACACGTCCAGTATCCATGTTTTGCGGTCCTTAATTTGCACGCCGCAAAAATGGCTACGGCAATGTGCCTGAGCCCTTGGGAATCAAATTAAGATATCTCCAGAATGGAGATTGGATATTCTTCATTCAGGTATTGCTTTAATCAGCAGGATGAACCCCACTAGGTAGTATGCCCCTTTAAGGGGTTGCTGAGCACTACACATGCATGGGCAAACAGTTGCTATAGCTCATCTAAATATATAATATGGATAACTGGATGATTCAAGATAAAGTCCTAGAATCGAAATAGATGTTATTCACCGAAGTCTTGTGCGATTTCGAACTTAAGGAATTTTGCCTCCGCGAAGAGCATACATTTTAATACTGTATGCAGACAGGTCTCCATACAGCATTAAAATGAAGCTTGGATCCGAAGCTTGATTCGCTCACCCGTAATTATGACATTGGGGAATGTAAAACATGAATCATTTGATCCGTAGTTAACATGTGACTTTATTACAAAGGTAAAGAAACAATGAGCTGAACGATGAGTTAGATGATAACATTGTGAGTAAGTTCTTATCGCTTAGGTTGTTTACAGTGATTGTTATTACGAAAATAATTATCTGCTTGTGGAAATGGCCCTTCAACCCCTTAATGACTTGGCCTAAAAAGGACAATCTGACCAGACATTTCTTTGTGATTTGGCACACGTGGCAGTTTAAAGGCCCTTACATTTTTTTTTCTTGGGCTATCAAAATAATTTTTGTGAGGTTTTTTAACAGAGTTTAAAAAAAAATTTGTTTATTGTCTAGTAGTGCAGAGAAAAACTGCAAATACATGTAAACAAATCTTTTCTTTAAATTATAGCTCGAGTCTTTAAATTTGATAATTGACACCAAAATAAATGACAGAAATGGGTTCCCTATTTTGTGACGGTTGTTTTTACATATTATATATGTAATGAGCCCCTGCTCACTCTGTTCCTCTCTCCCGGCACTTCCCAGATTTAAGACTGCAAAGTCTAATTGTTCAGTCATTTGACACTCCGGGATTCGAACTACAGCTATGTGCCGTTCAAATCCAGCGGTAATAGCTCAGAACAAACACCAGGCAGGCTGTATGTAAGTTCAAACAGGAATCTTTATTTTATTGAATGCACACAACACACTTTTACATACAACAGTTTGAACACCCCACCCAAACAACCACTTCCTATTGGTCAATTGTAAAGTCCCCTCTAGTCCTCACTTAGGTTCTCTTGGCCATGCAAATAAGGACTTGAAACAGGGTCAGCAGGGATTGGTCCGATAGCTTGACTGGGAGGGCGGATATGCGCGGCCAAGCAAAGGAGGACTTGAAACAGAGATGTCCCAGGAGATAATTACATTACATAAGCAAACAGTCAAACACAGAACAATGCCTTCCTTCCAGAAGACAGAGCCGTTTGGAGGGGATTATCCTAAAGACAAACTGTAAACAATGAAACAACCACAGAGTGATTCAAACCTAAGACAGGGTGGAGGACTCACTACTGTGTAATATAATCAAGGAACATGGTTCAGTATTCAAAAGTCCATGACAATATTTAAATATATAAAGTGTCAACGTGTCTATAAAATATATTGTATTCGTATCTATTTGTATTTTCTTGTAATGTTTATTGCTTTGTCATCTCTATGTTATCAGTAAAATATTTTTATATACAAGTATTTGCGAGGATTGTATGTTACTCCTGGGGTGTATGAAGGACTAGAGGGGGTTTATATGATTACACAAAGTAAGTGGGTTATGTAGGAAACAAAGGCAATAGTCTAGGAACGGAATAAAATGAACGGAATACGGAGATAGACATAAATCTGCTTTTTCCGAGAGGCGAATTCCCTTTTCCATTACCTGGAAGTCTATGGGAGATCTGAAATGTAGGACACACATGTTTTTTTGTTTGTTTTTATTTTGCTACTGCTTTTTTTGTTAATTAGGTGGCATTTTTGGGGTCTCTGGTGTTTAACATGCAGCATGTTGAAATTCTGCAATTTTTTGTCACATTTAAACATCTCAGCTTCTCAATCTCTATAGGGAATAAAACAACTGGAAAAAAAAAAAACTTACAAAATGCCACTGAAAAGCTGCCATAAAAAAACAAATGAGATATAGAAAGAAAATCATGGGCAAACTCTATGGCATATTTTTCAGTGAGCAAACATGCCAATCTAAATTTATCTTTATGGAGTCCTAAGGGTAGTGTCACGAGGGTGTCAGGAGCCACGTCTGACTCCGTTATACCCGGGGTCAGGAAGTCGCAGCGGGTGGCTGCGCGCTCTATGTCTAAAGATCATGCTGTTACTTAATGGTAGCTTTCTGTGTTTGCCTCGCAATCCTTTTTGTCTCACTCAGGGATCCGTAGCTTCTTCTCCTCAGCTGTTTCTTGTCTGTCACTCCAAACCTCCTTATATTCCTCCTTCTCACTTCTCTGGTTGCCAGATATAGAGCTTCCTGCCTGGACTTCTATACTGACCCACTGGAGCTGTGTAGCTGTTGTTCCTGGTTGTCGTACCAGAGCATTACCCTCCAGATCCCTGTTGGGCTTTTGTTGTCCGCTGTTGTCGCCCACCTGGGCTTATATGTTTTGTCTGTATTGCCTGACCTCTCCCTGTTTTTTTCCTTTAGTGTTAGTGGTGAGGACTAGTGCTCCCACCAAACTATTCACTACTTAGGGCTCATCTTAAGAAAAGCCAGGGTTTAGTCACGTAAAAACCCATCTAGGGACGTCAAGGCAGTCAGATGCCAGCTTCTAGGTGAGTTAGGGGGTCACCACCTTTCCCTCTCCCTTGGACAGGGCTTCCCCTTTTCCCTCCCTTTTCCTCACACGTCTGTGATCGGTACGCCGGTCGTGATATTATATCTGGCCCTTATTTTGTGTAGGTAGGTAGGCACTTTATGCCTAGTATGGATTCTATTGCTGCTTTGACAAAGCAACTTCAAGGCCTGTCTTTAGAGGTAGCAGGATTTAAGGCGTTGGTCCTCCAGCAGCAGCAGCAATTGCAGTAGACCGCAAGCCCAGCGGTTGCTATGGGTAACCAGGTTGCTCCGGAACCCAAGGTTGTTCTTCCTGACAGATTTTCTGGAGGAAGGGACAAATTTGTGACATTCCGTGAGGCCTGTAAGTTATATTTTAAGCTGCGCCCCTACTCCTCTGGTAATGAAGAACAGCGGGTGGGGATTTTTATTTCCCTGCTACAGGGGGACCTGCAATTCCCAGGCTCTCCGGTCAGTTGATGGATTTTTTTGGGCCTTGGGTCTCATATATGATGACCCTGACCGAGTCGCCCTGGCTGAGTCGAAGTTACGTAGACTCCTACAGGGAGATCGGCCAGCAGAGGAGTATTTCTCAGAGTTCTGTAGGTGGGCTACGGATACTCAGTGGAACGATCCAGTTCTCAGGAGTCAGTTCTGCTCTGGTTTATCCGAAAGGGTTAAGGATGCGCTTGCGCTGTATGAGACCCCCTTTTCCCTTGATGCTGTTATGTCCCTTTCTATCAGAATAGATAGATGTCTTAGGGACAGAATTAAAAATCCTCAGCAATTAGTAACCCCTCCCAAGCAGCAGCTAGTCTGTACGGACATAGAGGAACCTATGCAGCTAGGAGGAACTACTCATCAGGCCTGTCCTCCTGAGGCTTGCCGTAGACATGGGGTTTGTTTTTTCTGTGGGGGGAGGGGTCATTTCACTAATGTCTGTCCTTTCCCAAAAACAAATGACCGTCGGAAAACTACTGACCCCAGGCTGGGTGGAGGATGTCAGCCGGGGGGTATATGTTTCCTCTATATGAACGTCTCAATTTGTGTTGCCAGCGGTTGTTGTTTTTAGTGATAAGACAGAGACTATTTCTTTCTTTCTAGACAGTGGAGAAGGGTTTAATTTGATAGATGCCCATTTTGCCCATACTATGGGTTTGTCTTTCTGTACGCTACAGAGACCTATTCCCATATTCGCTATTGACTCTGCTCCTCTGTCTCAGAGAAACCTTACTCATATTGTCCATAACTTACACCTTCGGATAGGGGACCACCATAATGAGTGTCTTTCATGTTATGTTCTGGAGGGCCTTCCCTCTCTTGTGGTATTGGGTCTTCCCTGGTTGGTAGTGCACAATCCAGTGGTGGATTGGCAGGCCAGGGAGATATTGGAGTGGAGTGAGCATTGCAGAGAAAATTGCTTAAATAGCAATTGCTTAGTCGCCTCCACAGCTACTCTACCTACATTTGTTTCGGATTTTGAGGACGTTTTCTCTGAGAAGGGTTGTCAGAAGTTGCCTTCTCACTGTCCTTATGATTGCCCAGTTAACCTGATTCCCAGTGCACAATTACCCAAGACCAGGTTATATAATCTTTCGGGTCCCGAGAGACAAGCCATGAAAGATTATACAGATTGTATCTCCGAGAGTCTGGCTAAGGGACCCTCTTCACATCACCCGTGGCTGCAGGGTTTTTCTTTGTTAAAAAGAAAGATGGGGGCCTGCGTCCTTGCCTAGATTTCCGCGAACTAAACCGGATAACCATCCGAGACCCATACCCTCTTCCTCTCATTCCTGACCTGTTTAATCAGATTGCGGATGCTAGGTGGTTTTCCAAACTTGATCTTAGGGGGGCCTACAATCTGATTCGTATCAAGGAAGGGGATGAGTGGAAGACAGCTTTTAACACCCCTGAGGGGCATTATGAAAATCTAGTCATGCCTTTCGGTCTGACCAATGCTCCTGCTGTCTTCCAACATTTCGTTAACGATATTTTTAGTCATCTTATCGGCAGGTTTGTGGTGATATACCTAGATGATGTTTTAATTTATTCGTCTGATCTAAAAACACACAAGGTACATGTCAGACAGGTACTGCAAGTCCTACGGACGAATAAATTATATGCGAAAATTGAAAAGTGTGTCTCCGCCGTTCAGGAGATGGGATATCAATTATCTGCTTCAGGTTTCCGTATGGATCCTGGGAAGGTCCAGGCAATTTTAGATTGGGATCTTCCTGAGAACCTTAAAGCACTGCAACGGTTCTTGGGTTTCGCAGATTTCTATAGAAAGTTTATTAAAAACTATTCTGTGATTGTCAAACCCCTTACTGACATGACTAGGAAGGGGACTGATTTTTCTAAATGGTCTGACGCCACGTCTGAAAACCAAGTGGAATGGTCATCATACTTACTGTTAGCTGAGTTTGCTATAAATAATCGCCGTCAGGAATCCACTGGCAAGTCACCATTTCTTGGTGAATATGGTTTTAATCCCCAATTCTGTACTTTCAAAGAAGGGGGGTCATCAGGGGTTCCCGAAGAGGAACGGTTTTCGTCATCACTTTCATTTGTATGGCAGAAAGTGCAAGCTAACTTGAAAAATATGGCGGGTAAATATAAATGCATGGCTGATAAAAACGTTCGCCAGGTCCGGACCCAGGAGTGAATGACTATGTGTGGTTGTCTACTAGGAATATTAAGTTAAAGGTTCCCTTTTGGAAACTGGATCCTAGGTTCATTGGTCCTTACAAAATAGTAGCCATCATTAACCCCGTGGCTTTTCGCCTGGAGTTACCTCAGACTTTTAAAATCCATAACGTCTTCCATTAGTTGTCACTCAAAAGGTATGTTGCATCTCTAGAACAGTCAACGCTACCACCCCCTCCTATTATTGTTGATGGTAATCTGGAGTTTCAAATATCCAAAATTGTTGATTCTCGTCGGGTCCGCCGCTCTCTTCAATATCTGGTGCATTGGAGGTGTTATGGTCCCGAGGAAAGAATGTGGGCACCAGCGTCAGAGGTAAACGCCAACAGGTTAGTTCGGGCTTTCCATGCCTCTCATCCTGAGGGACTTGGACCTGAGTGTCCAGAGGCCCCTCGTAGAAAGGGGGGTACTGTCACGAGGGTGTCAGGAGCCACGTCTGACTCCGTTATACCCGAGGACAGGAAGTCGCAGCGGGTGGCTGCGCGCTCTATGTCTAAAGATCATGCTGTTACTTAATGGTAGCTTTCTGTGTTTGCCTCGCAATCCTTTTTGTCTCACTCAGGGATCCATAGCTTCTTCTCCTCAGCTGTTTCTTGTCCGTCACTCCAAACCTCCTTATATTCCCCCTTCTCACTTCTCTGGTTGCCAGATATAGAGCTTCCTGCCTGGACTTCTATACTGACCCACTGGAGCTGTGTAGCTGTTGTTCCTGGTTGTCGTACCAGAGAATTACCCTCCAGATCCCTGTTGGGCTTTTGTTGTCCGCTGTTGTCGCCCACCTGGGCTTATGTGTTTTGTCTGTATTGTCTGTCCTCTCCCTGGTGTTTCCCTTTAGTGTTAGTGGGGAGTACTAGTGCTCCCACCGCCCTATTCACTACTTAGGGCTAAGCGTAAGGAAAGCCAGGGTTTAGGCACGTGATCGGCGTACGGGTGAAAAACCCGTCTAGGGACGTCAGGGCAGTCAGGTGCCAGCTTCTAGGTGAGTTAGGGGTCACCACCTTTCCTTCTCCCTTGGACAGGGCTTGCCCTTTTCCCTCCCTTTGCGTCACACGTCTGTGATCGGTACGCCGGTCATGATAGGTAGATTCACATGTAAGTTTTTTCTGCACTTTTTCATTTTTTGCAGTTGTTGGTTTGTTTTTTTTATGTAAAAAACACCAGTTACAGATGTTAGTTAAAAGTCTGTGGTCTATGGGGCTGCCATCTTGCCTGAGCTGTTTTTAACAGCATTAAAAAATTGCTTTATGGCAGCCCCATAGTCCATAGATACAATGGCCTGGAGGGACCGAATTATCTTCTATGGAACAGTTTTCTAGGCATGCTCGGTGACCTGTGCAGAGGTCATTGTACAAGGAAAGAATAGATAAAATTTGAGAATTGCCTGTTGTGAATGGTGGATCCTATCTTATCTATACACAAAGATGATATCATTACAGGCAGAATTACCATGACAGATAAGCAGATAACTGCAGTAAAGTGATCTGTGCAGGTCAAGAAGTGGCACCAATTTTTAGACTTAATCGCCAGTGTGAAAACTGCTGGTTTTTGTTTTTTTGTTTAAATACAGATATTGACATGAAAAATTCAAAATAATCATCAAAAATTATTTTAAAATATGTTTGAACTTAAAAACGTGATTTAAATAATAGGTCCTTTTGTGATGACACATTCCCTTTAATGTTTGCATAGGCTGCTATCTAAAGAACCAAACGCAGTTGCATTTTTTAACCTTAGGGTCCTGGTAGTAGGTAGGAAATAGAATCCTTTTGGAGCGAATGCATTGCTTATAAACTACTGCACTTCAACATAGCATCCAGATCAGAGCATATTTAAAGAACTCAGCTTGACTTGGTCCCACATTGCCAGTACATTAATAATTAAATTCATTATTCATAATCCTTAGCAAATATAAAAATGACCCAACTTCATCTGAACAATGTGAAGTCCTGTAGCACATAACTGCATATGTTTCTGGCTTGCCTCCTTGACAAAGGTGTTCCTTCTCTTAGCTGAAAAATTGTCATTTGCTTTGTAGCCTTCATTAAAATTACAGTTTATATCTCACAGGAGAGATGTCTGCCGCTTTTTTTCTGTTCCTCAAGCGTAGTCTTGTCAGGATCTCATTTTTAGGTCGTTGAGACGGATGGCAAAAGAGAACAGTTCGCTGGGGATCTAAAAGCAGGACAAATGGTAATATAAAGTCCTTTATAGGACCTCGACAAGATGTGGCTTTTTCTTTGGTCAGTGAGTTTTTCTACAGTAGTTCCAGTAACTGCCAGCCTGGGGAAAGTTTCCATATTAGAAATATCTACTGGGTGAACTACACTTAGATACTTTAAGTGTTCATTTATATAAATTGACCAAAACTCTCAGGAGAATCCTGCACTTCACTCATATGCAGAACTTCCAATTATTTTCTTAAGAAATATATTCTGCTTCCCATATTTTACTACCAGATAAATGAATGCTCTATTGTGAGGTGCAATAACAGTATTTTCTTGCTTATTGTCAATATTGCATTATTTTTTTTTTTTAGAGCTGGTACGAGTAAAGGTTTTTAAATAGCAAGGAAAATAATGCTGATGTAAATGGAAAGTATGGGTTTTCTTGTGCCCTATCTTGCTAGAGGAGGCTCCGGTGGGCCATATTTTTGATGTTTTATTAAGGTTTTACTAACAAAAGGACCCATGATGTTCAGCAGAAATCAACCACATCTGAAGCTGACTTTAGAGCCCATTACTTTGTTTTCATTTAAAGACCTACAGTATTAACCACATAAAGAGGACCATCAGCACAAAATGCAGTGCAATCTGCAGCCAGCATATAATTGAGCAGCAGAAGCTGAGCAGATTGATACATATGTTTGTGGGAAAAGAATCAGTAAACCTTTTAATTTATACATTTACTACATCTTTTCCCCCAAAAAATATGTATCAATCTGCTCGGCTCCTGCTGCTCTATAAAATTGTTGCCTGCAGATTGTACTGCACTTTGTGGTGTTATATTTTGGCACTTATACAGATTAGTCTTTAGAGGATTGTGTGTACGAACCTCAAATTCTCCCCGACAGATGACGTCAGAGAAAGATCAGGTGAATTTAACATTTTACATGCTCAGTTTGGCTGAGCATATATGTGTATGGCGGAGTTGGAAGAGGTAATTTTAGGTAAAATAATCTTTTGGCCAATAACTTTAGTGTATGAACATGCAGTGAGCCCTGAGGAGCCAGTGCAGAGGATGGGAGTGGTAGTGGCCCTGATGAGTTGTGTCATGGTGTACTCCCTCAGGCTGTTGCTCCCTGGAGATCGGTGCAGTGGAAAGGTCGTTTGAGAATCAGGCCAGAAGTCAAAGGAAAAAAGTCTCTCTTTACTCGTGGTACATACAGTGGTAGTTTCGACAAAGTGCAATTTCTTTTCCCAGATGATGAGGTATAGTGGCTGGCACTTGAAGCTATGGGTTTCCTCTGTGTACTGCAGGCTTTCAGTTGGTCTGGCCTGAATGTAATCTAGGTGATGAATGTTCAAGCCATAGTCCCCACCTGCAGCAGGGCCTGTATAGCTTTGGTAGCTAGTTAATCTGCTGGCTGTCAATAATGTAGCTTTGAAGAATATCTGTGGTTTTGTATTCACAGTATCTCCAGAGTGGTGGTCTCACAGGAGCTGGATCTAAAGCTGCTCACTAAGACCCTTAGAGCAGGAGCAATTGGGTGTGTGTCCTTACACCTCACTTTCTAGACTGGAACTCCCCCTTCTGGCAAGAAGCAGGCCCAGACTACTCTTACTAAGACTTGAGGAACAGAGTGGTCAACCATTACCCTGCCAACTGTACCATGTCATGCTGGGTGAACATGACATGAAAATAGGAGCAAACCAAAACAATTGCAGATACCCCCAGGTCTGGGGTACTGCAGACACATTAAGGCTAGCCATACACAATAGATAGCTGTTGGCTGAATGAGACATCTCTCTCTACTGCTTCATACACTTGGACACTTGGCCGGGGTATTCATATGTCTTTAACAGTGATGAGCAGCATAGACAATATTCATTTTCACAATATTTTGCGAATTTTTGGCCTTATATTCACAATAAATTCGCAAATTCTAGATTTCGTGATCTCCAGTCATTATTTTGATTGATTGATTGCGAAAACCGGCAATGTAATATGCGCATATTGCGTGCGCAATACAGGCGTGGCTCACTTTTGCTACATTGTTTAAGCTGCTAGAAGTTTCCTGAGACTGAAGAAAATGGTTGGCAGCAACTTTCGTGACTGTGAGGAAGAACTCCTGATCACTGTAAGTAATTTTACATTACAGCACTGTTTTTTATTACATTTCGCTTGCATGGCAGAACAATAGCTTTATATGCAGATAGAGTGCTCCAATATATTCGCTATCACAGCACAATAATTCCTATCACACTACCTAACACCCTGCACTGGAACCTATCAGCTACACCATATGACTATCTAACCTACACTGACTATCTCCCCCTAACTATCTGAATTATATGTATGAGCTAACTAACTATCTAATGTAATTGAATAAGGATCCAGATGACTCAGCAAAGCACAGAGCACAGCAATGACACTGCTCTGTCTCTCAGAAATGCAAAAAACTACAGAAAATGGCTGCTGGTGAGTTTCCTATATAGTAAGGGGTAGGCAACTTTCCTATTGGTTTCTAGGGATGTTGCTAATCTCAGACAAAGATATTGCAGCCTTCTCATTGGCCCTCAAAAAGCAGTGAGGATACTGATGAAAAAAAAACTAGAATACTCGCGATTGTGAAGATATAGCACTATATTCTAGATCTTCGTGAATTCTCGAACTGCCCATATTCGTTATAAAAATTTGCGATTAGAATATTCGCGACCAACACTAGTCCTTAATAAGATGATCAGCATTTCCAGGGAATGTTTTTCTAATGTGTATATACACCTTACAGTTGGACCTGTGAGGGTTCTTTCTTGTGGCCCTAAAACAAATCTGATATACTGTACAACAACATCATAAATGTGAATAAGTAGGATGGCATTCACACAGTAACTTGCATGATAATTAAATCAGATGCATGGTTACAATGACAGCTGATCAACATTCAAATTGGTAATGCCACATAACGGCACTGTGTCATGTATTAAATTATGGACAGATGTGAAAATTCCACATTACAAACAGATATTGCATGAATATTATTCAACCCGCTAGATACGTTTCTTTACATAGTTTTATAGTTAATGAGTGGGTAGTCCATCAAGTTCAACATATAGTTGCAAACACCAGCTGATCTAGAAAATGATCTGGAGTGGCATGAGGTAATTTGTTATAAAGTGGAAAATAATGTCTTTTTGGTCTCTACTGGCAGTTGGACAGATCTCCGGCTCAACATTTGACATTAATGCCAGTAATCCTGTCCAGTATGTACACACTACAGATATCACCTGCAAATACACGGAAAGCACTATGAAGTCAAACTTCTGCATCATTTATAAATTGGTAAAACAATACTGGTCCCATGTATGATTTCTCTTTGGATACAGTACATTTTGTATCCAGTCTTAAGTTGTACTACTGTATTTGTACATGGAAAAGTAGAAATATGCATATTAAAGGAAATATACTATTTACAATATGGCTTATGGTTTAAAGGGGTATTCTGGGACTATTGATGGCTTATCCTCAGGATAGGCCATCAATCACTGATTGGCAGTGGTCCGACATCTTGTACCCTTGCAGTTTTTCATGAGTAACTCCGGTGACAGAAGTTGGCACTGGAACTACACAGCTCCATCCATTGTGCAGTGGACCGAGCTGGTTAATGCAGCGCTACTCCCATCGGGAGGGAGCAGAGCTGACTTCTAGCGTCAGAGCTACTGAAGAATAGCTGGGGTGCATAGATAGATATTGATGGCCTATACTGAGGATAAACCATCAATAGTAAAATTCTGGGATGCCCCTGTAAATAAAAATTTTATGATAAAAATATTATACATTTTTATGTGTCACAATCTAAATCAAGCTACACCCTGATCTATTACAGTTTTTGCATTGACCACTGAGCCTTCTATAGTCTAACACTTCCTGTTTGTGGAGATCACATTTCGTCACTATCACAAGCAGGATTACAATGGAAGGTGACTTTATAAAACTGGAGTAAAAACACACATTTCCTCCGTAATAGAGAATATTGCAAAAATGATGAAATAACTGTCCTCACACAATATTAACCCATTCAAGCATTATCACATATATGTATGTGATAAAATGTGAGTTGTTATACGTGGCGGGTGCCGGTTGTATAATACAGCAGGCACTTAGCTGCAATAAACAAGATCTGCAATGGTGCTGAATGCAGTCATTTAAATCCTCAGATGTTGCAGTTAATAGCGATTGCAGCATCTGTGGAGTTAGGCAGGGGCTCCCTCTGTCTTCTGATTCGAGCCCCCACAGTGAAATCATAGGGCTCTTATCAGTTACTATGCTTGGGGCCTTCTGAAGGATACAACGGCTCACTTGGTAAACTGCCTGCAAAACCATGCATGAGGCATGGCTCAGCAGGCACAGCAGCAGAATCCCATTCATCATCATAGTTTTCTATTAAGGTGCATGGGACAAGGTATTAAAATATCCCAGGTTATAGCCCCCTAAAAAGACTAAAAGTTTAGAAAAAATTCAATTCACCCCCCTCTTCCAATATTACATAAAAAATAAACAATAAAAAATAAAAATACTAAGTATCGCAACATCTGAAAATGTCTTAACTATTAAAATCTAAAAATATTTTTACTGTGTAGTGTACGCAGTATGGAAAAAAATGTGACCCTTTGCGACGTACATGTAAGACAGAAGTCAGAACCTTCAAGATGGTGCCCACTCGCACATGCAGTGAGTGTCATGGCTGCAGGGTTTCTGCTGTTTTAAACAGTAGAGACCCGTGGTGGATGTATATAATCAGCCATAAAACCAATAACCAATAAATAACATCTTGGGAGAAAATGCCTGTACTATGAAAATATAACAATAGTATTCCCATATGACAAAAGGCATAACGAAAAAAAAAATGGTCAATTCAATGTTTTTTGTTCAACTAATATTAAAAAAATGATAAAAAGTGATCAAAAAGCCACACACTTCAAAATGATATCTCTGAAAAGTACAGATTGCCCTTCAAAAAATGACCCCTCACACAGCTCTGTACACATAACTGCCAAAAAGTTATAGGGGTCAGAATATGGTGATTAATAATATTTCTTTTTCAAGGTTTTTATTTGTTTTTCAGTATTAAAATGCAGGAAAAAACTATACAAGTCTGGTATCATTGTAATCGTACTGACATGGAGAATGAAGGTAACAGGTAAATTGTACTGGATAGTAAACGCAAAAAACAAACAAAAAAAACTGTGGCTAAATTGCGCTTTTTTCCAAATTCATCACATTTGGATTTTTTTCCTGCTTTCCACTACAATCTGTGCAACTGTAAATGGTGCCATTAGAAAGTACAACTTGTCTTGCAAAAAATAAGACCTCATAAGGCTGTGTGAACGGAAAAATAAAAAAGTTATGACTCTAGGAAGATGGGGAGTGAAAAAAAGCCAAAAATGGAAAATCGCAAGGTCCTCTAAGGGTTAAAAACACACGATTCTCAATTTTTTTGTTACCTTGTCCGCCGAAAAAAAAAACTAACCGTGATCAAATAGTTGTACATACCCCAAGTGGTACCGATAAAAACGACAATTTGTTCTGCAAAACTCAAGCCCTCATGTGCCTATGTGAATGAAAAACAAAAAAAAACCTGTGGCTCTTGGAATGTGGGAGGGGAAAATTAAACTAGGCTTTGTCTAGAAGGGGTTAAAAATAGGGTTGAGCGAACCCGAACTGAAAAAGTTTGGGCTCGTACCGAACATTACAGTTTTTCACACCCGGACCCTGAACCCGAACATTTCCGTAAAAGTTCCAAAAAAGTTTCTTCCCACTTTTTAAAAGGCTGCAGGGCCATTTAACAAGCGTTTCACTACTTTGCCCTAAGAAGCCATCACAGCCATGCCTACTATTGGCATGGCTGTAATTGGCTAAGTGCAGCATGTGACCCAGCCGCTATTTAAGCTGGAGTCACGTAGCGCCGCACGTCACTCTGCTGCTCTTAGTGTAGGGACAGGCTGCTGCTGCTGTGAGGGAGAGATTAGGGAAGAAATCTGTTGAACTTTGTGGTGTTAACTTTTTAAACTACATCAATTATTGCGAGTGCTATGCTACATATTTGTACCCAGCCCTGAGCCCAGCGATACTGCAAAATAATTTTTAATCTATCTGTTACTGAGGTGGGGGTCGGTGGCCATTTTAGCAACTGCAGTGTCCTTGGAACTGCATGTGACCTGCATGTGTGCCAGCCTGCCAGGGACATCAGTCTAATTATTTTTATTTTTTATTTTTTTCTGGCAGGTCAAGTCCCCCTACATTACCTATTTTATAATTTTGCGGTGACATAGTGCATTTCTGTAGTTGTTGGAATAAACCCGTACTGTCATACCACAGAGCACGCTTGCATACACCGCTGAAAAACCTATTTTAAAATTTTGCGGTGCAAAACGGCATTTCTGTAGCTGGGTTAATAAACCTGTACTGTTGTGCCACAGAGCACATTTGCATACAACGCTGCAAAACTTGTTTTATAATTTTTGGCGTGACATACTGCATTTCTGTAGTTGGGTTAATAAACCCATACTGTTGTGCCACAGAGCAGTTTGGCAGACAATGCACAAAAACCTATTTTAAAATTTAGCAGTGACATACTGCATTCCTGTATTTGGGGGAAATAAACCCGTATTGTTGTTCCACAGAGAAGTTTGGCATACATCGCAAAAAAACGTATTTTAAAATTTTGCTGTGACATACAGCATTTGTGTATTTGGGGGATATAAACCCATATTGTTGTTCCACAGAGCAGTTTGGCATTCAACGCACAAAAACCTATTTTAAAATGTAGCAGTGACATACTGCATTTCTGTAGTTTGTTGCAATAAACACTGGTTTTGTGCTACATAGCAGATCTGAGGCCTACCCTGTATTTCAGTCAATTTAAGTAAGCTTTTGAACTCCGCATTTACATAGTTAGTTGCAAACACACAGGTTTTGTGGTAGATAGCACATTTGTGGTGTACGCTGCATTTCTGACAGTCAAATTAAACCGTTAACTTCTGCTTTTACATTGTTGGTTTGAAAAATCTAATTTTTGGTGATAGTGAAGTAATTGTATTGAATTGCTCCGTTACACTGTTGTTGTGAACTAAAGAAATGTATTCTGTTTATGACATGGGCACTGCCTTACTGTTGGTGAACTTAATTGTTGACTATTGGCAGTTAAATTGTCACTGGAGATAAACCATCTGTTAGTTTGGTGGGTGAATGCAAATAATGAGGAGAACATCAAATAAGGGACGTGGACATGGTCGTGGTGGTGTTGGTGGAGCTCCTGTGGCTGGGAGAGGACGTGGCTGTTCAGCACCAACTACAGGTCCAAGTGAAACCCTTTCCTCAGGTGTGAGTAGGCGACAGAACCTGCAGCGTTATTTGGTAGGCCCGAATGCCGCTCTACGAATGGTGAGGCCAGAACAAGTACAGACGCTAGTAGATTGGGTAGCTGACAGTGCCTCCAGTACCTTAACATTGTCTCCCATTGCTGAAAGCTCAGAGTTAGCACCTGCAGCCTATGCCCATCAGTCTTTCACCTCACCCCCTTGCAAATCAGCCAAGCAATCTGAGCCCCAAGTCATGCAGCAGACTCTTGTGCTTTTTATGACTGCTGGCAGGGTTTCCCAGGGCCATAACCATAGCCCTGCCCCAGAATTGGAGGAAATTGAGTGCACGGTTGCCCAACCACTTAGGTTTAAGGATGAGGACATGGGAAGACCACCGCAGCACGTCTCTGATGATGTTAAGAACGATGAGGTCCTACACCCCAAAATATACCACTTAAATCCATGTTATTCATGGGTGGTGGAAAAATTATATTTTTTAAGGCCAAGAATTACGTTTGCGGCCTGCGCTGCATGTGTGTAGGGGACAATAATATAGTTAATCAGTCTGGGAGTTCAGTGGTTGACATATTCCAATTTTTTGCTGTCAAGTAATCCTGCACTGCATACGTGACTGTGACCGAAAATGCGGAAAATCTTCTTTTAAATTCTTGGGTGAAATATTACCATTTTGGCAGGGTACAAACCCCTGATCTGCATAGGTGACAGGGACCGAAAATTTGAAAAATCTTATTTTAAATTGTTGGGTGAAATATTACCATTTTTGCCGGGTTCAAACCCCTGCTCTGCATAGGTGACAGTGACCAAAAATGCGGAAAATCTTCTTTTAAATTGTTGGGTGAAATATTAACAATTTTGCCGTGAATAAACCCCTCCTCTGCCTGGGTGCCCGGGCCTACATTTTTAAAAATCGTCTGTTCCATTGGTGGGTGACATGAACCCCGTTTTGCCGTGATGGCCCTCAAATTAACCCCTCCTCTGCCTGGGTGCCAGGGGTCTACAATTCTAAAAATTGCCTGTTCCGTTGGTGGATTACATTAACCCCGTCTTGCCGTGAATGAACCCTTCCTCTCCCTGGGTGCCAGGGGCCTGCATTTCTAAAAATCGTCTGTTCCATTGGTGGATGACATCAACCTCGTTTTGCCGTGAATATACCCCTCCTCTGCCTGGGTGCCACGGGCCTATATTTCTATAAATCGCCTGTTCCATTAGTGGGTAACATGAACCCCATTTTGCTGTGAATAATCCCCTGCTCTGCATAGGTGACAGGGACCTAAATTTCTAAAAATCGCCTTTTCCATTGGTGGGTGACATTAACCCCATTTTGCCGTGAATTAACCCCTCCTGCCTGGGTTCCAGGGGCCTACATTTTTCAAAATCGTCTGTTAATGATCGAAAGAGACGTGACTACAAACGCACACTGGTAGACACGCTGCTGATGGAGTTCCCACCTGACACCTCCTCAACCTCCTACTCCACATGCATTTCCTCCTCCTAGATCAAGATTTTTATTTAAAATTTTTATTTATTTTATTTTAAGTCATTTCCCTATCCACATTTGTTTGCAGGGACCCTTACCCACGTTTTGCTGCTTTTTGCAGCCCTTTAGCCCTTTCCAGTTCTTTTTTACAGCTATTTTAGTGCCCAAAAGTTAGGGTCCCCATTGACTTCAGTAGGGTTTGGGGTCAAGTTCGGGTTAAGTTCAGATCCCGAACCCAAACTTTTTTGTGAAGTTCAGCCGAACCCATTGAACCCAAATTTTAAGGTGTTCGCTCAACTCTAGTTAAAAACAATTGAATTGACAGTGTGGTAATGTGTACAGTAAAGTGCACAGTAGAGGTATGGTGGGGGTGTGTATCTCACCTAGTTTTTTCAGTTTAGCTGGGTGAGAACTGAAATCCAAAAATGGTATGGCTTCAGCAAGGCATTGTTGCTGGAGCTGTTTTTTATTTAAAGTTGTATGGGCTGGATTTCTTTGGACTGGGAGACAGATTGGTAGTGGGAGTCTTCCAGTCCATACCCCTAGTCCACTACAGGTTTCCTGGCCCCAGGTGAGGCCAGCTGGGTTAATCAAGGAGGGATAAATCAACCCTCTGTGTATGAGTCTGGGGGAGAGGAAGTGACCCTACAGAAAGGGAAGCCTGAGAGGCTTGTGTGGTCACAGCCAGGAGGGCTGCTAGACCATATGGCTTAGTGAAGCCAGATCTCTCCCCTGGACTTATGTTCGGTGAGCTGACCGGCTGAGTGTCAGAACCTAATACCGCATTTGTGTACTGCGCTCTATAGGTGAGGTAAAGACGGTACATTTTTAGGAAGTGCCTAGACGGGCAGGTGTTTATTTTGATGTTTATGTTTGTGATGGTGCTGAAGTGCCAAAATAAAGCACCATTTGGACTTGAACCCCGTTGTCAGAGGAGAAGTCTGTGATTGCGACCCCCTGTGAGAGAGCGATCCCTTACAACAGTTACATTAAAAAATTTTCATTCAAATTAATTAATTCATCAGTTTTGTACAGCCAGTTGTTTTAAGCCGGAGCCGGACACAAGTGATAACACGTATACAATTTGTGTACCAATCCAACATCCACAGCCTGAAAGAGCGAGACCAAAAAACACTGCCTGCCATTTTTGTCTGATGTTGGTAGACATTGGTAGACACTCAGCATTAAAACAGATTCACTGGAAGTGCATACATTTGAGGGTACATTCCAACTTGGCAGCAGTCACATGCAACCAAAACCATACCCACATGTGTTGGGTGGGGTTTCCAAATAAGTTGTTAATTGGCTGCACCATTTTGGTGGTAATAACACAATAACAGTTTAACCCACAAACCTGCCTGGCCATCAGCAGTCATGCTGCTTTCCCACAATAAGAACTTATTTCCTATCTACAGGATAGGGGATAAGTATCTGACTGGTGGGGGTCCAAATTCTCCCACTCCCACTGATCACAACAATGAGGTGACAGAATCCCCAGAGGGAATGGCATGGTGGTCAAGCAGCATGTGCACTGCCGCTCCAGTGAACTCTATGGTACTGCTAAGGAGTAGCTGAATACAGTGCTCAGCTATCTCCAGAGTTGACTGGAGGGGCAGACCACCACTCCACTCCAGGATTAACTCTTATAGTTGCACAACAAAATTACCATTGATGGTGAGAAAGTCAAAATTTTTAAATATATCAAATCTTTTCACTTGAATCCCATACATTAGGAACATTGCCATATACAATGTGACACAGTTGAAAGTATGTAGAATAATATATTATTTATATTAGAGATGAGCAAACCTTTTAAGTTACAGTTCATTTCAGGTTCGCCAATTTTTTTTTAAATTTGTTTTACGAATAAGTTCTACAAGAGAAAGAGAACGAGAGAGAGAGAGAGGAAAAAAAAATATAAATAAATAAATAAATATATATATATATATATATATATATATATATATATATATACTATTACTGATTATGGAGAGCACCTAGTGTGCGGAGTTCCTGTGTGCAGTGTTGTAGGCCAGCCAATGCCCCTCTGAGTTTCTGAGAAAGATATTGAAATTAGCTTTCCTAAGCCGATCTGATACCAGCAGATGTTAGACATGATAATTTGCATATGCTTTACCCAGAAATCAAGAGGAGTGTTGTCTAGCCCACAATAGTCATCACATATATTAATGGGTCTCCATAATAAAAATAGTACCCACCCAGAGGTCCCCCAAAGGCCTTGCAACTAGAAAAGCTGTTTCTATTTGCTTTGATTTGATGTCTTTTGTCCTGAAAGAGCTAGTTGCAGATGTGAGATTGGCTTAGCTATTTTCCTAGTTTTGCTACATAAGCATGTTTGGAAAGTACCCTCACCAATCAGCTGTGTGAAGATAATTCGGCACTCATATGAATGCTGTGTTCTCCTCACTGTTTACCTGATTGCTGTGCAGCAGCGATCACGTGTAATTACAGCCCCCACTGTCCCCGTTCACTTTAATGGGACAGCTCCTTCCTATTCAACTGAGGATAGGTCATTAGTATAGCAAAAGTTCTCTCTCCCTCTATTTGTCCAAAACAAATCACAAAAATATTTTATTTCAATCCAAACTTTGTGGGAAATTTGGAACAAAGAGGTAGAATCAATTTGCTCATCCTTAATTTATATTATATTAATACACTAATACAATTACTGAATCTTGAAGAAAGAGAAGCTACAGTTTTTCAGTATATTGCATAATGTTTTTTGCCAATTTTAATTATGTCAATTGACATGCAAACTATTACCCATACAGATTTATTCAAAATTCATGATTAAGCAACCAATAGACTTGATTAGAGTAGAATTTCTGCTCATCCAGTTATTATTTCAATTGCTTAAAAACAGAATGTGTGTCCAACTGTGAACACATGGGCTGTGCTATGTTCCCAAACATTACAAAGAACAAAAACTCGTTGCCTAGCAATCCATGAGGTTTGCACCCACATATAAAAAAAGATTACATCTCTGACTCTATACAAACCTCCTCTCTAAAGTAACCGTAGTGAAAGATTTACAGTTGTCTAATTAATATGCCACAAGGTGGAAAATCGTAGCACAACTGCTTAATGTAAATGTGCGATGGACTCATGAATGCATCTGATAAATCATCTATAGGACTGGAGACATTTATCAAGAATAATTGATATTGCTTCCACAGTTTCACAATTTGTAGTGCATAGTTAGTGTTACAGCCCATATTATATTGCTAATGATTTAAGACTTTGGAAGAATCAAACCCCCACCAGCTGTCCTTGACTATACAGATTAATATATGGTCAAGGACAAACAATCTAAGGTAAATCAAGAATTGGTACACTTAAGGCTGTATTACATTCAACGATCATGCAGGCAATTATCAGGAGGTAAGCGTTCCTTCCTGGCAATCCACAATTTCTGGAGCAAACCACTGCTATTACATGCAGTGATCTTCTCCAGAGTATGTTTCTCCAGAGTATTGAGTAATTGTTTGCCGGCAGCAGATCATGATTAGACACCACGATCTCCTGCCGGCAAACGATTTTAAAAACTGCTGAAAGATTCAAATTACCTGATGAACGAGCATTTGCTCTTTTATCAGGTGATCGGCGGCAGTGTTACACTGTCAGATCTGGCAGACAATCTGCGTGTCTAATACACCCTTTAAGATGGGTTCACATTGTGTTTTAGCCATCTGCTGGGCTTTATGTCGGGGATGTACGTTTGAATACCCAAAAACATAGGTGGTTGAACATAGTCGAAAAGATTCATCTTTGGATTCCATTTGACCTGTTTTTTAGTTTGTTTCTGGCATTTTTTGCTGGAAAGATTAGCGTTGTAGACTCTGCTATTGTGTCTGGCAAAAAAACTAGAAAGAAATGGAGGGGAGATCAAATGGAGCCCAAAGATGAATCCTTTAGACCTCCAGGAGGAGCGCGACTAACAGGAACCCCAGCTATCAAATGCCGGGTCTACTTACACTGCCAGGGATATCAACCCTGACTAGTGCCTTATCCGACCTTGCAAGTCTCAATGAAATCTACCCTAAACCACTTGGGCCTATACAGTATCTCCTCCTGTGACCGGTCCCTAACATTCGTATTTATTGGTTCCTATCAAACTGATAATATATCCCGACAGGGGCTGCTGAGTATTTGTAATTTGAGTTTTGTCAACATCAGACTATCTCACGCTATCTGTCATTATCTGCTATACCATTTGATTGACTGTTCTATGGGAATGTTTATGCACAGTACCTCCTGATGAACCCTATCCACCCTTAGGGGGAAACGCGTCGAGGTGTGTTTATGAGGTGTGTTTATAGAGGTGTACTTTATGTACTCCTTCCTTGGGCAGTGTCATACCTAACACCTGCCCAGTGTGTTGGCAGACGACTGACGCCATTAGGGATTGTCTAGGGTCTCTCAGCTTAGGTACGAGGACGAGGAGTCTCCACCCTTAGGGGACGTCCCTGGGCTGAGGACTAGCATAGGGGCATACCAGGGTTAGTTCCCGAAGTTCCCTGTTTGCCTACCGTTTAGTGACTGTTATGGTCCTCCATCTGGACAGTCCCTGCTGTGACCGATTTTAGTTATCACATTGATAATAGTTTGTTTCACGTCTGGATATCTATGGGGTTTTTCATGACCCCTCTGTTTTAACAAATAAGAATAAAAGTTAATTTGTAAAGGGATTTACTATTTCTGCTGGAACTTTGTCATTTAGTTAGTTAATATCCATTGTATCTTGATATTGATATAGGGCTGGAACTTGCTAAGTTAAATAAGGTAAAATTCAACAAGGCTTCGGGCCAGATGAATTACACCCAAGAGTTTTTGAAGTTCACTTCCATACTGATGTGCTCCTGTTCATTACTTTTAGATATTTACTTGGGACTGGTACAGTGCCAAGCGACTGGCGCAGGGCAAATGTGGTGCCCATATTTGAAAAGTGTTCTAGGTCTTCCCCAGATGATCAAAGACCAGTAAGCTTAACTTCTGTTGTTGGAAAATATTTGAGGACTTTTAAGAGACTATATACAGTAGTTTTTGACTATTGATATCATAAGTGACAATCAACATGGATTACTAAGGACAGAAGTTGTCAAACTAACCTGATCTGTTTTTTATGAATGGAGTAAAAGCCTGGACAGAGGGGTGAATGTGGATGTATGGGGTCATTTATCAAACTGGTGTAAAGTAGAACTGGCTTAGTTGCCCATAGCAACCAATCAGACTCCACCTTTCATTTTTGACAGCTCCTTTGGAAAGGTGGAATCTGGTTGCTATGGGCAACTAAACCAGTTTTACTTTAAACCAGTTTGATTAATTCCCCCAGTAGTGTTCTTTAATTTTTCAAAGGCATTTGATACTGTCCCTCATAGACGTTCAATGGATAAAATAAGGTCTATAAGCTTAGAAAGTATAGTTTGTAATTGAAGTGAATCCTGGCTGAAGGACCATGTCCTTACTGCCCTGTACCAACATCAATGTCCCTATTAACCCTCTTTCTGCGCTACACAAATACCAATGCCCGAATTAACCCCCTTACTGTCCTACACCAACACCAATGCTCCTTTTACCCCCTTACTGCCTTACACCAATACCAATGACCCTATTAACCTCCTTACTGCTCTGTACCCACAGCAATGCCCCTATTAACCCCCATAAAGCCTTATATTAACAGCAATGCCTCTATTAACCCCCTTACTGCTCTATACCATTAGCAATGCTTTATTAATCTTCTTACTGCCCTATACCAGTGATGGGCAACGTGCGGCTCTCCAGCTGTTGCAGAACTACAACTCCCAGCATGCAAAGCCGGTCTATAGCTATCAGCCTACTGCAGGGCATGATGGGAGTTGTAGTTTAGCAACAGCTGGAGAGCCGCACGTTGCCCATCACTGCCCTATACCAACAGCAATCCACATATTAACTCATTACTGCCCTACACAAACAACAGTGCCCCTATTAATCCCCTTTATGCCTTATACCAACAGCAATGCAAATATTAACCCCTTACTGCCCTACACCAACAGCAATGCCCCTATTAACCCCTTATTGCTCTACATCAATAGCAATGCCACTATTAATCCCCTTACTTCCATATACTACCAGGGATATTCTTTTTATTCCTTCTGCTATTCTAGAAGACCAGGTATCTTCCCCTTACCCCTACACTGCCAAGACAAACAAGCAAGGCTTCATCTGTTAACCCTAGACAATCTGAGGTTTGGCCATTATCCTGTTGATGTCCTAGCCCCACAGATCTACCCATTAAACATTTACCTGCACTAGAATATCACTTTCCAGGATCTCCAGAGCGCTAAACATTAACCTCCATCTCTTTCCTAAAACAGCAGTTATGTGCCCCTTTAAGGCATTAATTCACACTTTTGTCCCACGTTTAACATAAACGATGGGGGGAAAAAGTACTCTGGTCCCTCAAGTTTCAATATTTATTGGTTCCAGGACGACCATTGTATGTTGAAACCATTGTAAGTTCAGTAATCAGTTCCAAAGCTCGAAAATGTCACCCAACATAAGAGAGAATGAAGATTTAAGAAAAATAAGCAGATAAGCCAAGTCCTTGCATATAACAGTCAGAAAAAGCTGATAACTAGCAACACATACAGCTATTTTACCAGAGCAGTGGTCTTGATTGGTCGGATCTGAGTCTGAGGCATTGTATGTTGAGTCTAGTTTCAACTCACAATGGGTCAGAAAAGACCATTGTATGTTGAAAATATTGTATCCTGAGGCTATGATATCTTGGGGGATTACTGTATATAAGAGTGTGTAATACTGCTCTTATACATCCTGCAAAAAAATTCTAAATGCCGTATATGTTAACCACTTGCCTACCGCAGCATGACTTTATATGTTGCGGTGGTAGGCTCCAATCTGTAACTTGACTTATAAAATCATCGGTTTACATCGCGATCTACTGGCGGCCCGTGCTGCTGCAGATTGATGTGTAGTGCCATGACCAGCGGGAGCAGTCAGGCAGTGATAGATGCTTGTAGCTCTGTGCTACAAGCATCTATCTCATTGTAAAATGTAAAAGTCGACAGTAATGGTTTTAGAAATGTTTTGTCTTGAAACCTTTTGTAATAGAAATTGATTAGAAAGGAAGAAAATGTTTTTCATAATTTTCAGTTTTTCTTAAAGTTTAAAAAAAAATATATATCTATTATCTAATGGTACAAAAGAAAGGTGTCCCATGAAAAAAACTATCAAATCCATGTAGGCTGTCTCAGAAATGAATCAGTTATTTGCAGTTAGATAGGCCTCTTGCTGCACCTGAAAAATTGGCCTGGTAAGGAAATACTCCAGTAGTGAAGTGGTTAACTTATGCTGTTTTGTTGTTTTTTTTACAATGGAACTCTATGATGATGGATGCCACTGTATGGCATCTGTCTGAAGCATCCATTTAATGTATACATCATGTGTGTACATTAAAGGTAGGACAAAAACAAAACGTGCTGTAAGTATTTTGTGCAGACCCAGGAAAATGTGGATCAGACCCAAAATATGGTCATGTGCATCGGGCCTAAGTCAGTCTTCTAGAGCAACCACAGTCGGGTATCATATAGTTTGTAGGGGGCAGCAGAGGATCGAGGATCCCTTCACAATCACCTATTGAAGTTGCACAATATTAATATAAAAACGTATACATTATACATACGTGCAGCAGCAGTCCAGTATTAAATTGCAACCACAGCGTGGCCAGGATCTGAACAATTAGGCCGCAGCTGCCTTTTATTTAACTAATGAAGACCACACTGTATAGCCGGCCCCTTCAATACTGTGCGGCTATTAACAATGAAGACCGGCTATACTGTGGTCTTATTATATCTTACTATTATAATTAGCTTTGCGGTTCTCGACCGCAGCCAGCTGCAATCCTGATTGGATCACAACGGCACTGTGTGGTCCTACTCTAATAGTTTTGTGATAACATAAAAGCCCCATGGACACAGAAAAGCATTATGGTCCCGGTGCTCTATGCTGGAGATATTCTACCTAGAAGCAATGCATCACGTTGAGAATACTTCCCTACTATGGCATTTAATGGCACATTCCACAATTTTTCCAACCCAAGAAATCTTATGTGAAATTGCTAGCATGTAGATCTATAGTATGGCAGTTGTATGAAGCACAGTGGCTGGTCTGTACTACTGCCCAAAGATCACAAAAATGTTGTCCAGTTTGCGAATAGGGACAACTGAAGAATAAAGTTATGGGTGTGCTGCTTTCATAAGGTTAGCAATCCCCAGTCGCCCCACACCTTCTCCCTCTGCTGTCACCTATCACTGATGGGCTTCTGTTTATCTGCCTGCGTGCAAGGCAGTCATCAATCACTAGTGAGAGGGTTGGACGAGCCCTCACCTCATGAATACACAGCACATAAATAAGAGGACTTCATATACATCATACTACACTGCTCTGCATACCACCACCATCTCCTCGGATCCATGCTTTTCTCTGCCTGCACTACTAATTTAAGAGACAATCTATCAGAAGTCCATTAAAGACTGTTATATATTCCACGTCTTCCAATATCACCACTTATTGTTTCGCACGTTAATGGAGAAGATAGCGGGTGCACTTACCTCCACTACATAGCGAGGGAATGTAGATTTTTTATGTTCAAGTAACATGCCCCTTGTCTCAAGTAATAAGTGAAGAGAAGGTTCTAGGAGTAAGCACTTTCAAGTTTGCAATTGCACCACATAGCTCCATTTGTTAAGAGTGTCTTATTGATGCCATGCATAAAAAAGACATGTCTAAGCCGCCTAATGACTTTAAAACAAATAATACAAGCCAGCAATTTTACAAAATTTTGACATGTCTTGGATGGCACTCGAACTGTATTATACATTACAGTCTTGTTTTAACATCTCTAAAGCGTAATGTTGTAATATGGCCGCATTTACTATCCATTCAGGTATTGTAGGCTAGGTATACTAGTTGTGTCTGCACATGGTAGATCTGTATAAATTAGTGGGGTATATATAAAGAAATTATATATTACTGACTGCTGTTCCAACCTCCTTGGTTGTCAGCGTATTTTATTCATTCTTCTGCTGGAAGTTTTACTGCAATGAGTTTTCACTTACTCATAACGGTGACAGAGATGAGGCCTCTCCCATTATCTGTCTCATTCACTGCTACAGGGCTTTATTCACAGACACGTCTGGGGCTCATTACTTTGCAGTTTAGCCTCATTCATCATTCAAAGCATTTGCATGTTCTTTCTGTATACACCAGGAATTCACTAGCAAAAGGCTCCCGTATTACTCCAGAGTTCACTAAACAGCTTTCATGAGAGTCAAATATTCCCAATTATTTGTGCTACTGTCATCTGTGCATAAATATCACACTTCCGTTCTCGTCATTTCTACACCATTAAACAAAAAGATAAACCGAAGCTCTAGGTTTATTTGCCTCCAGAAACAACTTTTCCTGCATTTCTTTGATGTTTAGTGAAGACAGAAAAGTAATACTGGAAAGCTGGTGCTAAAATCTCAGAATTCCTTCTGAGCTTGTACAATACATAGGTTTATCATCAAACTAACTTCCTAGATCTGCTTAAGGGCAGGATTAGCCCCAAGTAGGGATAATTTCCAGTGAAAGAAAAAGGTCATTTAAAACTCATTGAGGACTTAGGCCTCGTTCATATTTCCGTTTTTTACTGACAGATACTATCCACATTTTCTGCGGACAGCAAACGTACCCATTGATTTTAATGTGTGTTCACGCATCAGTTTTTTTTTTACTGACATTGAAGTCTATTGGTCCGTGAAAATCACAGAGGTGTTTGGTCCGTGTTATGTCTGTTTTTCACTGACCACTGATAGGAGATGCTTTTGAAATTAATTTTTAGCTGAGCAGTGTCAGTGGAATATGACACACAGAGGGCAAAAAACTCACACTCGGACCAAACACAGATCTTTCCTGGACAGCTTCACAGATGAAATACAGACTGATTTTTTCAAGGACATTAAGGGTACGTTCATACAACGACATTTGTCGCGCGACAATAAGTCGCACTATTGTCGTGCAACAATTTTTATAATGGGAGTCTATGGTGTCGCATTGCGACATGCAACATGCTGCGACTGCAACGCGACAGTCGAAAAAAATCCATTCAAGATGCATTTTTCTGCGACAGTCGTGTCACAGTCGCAGCATGTCGCAATGTGACACCATAGACTCCCATTATAAAAATTGTTGCGCAACATTGGTGCGACAAAATGTCATGTGACAAATGTTGCAGTGAAGTTGTGCCCTATTCAAGCGACAAATGTCGTTGTGTGAACCTACCCTAATTGGGGATAGAAATGGGAACGAGGCCTTTCCCCTAGTAAATCATTAGTCCTCCTTACCTGCTTGAAATCTGAGAGCTAGCAGTAGATAAACTACAACAGGCCCGGTGTCACTTACCCTAGACTCAGAACATGTTTAGGTTGAATGTTTAGCATTTGTGGTGCACCATAAAAATACAATGCATCAATCTAAGGGTACTTTCACACTTGCGTTGTTTGATTCCGGCAGGCAGTGCAGCATGATCAGGAAAACTGTATGAAAATGCATGTTATTTGCAGATTAATCAGGATCCTGATCAGTCTGACAAATGCATTGCAATACCGGATCCGTTTTTCCAGTGTCATCCGTAAAAATGGATCGGTATATATATTATTGATCACACCGGATCCGTTTTACTGGAACACTTGATACCGGATCCGGCATTAATACATTTCAATGGAAATTAATGCTGACATTCAGGCAAGTGTTTCGGAATTTTGGCCAGAGAAAATACCACAGCATGCTACTGTATTTTCTCCATCTAAATACCGTAAAAGTGACTGAACTGAAGACATCCTGATGCATACTGAACTGATTGCTTTCCATTCAGAATGCATTGGGACAAAACTGATCAGTTTTTTTTCCAGTATTGAGCCCCTAGGATGGAACTCAATACCATAAAACTTTAACGCTAGTGTGGAAGTACCCTAACATGCCCATAGACGTACATTACCCAGATTTATGCCAAAGCGTATCCTTGTGAAATATCTGTGACTGACATACATTGGCATATACCTCAACTATAATTAAGTACATTTTTCCCTACAACTGTATGCAGATATAAAACGTGGAACATGAAAAAAAAATATATAGATTTTTTTTTTAAGGGACTCAGTGGTAGACATAGACAGGTGCAAACCTGGGGGTCATAAGATTTTAAAATGTCCTGCTGATTGTAATCACCAAATGTGGTATGAGCCTAGCCGACTTTGTATTGTACTTGGTTATCTCATCAACACCAGCCAGGAACCAATCCTAGTTGACTGGGTGCCCCATGGCATATTTTGTCACCACCTTGCAAAATACACTATGGTGATATACGGCTGGGTACAGAAGTCTGGCTTCAAAGCGTCACAAAATGGGGCTTTTGCAACTTACATTTTTACACCACTCACTCCAGTTTTGATATATGGGAAAGTGGTCGTGGTTACTTATGTTAGTAAGTTTCACTCCAGATAACAGGATAGAGTAGGAAAACTGGAGTAGCTTTTCTTGACAAAAGTGTTTAAGTGTTAAAGTTCCATTGGTAAAAAAAATGTATATGTTAATGTATGTTTGTTTTTCTATTGGACTCTGGAGAATGGAAAAGTGTTTTTCCCAAACATATAAGTTAACGTAAGGCAAAAACAGTATATAAACTCAGTCTTGGTTCTTGTCATTAGATCCAAGGTAAGGGCATGATTCACAACTTTAGGGCTCATGCACACGACCGTATGTATTTTGCGGTCTGCAAAAAATACGGGTGTCTGTGTGCATTCCGTATTTTGCGGAACAGATCAGCTGACCCCTAATAGAACAGTACTATCCTTTTCCGTAATGTGGACAATAATAGGACTTGTTCTATACGGACATACGGAAAGGAATGCACATGGAGTAACTTTCATTTTTTCTGTGGACCCATTGAAATGAAAGGTTCCAAATATGGTCCGCAAAAAAAAAAAAAAACAGAAGGGACACGGAAAGAAAATACGTTTGTGTGCATGAGGCCTTAATATTATGAAAAAAAATTGACCCCTATTAAACTCATGTGAAACTTTATTTTTTTTTAAAGAAGGATAGTGCAGCATTTTAGAAAATGGAAGACAAACATAAATATGTGTGATAGGACGTGGCCTATTGCATTTCTTGGCACAACGTATTTCTGTCTGCATTTTGACACATACTAAGCATGAAATATTTCGCAGTTTTCATATGTGCTTTTTTTCCTTGCAGTATTACCACATATTTCAAGCTGCTTTAGCTGTTGTCCGCTCCATGTCTGTCAAAAATTTCTTCCTTCTGCTCTTTTTTTCTTGAAATTTTGAAGCTGAAAAGAACTCAACACCCTGCTGCCTTTAGACTAACGTTGCTACAGCAACAAAACTTGTCTCTCTAAATTAGGACATTTTCTACTTGCTTCATTTTTCTATATTCTCCAGAACCCCCTCATCTCCCTTTTTCTCTTCTCTCACCAAAGACATTAGAAAAACATCTGATGCTTGGAATGTTGTCCGGTGTTCACTATCTCCTTTTGCACATTTCATGTATTTTTAAATGAAATTTCTTAGGAAAAAGGAAAATACATCGCCAGTCAATCACCCCCCCCCCCCCATTTCCTCTTTTCATTGTTACCTATGATTGCTGCTAAAGATACAAAGACCCATAAAATAAGAGGTATGTAAATGCCGTCACACCAAACTGCATACTCGTCCATAACCTGGAGCTGTTGCACACAAACAGACTTGGCTGTAACAATGATGACTATATTCTGTATGACCTTCATTACTAAAGCAGAATACTTTTGTTTTAATTTTCACATTCTGTACGAAGAGAGGTTTGTCTGTTTCCCAATCAAAATATATCCCTGCGATTCCTGGCAGGTCGAATACTGCGGGAGTGACTGTATGAGGGTCCATTTATATGGGTTGATAACAGCCCAGAAAAGAACATTGGGTCCAACCATCCACGATCAGAAGGCCCACGCATTTCATTTCTAAAGTGTCTGGCTTTATCGAGGGTTGCCATGGTGACAGCCTCCAGTTTTGAGGAACCAAATTAAAGTGTGATAGTGTAGGAGGAGCCAAAAACAGAAGATTCAGAGAACTTTTGTCAATGAGACAGTTTAGCTTGTTAATTAGACTGGAAATTTAGGTAGAGAATATGTTAGACTATTATCGATATACAAAACTAATTCCAGACACAGCAATTTACTTAAATTCCACATTGTTTTACTTGCTATTGAAAATACTGTAACATGAGACATAAAACCCGTGTATTTATTGATGACTGGTAAGTAACGTGGAAATGCTATTTCCAGTGTGTTGCTTCGTGGTCTCCTAAACCCTCCTTATTTGATGGGGTTTTTGTACCTCCTGTTGTCTTTGTATAGTGGCTTTTGAAAGCTCCTATCTGCTTCATTGCTTCTGTTTAAATTATGCATTTGCTTAGTATTGAAGGTTTACATAATGTGTTCTGTAATAAGCTGGGTTTTATACAAATTTGTAGAATGAAGTGTGCGCGCTGTGTATCTCCGAAGAGACTTAAAAAGCCGGTAAAGTGTCTTCTGTAAGTTTAAATGTTAGGAGGGGGCTGCATTCTGCGGAGGTTTACAAAACCAGGAGTAGATCTAGATCTCTGGAGAACTGGAGTTGGCAGTAGGACAAGAAGCATTGACGATAGCTGTTTCCATAGCAGCAATATGAAAAACATCTTCTGCTTCTCCATCTCCTCCGAGAAATATACAGTTTACTCAAAGACTAGACCACAAGTAATATGTACATGGATTATTTATTGCAAGCAATGGTGCAGAGATGGAGGGAATCTGGGAATCCGATCCATAATCAGCCATCAGGTTACATCTTTGTGAACGCCTATTAAAAGATGTACTATATTTCTGTAAATGTTGGTATTATATTTATTTCTAATTTTCTATTACTACAGATAAACCTATTAATGGTACTGGCAGCTCATAATATAGTATAACCTCATTACAAACATTTTTCTGTTGCTTTAAGACCATTTTGATCCTGGTGGGCCATAGGCTGGCGGGAAATAACTTCCAGTGTCCAGGTGGAGAGCAGTAAGGCATATAGCAGGCAGCAAAGACCAACCTGAAAAATGACCTGATTAAAACAGGTAGGAGCAGGCATTCATCAGGGCCCTTGGCGCAGGCATGAGCTTATGAAAGCTATTAACATGACAGTTGCATGAAGGGAAGCTTCACTTTAAGAAGGATATAAATCGTTATAATGTACAGATACCATATAGTAATGTTGTAATGTTTGAAGTGCTGCCGTCTTGTAATGCAAATATATTTCAGTCTGCATAAATACACCCATTATGGGTACTGGGCAGTGTTTTATTTCCTTGTCCAAAGTACGTATATTTTAAAGGAGGAAAATATCTCTTACCCATCTTTGAATTGTGAAGGTGTGCACAAGGGCAATCATCACATGTGGCATATTTCCTCTGATCCTAGCCATTTAACGTTTTAGATACCACAGTCAATAAAGACGAAGGATCTAAGTGGCAGTTGACAGAGGGAAGGGGCTTCTTCTGTTAACAACAGTCCCCCCCCCCCCAAACCCGATTGCAGGGCACTAATAGCTGCCATGGCAGCCAAGGGGCCTAGCAAATGAACTCAGGCCTGCCATGCATGCATGCCTAACAGGTGGTGCACAGAGGCATGACCTAATAAACTGCCTTTGATTTTGGGTACCAGGCTATAATGAGTTGGTGTACTGCGTACTGCGTATAGCAAAGCATTGTAAAATCGATTGAATGATCACATTGTGAAGTCCTCTTGTGGAACTAAAAAAATAACTTTAAATAAACTTTTCTAAAGTTTATTTAAAAATATTAAAAAGAAAAAGTTTTAAACAAAAAACATTGTTTTATTTTGCTAAAGTGTAAAACAAAGTATAGATATATGATAGGTACAGTAGCATAATTGCTATTTTTCCACCCCCTAAAATATTAATATCTACTTAATATCTTTAATCTAACTTGTATTGATACACATAAATACAGTTCTTTTGCCTTAACAAAATAGTTCAGAGTTTCACTGTACCCTGGCAGAGAGGGGGGAAAATGAAAAGGAAAAAAAAGGAAAGATTGGAAATTGCTACTATTTTGGGGCTATAAGCCACATACCAGAGAAATAACCCTAGTCCATGTTTCCATCTCAGTTAATATGTATAGTGATGAGCGGTAGGTGCCATATTCGATTTCGCGAATATTCGATTGAATATTTGTCATGTATTCGTCGAAATCGAATATTCATCATTATTCTATACATTGCGAATGTTACGCAAATTTATATTCGCATTGCGAATTAAACTTAGAGCTGAGTTACTAATGGCTGTATTGTTAGAACTGACGAAGATAACGAATATCACGAATATAGCACTATATGCTCAATCTTCATTATATTCTAGCAACAACCATTAAGAACTCAGCTCTAAGTTAAATTCGCAATGCAAACATATACTCGTATTGTGAATTCAACTTAGAGCTGGGTACCTAATGGTTGTATTGCTAGAATATAACGAAGATTGAGAATACTGTGCTATATTTGTGAATTCGTGATATTCGTTATATTCTAGCAATACAACCATTAGGAACCCAGCTCTAAGTTGAATTCGCAATGGGAGTAATTAAGGTTATATTAATCGCATTGCGATTACAACTTAGTCAAATTTGTTAGATCGTGATTCTCACATCCGACAGTACATTTTAGCATAGAGGAGTTCCCATGCACATGAGAAGTCGGCAGAAGCGGCAACGGGCATTGACTGGACCGGGCAGGGAGCCAGGAATCCTCCGGACAGGTAAGAACAGCTTTTGGGAAGTGGGAAGACAACCAGAGAGCAACAAGGATTATCAACTTATAAAAAAAAAAAATTTAAAATAGCGAATATATAGCGCTATATTCGCGAATTTGCGAAGTGCCGATATTCGCAAAAAAAATTCGCTATTCGAATATTTGCACTCAACACTAAATATGTACTCAAACAGGATTCTGCTGAAAAAAGTCATCTCCGAAGTCCAAATAATGCTATATTTTTGGCAATGTGAAAATGTATAGCTCCTGGAAAACACACACTATTTTGTGAAGGCATGATAAATCAGGGCCTTTGTCTCTAATTGCCAGTTTTTCTTCTGGTAACGGGTGGAAACTAGCTGTTCTGATGTCTCCCATACAAACCACACACAGAGAAGGGAAGATCCTGCTCTGTTATCTCAGACAGCAGTAGCAACCGCATAGAGGACATTACAAAGCAGTACTAAGCAGTGCAGCTGTGAATCCAGCACTGGTGAAAGCTTACTAGAACCTTCTCCTCGCCTATCCATAGACTAATGTAGCCTGATCACTCAGTGAGTGAATAATCTGTCTCCTCTTTTAAGATTGATTTTAGCAGTGAATTGATTACTGTATGGATGGCAAGTTGAAGACACATGGGGTTAGAGAAAAAATGGCTTTTAAGTGGAGAAATAGGTATTATGATGTTTCTTATACACACATGGACAAAATTGTTGGTACCCTTCCATTAAAGAAAGCAAAACCCACAATGGTCACTGAAATAACTTGAATCTGACAAAAGTAATAATTAAAAATTACTGAAAAGCAACTTATGACAAACAGGCAATGCTTTTGAATTGTGGTTCAACAGAATAATTTATAAAAAAAAACTAATGAAACTGGCCTGGACAAAAATGATGGTAGCCCTTGAAAAGATTGAAAATAATTTGAAACCATGATATGTCCTGTAATTCGTATCATAGGTGTCATCAAACTTGTAATCAGTCAGTCTTCATATTTGAAGTGTGAAAAGAAGTCACTGTGCTTTTTGGTATCATGGAGAGAGTTATTAAAGGTAAAGGCTATAAGACCATCTCTAAACAGCTTATTGTTCCTGTTACGACAGTTCCATATATTATTCAGAAGTTTAAGATCTACAGGACTAAAGTAGTCGCAAGAGAGAAACTGATAAACAAAATTGAAGAGATGGATAATACAAATAGTAACCAAAAAGCCCAGAAAAACTTCCAAAGACATTAGAGGTAGATTCCAAAGTCAAAGGTACATCAGTGTCAGATTGCACCATCTGTCACTGTCTTAGCCAAAGTGAACTTAATGGAAAATAATTGAGGAGGAAACCACTGTTGAAAGCAAATCATAAAAAAGTGAGACTGGAATTTGCCAAAATGCACAATGACAAGCCACAAAGCTTTTGGGAGAATGTCCTTTGGAAAAATTTGACAAAACTGGAGCTTTTGGCAAGTCACATCAGCTCTATGTTCATAGACACAAAAATGAAGCATACAGAGAAAATAACATTATACCTACTGTGAAACGTGGAGGAGGCTTGGTTATGTTTTGGGGCTGCTTTGCTGCATCGGGAACAGGGTGTCTTAAATCTCTGCAGGGTACAATTAAATCTCTTATTTTGGGGCAAAATGTGCAGCCCAGTGTCAGATAGCTTGGTCACAGGTTATGGGTCCTCCAACAGGATAATGACCCTAAACACTCAGCTAAAAACACCCAAGAAGAGCAAAGCATTGGACTGTTCTTAAGTTGCTTTCTTTAAGCCCTCACCTAAATCCTATTGAGCATCTGTGAGATGAGCTGAAACATGCGGTCTAGAGAAGGCAGCCTTCAAACCTGAGACAGCTGGAGCAGTTCGCTCATGAAGAGTGGGCCAAAATACCTGTGGACAGGTGCAGAAGTCTCATTGAGAATTACAGAAATCTCTAGATTGCAGCGTTTGCCTCAAAAGGTTGTGCAACAAAATATTACTATCATTTTTGTCCAGGCCAGTTTTTTAGTTTGTGCTATAAATTATTTTGTTGAACAACAATTTAAAAGCAGTTTCTGATTTTCATTAGTTGATTTTCAGTAAATTTTTATTTATTATTACTGTTGATAGTTTTAAGTTATTTCAGTGACCATTGTGGGTTTTTCTTTCTTTAACGGAAGGATACCAACAATTTTGTCCACATGTGTATTTAGTACAATGACCATATTAACTCTCTTGAATTACAAAATTATGGTGCTTGTGATTATCTATCTATCTATCTATCTATCTATCTATCTATCTATCTATCTATCTATCATAGGAGTATTCTCATCTCAGGTATTTGTGATATATCCACAGGACGCATCTCTGCAAGCTTGTCTAATGTATATCTGTAACATGGATATGACAGCCAGCGGAGCAGGTTCAGGCTAAATGAGTCAGGGGACCTACATAGTAGAGACAGGTGCTCGTCCCATTGGTGGGACCTGCATTTATCAGACATTTATTGCATATCCTTTCATATTTCATTAGTTAATAACAGAGAATGCACTGAAGTATTTCCTCTCCTGCTGGGGACCCAAAAACAATTAACTATTGCATTCAGTTGTACGTGTGCAAATAACAAGTATGGTAATCAATGTCACATTTATAATGTAATGATTCATTACTTGAAAAATTTCCCTCTGCATATTGTTAATGATGTTGAAGATTGCTTGTGCCAGGCGGTGGTGCTAGATTGCTACATGAATTATGTGATGTACATTCTTAAAGAGGCTACATATTTTATAGGATTATTGAATCCATGCCTACCTGACATTGATGTTGTAGCTAAGCGATATGCCATCAATGTCTGAGATGGGAATAACCCTTTAAAGCAGGGATGCTCAACCTGCGGCCCTCCAGCTGTTGTAAAACTACAACTCCCACAATACCCCTCTGTAGGATGATAGCTGTAGGATGTCAGGGAATGATGGGAGTTGTAGTTTTGCAACAGCTGGAGGGCCGCAGGTTGAGCATGCCTGCTTTAAATGGATTCCCTCACAGAGCAGCATAAAGCAGCTACCCTTACTAGAATAAACTCTCCCAATGGTTTACTTCCCTTTCTACTATAAGAAGCAAGAATCTTACTGTCTAAGGCTAGATTCACATATATCAGTTGTGTCCGGCCAGATATTTTAGGCCGGGAGCCAGACACAACTGATATATGTGCAAAGCACTTCAGTGCACACATCCGGCTTCTGTACACGCATGCAGCGTTTTTCTGTCCAGCGCCGTTTGGCATCTGACATCACAATTGATGTATAGGCAAACTCCCATAGAAAACTATGCGATCAGTTCTGGCTCAGTTCCCCTCAGGCTTTTTCCGCCTTATGCCGCAGGAGAACTCAGCCGGATCTATGGACATATGTGTAGGGTCCTAATCTGCTGTAATTAACTTGGGTTCTGTAGGCAACTGCTGTCATTTTTCAGTTAATATTACTACAATTGTTCTGATTCTACTAAATACACTTTGTACTTCAGTCATGCATATGATTTAGAACTACAACTTACTACAGCATATACTACATGAAACACTGGTACTCAATAGAGATAAGCAAATTTGTCAAATATTTGATTCGTCCAGTTCGGCGAATTTTTCATAAAAATGTGGTACGATCCAAATTTATTTGCGGTGAATCATGTTATAAAACGGTTATTTCCTGGCGGCTGAGAGCCTTTATAGTGGTGTAGAACACTGTACCTTGCAGTAACACACGTAGGGAGTCTGCTGTGGTAGTGAAATAATACTGTGAGTCAGTATGACATGCAGATGACAGGCATCGCTCTTAGAATCACTGCATACTTCACTTATTTGGGCAGTCACGGGGCCAAAACTGATCAAATAACTATGAACTCAGCCTTAGTCGATGTTAGTGTCAAGAAGAAGCGCACTCCTTTTACACCGTTGTCAGCTGATTCCACATAGATGTCTGCACCTGTTCTATTAAATGCTTATACAAGTAGAGCCCCCCCGACAGAGTGGAAAGGGTGTCAGCAGTAAGTTTGTGTTGACGTCACAGATTATTTTGCCATTCCTCTGATCCGTCAGAACAATAATCCCCAAAAAACGGATCTGCCTTCACTCGGTCAGCATTTGGTCAGTAATCCATCAGTATTGCTAATGCCAAAAAAACAGCAGTGGATCCAAAACAGAGATGACACATGAATGGAATATTTGGATGTCTTCTGTGTCTTGTACTCAATCCTGCTTTTGGCTACCAAATCAAAAGCCAATTCTGATGGGATCATACAGGCCTTAGACCTGCTACACAAAAGGATCCATTGTGCGTCTCATTTTTCCTTCCTTCTGGCTGATCAGAAAAAGGGTCAAATAAATGATGATGTCAGCCAGGCTAAAAGGCAAAATAGTGGCCCAGTCATGAAGTGGGGGGTGTCGGAACAGCATGAGAAGTCCATAGAGTGGCCCTATGACATTGTGGTGAGGTGGAAGCAGCATAAGGAGACCACAGAGTGGCCCAATGACAGAGTGTGGCTCCCCCGGTCAGACCTGCAATAGGATGGACAATGGCACAGATAGGCAGCAGCCAACTGACTACATAGGATTCTCCATAGTAGTTCAGTTTGTCCTCCCTCTCAGCGGGTGTAAAAAAGGTCCCCATTTTGGACCGGTAGTGAGGGTCCAACAAGATGGAGAGCCAGAAGTCATCCCTCTGCTGAATGGTGACAATTCGTCTGTCACTATGCAAGCAAGTGAGGGACTCGGAGGGACTCCCTGCCTCCATCTCCACTGCATACTGCCACATTATGCCTGGGTCCTCTACCTTGTCTTTCTCATCACCCTGTAGCTCCTCTGGCTGCTCCTCCTTCTCTCCTGTCACCTGTGTGTCAAAACCACCCATTTTGCTACACATTGCTTGTGCTTCAGTGTCCTCATCCTCCTCCAGTTCAGCCCCCACAGGGCTCATGTGGCCATGAGATCTAGGCACCACGTCTCTAGTCCCCTGACCAGCAAGATTTACCAGCCTCTGTTCCAGAACATGAGAGCAGAACATGGAATGACGTTGTTCATCCCATAGTCCTGGCGACTGACAAATAACGTGGCCTCCTCAAAGGGCCTGATTAAATGGCAGGTGTCACGCATGAGCTGTCACTGGCTGACATCGAAGTTACACAGGAGAGTACTCCAGTCTGCTTGGATCATCAAGAAATCGTTAATGGCCTTTCTCTGTTCGTATAGTCGGTCCAGCATATGGAGGGTAAAATTTCAACGGGTCGAAACGTCGCATATCAGCCTATGTTGGGGGATGCCGTTCTGCAGCTCAAGGAGGGTGTGCTTTGTGGTGTACGAGTGGCTGAAGTTGATGATTAAGGATCGGTATTTGTAACAAAGATCCGAAACCACATCTCCTGATTTTGCACGAGTGGCTGAAGTGCATGCAGTTTCCTGCCCATTTTTAGTATGTCTTACAGATGGGTGGAAGACTTCAGGAACCGCTTGACAACCAGATTGAACACGTGTGCCATGCAGGGTGCGTGGCTCAGGCCTCCTTGATGCAGCGACGACACCATGTTGTTCCTGTTGTCGGTCACCATGGTTCCGATTTTGAGTTGTCACGGAGAAAGCCAGGTTTCGATTTCTTGATGAATGACACGGAGCAGTTCCTGTGCTGTGTGACTCCATTTGCCCAGGCAAACGAGGTGCAGAACAGCATGACACCGCCATGTTCTTTACATGTGGTATGCTGGAGGGGCATTGTGAATTATCCCTGCAGTGGAGGCTGAGGACACAGTGGAGGATAAGGAGGCAGAGGCGGATATTGTCACAGGACCAACGGCGTGACAACATGGAGGCGGAAGCGGCATTACCTGGCCAAGTTGCTGGTGTGGCTGTGCAGTACCCACATTCACCCAGTGGGCCGTAAAGGACATGTATTGTCCCTGACCGTAGTTATAGCTCCACACGTCGGCGCTGCCTTGCACTTTTTTCAGACACCGACAGGCTCAAGGACTGGCCTACCTTCTGTTCTACCTGTGTGTGCTGGGCTGATACTGCCTTTTTGGCAAAGAAATGACGGTTTGGGACTCTCCACCTCGGCTCAGCACAAGCCATCAGTTCTCTGAAAGGTGCAGAGTCCACCACTTGGAAAGGGAGGGACTGCAGCACCAGCAACTTGGACAGGAGCACATTCAGCTTCTGTTCCGTTGGATGCTTTCACGCATACTGTTGTCTCTAGGCAATCGCTTCGGTGATCGATTGCTGATGGAATGACTGACGAGGAGGAGCAGGTGCATCAAGACCAGCAGATCATTGTAAGGACAGACAGCTTCCATCGGCTGAGTTGGTGGAGCCTTGACTGTCTAAAACCGGGTGCATGCCACTGGGTGATGCAACGATTGCTGTAGCAGGTTGGACCACCACATCGGAGCCATGGTTCTCCCAGGCCACTTTATGGTGACGCTTCATATGTTGACGCAGGGCCGTGGTGCCAACATTGGCACCCTGGCCACACTTTCTGCCTACAGACTCTACATGTGGCCATGTTCACCTCCCCCGGCGGCTTAACAAAAATCTGCCACACTGCCGAATAAGTGATTTTACCCCCAACACTAAGCACTGAATGACTGCTACCACCGCTGTTTCCGTGAACCGATGCACCACTACTTTCTGGGCAGGTAGGCTCCTGCGAAGTGGGTGGTCTACCCCGGGCACATTTGGCTACCGACCTCTCACTGCTGCCACCCTGTTTAGTCCCGGCCACCCTAGAGACTTGCTGGCTCCGCCGCTGCCTCACGGGCAAGGTGCCACCCTCTTCTCCCGATGATGATGAAGCCCCTAATTCACCCGCCTTCCAAGTACGATCCGCTGCATCATCATCATCGAGTACTGTCTGAAAGTCACTGATGTCCTCCTCAACGGTCTCTGGGTCATGAGCCTGATCGCTCGCAACACCAGCTCCCACGCCACTCTTTTTATCACTTGCCTGCCTAGTGGAGGTAGCAGCGGATGTGTCCTCCACATCTTTGGTGGCCAGTAGCTGCTGACTGTCCTCTAGTAGCTCGTCCTCGCTGTATAGTGGGGCTGAGCCCACAGCATATAATACTTCCCTGGCTGAGGGAACAGAAAATGACAGAGGCAGATTGAGGATAGGTAAGGACACAGGACCTGCTCCTGGGTCATGCCAACTAAAGGTTTTGTCTGACGAACCCACCGACTCTTGGCTGGGGGTGTCTGATGTCACTTGGGAAAAAGTGGATGACCCAGTCAACCATTCAAGAACCCCTGGGTTGCTGGTCAAGACATGACCACTTAATGACACCGGGAGCTCAGGCCTTTCACTGATGCCCCCTAACTCTGCTGTGACCTGTGCCTGTTCCAGAAACATTTAGGCCTCTGCCACTCCCCTGTGTAGGGCCTGGCACTTCTCTGTCTGACATACTGTTAGATCGGATAAATAAATAGAAAGGAAATCGAAACAACCAAAAAAAGTCAGAAATGTTCTCACTTCAACACACAACGGCAAATATTTTTTTTGCGCCACTAATACACCGCAAGAATGGCTTTAGAACATATAACTGCACCACTGAACGGCAAATATATTTTTCTTTTTTCCACTTATACACTCTGCAGAAGGCTTTAGAGCATCACTGCTAAACAGCAAATATATTTTTCTTTTTTCCACTTATACACTCCACAAAAGGCTTTAGAACATATAACTGCACTGTTGAACGGCAAATATATTTTTCTTTTGCCACTAATACACAACAAAAAGGGCTTTAGAACATACAACTGCACCGCTGAACGTCAAATATATTTTTCTTTTGCCACTAATACACGACAAAAAGGGCTTTAGAACATATAACTGCACTGCTGTACGGCAAATATATTTTTCTTTTGCCACTAATACACAACAAAAAGGGGTTTAAAACATTTAACTGCACCGCTGAACAGCAAATATATTTTTCTGTTGCCACTAATACACGGCAAAAAGGGCTTTAGAACATATTACTGCACAGCTCTATGGCAAATATATTTTTCTTTTGCCACTAATACATGCCAAAAAGGGCTGTAATGTTTGCACTTCACCACACAACAGTTAATATGCCCTTTTTTCCCCACTATTACAAGCCAAAAAATGCTTTAGAACATATAACTGCACCACACAAGGGCAAAAAAGACATAGAAATATTTCCTTGTAATAAACCCTGTTAGTGGCTGTATCAAACAACACTTGCATCCTAATAACAAGAACGGTTTGCTGTAATTACAGAGCTGTATAATGGCAATTTGGATCCCCAGTCAGTGCAGCAAGGTACAATATGATTGTTCCTATTACCCAGGCTGTTACCTCCCTTACTGAACCCTGCTCTACATAAATGCTGTGCAATGATTCCTCCCTATCCTTTCCCTACACCTTGAATAATCTTTCCCTGCACTTGTAAAAGTTTTTTCTACCACTGTCCCTAGCGCCTGCTGACGTCTCTTCCTGCACTAAGCACACTGGTAAATGGCAGAATCTAAGATGGCTGAAGCTATTGGGCTGGCTGCTGATTGGCTGCATGCATGGCTTATGGGTGATCCCGCATTCCCAGAGTTCCTTGCTCCATGTCCTCACACGTGCAGCAGCCATTTTAGAAAAAAATGAGATTCATTACCACAAAGCGTGAGGAAATTCGCATACGGTGCAAATCGAATTTTTCCTGAAATTCGGTTCCGACTCCACTTCGTCAATTTCGATTCGATCTTCTCTAATACTCAACTACAAATTGTGGAAAATACAGCGGTAGTGGAGATTTTCTGTTGTGCTTGTTTATACTGAAGCTCTCTATGAATGTATCTTATGAGTACCTGCTCATCCGCACAAATAATATATGAATGAACCTGGGAAAACACAATTTTGTATAATTATACAGTTCTTAGCTAAGGCATAATACAGTATTTTTCGAAAAGTATCTCTGGAAAAAGAAACAGACTTTATAAAAGTTAAATGTCAAAACATTTTATTGGTGGGGTCTGAGAGTAAAGACCCCTGCCATTTTTTAAAAAGAAGGAGGCATAAGTGCTCAGCCGAGAACTGTGTACCCTCACTATCTGACTACAGGCTTCAAAAGCCTCCATATTTTATTGGTAGGGGTCTCAGCACCCAGACCCCACTGATCAAAACTTTTGATCAGTATTTTTTTTTTAAAGACAGTTACTCTTTTAACATGATAAGTTCAACTAAACACTCCTAGTAATTTGACTTTACTACTTCAAAGCGTCCTTGAGAAATTTTAGTATACTCTTTTGTGAATACTTTTATTCAGACATATTTTCCTGGTTGTTCAGCAGGAAAAGCTCACTTCAGGACGTTTTGAAGCGTGGGCTACATGTCTTTCAACAATGATGTGAATGATTGAGTGATACAAACCATAGAAATCACATGATTGTAATTATTACTGCTAAAAGTACTGCAATTAGTTATTAACTTTACAGTATTATTCACACAGGATATTTGCGTTTGCAGATTTGTGACAAAACCACAGCATTATAAAGCAACACAATATGATTGCAATGTGTGAATGCATTCTTAGGATTTCACCCCTTCTATCTAAATTCAAGATTTGAGAGTATGAAGATAGTATGAAAGTATAAAGTGCCCCTCCAATAATACACATCTTTTTATATAGAGGAACTGGTCACCATACAGCTTTTAATAATAAATATTTTGAATGTTCAGAGTATGGGGCTCCACTGCCTTATCTGCATTCACTACAAACTAGTAGGAACCTTGGAGTTGGGGCATCTGGATACAGTGGGTCAGCCCTCATTCATGTTAGATTGTCATTGCTTCCTGGTGGGATCTTTTAACCACCTACTAATTGTCTAGCTTACATTAGTAAAACATTATATGACTGTAATAAACTTACCTGTCTGGGCTCCAGTGGCATGTTCCTAAACCTCGGCATGGTGCATCAAATGAGACTAGCTGCTGAGCGACGCCCCCTGCAATGCTCTGTTTCCTCCTGCAGCGGGCATTTTCTGGGGGAGATTAGCAGTGGGCTGATTACTCAGCTGCTCTATTACTGCATACTAGTATTTCTGACAAATGGAGCACCCATTCATTGACCTATCAGGTTCTGATCCAGGGACTCGGTTGTTCTATTTAAATCCCTTACTATCCATACACCATTCCCAGTGATAATCTTGTTTGGCTCACTAACTAGGTTCCTTGATCCTCTTTCCTTTTTCAGTTATTTATATCCTATGTTCCTGACCTTGGCTAGTCTTCTGACAACTCTCTATCAACCGTTCTGGTACTGCATAACCCGTCTGGTACTGACCCATTTCTTACAACTCCAGTATTTTGTTTGTTTGTCTGTCTCTGCACTTAAGTAGCATAGGGACCGTCGACCAGTTGCAGTCTAGCAATCTAGGGCTTGTACTGCAAATAGGTATGGACAGTGGAGGGTTGCCATTGAGGGTCTCACTGGTCTTGCCTGTATCTACTCTACTAACTTGACAATGACACTGTAATTGAGAAGGATTTCCACCAAATATTTTGCCCTAGGATCTCTACCAACCATTATCTAACCCAGTTTAAACCACATTTATATTGACCCTCTTTTTTGAGAGGGTCACCTTCTAGGGGACAATTTTTCCTGCAGTTTTGGTTTGATGTAACAAAGGGTATTCACTGAATAATATTTTCTAAAAAAATTAGTGGTAGGTCAGTTTCAGATAATGAATGATTGGTCCCTATTGACATTAGAAATGGTATGCTGATCCAATGATTAATTCTGATTACCATAGTTGAAGCCATTAAATATAACCTTTATATATATAATAAAAATGATCTAAATCTCTCATTTGTTTTAGGGATTTCCATCTTATTATGTTAATAAAGGTTACTGTTTAATGGTGGTGCTTTCGTCATTACATTCAAGTGATATTGCTACTTATTGTCTGACAGTTGGAGCTGTAATATATGTTTTTTTTCATATTTGGAGCCAGAAAATATTTTTACTTGCTTAATAATGGGCAATTAACATCTTTCTTATAGGGTTTTTGCCTTCTTCTGGATCAATTATAAGTTGGACTTGGAGGACTCATGTCTTTTTCCAACCATACTATGTATATATAACTATATGTGATGTAACTATATTGACATAGTTTTTATGGAAATTCTCATATAGCATCGTCAGCTACAGCAGACAGTGTTGTATGGCCATGGCTTTATTTTTACAAAGCTAGAGATCACAAAGGGCATTACATAATATTGGGATATACATTGAAGCTGACCTGTGTGACAGGGTTCGGGCCTATTCTAATCTTTCCACTTTTACCTGAGGATACTAAAATTTGTTTTGTTGCACATTACTGATGATTTAATAGCACAGCATAGGCACAAACAATATATGTGTAGTGTCTGCTGCATGCTGTGATCAGCAACTTTTCTACATAACATTTCTGATTCTAGCAGCGGATGATATTCCGGTTTATATTAGCGCATCCTGTGTTTAGCTGACACAACCAAAATGATTGTGTGACCAGAAACTTCCATCACTTGTGCATTGCATTTTAAAACCACAGGTACTTCAGTGCATTAAAAGATGACATTTCTTCCTCATAGCACTCATTAATACCTTCACTGGAGAAAGCTATCCTTTATTTAGTATATTGAGGAAGACAATGGTGACGCAGGATGGTGAGATGGAGAGAGAAGCAGCCAAATAGCAGCAATAAAGAGAACATAACCTCTGGAAAACACATTCCACACAAGTGCTCCTATGGAGCCATCCATAGAATGGATCTCATTCTGACAGTTATCAGGACCTTTTCCCCATTCCTTATTAACAGAATATGGGTGTCATCTGTAGTCTTCTAACGGCTGAGGAGAATTTAGTCCTTTGGATTTTGCGTTCTCTTTAGCTGCACCTCACACAAAGCAAATCCCTCACATAAAAACTTTTACGCATTTTATCTAGATTTCCACTGTAAAAGGTTTCATAAATAGTTTTATCTCCTATGTTTATCCAATGATCTCATATCCTGAGCCAATATGTTAACCCTGATAATTTATGCTTTTTTTGTCCCCCTTTATGCCCCAATGCTCCACTATTACCTGTATCACTTTTGAATTCTGTCAGGATAGCACTTTATTAGGCGGCTCCATTGAAGGTATTATTAAAAGTTGGAACAAGTTGGCAACACAACTCATTCAATATTATCTAAATGGCTTTGTTCGATGGGTGACTCTGTTGGATCACAGGTTAATTATAGTCTTTGAAAATGACATTTTTATCTTAAAAGTTGCAATGGGTCACAGTACAAAAGAACAATCCCTTATGGCTTCTATCTCTTCTGCCCTTCATAGTAGTGTAAAGGCCAACCATGACAGCAGCATACAACGGGCAGTCAGTGTAAGGCCCCACTGTGAGGCTTTCAATAAACTAGGGGGAAGCTTCTCAACTGACAGAAGGCAAGCTTTTGCATCCATTTATTCTTTTAGCCTGTTGACAGCGCTTCCCATGTTATACATCACCTGCAATAGATCTATTATTGTGCATTTAAATCCAGGTAACTGTCCTGGAAATGCCTTTAGACGGCATGCAAGTTAGTTATCACATGGTAGAGGCAAGTAAGAGCAGTGGGGATGGGGTTAATATGACCTCTCTCCTTCATTTATAAGATACACTCTAACCACAAACATGAAAAGTTAATTTCACAGCCCAGTGCTGCTGACTCCAAAGGTTTCAACTACAGAGCCGAGTGTTTACTTGATGCATTGACAGTGCAGCGCAAGGTATTCTGTCATCCATGTGCCTGTAGCACAACCCTTCTTGTCAAACCTCTCCTGCATGGATGGAGGAATACTTGAAAGTGTAAGGAGACAAAACTATGTATTTTATAACATAACCAATTAGTTGTATATGGCAACAAATCTGCCAAAAGCCATCATGAAAGCTAACACTTGTAATGGATTACATGTTCAGTGTTCTTACAGTACAAAAACATAATGGCTGATTGGTGTCACACTAGGGTTCTTTGGGTCTACCAGAGGAACTGATTCTGAGGGCTACCCTCCATCTATACAAAACATTTGTATATCTCTGTTGCACCACAGTGTTTTTTATCATTGTATGCACAGGACAACAATAAGATAAAATAAATTATCTGTGAACTAGCCCATAAGAAATAGACCCTAGTGGTAAAGCCTGGGCTCCTCACAGGATCCTCTGGTACTCCGATGTGGCAGTCTAATTCTGGCCCCAAGGCTCGTGGATAAACTACCTAATGTTTGTTCATGACTTCTTTTTATTTTCATTGTATATATTATTTAATGCTATTATAAATGTTAAATAAATCCACTCTAAATTAATTAACAATAAAATGCAAAGCTCACAGTCTAAAATCCTAATGTTAAAGAGGTTTTCCTGTGAAAAATATTCTACATTTTTGAATACTTTTGTAATTGCATATAATTAAAAATTAAGTATAGACAGTGAGCTATTCAATAAAATGTATCTGTATAGCACCCCCTGCAGTTTTTTTCATTTCCTATTTTTTTGCCCACTCACTCAGAAGGCCGCACATGCTCAGTGTCATCCCTGAACTGGGGAGAGCTGAGACACCCCTCCTGCTCTGTGATAGGGAGAGCTAAGACACGCCCCTTAGCTGCAGCATAAAAGATACTCCCATTGAGCTGTCAGCTTGATATGCATTTAGCTTATATATATGTATGCCATGAATGGGGAGATCTCTGGTTCCATGCCATGTACAGGGCTGGTTCTAGGTCTGTTATAAAGAGATTGTCATGTACTATATGATGTCAGATTTTCATTTTTTACATTAGTCATAGGATAACCCCTTCTGTTGCGTGTCCTTCAGCATAAGGAGTGTATAAAAATGATGTGGGTCATTTTGTGACTGTATAATTCTATCAGTATTGTTGTAAAACCTCTAACCCTGATAATGTCCATTAGCCATTTTTTACGTACATTTGTGAGGATTGAACAATTGATAGATGTTGACAATACTGTTGATACAGTATTTGCTTTGATTTGGCAATTTTTCAGAGGAATCACTGAGCAAATTGAGGCCAATTCAGTCCATCTGCAGCCGAGGAAATAAACTTAGAAATCTTGTGGCGACCCCCAACTAGGCTGTCGGGCTTTCCACTCATCTCATTACCCCTACTATTTGAAATGGTTTAGTTCCCTGATCTCGATGTGACAAGCTGGGACACAACACAAGCAGCAGCTGCTTCTCTGACCGCAGCCTGCAAACACATAACATATGTCAGCAGCTGGACCGTAATCACAAGGGACAATATTAGCAAGTGGGACTTTTCTCTTAAAGGCATAAACACACCTGTAGTGCTCTTTCACAAGAGGCAAAAGAACTTGAAAATGAATGTTGCTTTAAAAATCACCCAGCTGTCAATGGAGACTGGAGACTTTGCACGTCTACAATATGCAATCTAATCAGTGTAGTCTTTTAGACATTTCTAATACTATTGTGCTGTACACTGGTAAATATACTGTAATTATATACATATATATATATATATATATATATATATATATATATATGTGCCTCTGGTGCCTTGTAGCGCTGGGGTCCCAGGTTCAGATCTGACAAAGGACAATGTTTTCCCCGTTTTGCAGGGACAGCTTGATACTAATGTATATTACTATATAAGTGTGTAAAATAAGTAAATAAATAAATAAAGATTAAAAAAATATATATATATATATATATATATATATATATATATATATACTCAGCATAAATGAGTATACCTACACCACAAAAGCTTTAGTTTCCTTTCTTAAATAACATTTTCTGTGGGATACCATACTACAAAATACACCCACAAATGTTGGCTATTGATTGCTAACAAGGTTTGTTACCTTGCACACACAAAAGGGTACTGTATTTTTCGGACCACCAGTCCTGGAGAGGAGTGGCACAGCAGGAGAGGTATGTCTTTTAAAGTGAAACATCACCCACATTTCTTATGAATACACTGCTGCAGCCGTATACTGTATGCTATAAGGGTGTTGTCTTGCCATTAATCCTTTTGCTGGAATAGGTCAGGATCCTGCAGCCACGATACAACGCTATAGCTTTTTCTTTTAATTGCAGCCTATGGCATATAGTTTTATATGTCAGGTGTTATGTTTGGCAAAATGGTTGCAGTCAGTGTTCTCGTGAATGAAAACCCTGAACATGGTGTGAATTTAGCTGTAGTTATGAGAGAGCAGCTTTTGGTAGTTTAGCTCTTTGGAAAGTGGTTGTAAAAAGTAAATTTGATGCAATTAGATCATATCAACCATGGAATGAAATTGTCTACGAGCTTTAAAATGATTTATGTTGCTGATCAGATTTAGTCAATTAGAATGAGAATAAATAAAGATGTTGAAAGTTAATGTGTGTGAAGAAAATGAACTTTGGTTGGACATATAAATTACCACTTGTCGTACTAATGAATTGCCAGCTTACCGTTCTGTTGACACTCACAGCAGTATCAGGACTTCATGATAAGATTCTTCAATGCTTAATGGCCTCAAGTAATCAGATAGATCTCAATAAGAAGTAATTCACACCTCCTGTCCTTAAAAATAACAGCTTTTCCCTGCACAGGTGATGCTTACTAAACATCTTGTAGACGCCAATGATCCATTCTTCCTAGATTCTAAAGTACATTTTGTAAACCCTTGCTGGCAGCAGACTTGATTGGGTTAATAATAAAAGAAAATTGACATGCTTTATATAGTGAGCGTAGACATTACACAAATGTATGCTCATACACACAGAGCGGGCACACACGTAGGTTTGTATTATAATTGTCTGGTGACTAAGGGAGCACACATTTTATCACAAGTTATAAGCTGCTGAATAATTAGTGATGACGGCAAAGGCATTTTTTTTCCATGATCTTTTTTCCATGTGTCTTACAATTTATGATTGTGTGTAATTTTGTCTGAAATTTCCATTTTCAGAGGCTAGTATATGTTTCTCTTGCTAATTTATCATATAAATCAGCATTTTAGAAATGTGTTCTACTAGCTCAAGCAACAGAGAATGAATAGAGGTCAGTGAATTACTGCTAAATGACGGCTAAAGAAACAAGTATTATCTTAGCTCCCAAATAAAGTTCACCTCAAGTAATGCCCACAGAGAAATTGTTCTCACACAGCAGTGCCACATAGCAATTTCTGCCAACAAAACAATTTGTAAGTACACTGTTCTGCCAACACAGTAGTCCCCACATAATGTAGTCATTCCACAGTAGAACAGACTGTTCCCATATTTTAAATATGCCAAGCAAGACATAGTTCTCGGACCATAAGAGTAACACATGGCAATACCACTAAAATAGAAAGAGGGAGAGCACATCATAGTTAGAACCATTAGATGAGGAAGTACTGGATTACATTCTATGCTTAGTCTCCAAAGTCCCCTATGATCTGAACGTGCATGTGTTTTCAATGGGGATAGACTTGAAACCTACAGTATGACCAGACACCTCTGGCAGTCAGTGGTGTATCTTGGTTTTGTGCTGCCCTAGGCGAGACTAAACTCGGGCACCCCCTAATATAAATTTGACCCGCCCCTTCCTGTCAAGGCCAAACCCCTTTCTCTGTAAACCCCGCCCTTCCTTTTAGGCTCCATCCTTTCCTGTATTCCTGTATTTAAAAGTGAATAACGACAGCCACACCTCACACCCCTCCCTTGATCCCACTAAGTGTCATCCACAGATCCCCCCCCCTTAAGTGTCATCCACAGATCCCCCCTTAAGTGCCATCCACAGATCCCCCCTTAAGTGCCATCCACAGACAGATCCACCCCTTAAGTGCCATCCACAGATCCCCTTCCTTAAGTTCCATCCACAGATCCACCCCTTAAGTGCCATCCACAGATCCCCCCCTCAGTGTCATCCACAGATTCCCCCCTCTTTAGTGTCATCCACATATTCCCCCCCCTTAGTGTCATCCACAGATTCCCCCCCTCAGTGTCATCCACAGATTCTCCCCCCCTCAGTGTCATCCACAGATTCCCCCCCCTCAGTGTCATCCACAGATTCCCCCCCTCTTTAGTGTCATCCATATATCCCCCCCCCTTAGTGTCATCCACAGATTCCCCCCCTCAGTGTCATCCACAGATTCTCCCCCTCAGTGTCATCCACAGATTCCCCCTCAGTGTCATCCACAGATTCCCCCCTCAGTGTCATCCACAGATTCCCCCCTCAGTGTCATCCACAGATTCCCCCTCAGTGTCATCCACAGATTCCCCTCTTTAGTGTCATCCACATATTCCCCCTTAGTGTCATCCACATATTCCCCCTTAGTGTCATCCACAGATTCCCCCTCAGTGTCATCCAAAGATTCCCCCCAGTGTCATCCACAGATTCCCCCCTCAGTGTCATCCACAGATTCCCCCTCTTTAGTGTCATCCACATATTCCCCCCTTTAGTGTCATCCACAGATTCCCCCTCAGTGTCATCCACAGATTCTCCCCCCAGTGTCATCCACAGATTCTCCCCTCAGTGTCATCCACAGATTCCCCCAGTGTCCTCCACAGATTCCCCCTCTTTAGTGTCATCCACATATTCCCCCTTAGTGTCATCCACAGATTCCCCCTCAGTGTCATCCACAGATTCCCCCCAGTGTCATCCGATTCCACAGATTTCCTACCTGCCCAGCGCTGTTGTAGGTAATTTATTCACTCCACTTGCCTGAGAAGAGAAGCGCCGGAAGACTCACAGGCGCACTGGCAGGCGCATGCGCACTTCAATGCCTCTGCCAGTGCGCCTGTGTGAGTCTTCCGGCGCTTCTCTCAGGCAAGTGGAGTGAATAAATTACCTACAACGGCGCTGGACGGGGAGGAGCGGCGCCGGCGCACCCCCAGCAGCGCAGTCCGGACAAAAAAAAAATCTATCACTGAGGCAAACAAGGCATCTTGCCGCCCCATTGGAAGTGCCGTCCTAGGCAAATGCCTTGTTTGCCTCGTGATAGATACGCCACTGCTGGCAGTCGTGTATGTCCTACTTAGAAAAAAAGGACTGGATTTTGAAATTCAAGATGCCTAATCATTCTCTCCCTCAACATCATTTGTTGGGAAGAGTCAGGAGTCCCGATACACATAGGTCGTTGGCTGACCTTAAAGGGGTTCTCCCATCACTAATGTAAAAAATGAACCCAGCCAATAAATAACACTAGTATAGGGTTTTGCATAATAACTAATAGTTTTAATTCACATATTTAAACTAAAGACTTAAAGGGGTTGTCTCACTTCAGCAAACAGCATTTATTATGTAGAGAAAGCTAATACAAGGCAGTTACTAATGTATTGTTATTGTCCATATTGCCTTCTTTGCTGGCTGGATTAATTTTTCCATCACATTATACACTGCTCATTTCCATGGTTACGACCACTCTGGAATCCATCAGTGGTGGTCGTGTGTGCACACTATAGGAAAGAGCGCCAACCTGTTTGGTGGCCCAGACTGTGGGAGCGCACATAGGCTAGTGCTTTTTCCTATAGTGTGCATGCTCGACCACCACTGATGGATTGCAGGGTGGTCATAACCATGGAAACGAGCAGTGTATAATGTGATGGAAAAATTAATCCAGCCAGCAAAGGAAGCAATATGGATAATAACAATATATTAGTAAGTGCCTTGTATTAACTTCCTCTACATAATAAAAGCTATTTGATGAAGACAAACCCTTTGATGTAACTTCATACAATGTAAGGCCCCTTTCACATCAGCGTTTTTGCTTTCCGTCCTAGAGTTCTGTCCTCGGGGCTCTAGGACGGAAAGATGCTGATCAGGATTATCCTAATGCATCCTGAATGGAGAGCAATCCGTTCAGGATGCATCAGGATGTCTTCCGTTCAGTATGTGAACGTTTTTTGGACGTTGACAAAAGCGCAGCATGCTGTGGATTTGTCTCCGTCCAAAAATCCGGAAGACATGCCGTAACGCCGGATCCAGAATTAATGCCCATTGAAGTGCATTAATCTGGATCCGGCCTTAAGCTAAACGTCGTTTTGGCGCATCGCCGGATCCGACGTTTAGCTTTTTCTCAATGGTTACCATGGCAGCCAGGACGCTAAAGTCCTGGTTGCCATGGTAAAATGTAGTGGGGAGCGGGGGAGCAGTATACTTACCATCCGTGCGGCTCCCGGGGTGCTCCAGAGTGACGTCAGGGCGCCCCACATGCATGGCTCACGTGATCGCATGGACCACGTGATCCATGCGCATGGGGCGCTCTGACGTCATTCTGGAGCGCCCCGGGAGCCACACGGACTGTAAGTATACCGCTCCCCCGCTCCCCACTACTACTATGGCAGCCAGGACTTCAGTAGCGTCCTGGCTGCCATAGTAACCTGAAAGCATTTCAAAGACTGATCAGGATCCTGATCAGTCTTCTAATGCTTTCAGGCGACTTGCGTTCTGACGGATCCGGCGGGACGGAAGTGCCTGCCGGATCCTCAGAACGCAAGTGTGAAAGAGGCCTAAGTGTATTATGCACAAGTAGGGAAGTTGGACTGAATGTTCTACCGATGATCGCCATGTATGGGCAGCTTGTCTAGGCTGCCACAAGAGAATAGAGCAGTCATTTTGTTAGTGTAAGCCCCCACCTATTTGTGGTAATGAAATGTCATGTTCAGTCATCACAACAGGCTGGAAAGTAACATGTCCTTAGCTCACCAGCCAGAACTACATCTGTTGTGCTGACATCTAGTGTCATATAAGAAAAAAAAAAATCATCATGCAAAAACAACGTAAGAAAACCTAAACACGATAAAAATAAGTACCCAAAGATATAACAAGAATATTGGAGTAAACTGAAATCAGTTTAATGTAAAACATGCTTATTACATTAATCATATTATGCCTGCATATTATTAACCAGCTTGATTGAATCACTGGTCTTCAATCATTGCAGGGGAATGGTTATTAACAGTAATACCCTCTAGAGACATTGCTGACAATCTTTTTGACAATGGAACTCCCTGGGTGTCCAAAGAAATGCATGCTTTCAACAGTTTAATTGCTGGGATTCCGTAGCAGATGTTATGGCATCATATATTAAATTTGTAATATTAAGTAATCCACTTTAGTGTTGCCAGTTTAATATATTTGGTGGTAAAGCAGATATGGGCAAAACTGATGAGAAAACAGAAAAGATTATGGGCCAGATTTATCATTACACTTACATCTTACTCCACTTTTACATATGCCCAAAGTCACTTTTAGTTAGTCAGATTTATAAATGGTCCTTTAATACTGTGATAAATGTGGATTGACGGTAGCAGTTTATCCTTCAGTAAGCGGCTTTACAAAAGTCGCACGTCTTTACAAAAAAGTTGCATGTTCTATTAAAAAGTCGCATAAGATAGGCATGGTCCCCCCTGGAGTGAAATTGCGCATTTTTTTGCGACTTTTTTGCGACTTTTTAAATGGTTGCAATGGTAAATCTGTCTAGAGATTCATTTACATAAGACAACACGCCCACTTTCACAAAACTGGAGAGCTTAGTGCAGAGCTTGAAAAAGTCGCAAAAAAATGCGCAATTTTACCGATTGCGCATTTTTTTGCGACTTTTTCACTCCATTAAAGTGACTTTAGCTAATGATAAATCTGGCCCTATATTTTCATTTTTGAAAATTGTTTCCACCAACCATGTGAATAGGTTCTAAATGTTTGATTGCTGGGGGTCTTACCACTGGCACCCCCATGATCATTAGAAAAGAAGTTTCAGATTCCCCGTTCCTCAACACCATAACAACCTTGGTGATGGTATTTCTTCTCAGAGAGATTTTAAGCAAATACAAAATTATAATAAAAAAATGTAATACATTGAAGTAAATTATGAATAGAAATGTCAGTGTGAGATTCGGGGTATGCAGATTTGGAGGGGTTGGCTTTTTTCGTTCCACATTTCGATTGCATTGCATATTAATGAATATTAACACATTATGTATATATTATGTGATTTTGTATTTGAAATGTGTGCGTTATTCTTAATTCCATATGGTTTCTTTTTAATTACAGGAAGAATCATCAATGTTCTTCCAGTTTGGGCCCTCCATTGCACAGCAGGCCTCTGTTATGCTTAACATCATGGAGGAATATGACTGGTACATTTTCTCCATTGTCACTACCTACTTCCCTGGATACCAAGACTTTGAGAACAAGGTGCGGAGCACCATCGAAAATAGCTTTGTGGGTTGGGAACTAGAAGAAGTTATACATCTGGATATGTCTTTAGATGACAATGACTCTAAGATCCAAAACCAACTTAAGAAGCTTCAGAGTCCTGTGATCCTGCTTTATTGCACAAAAGAAGAAGCCACCTATATATTTGAAGTGGCCCATTCAGTGGGATTAACAGGCTATGGCTACACATGGATTGTACCCAGTCTTGTGGCTGGAGACACTGACACTGTGCCTGTAGAGTTCCCTACAGGACTTATCTCAGTGTCCTATGATGAGTGGGACTATGACCTTCCTGCTAGAGTGAGAGACGGGATTGCTATAATTACCACCGCAGCTTCTACCATGTTGTCTGAGCACAAATCCATTCCACAGTCTAAGAGCAGCTGCTTCAACATTCAAGAGAGTAGACATGATGATGCCCATATGTTAAACAGGTAAGATGTGATGTTTTGTGTATGATTTGGACCACATATCGGCTGTATCACAGAAGAAAAACAAAATATTGGGGAAAGGCTGAAGAACTCTGGAGTCTCTGGTGTGATATACCATGTCCTACCACATTACTTTATCTGCCCTTTACCCTTTCCTCTAATATTACACGTGCTTCCTTCTACAGACAATGTATGTACTTCGGACAATACAAAATCAGCCGTGGGGCCCTCTGTACTTGTGTGCTTGTCAGTGTCAAGTGTTTGTAACTGTACTTTGTGATCTCCCAAGTCATATGTATACATGTGTGTGCTTGAAGTTGACTACAAAGTTCGATTGGTTCATGTTCCCTAAGTAATGGCTAGAGCATATAATCCTATCCTCAATGCACACTGATGCTTCAAATGAGACAGGGCTAGAAGGAATATTCCTTTATCCACTAATTCCTGTGTATATATACTCTAGTACATAATACTGTGTTGCATAGCGCTATTATAAAATAATACAAGTACACTAGAAAGGTAGAAGTAGTCCCAGCACCACCTATGGAATCAGCAAACTTGCCTTTGGACACTAACGATGACCCAAGAATAGTTACCATCCAACAAAGAATGTCAAAGCCTTAATTTTGCTGATAAAATGGCGTCATTTAATGTCAGGCTTGCAGTGTAGGTGAGGCTTTACCCATTTCAAGCCATTTTATGGCTGAAACATCACCTACACTGTATGCAATTTTGTCTGGCATAAAAAAAAGACATGATGGGGCAGATTTACTAAGACTGGTTCTCCATACACTAGTCTTAGTAAAAAGTCCCTTGGAGTAAGATGTGCTAAATTTATTAAGATACACAGGCCTCTTATTCATTAGTGATGAGCGGCAGGTGCCATATTCGATTTCGACGAAATTCGCGAATATTCGTATGAATATTCGTTTCATATTCGTCGAAATCGAATATTCGTCATTTTTCTAGTTATCGCGATTAACATGCGATTTAAATAATCGCATATTGCGATTTTAACTTAAGGCTACTTTCCTATTGGTTTCATATCTAGAATTAGCGAGGATGACGAATATGACGAATGTTTTCGTCATATTCCTCAAAACGAAGATAACGAAGTATTCTACATCTTCGTTTTAGCAACCTATTCGTCAACTTCGCTAATTCTAGCAATCAAATAGGAGGGTTGACTATAGAGACAACTGTGTTAAATTCGCTATGCGATTTTTTTTTTTTAATAAATAGAATAATAATAATATAATATAATATAATAATTTTATTAAGTAATATAATTATTGTATTAAAAAAAAAAATCGCATAGCGAATTTAACACAGCTGTCTGGTAAGTCAACCTTCCTATTTGATTGCTAGAATTAGCGAATAGCGAAGTTGACGATGACGAATAGGTTGCTAAAGCGAAGATGTAGAATACTTCGTTATCTTCGTTTTGAGGAATATGGCGAATACATTAGTCATATTAGCTATTCGCTAATTCTACCAAGCCAACCATAACTTCCGTGCTCATGGAGCGTCCCCATCACCATGGGAACGTCTCCATATACTAAAATGTACTGTCGGATTTGAGGAATTACGTTGAAATCGCAATGCGATTAATTCAAGTTATATTAATCGCATTGCGATTTCAACTTAGAGCTGGGTTTATAATGGGTCAGCTTGCTAGAATGAGCGAAGTTAACGAATATGGAATATAGCAGCAGTGCTAAGTTGAAATCACAATGCGATTAATTTAACTTAAAGTATTCGCATTGCGATTTCAACTTAGCACTGCTAGTGCATAGCTATATTCCATATTCGTTAACCCTTTGGCATACTCCTCCCCACAGCGTCCCCGTCACCATGGGAACGCCTGGTGGTTAGAATATACCATCGGATCTGAGTTAGATCGTGAAAACTCAAATCCGATGGTATATTCTAACACAGAGCGTTCCCATGGTGATGAGGACAGCTAGTTAAGTATACCAACACGCGCATACATACCGGCTCCCTGCTGCCTGGAGGCACCTGTCCTCTGACAGGGCACTGTGATCTGCACTATTAACCCCTCAGATGCCGCACCTGAGGGGTTAATAGTGCGGATCTAGCACCCTGATCAGAGGTCGAGTGCCGCCGGGCAGCAGTCTCTCCCCACTATTAAAATCATTAATGGGCAGTGCGCCTAATTCCCCCCTCACCAGTATTACAAACAATAATTGGTGGCCAGTGCGATCCCCCTATTAAACATCATTGGTGGCCAGTGTGCGCCGACAATCCCTCCCCAGTATTAATTATCGCTGGTCAGTGCGCACTCAATCCCCCTCCCTCCCCAGTAAAAAATCATTGCTGGCAGTGCGCCTCCCTCTCCCCCTCCCATCATTGGTGGCAGCGGCAGCTCGATCAGAGTCCCAGCAGTGTAATGCTGGGGCTCCGATCGATTACCATGGCAGCCAGGGCGCTACTGCAGTCCTGGCTGCCATGGTTAGTTAGTCAGCATTGTACTTACCTGCGCTGGGCCGCCGGGCGCTCCTTCTTCTCAAACTCACAGTTTGAGGGGAAGGAAGCGCCCAGCGCAGGTAGTACAATGCTGACTAGCTACCATGGCAGCCAGGACTGCAGTAGCGTCCTGGCTGCCATGTAGTCGATCGGAGCCCCAGCATTACACTGCTGGGACTCTGATCGAGCTGCCGCTACCATGATGGGAGGAGAGCGCACTGCCAGCATGATTTTTACTGGGAGGAGGAGATGAGTGCGCTGACCAGCGATAATTGTACGGAGGATTGTCGACACTGGCCACCATGATGTTTAATAGGATCGGCACTGGCCACCAATTGTGTTTGTAATACTGGTGAGGGCGCACTGCCGTAATGATTTTAATAGTGGGAGGCGCACTGCTGCCGGCACCCGACCTCTGACAGGGTGCTGTGATCCGCAGGGGTTAATAGTGCAGATCACAGTGCCCTGTCAGAGGACAGGTGCCTCCAGGCAGCAGGAGCCGGTATGTATGCGTGTGGTATAATCTAACTCAAGCGTCCCCATCACCATGGGAACGCCTCTGTGTTAGAATATACCATCGGATTTGAGTTTTCACGATCTAACTCAGATCCGATGGTATATTCTAACCACCAGGCGTTCCCATGGTGACGGGACGCTTGTGGGAGGAGTATGCCAAAGGGGTTTAACTGTACTGTTTGGAGGGGGAAAAAAGACGAATATTCTAAAAAATGTCAAAACGAATATATTCGCTATAGTGCTATATATTCGTTTTTTAGAATATTCGTCTTTTTTCAACATCTAAAGTCATGATTCCTCCCTGCTTCTTGCTTGTGGGCCGATGACTCATTGACCCACAAGCATTTTAAGCAGGGAGGAATCATTTGTTCAGATGGAAAAAATGACGAATATTCGATATAACGAATATATAGCAGTATATTCGCAATATTCGCGAATTATCGAAGTTGCGATATTCGCGATTAATATTCGCTATTCGAATATTCGCGCTCAACACTATTATTCATTATGTTATGCATCAGCTAGCTGCCCATGCACCACAAAATGAATACTACGCATTCCATGAGCTGGCATAGATTTCAGCTAAAATTTACACCAGTTTCTGGTGTATTCTATGTTAAATCTATCAGGCCATGTCCAAATATTCCTGCTAGGCCCTATTCACTTTGCCACTGCTTTAAAAAAGACATGGTGGAGACATTCCTGTAAAACATTTGTTGTGTTTGAGTAAGCATTATTCTACTGAAAAATGCCAGTTGGAAGCCCTGTAATGAGATGAACACGTGTAGCCGCAAGATGTCCTGTACATATCACTGAGCTGTTAGTGTCCCTTGTATCACTACTAGGGGTGATCCACTGTTGTATTCTGAACAGCAAATACAGGATTGAAGCACTTACCATGAGGCCTTCCAAACCAACCTTAGGGTGATCCCAAAAAGAATCAGAATTTTTCGCTAAAGATGATATGGTTCCAGTCTGTAGCACGCCAGGTTTCTTGTTCATAACACCATTGTACATGAAGATGATGGTGGCTGGCTGTCAATGGCAGGACACATAATGGGACACCACATTTCTTTCTGATAAGCACCTGGAAATTGTCTGGCCAGAGACATGGGTTTGTATTGAAGGTACCACCTGTGAACAACGAAACTATGGGAGCTCGTGTTTATCAGTGGATCAAATGATTCTCTTTACTAGTAGCCTGTCTGGGCTGTCTAGAGCCTGTTCACCATGTATGTGCTCCCTCACTTGACCACTAGTCCCAACTCCTACTAATAACTAGGTCAAATTGGCCTAGATGGTGGGCAGTTTCTTGAACTGACCAATGATGCACCCTTTATGAGAGTCTGTCAACTGGGCAAAAATGTCTTTGAGTGCATCATAGAGGTATGTCTAGCAGTCAATGATCTTTCAGTAAGAGGTAAACCACCCAAAAGTAGCATCTGAGAGCCTTTTTAAAGGGCAGAGGGGGAGGCACTTTTACTGATGTGGCAAGACTCAGTGACTAATCAGAACACACCTGGTATTATTTACATATCTGAATGAGACATACCTGCATGGCGAGTTTTGTAGCAACCCAACGTATCTGGGTGCGTTATTCTTTGTCAATGAGTCTGAACTGTATAATGAATGTATATATTGTATTTTTTTTCTATGGGGTCAAGTATTTGTTCTTTTGATTTGCATTGCAATACTTTCCTGTAGATCACTGTTACACAAACCTAGAGCCCGTGGGCACATGTGGCCCTTGATACAATTCTGTGCTGCCCCTGTATCTAGTGGTTGCTCATGTGTACTTTTCAGATGGGAGTCCTGGAAATGTAACCAGACGTTTATGGTATACATTAGTAATTGAAGTGCATTAATCCGGATTCGGAATTAAGCTAAACGTCGTTTCGGCGCATTGGTGGATCCGACTTTTAGCTTTGCGCATGCGCAGCAGCAGTTCCTATCAGGCCCCGTTGTAAGCTGGGTCTCTGATTGGTTACCATGGCAGCCAGGACACTACTGAAGTCCTGGCTGCCATGGTAAGTACTCCACAGCAGTGTACTTACCTGTGCTGCAGCCCCGGGGCGGTCATTCTTGACGTCACAGGTCCGGGTGCCGCATTGATCTATGCGCCGCAGGGACCTCTGACATCATGAAGGTTCGCCCCGCGGCCGCAGCGCAGGTAGGTACACTGCTGCGCAGTACCATGGCAGCCAGGACTTCAGTAGTGTCCTGGCTGCTATGGTAACCTGAAAGCATTTCAAAGACTGATCAGGATCCTGATCAGTCTTAAAATGCTTTCAGGCAACTTGCGTTCTGACGGATCCGGCGGAACGGAAGTGCCTGCCGGATCCTCAGAACGCAAGTGTGAAAGTACCCTTAGGCTGTATTTTAGAAATTGTCAAATCAGATACAAAGGTCCATTTTACAGTTTGATTTCTGCAGACAATTTATGGACATTCATCCAGGCAGTGTCTCCAGTGGAGCTGATTTAATGAAATGCTTTTCCTCCAAGTGTGGGTGGTGTGAGAAGTCTGTGCATAGCAGCTGAGCCACCCTGGCCCCAAATCTTGTGATCCAGCCCTATTTAGTGACATCTCAATGGTGCGTCCCACGGGAAACCCTCTTGTCTTTTTGCTGTTTGTTTTCACGGCGTATTTCTCACCGGGGACTTCTCTTCCCATTGGTCTGATTGTTCACACTTTTGCAGTAATTTCTCTTGTCCAGCTACAGAAAAGAGAAATATACATTGTTGATGGATGAAGCTTGCGTGGATGGGCAAATTCTGTATTAAAGTGTATGTAGAAAATGTTTTAGATTATCACAAAATATTAACATGGTGTAAAGTGGATGAGACTAACACTCACAAGACAGAATTGATCTTCGGTCTAATGGACCATTCTTGCAATATGAAGAAGACTCCATACTTTTCAAGAATGAATATTAATAAATGTATAGGTTTCCATTTCCACATGTTAGTGAATGACATGAGAATTAGGTTATATATACATGTCATTTCTGATAGGTGTTTTTGTAGCTTTTTTAATTAAATAGAAAATATTTTCACATGATTTATTTTAAAATTACAATTTTCAGAAATTTCAGTAAAACATTTGAACACATAATTCTGAAAGAAATCAGTTTACTACAGCAATTTACTACAGATGACTAGAAATCAGATATGCAGCCCAGCAAAGTTACACACGTGGCCTTCTTTGGGTAATTGCATCTTTTGATCTAGATAGCATAGTAAGGCTCATTTATCAAAACTGGCCTGTTGCCTATAGGAACTAATCAAACGTCAACTGACAAGTGGTACTGAGGTTGCTGTGGACATCAGGGCAGTACGTGCTATTAGATAGCTTTGATAAATGCAGCCCACAATGTTTCAAGGTGTTTTAGTGCTTTTTCTGTAGCCATTTATTCTGGGGGTTTTCAGTAACAACTTGGCTGCCAGATACTGAATGGTAGTCAATAGGAAGATATGAAAGATATACATTGGGACAGATTTAGTAAGATTAGCTTCATATGCCTGTCTTAAATTAGTTTTTCAAGGAGAATTAATAAAAACTGTCCAGAAACCTCCATCACAGTTGTTCCAATGCCGCACCAATCCCCACTGATCTTCACTTTTAGTCTTTGCTTGACACACTGAAAATTGTCCCACTAAACAATCACAGGCTGAGGTGGGTGTCTGCTAAGGCCAGTGATTGGCTCAGTGGGTCTTTCCTAGTGTTTAGCCTCATCAGAAAGTGCATAGCAGCGGGGACCAGGGCAGCCAGAATGCTAACGACGGGGGATAAGTATACAACAGCATGTGTGCATACAGCACTGCCGCTCCATTCAAAAGTAGAGCGTAGTGCCACCCCAACAATCAGATGCTTATCCCCTATCCAGTGGACCTGGGATAAATGTTCATGGTGGGACGATCTCCTTAAAGCCACATAATGAAATCTATCCTTGTGGTTTTATGTGCCATTTTCTAGCTTTTAAGCTTTAAAACTGTTTTTGACTAAACTCTTACTGACTGAACTCCACACTTTTTGTAGTCACTTTTTATACTTACTTAGAGAGAAGAACGAATAGTTGCAAATATAGGGGTATATTTATTAAGACCAGCATTTTAGATGCAGGTATTAATAACATCGATACCTGGCAGTGGATCGCCCAAGTTATGAAGAGGCGCCGGCCTCTAGGTAACTTCAGCAGATCCACCGTTACTTCTAAATGTAAGAGAGCTTCCGAGCTGTCTTACATTTAGACCATTTTCTACGCCTAAAACAGGCACAAAAAATGGTAAATGAGACAGACCTGTTGGCCGTCCCGACTCTTTCTTAGCTCTGGCGTGAGTATGGAAAGAAAAGTGGCAAGACCTTTGCGCCACAATGTGCACCAGAAATACGCTTAATTTGGGCGTATTTCTGTTTAATAAATGAACCCCATTGTCTGTGCCATATTGTGCGACTTTTTAACACCACAAAACTAGACCAAATAGGATAATACATTTTCCATATGTGTTTTGGTGTTTACCATTTCGTTGCCATTTTTATTCCTGGTGGCATCTGTTTATTGTTTTTTTTTTAATGCCTTTTGTCCCATTTTGTGGAACCTTTTGAAAACAAAAAAACAAAAATGCCACATGAGAATGGAGCCTTAGGGCAGATTTTGTTGTAATACATTTTCTGCAAATGAAAATCAGATGAATAGACCTGATTTTCAGTCGCAGAATATTTTTTGCTATAAAATCTGCTGCTTGTGAAGGCATTCTTGGAAGACTGAAGCTTCATCCCTTGTGATAAAAACACCAGACTTGCTCTTTAAAGTAAATCTAAGGATTGATTTGCGTTACTTGGAGAGAACCAAGAGCAAGTCTTCCAGCCTCAGCAAGTCACATGTGAAGGTGGCAGGTTTGTGATGTGGGCATACACGTCTTTGTATCTCTTTCTCATCTTTTTCACTACATGCAGTGATGTGTGATGTAGATATCACTACCGGAAACAGCTTTTCTAAAACCTTGCATATGCACTAGAGGTGGAAACTGTATACACTTCAGAGCAATACTTGTGTCTTTACTATGCCTGAGTTATTAATATTTTGGGTACAATGCTATCTACACATAGAATCACTTTGTTCTGATGATTCCAGGTCTACTGAGCATACGACGGGTGCTCTATGGCACGAATGATATGCAGCATATCTTCAATTTATTTCTTTTATAGTAAGCTTCCGTGACTCTACCAGAGATTATATTTCAGGTGTACTGGTTTACATGTATATAAAATAAATATTTTACATTTTACTATTTTATATTAAATAATATAATGATTCATCCACATGTTCAGCTTAGTAAAAATAACTAAATGGTTAAATTATTTAAATCTGCATGTACTTATCCCTATCATTGTTAAAATAGATGCCACCACGTGGGCTTCTCTTGTACTCAGCGCCGACTCCAGGTTCATGTGGGCCCTTGGGCAATTAAGTTTCAGTGGGCCCCCTTGTGGCATTTTACATGGCGCTCACTGCAATGAAACTGCATGTATTATAGATTAAATACCTTACACAGATCATGCTACAGAGCAGATATATGTGAATCAGTCCTTATGTGCCTACTTTTATTTTCTACCCAGTGTTTCAGACCCTCAGGTCTACTCACAGATATGTGCTCCCTCACAGTAGATATGCCAAGATATGTGCCCCCTTACAGTAGATATGCCAAGATATGTGCCCCCTCACAGTAGATATGCCAAGATATGTGCCCCCTCACAGTAGATATGCCAAGGTATGTGCCCCCCTCACAGTAGATATGCCAAAATATGTGCCCCCTTCACAGTAGATATCCCCAAAATTGTGCCCCCTCAGTTGATATCCCAAGATATGTGTCCCTCAGAGTAGATATGCCAAGATATATGCCCCCTCACAGTAGATATGCCAAGATATGTGTCCCCTGACAGTAGATATGCCAAGATATGTGCATATCCCAAAATATGTGCCCCCTCAAAGTTGATATGCCAAAATGTGTGCCCCCCTTCACAGTAGATATGCCAAGATAATGTGCCCTCTTACGGTGTATATGCCAAGATATGTTCCCAGTGCCCCCTTACAGTGGTTATGCCCATCAGCAGCAGCAGGATAGTGTGACACATCGCGCTGCTGTGTAATAGGAGCTGAGGCTGATTCCCAGCCTGCCCCACTCCTCCTCATACACAGATCAGCAGGACGATGTGTGAGGACATCATGCTTCTGCTGCTGTGAAGCCCTGACAGGTCAATGGTGGAGCGTTGGAGCAAATAGTTCCCTGCTTCAGTAGCATGCCTACGGTGTTTAGCACCCAGGGTGAGTCCTTTCTCTGGCACCCCATCCCCCCTCCTCCCAATACTTTAAAAAAAATTGTACCCCCTCACAGTAGTATTGCCCTCATTGTACAACCTTCACAGTAGTTTTGTACAGAAGTGTGCCCCCTCACAGTAGTTATGCCCACATTGTGCCCTCTCACAGTTGAAATGCCCTATCTGTGCCCCTTTACAGTAATAATCCCCATTGTGCCCCCTTCACAGTAATAATCCCCATTGTGCCCCCTTCACAGTAATAATCCCCATTGTGCCCCCTTCATAGTAGAAATCCCCATTATGCCCCTTTCACAGTAATAATGCCCAATGTGCCCCCTTCATTATAGTAATGCCCTCGGGCTCTGTGCCGCCTCCATAATAGAAATGCCCATTGTGCTCCCTTCACATTAGTAATGCCCTCTGTGCCCCTTCCTGAGTAGTAATGCCCTCTGTTCCCCCTCCATAGTAGAAATGCCCTCTGCACCCCCTCCATAGTAATAAAGTCCTCTGTGCCCCCTCCATAGTAAAAAAAGACCTCTGTGCCCCCTCCATAGTAATAAAGACCTCTGTGCCCCCTCCATAGTAATAAAGCCCTCTGTGACCTCTCTGTATTAAAAACAAAAAACACAGTAACTACTCACCTTGTCCCGTTCCTGAAGCTCACAGTCCTTTCTTCCCTGCAGGCACAGATCGCTCTGCAGCACTGTGTGTGCAGAGCTTATGCAGATTACCGGTCTGCAGGCTCCACCCACACAGGCTGGCAGCGCGATCCGTGCCTGCAGGCTGAATTATGGAGCAGGGAGAAGTCTTACTGCTTCACCATTCAGTGCTTCGCTGGCCTGAAGGAGGGGAGGAGTGTGGGGAGCTGAGTGGTGAGTGACAAGACCCAGCTCCCTGCGCTCAAGCGATGAGCACTTCCAGTTGTATTGATGGAGGTGCTCATTGCTTCTGGCCTCTGGTAGCTGTGCTGTGGGCCCCCGCAGGAGCTGTGGGCCCTGGCACTTGCCTGGGTATGCCAGGTGCTGATGCCGGCCTTGCTTGTACTGCATCCTGCCCTACAATATGTTAGCAATTACACACAGTGCAGAGAACAGGATGAATCCTCTCATCTATGTTTTTCAGGATATATTTAGGTAATGTAACTTTTTGTGCATGTACATACAATATGTATGCAAATCAAAATTTCCACTGGTATACAGTATACTTTGTCCTTTGTCCAGTATAATTGAGCAAAGCATTGTATGAAACAATCAATTAGCCATTTCGAGACTTGGTAAAACAGGATTAGCTGGCTGAAGAAGTCTCACTATGGAAACTGGTCTCCATAGGAATGAATAATTCCTGGAAATATCTATAAACTGGTTCAAAGCCGTCCCACTAAATAGGAACTTGAAGGTGTATATCATTTTGATTGGTTATATGATCTGTTTCCATGGCGATGTGACTAAGTCTGTGCTTTTATTTAATGTTGCTAAAACATCCATTATGTGCATGTATCTATTGCTGCAATTCACTCAGTACGGCTGTACAGTATAGCTTGTTTCCATTGTCTATGGGTTCCTGAATGATGACTGCAGGGTTTAGAGTATGACCCAATGAAATGCTTTTGTGCTGTCTTTGGGATTGGGCCATGTTCTATCTACCATATTGTTCTCTGATGTGGGATTCCGATTTTTGACTACAGATTCCCTACCCATCTTGAATGGACATTTTTAGACTACATAAAGAGTGCCACAGAATGGTTTATGAATAAAACATCATACCACAATGTGTCCATTACATTCAACAATACGCAATGCCCAATACAGTACTCATTAGTCATACCATCTAATACCCTACACCTAAATACCCACATGTAGGGCTTAATTAATACCATATATATCATATATATCATATATCACATGAATGCAATATCCACGTAAACACTTAAACTAGACATATACCACACATGCAGTATATGCTCACATACAAAGCACACATATGATACACAGACATATAGAGCTACTTCTCTCTCTCTCTCTTTATGTATATATATATATATATATATATATATATATATATATATAGTAGAAAAACGAACGACACTCCTGGGATGCGAAAAATACAGAGTCTTTTATTCACCCAGGTGGAGCAACGTTTCAGCTCATCAATAGAGCCTTTCTCAAGCCAGAGAAGGGCTCTATTGATGAGCTGAAATGTTGCTCCACATGGGTGAATAAAAGACTCTGTATTTTTCGCATCACAGGAGTGCTGTTCGTTTTTCTACTATATGCGGGGTAAGGGGCTTATTCCCATTTGAACGTGCGCCCACTTTTCCACTTTTTTTCAGTGCTGCCATTTTTCTTTTATATATGTGAGGTAGGCAGATGAATCTTCCAAGGAACTGGACAGAGTTTGGGGTGCGCTTTCCAGCATCTAGATGCAGATGATTCTCTGATTGGCCATATAGGTGTCAGACATCTGATGCTGGAGACTGGGAACAAGCTGTAAGTAACACCTGCCTCCACTGCAGATGCTGGAGAGTGAAAGGACGAAGGATATCTCGAAGCAGGGAAGCATGCTGCAGGTGCCCTGTACCGCTGTCAGTTTACTGCATTAAAATGCTCTTTGTGCGTCATCATGTTGGAAATTCAGTGTACTGTAACTTTAAGCATGAAAATAGTTGTGGATCTTACTAAGCTAGTTAAGCTGACTGCTTGAAAAGAGTTAACAATAATGTAAAAGAATAAATGCAGATATAATCAGGACATTTTATAGCTAGGCTTCTTGTTCCTAATGCATACATATTCCCATTCAGCACTGGGGAGAGCTCCATGTGTGCTCAGTGCAGGGAGAGTGCCTGCTGGGCAGTCTGAAGCTCAGTGCTCCAGCACCATGGACAGCAGCTGCCTGAGCACCCCATGTGGTAGCTGCAAATGGCTATGATTAAACACTTCAATTTTATCCAGATCATGTTCCCATAAAGCAGGATGTAACTGTGTATTCTATATCTGAAAGGAGCTTTAGTATCTACCACTAGATGGTTAAAGTGGTTAATAATAGTATTACACATGTTGAAGTGATATCTAAGTATTATTGAAAAGATATCATTTTTTTGCCCAGAAAATCCATGTTTATAATAATAAAATATATCATTATAATGGTGAAAATAATGGTAAAAAATGTACTGCTTCCATAAAATAGAAAAAAATTACAATTGACCAAGGTAATGGACCTGAATTTTTTTATCTATCTTATTGTATCAAGCAAAAAAAGAGGGAGCACTCCAAAGATTTGAAAAAAAAAAAAACATAAATATGGTGCTTAGCCCCTTAAGGACACAGGGTTTTTTCATTTTTGCGTTTTCGTTTTGCGCTCCCTGCCTTCCAAGAGCCATAACTTTTTTATTTTTCCGTTCACATGGCCAAGTGAGGGCTTGTTTTTTGCGGGACAAGTTGTACTTTCCAACGCCATCATTTAATAATGCATACGGTGTTGTGGGAAGCGGGAAAAAAATTCCAAATGGGGTGAAATTGCAAAAAAAAAGCAATTTCACCACAGTTTTACGGGTTTTTAAATGACAACGTTCGATTTGCGATAAAACTGACTGGTTAATTTTATTCTTCAGGTCAGTACGAATCCGGCAATACCTAATATGTATAGTTTTTCTTGCATTTTGATAGTGAAAAAAAAATTAAAAGTGGGAATTTTTTTTATTTTATTTTTTTGTCGCCATGTTTTGACCCCTATAACTTTTTTGTAATTATGCGTACGGAGCAGTGTAGGGGCTTATTTTTTGCGGGGCAATCTGAACTTTTAATTGATACCATTATAGGGTGCGTATAATGTTGTGATCACTTTTTATTCATTTTTTTAGGAAATGAAGCGTCCAAAAATGGCGAATTTTATGAATATTTTTTAATATTATTATACTATGGGCGTTTTCGCACATTGCGACACCCATTATGTGTAATTTTTTTATTTTTTTATTTATTTTATTTTCATTTTGGGGAAAGGGGGGTGATTTGAATTTTTATATTTTTATTTTATTTTATTTTAATTTTTTAAACTTTTTTTTTTTTTTTTTTTTACCACTTTCTTATAGTTCCCACAGGGAACTATAAGATGCAATCATCAGATTGCTATTCTCATATATTCCAATGCAATAGCATTGGAATATATGAGAAAATCGCATATTTCCTATGGAGCCTATTACAGTCATAGGCTCCATAGGAATACTATGTAGTAACCTAGGTTTCATTCACAGAAACCTAGGCTACTACATGCATGCTCGGCTCCCTTGTGGCCATCAGGGAGCCGGAGCACAAACCGAAAGTGAAACTTTCGGTTTTTGCTGATCAGATGCCGTGGTCAGGATTGACCACGGCATCTGAGGGGTTAAATTTCCGCGATCGGCATCGCTGCCGGTCGCGGACATGAGCTGCGGTAGTCAGCTTGATGAATCAAGCATTTACCCGCAGTTCATGCGCCCGCTCCGTGCGGGAGCGGGCGCCATCTTTAAAGTGTGGACACAGGGCGTACATGTACGCCCTGTGTCCTTAAGAGGTTAAAGCATCCATATTTTTTCATATTTTTGAGTGCTACCTCTTTTTTTTACTTTATTTTTTTGTTTTGTGGAACTTGAATGTTGAACAGCATGTCTGGTAATTGGTACTGCAGTGTATGGTTGTCCCTTCTATATACACTGAGGAGCAAAAGGGTAACAATATTTTGAACATTTGACTTTCAGGCTCCATCTCTCACTACTGACTACAGCTTTGAATGTGAGACTACCATTATTTTATAGACAATCATCTTGGCTATCTCATATATAAATTGGACTTGCAACTAATTAGTAGTGATGATCGAGCACCAAAGTATTCGGGTGTTCGGGAGTTCAGCCCGAACACATTGCTATATTTGTGTGCTAGACCAAGCACCCGAGTATAATGTAAGTCAATGGGAGACAACAAGGTACCCCCTGCTCTGAAGAGGGGAAGGTGCCTAGTCTACTGTAAAAGGTCAGAAAGTGACAGAAACATCCCTGAAATGGATCGGGGACAGCATGTCTGGATGCATCTTGGACTCCCAGGTTGCTGCTGGGAACCATGTTGTCCGAGTTGTACGCCACTTTTACAGACTGACAAAAATCCGCACAACCCCCCAAAAAAAAAAAAGCAATTTCACAGGAAAAATTGTTAGGAAACATTCTTTCCTCTATAGTGCAAGTGCTGCAAAAAAGTACAAGCAAGAGGCACTCCGAAACAGCCAGTATATCACATAAAGGAGGGCCTCATTCACATTGTGGTACAATTGTCCAGGTAGTCGGATTCCTACACTCATAAAGCCTATGCACTAAGTGAAAGGGCTGCCAAAAATTACAAGGAACCGGCACTGCAATACACCCTTTATTACACATAAAGGAGGGCATCATATACACCCTTGAAAAATTATGATCGATGGCCTGCTGGTGACCCTTCAAAACATTAGGAGCAAGGTCCTGCTGTTGACCCTCTAAACCATTAGGGGCGAGGGCCTGCTGCTAAGCTGACCATTTAAAAAATGATGGGCGAGTGCCTGCTGCTGAGCTGACCCTGTAAAATATTGTATGTGAGGGCCTGCTGCTGAGCTGACCCTGTAAAATATTGTAGTTGAGGGCCTGTAGGTGAGATGACCCTGTAAAATATTGTAGTTGAGTGCCTGAGGGTGAGCTGACCCTCTAAAATATTGTAGGTGAGGGCCTGCAGGTGACCCTCCCTGAATAGGGACATGATGAGATCTTGTGCACTGATTTCCAAACTCTTCAGCATCCACAGTCAGAAGATGATGACGGTGGGAATGTCAATTAGTGTTTCATGAGGGGGATGATGCAGATGAGACACAGTTGTCAATAAGTGAGGGTCTTGTTAGGTCAACAACACAAGTCAGGAGGATGACCCGAGTGAGGAAGTGGAAGAGGGGGTGGGGGACGATGACATCACTGATTCAACCTGGGAAGGTGGAAAGCCAAGCAAGGACAGTAGTACAGAGGGGGAGGCATCCACAGCACTGCAACAGGTTGGAAGAGGCTGTGGAATGCCAAAAGGGAGAAGGCGGGCCACACCAAATAGGCCCGTGTACAGATGTTTTTAACCCAGGCCTTTGAACGTAAGTGCAAATACCCAACCACCCACCCACAGGCCATAGCACTAAATGCACACCTTTAAAAATTGCTGGCCCTTGAAATGTTGCCATTTAGGCCTGTGGACACTGAGGATATCCTCAGCCTCATGACGGCGAACGTCCCTCGTTACTCAGTCCCCAGCTGCCTCTATTTTTCTCAATGTGCTGTCCCCGCATTACCCCAGCAATTTTGTCCCGTAACATCACCTGTGCCCTGACCAACGCAGTTATTGGGAGGGTCCACTTAACGACTGACACACGGACAAGTGCTTTTGGCCAAGGATGCTACATTTCTGTGATGGCACACTGGGTGAACCTTGTGGTGGCTGGTAGCTAGTCGTACCCTGGGATGGCACAGGTGCTACCAACGGCAAGGATTGTGGGCCCCCATTCCATCAGGATTTCCTCCACCACCTACATTAGTTGAAGCAAACCCCCCTTCTCCTACTCCTACTCCACTTCCACCAATTCTCATCTTGCAGCACCAGTCAGCCATCAGTCAGTAGCTGGAAGCAGTGTTGCATGGCAGTGGGGAAGTGTCAACAGGCCGTGCTGTAATTCATTTGCTTAGGTGACAAACAGCACACCGCTGCAGAGCTGTGGCAGGGTATAAGGGACTAGACTAAGCTGTGGCTCTTGCCACTCAACCTACAACCAGGTATAGTTGGTTGTTGTGTCTGATAATGGCCGTAACTTTTTGGCAGCTTTGGAGCTTGGCAAGCAAACACACATGGCAATCATACAGCATATATGTCCCACCCATGCACAACAAACATCCCAAACTTATACATTAATATAACTAAAAACATAACACACGAGAGTGGAGGTAAACCAATGGCATGGTCTGTTATAACCAAATAACCATAACATATTTTACAACCATAAACCATAATAACAATAATATTACCAACAATAATACAACCACAAACCATAATAATAATAGAACAGAATGTCATTGCGGATAAATTTACAGCTGACAACGCTGGCGGCAAAGTAAGTAGTTCCTTGTGCAACCCAGGAGTGGAGATGAGGGGGACACGCAACAGTTCCAACAGAGGCAGGACAACACTCTCCAAGGCCTGGAACAGTTTCATGACACCCCGCCAGCACCCTCACCCTGATGCGCGGCCTAGTGTCACAATGTGGGAAAAATTTTGGAAGATGGTGAAGGAGTACATAGCAGACCGTGTCAGTGTCCTCAGTGATTCCTCTGTGCCTTACAACTATTGGGTGTCCAAGCTGGGCATGTGGCACAAACTGCCACTCTACACCTCAGAGGTGCTGGCCTGCCCTGCCGCCAGCATTTTGTCAGAGTGGGTATTTAGTGTTGCTGGGGGCATAATAACTGATAAGCGCATCCGTCTGTCAACTAAAAATGCTGACAGGTTGACTCTTATAAAAGTCAACAAGGCCTGGATTGCCCCTGACTTCTCTACTCCTCCTCCATCACATCAACATACTTTTTAGGCTGCCCTCGCTCATAATGCTTTACAGGGTCAGCTCACCTGCAGCCCCTCACATATCATGTTTAACAGATATTCGGCCGAGCATGCTCGCTCATCACTACTAATTAGCATATGATTATCTATGCAGATTCTTGTCATGTAACTGTTTTTCTCCTAATATTCAAAATTTTTATTTTTATTATTTTGTTAGTATTTTGTAAATCCATCTTTGGCTCTTGATCAGATTAACTGGAATCTTAACTGGAATCTTTTCCCAGGTTTCTCCTACACATTCCAAATGTTGGTGCATTCTGGATAACTCACTTGGGTACGAATACAGCTTTTTCTTCAACTCTACACACAAGTGTTTGATTTGGTACTTTTTTGCAAACTTCAGCTGATGCTTCTTATGACGATATTGAAGTCAAGACTTCTTCACCTTTTTTCAGACTTGTGTATTGCTCGTCACAAGGTGCTTGCATGGACATCTGTATTCTCACCATTAAGAAACATGCAAACCACCTCCACTGCTATGTTTGTCGCGCCAGAACTGATAGACCTTGTGATCAGCCGACTTGTTTACGCTAATATTTTGTCTCTGGATGTCCACGTCTTGGCTTTGGAATGGATGGACAGACTTTATTTCGTATTCTTCTAACTGTCATGGCACTCACATGATGCAGTTTGGTAATTTTCTTGGTCAAGATACCGCTATCGCTGAGCTGGATGATGCTGTTTTTCTTTTCTTGGGAAATCTTCATGATTGCTCCTGGCTTCGAACAAATGACACATTGAGCTATTAGGGAATGTGAGAACAGGTTGTAATTTGTAATATACAAGAAGAAAAAGATTATTCCACCACCAGGAGCAAAACAGTAATAATGCAGTTACATGAGAAAAATCTGCATAACTTATCATATACTAAATAGTTACAAGTCAAATTTATGTATGAGATAGCCAAGATGATTGTCTATAAAATAATGGTAGTCTCACGTTCAAAGCTGTGGTGGATGTTGAGATAAGGAGCCTGAAAGTCAAAAGTTCAAAACATTTTTGCCCTTATGCTTGGCAGTGTATGTTGTTAAGGTCTTCCTAAGGTGGAACTTGACTTTCACCTTAAAGGCTATGTACACCTTCTGGGGAAATTTTTCTTTATGGAAGATACTCATCCATTCTGTCACAAAGGGTTAACTGTTTGTCTAGCTGTGAAAATCGTACTTTGTCCCAATTATCTAATAGACTTTATCTCTCTAAATTATTAAAACGTCATAAGCACTTACTTAAGCCACATTCTTTTCTGTAAGATATAAATTAAGCTATAATTAGCGTTTAGGAGGTCATCTATCAGAGGCAAGGAGTGGTCAGTTGAGCAGCCTGATCAGAAACAGTGAAAATCCAAAGCATTCTACTAGAGAGTATCAAGTGCGCTACACAGAGACGTCAGCAGGAGCTTACATGTCAAATGCATGGCTTACGTCTTGGTGTAGAGCAGAAGGGTTTGGGTTCCTAGACCACTGGGCTCACTTTTCACTGGGGTACAAACTGTTTTCCTGCAGATAATTTGCACCTCAATGGAAGGGGAGCTGCTGTGTTGGGGACAGAATTCTGGCTGGGATGACATTTTAACTGAGGGGGGGGGGGTATGGCTATAAATATGAAGGTAAACAGGTTAGAGAGGGGTCAAAATACATTGGTGGAGGGAATGGATGGTAGGGGGAGGAATAGAAAAGGAGAGCTCAAGGCCTTGGTACTCGATAAACATATTGAAGTCATTGGTGTTGCTGAGACATGGTTGGAATCTTCCCATGATTGGGCTGTAAATCTTCAAGGTTTTACACTCTTTATGTCTGTATGCTAGTAGTGATATAAATGTAAGTGTAAAAGAAACAATTGTGGATGATAGTTGTGAAGATGTTGAAACTTTGTGGGTGGAATTACAGAGGGAAGAAAATAATGGAAAAAAAAAATCTTAGTGTGATCTATAGAACCCCCAAGATCACTGAAGAGATAGAAGATCAACTGTGCAAATATGTGCAAATGGAGCGGGTGGTGATAATGGGAGATTTTAACTATCCAAACATAGATTGGGAACATGGTTCTGCCTCTGCTGCAAAAGCAAGAAAATTCCCCAGCTTTTTGCAGGATAATTTTATGGGCCAATTTGTAGAAGATCTCTGCAGGATCAAGTCATTTCGAACAATACAGAGCTTGTGGGAAATGTCACTGTCTATGAAAACCTTGGTAAAAGTGACCACAACATAATTATATTCCAACTAAAGTGTAAAAAACAAACTTGGGTCGGTAGGGCAAAAACACTTAATTTTAAAAAGTTGAATTTCCCAGGATTGAGCGCTGCACTTCAGGATATAGACTGGAAGTAACTATTGTCACATAATGGCACTAATGCTAAATGGGAGTGCTTTAAATCTACTTTGAATAAATATATTGTTGAATACATTCCTAGAGGTAACAAGTACAAGTGAATTAAATTAAACTCACATGGCTTACAAATAGTATAAAAAGGGCAATAAATGACAAAAAGAGAGCCTTTAAAAATAAAAATCTGATGTCAGCTGTAGCCTTTAAAAAGTATAAATAACTAAATAAATTGTGTAAAGAGATATTAAAATCAGCTAAACTACACAATGAAAAACAGGTGGCCAAAAAAAATAAGACTAGCTCAAAAACAATATTAAAATACATAAATGCAAAAAAAAAAAAAAACAAGATCAGAGAATGTAGGGCCACTAAATGATGGTAGAGGGGTCTTGGTCACTGGGGATCAAAGAAGGCAGAGCTCCTAAATGGGTATTTTAGCTCTTTATATGCAAAAGAAGAGATGTTACCTCATGAGGGTGGTGACACTGGTATATAAACATACTTAACTGGCTGACTGCAGATATGTTCCTTAATATGCTAAAAAAGTAAAAGTGAGCAAGGCCCCGGGTCCAGATGGATTATACCCTAGAGTTCAAAAGGAGCTCAGTTCAGTTATTGCTTTGCCTCTATTCATAATATTTACAGATTATTTAATGGCAGGTAGTTGGGAAGAATTTTTTTTTTATAAATCACTGAAAAAAGGTGCACCACAAGGATAAGCAACTGAGAACTCCGGCTAATCCCTCAAGCTGAGACTTTCGCCAATATCTTCCAGTCAGGAACATATTGGAGCCCCTTCATGCTCCACGTCAAGGTCTCTCAGCATGGCATGTGGTCCTACCACTAGACTAGCTATGGTGTGTGAACAGGGTCTGAAAGGTATTTGGGGTTTGAGCAGTTCCTCCCGTTTTGGCCACGTTTATTTCAGCGATTAAGGAATTTTTTCCCCCTAAAGTGAGGAAAATTGGCTTCTACCTCATATATTTTTTTTTTTGCCTTCCTCTGGATCAACCTGCAGGATAACATGCTGAACTTGATGGACAGATGTCTTTTTTCAGCCTTATAAACTAAATGTTACTATGTTCTACGAAATTATGTAAATGTTAATAATATAATAAGTGATAGCCAACATGGTTTTACTACAGGCAGAAGCTGTCAAACTAACCTGATTTGTTTTTATGAGGAAGTTAATAGAAGACTGGACAGAGGGAAGGCTGTAGAGATTGTGTTTTTGGACTTTGTAAAGGCGTTTGATTCTGTCCCTCACAGACACCTAATGGGTAAATTGAGGTCTATTGGTTTAGAAAATATAACTACTTTGTTATACGGTACAGTCTATGGAAGATGTTAATAAGTTACAAGCTGACGTGGACAAACTCACAGTTTGGACCTCCACTTGGAAAATGAGGTTCAGTATATATAAATGTAAAGTTATGCACTTGGGGGCTAATAATCTGCATGCAGAATATGTCCTAAAACTGGGAGATCACTGGTTGAGAAGGATCTGGGTGTATTAGTAGATCATTAACTAAATAATGTAATGTGTGCAATGTCAGTTGGCTGCCTCTAAGGCCAACAGAATTTTGTCTGTCTTGTATTAAAAAACATATGGACTCGTGGGACAGTGATATTGCCACTATACAAAGCTTTGGTACAGCTTATTCAGTAGTATGCGGTTCAGTTCTGAGTATCAGGTCATAAAAGGGTTACCCTGGAGTTAGAAAACATATAGAGGAGAGCAATTAAACTCGATAAGGGCCTGGAAGATCATAGCTATGAGCAAAGATTTAAAGAACTGACTTTGTTTATTCTTGAAAAAAGACATCTAAGGGGGGGAGGGGCATGATTAACCTGTAAAAATATATAAATGAATCCATACAAAAAATATATAGAGAAGCTATTCTGTGTTAAACCCCCTATAAAAACAAGGGACCACTCCATACGCCTGGAGAAAAGAAGATTCAGTTATAAGAGGCGACAATCATACTTTACGGTAATGGCTCTGAATCTGTGGAATAGCTTGCCGCAGGAGCTGCAGTAGATGGCTTCAAAATAACATTGAGGCTTATGACAATGTATAGAAACCATGTTCTACACACCCTTTCCCTTTGACTTAAGCCCCTTAAAAAGAAAATGGACATTGATCCAGGGATTTTTTGTGTTCCCCTGGATCAACATAGCGGGATTACAGGTTGGCTTGATGGACCTTTGTCATTTCCCAACCTTAACAACTTTGTAACTATGTAACTATGCTCACATTTTTTTAAAGACCCATTGAAAAATAATTTAGCTCAAAATTAGTACAATGCAATAATAAAACAAATTGCCTCCAAAGGTGTACATAGCATTTACGATATCAATTTGAATACCTTACTGTTCCCAAGAGAGACAAAAGTATTATAGCAGTGATACCTTTATTGGTTAACCATAAATATTAAAGATTTGCAAGCACAGTGGACCCTTCATTACGATGTAAAACCAATGAATGACAGAGAAGAGCACAACATCTAAAAGATGTTAAACCAAGACAAACTGTTATATTCTCAATCATTCATTCTTAACCAGAAAGGGTATTACTGTTGTATCAAATTTGTCTTTTTTTTACAAGAAAGTATTTAACATGATATGGACTTTCCTTGCTAACATGGTATCACATAGTGTTGATCGAGCATGATCCGCCAAACACTAGTTTGGCTCAAGCATCTCTATGCTCGGCACATGGCGGTATTCGGCCGTATACCGCATGTGCTCCATCGCAGTGCTCGAGTCTCCGCCCGCATGTTTTGTGGGTTTTAAGCAGCCAAAAAAGGTGCAGGTAAGTACTGCCCTCACTGTAGTGCCAGTAGCCATGTTGGCTGCTGGCATTACAGTGATTGGCTGGTCGGAACGCGTCATCGGGTGCTATATAGCACTCGATGACACGTGTTTGGCTCAGTCTTAGTCAGGGAGAGCTGTACTGAGGAAGGGAAATACAGTGTAGGGAGTGATATAGGAATATTTTTATGAGAAAAACTTTTCAGAGACCGAAAAGTCCTTTTAAGGACTATTGTGTGTGACAGCAGCAATATATATTTTTAGCGCAACCTGCGCTAAATTGCTAAAACTTTACATACCCAGAATTCCTTTTAAGGACTATTGTATGTGGCAGCAGCAATATCTATTTTTAGCGAAAACTGTGCTAAATAGCTAAAACTTTAAAGACCCAAAAGTCCTTTTAAAGACGATTGTGTGTGGCAGCAATATCTATTTGTAGAGCATCCTGTGCTAAATAACGTGCAATACTTAAGCCGCTGCAGACACCGACATTGGGTGCGCCACATCTCCACATTTCCAGTGTAAAGTATGCGCATCTAAAAAATATCTGTGACATCCAGTGTACTTTTTCCATAGACAGTGTCTGCTGCGGGCAGTGACATTAGTTGCACCACATCTCCTGTGTAAAGTGTGTGCATCCAAAAAATATCTGTGGCACCAGTGTACTTTTTCCATAGATAGTGTCTGCTGCGGGCAGTGACATTAGTTGCACCACATCTCCTGTGTAAAGTGTGTGCATCTGAAGCACACCCCTTGTGCAATCTGATTTGAGGTGAAAGCAAATGTGGTGGGTTGTTCCTACTGCATATGTGCAATGCTATTTGCTTATGTGGAATCACTTGAGCTATTGCATTGGATGAGTCAGCTGTCAATACAAAGTACCTGATCATTTATACCCCCATCGCAACCTTCTTCCTTCAATGCTGCCTAACCCTTGATGAAGCCAGTATAGCTGGCGAAACATGTCGGGGAGAAGTTAGTAGGTTTTAAGTGTCTGTGTCCATCCCTATGTAGCTCATTTGTAACTAGTGTATGGCGTTACATTATTATCGGTAAGACATCAGATGCTAGTGAGCCATTTGACTTATTCTGGCATATACAGAGCCAGCCTATCTCGGGCCACAGCATGGTAGTAGTGTAGCAGGGTTTGTACACGTCCCTGCCAGCTAGAGTTTCAGTATTATACATCCACGCTACATGTAGGGAAGGGACACAGTATTTTGTAACCCCTTGTGGAGGCTCACTGAGCTACTGTTACTGTGATCATTAAAAGTTATGTTTTATAGCAAAATATCTGGGTAAAGTTTCGGAATTAAGACACGTGGCTTATGTGTTTAGTAATTAAATTAAGCCCACACCCAGATAGGATCCATTAGGTAATTCCTTTGAGTTCAAAAAATATCTGTGACATACAGTGTGCTTTTTCAGTAGACCGTGTCCGCTGCAAATAGTGACATTAGTTGCACCACATCTCCTGAGTAAAGTGTGCGCACCCAAAAAATATCTGTGACATCCAGTGTACTTTTTCCATAGACGGTGTCCGCAGTTGATTAGCAGTAGGCCCTCGCCCATAATTTTTAAAGAGGGTCAGCTCTGCAGCAGGCTCTCAACCATAATGTTTAAGAGGGTCAGCTCAGCAGCAGGCCCTCAACCATAATTTTTTCGATGGTCAGCTCAGCAGCAGACCCTCACCCCTAATGTTTTAGAGGATCATCTCAGCAGCAGGCCCTCAGCCCTAATGTTTTAGATGGTCAGATCAGTAGGCCCTTGCTCCAAATGTGTTTGAGGGTCACCAGCAGGCCATCGATCATAATTTTTCAAGGGTGTGTATGATGCCCTCCTTTACGTGTAACAAAGAGTGTATTGGAGTGCCGATTTCCTTTAATTTTTGCCAGCCCTTTCACTTAGTACATAGGCTTTATGAGTGTAGGAGTCCCACTACCTGAACAATTGTACCACAATGTAAATAAGGCCCTCCTTTATGTGATATACAGTTTGTATTGGAGTGCCTCTTGCTTGTAATTTTTGCCAGCACTTGCACTTTATATAGAACTAAATATATTGGAAAGAATGTTTCCTAACAATTTTTCCTCTAAAATCTATTTTATCTTCGGTTTTGTGCATATTGTTGTCAGTCTGTAAAAGTGGCGTACTACTCGGACAACATCGTTCCCAGCAGCGACCTGGGAGTCCAAGATGCATCCAGACATCCTCCCCATGCTGTTCCAAAACCAGTTTGGTGGTGTTTCCATCAATTTCTGACCTTTTCCTATAAAGCAGGCACCCTCCCCTCTTCAGAGCATGGGGTGCCTGGTTTAATGCTTGGGTTCTACCATTAACTCCCATTATACTCGAGTGCTCTGTTGAGCACCCGAGCAACCCGATGTGTTCAGCCCGAGTACCGAGCACTTTGGTGCTCGATCAACACTAGTACCACACTGTTTTTTGCTGTACGCCACAGTTCCTAACATAGGGATCTGCAAAACTTCCTAATAGCTTCCATGCCTCAGGCCTCATAGCTTGATTCAAAGGAATGCAAACAAACCCGCCTTGCTCACTGTGTTAGATTTTTCCCCATGGGGAGCATTCTTGATGCCACAAAAGCAAATGATTTCCATTGATTGCTTTAACACCATTCTGCCTCATAATAGCCATATATGAAGCTAGGAAGATTTTTCTTTTCTTAAGATGAGGAAAATTTACTTGTACACCTCATGGCGGGTTGCCTTCCTCTGGGTCAATAGTGTAGGATAATAAGCTGAACTAAAGGAACTTTTAGCTATGGCTATGCCTGTATGGAGGCACAGAAAGTCTCCACGACTACATAGTAAGAAACAGTATTGTGCAGATATTCAGCTCGAGAAGTAATCCCATGATAAGACATCTGATGGAGCATGTAACAATTTTTTCGGATGGCTCTGTATGAAATTGGAGGCATATGGAGATATGGTAGAACCCCATTGACCTTAACAGATACCATAATATGTCTCTGTTTGATAGAAGGTTTTGCAGAGCTGTAGACAGTAGTACAGCTGAGGCCATACTGTAACAAACTTACCTGCCCGGGTGTTAATGGTGAGATCCTCAGCCTCAGCACGGCTGCTCTGAGAAAGATGCACTGCTAAGCTACATCCCCTGGGGATGCGACTGGATCCTTAGCAACATGATGCAATGCTCTGCATCGGACCTATCAGATTCTGATCCTTTCTGGCCATACGCCAAAGATAGTCCGATTCACCAGCTGTGTTCTTAGTTCTTGCTCCAGTGCTTATTTTGATTCCTTTTGCTTATGACCCTAGCTTGTCTTCTGACCCCGGCTCCTCTTCTGACCACTCTCTGTCTCTCATTTGGTACTACATAGTCCATCTGGTTCTGATCTTGGCCTGTCTTCTACCTACTTTTTGTATCTCGTTTGGAACTGTGTAGCCTGGCTTGTTTTGACCCATTTATATAGTACTCTGTATTGGGGTTGTCTGTGTTTGGTAGTCTGTCTCTGCCCTTATATAGCATAGGGACAGTCAACCAGTTGTGTTCTAGCTATCTAGGGCATGTACTCAGGCTGGGTACTAAACCATAGGGCTCACTCCTTGTCTGTCTTTACCTACAGTCATTAAATTAATAAAAAAAAATAAAAAATAGACCCTGATCTGTATATATGGATCCTTACTGTAAAAAAAAGACACTGATCTGTTATTATTTAAATTTTGTGCTTCATTTATTAGTTTATTATTCTGGAGAACAAAGCTGTCTGAGGCAGAGCATTTCTTAGTAATGCTGACTTTCTGCTTTACATTCAGAAGCTTTTGAGTGTTCTACTAGTGATTCCTGAAAGATATGTTGCTTATTAAGTAATTGAAGTATAAGGTGTTTTTTATTGCTTAACAACTCATTTTGCCACGTTTGTATCTTGCTGGAGGCATTTGTAATTGCCTCCAGTGATTTAATAATTCTGCACTGGTTTCTGCTGAGTATTTTAATTCAATTGTGTGGGTTGGGGTTGATATGTTTCACCTTATTTATAACAAAAAAATTGAAATTTACAAAATATTTTGAAAAATTAGCAATTTTCTTAAATTTTTGGGGGATGTTAGAAGACTCAGAATTTAGAGGCAATTTGCAAGAAAATTTCATTGAGGGGCTTACAGAATAGAAACCACCCGGATGTGACCCCATTATAGAAATTTCATTTCTCTAATTATTCAAAACTGAATCTAGAAACTTGGTGATCGCTTTTGGTGTTCCACAGGAATCAAAGAAAAATGGAGGTGAAATTTAAAAATGTCACCTTTTTTGTAGAATTTTTTTTATTTTAATCATTTTTTCACCCTATAACACAGCAAGGGTTAACAACAAAATAAACCTCAATATTGATTACACTGATTCTGCATTGTAGAGAAACAAATATAGTCATACATTACTGTATGGGCACACAACAGGGATTAGAAGGGAAGGAGTACCATATGGTTTTTGGTGGGCAGATTTTGCTGGAACGGTTTTCAGGCACCATGTTGCATTTGAAGAAACCCTGAGGTACCCCAACAGTGTTAACTCCTCAAAATTGAGAGAGAGAGAGAAAGAGATTTATATATACCCTATTTTGTGGACCATAAGACACACCTTTTTAGCACGTTTTGCTACTTTTTTTGGCTTAAAACTGCCTGTGTCTTATAGTCTGTGGCTAGGGTGGTCCAGCAGTGCCACACCTACTTGAATACTTCCTTAACCACCTCACATCCTCCCATAGGATATAATCGTCCTATGTGTGGATGTTTAACTCTGCATAGATGTTCTGGAACGTCCATTCAGAGATCGCAGCTGCACGCTAATCGTGCAGCTACAGAGCAGGTTGCCCACTGTCAGTGACATCAGGGCAACCCAGAGAGAAGCCAGGGATAGTTCCCAGGTGTCCCTGCCTTCTAGATCACTGCATACACAGCGCTTACCGATGCGCTTCCTGTCCTGGCCCAGTGGTCATGTGACCGCCGGGGCCAGGTGAGTGCAGGAGCTGTCGGGTCTTCCACAGACCTTGATCAGCCCTGCACTGAGGCTGTACAGCACAGTATTATGCTGTACAGCCTCTCTGGGGGGTATGATTCCCCTATGTTAGCCCCAGTTACATGTGAAATCAATAGTGAAAAAATATGAAGTCAAATGTCCCCCAGAGGTCTTGTATGACCTTGTGGGGGACACAAAGTGTAAAATAAAAAAAAAAATAAAGTGTTTTATAAAAAAAAAAAGGTTTCACATAAAAAAAATCTACAATTAAGTCATAAGATGAAGAAAATAGAAAAAAATAAATAAAATAGACATATTTGGTATTGCCGTGTCCGTGACGGCCGGCTTTATAAGTATATCACATGATCCACTCTGTCCGATAAACACCATAAAAAAATTAAAACTGTGTAAAAAAAAGTGATTTTTGTCAACTTACATCACAAAAAGTGCAACACCAAGTGATCAAAATTAGCTCTCAGAACATGTAGACATTAAAACATAATTTTTGATTTCAAAAATGCTATTATTGTGTTAAAGTGAAATAAATAAAAAAAGTTGATATATTAGGTATCACCGCATCTGTAACAACTAGCTCTATAAAAATATCACATGACTCAACCCCTCAGGTAAACGCCGTAAATAAAAAACATAAAAAGGCATTTTTTGTCACTTTACATCACAAAAAATGTAATAGCAACCGATCAAAAAGTCATATGAACCCCAAAATAGTGCCAATCAGTCATCTCATCCCGCAAAAAATGAGACCCTATCTACGATAATCGCCCAAAAAAGAAAAAAAACTATGACTCTCAGACTATAGAGACACTAAAACATGATTTTTTTTTTACAAAAATTATATTATTATATAAAACTTAAATAAATAAAAAAGTATACATATTAGGTATCGCCACTTCTATAAGAACCTTCTCTATAAAAATACCACATGACTTAACCTCTCAGATGAACACCGCAAAAAACAAAACAAAAAAAAAAAACGGTGTCAAAAGCGATTTTCTGTCACCTTAGGCTACTTTCACACTTGCGGTGTGAGGATATGGCAGGTAGTTCCATCGCCGGAACTACCCGCCAGATTCGTCATACCGCATGACAACTGAAAGCATTTGGAGACAGATCCGGATGCGGATCCGTCTCACAAATGCATTGCAAGTCGGATCCATCTATTCATTTTCAGATGGAGAGACGGATTCGTCTTTATTTTTTTTTTTTCACATTTTTAAAGTTCTGCGCATTCTGAACTCAGCGCAGGCGCGGTGAGGAAGCTGGCAGCCGGCGAGCATACTTCCCTCACCGCGTCTGTGCTGAGTTCAGAACGGCGTGAGATTTCATCCGAGCACAGGGCTGGCAGACAGATGCTAGCGCTGCCTGGCCATGTCAATCAAGACTTGGAGGGAGGAGACCAAGGTGGGAGAATGGAGGCTCTAGAAGCAGGAACAACGCCCCCCCTGCTCCTAGAGCCTCATTAGCATAATGTAAAAGTTCGATTTTTAGGTTAATGCAGGCACTGAGAAAAGTAAGAATAGGCTAGTTAGGTTTAACTGACATTAGCACATAGCTAATGTCAGCTAACTTCATTGGGTTAAATCTGGTGACAGAAACACAGTTGAAGAAATTGAAGTGACCCAGTGTTTTGCTAAGGGGATCTGTTGCTAGTTTATGTTATCCTTAGAGAGGACACCATAAAACTGGTGACAGATTCTCTTTAAAACATTTACTAATGCATTTTATAGGATTATAAAAAAACATCTTATCTAGAGATGAGTGAACTTCTTGAAAATGTTTTTGGTTCAATTCATTGAATAAAAAAAAATGATTAGTTTACAAATCAATTCTACATGAATCAAAAGTGCTCCAATTTCCCAGAAAATTTGTATATAAGGCCTCTTGCACACGAATATTGTGCGTTCATTCCATGCATTGGGGACCGCAATTTGCGGTCCCCAATGCACGGGCAACATCTGTGTGGCGGCCTGGACGGATCGAGACCCATTCAACTTGAATGGGTCTGTGATCCGTCCGCACGGCAAAAAAATAGAACAAGTTCTGTTTTTTTTGTGGTGTGTAGGCACGGACAGAAAGATCACGGAAGCACTCCGTAGTGCCTCCATGGGGTTCCAATCCGTGCTTCCGTTCCGCATCTCCGTGATTGCAGACCTATTCAAGTGAATAGGTCTTTTTTCAAATATTTGCTTTTTCTCTATCTCGCCCCCTTCCACTTTTAAGCACTTTAACTCAATGACAGCAAGAGCAAATAAAGTCAGAATGACACTGATATACATAGCTATGGGTAAACACATAGTTGACAGTGTTAACAGTGCCCTTTCACATTTCTTATGCTTTATCATATTAGAAACATTCCAAAAAAGTTTCCCTAAATACTGTGTAAAAAAAAAAAGCAATTTTTGTCACCTTACATCACAAAAATAGCAACATTAATCGATAAAAAAGACATATACTCCCCAAAATAGTACCACTCAAACTGTCACCTCGTCCCGCAAAAAATTAGACCTTACCCAAGAGAATTGGTCAAAAAATTAAAAAGCTATGGCTTTTAGACTATGGATAAAAAGGATACCGAGTAGCGATTTTTCGAACCTTTTGTGGCGGTGCTGAAAACAGGACCCAATATTCCACGTAGTATTGTTAAAAGGAAGGTAAACTTTTATTCTTTTGTCAACACGTTTCGAGAATCTAATCTTCTGCTTGACACCTCTATAACTAATATAACTGTACACCAAACATCAATACACAACATCACAGACATAGCTGGCCTCACCATCATTGATAATACCATCCCAGGAACTACCGCCCTGGTGCCTTTTTTAGGCCCTGCAAAAACACCATCTCCTACACACACATCATCAAGCCAACATGTAACCAGGACCTCCCCCCAAAAAACCATCCCATCCCTCATAACCCGATATTAGAAACCCACCCAGACCATACATAGAGAATAACAAGTGTATACCAACTAGCCTTTGGCAGTCAGGCAGATATGGGCGGCGTCTATCTAGCATCGCTAGTGACATCATGCATGTTGGCTCTCCACCCACAACCACTGGCCTGCGCGCCAAAAAAAGACAATCCCTTGAAGTCATTTTATACATGCCATTATTGTCCTGATGAAGAGGGCTGTGCACCCTCGAAATGCGTTGACAAAAGAATAAAAGTTTACCTTCCTTTTAACAATACTACGTGGAATATTGCCTCCTGTTTTCAGCGCCACCACAAAAGGTTCGAAAAATCGCTACTCGTTATCCTTTATACCTTATCTCTTTGCCACATTTGGGGCAGAGAAAAGGAACCTTACTGGACGGGCAAATATCAGCAAAAGTCTTCTACAGTTGTTGTGGCTCATCACAACAAGAAATGGTAAGTGCTCCTTATTTATAGTGCCTTAAAAACGGTTATACATCCACACAACGAGGCGCAGCCTCCTGTCTCTTTTTCTCTCTTTATATCTCAGACTATGGAGACACTAAAACATTATTTCGGTTTCTTTCAAAAATGCTATTATTGTGTACTTAAATAAATAAGAAAATGTAAACATATTAGGCATTGCCCCGTCCGTAATGATCTGCTCTATAAAAATACCACATGAATTAACCCCTCAGGTGAATGCTGGAAGAATAAATAAATAAATAAATAAATAAAAACTGCACCAAAAGAACCAATTTTTTTGGTCACCTTGCCAAATAAAGTGTAATAATGAATGATCAAAAATATATATGTACCCGGCAATAATACCAATAAAAACGTCATCTCTTCCTGTAAAAAAACAAGCCCTACACTAGACGATCGGCAGAAAAGTATAAAAAATAGGGCTTTCAGAAAATGGAGACACAAAAACATAATTTTTTTTCCAAAGATGCTTTATTATGTAAAACTGAAACAAACAAACATAGAAAGTAGACATATTTGATATCATTGCGTCCGTAAGAACCTGCTCTATAAAAATAGCACATGATCTACCCTGTCAGATGAATGTTGTAAAAAAATATAAATAAAAACTGTGCCAAAACATCCATTCTTTAGTTACCTTGCCTCACAAAAACGTAATATAGAGCAATTAAAAATCATATGTATCCCAAAATAGTACCAATAAAACTGGCACCTTATCCCGTAGTTTCCAAAATGTGGTCACTTTATTGAATTTCTACTGTATGGGTGCATTAGGGGGGCTTTAAATGGGACATGGCATCTAAAAACCAGTTCAGCAAAATCTGCCTTCTAAAAACCATATGGCGTTCCTATCCTTATGCGCCCTGCCATGTGCCATACAGCAGTTTATGACCACATGTGGGGTGTTTATGTTAACCGCAGAATCAGTGTAATAAATATTGAGTTTTGTTTTTAAATGGATTAAAATGTAAAATCTGCCAAAAAAGTGAAATTCTGAAATTTCATCTCCATTTTCCATTAATTCTTGTGGAACACCTAAAGGGTTAACAAAGTTTGTAAAAATCGGTTTTGAATACCTTGAGGGGTGTATTTTCTAAAATGGGGCCATTTATAGGTAGTTTTTATGATGTAAGCCCCACAAAGTGACTTCAGACCTGAACTAGTCCTTAAAAAGTGGGTTTTGGAAGTTTTCTCAAAAATGTAAGTATTTGCTTCTAAATTTCTAAGCCTTCTAACGTCCCCAAAAATAAAATGTTATTTTCAAAATGATCCAGACAGGAAGTAGACGTATGGGAAATGTAAAGTAATATCTATTATATGAGGTATCACTATCTGTTTTAAAAATAGAGAAATAGAAATTTGAAAATTTGGGAATCTTTAAAACTTTTTGGTCAATTTATGATTTTCTTCACAAATAAAGGTGAAATATATTGACTCAGATTTATGACTATCATGAAGTACAATGTGTCACGAGAAAACAATCTCAGAATGGCTTGGATAAGTAAAAGTGTTCCAAAGCTATTACCACATAAAGTGACACATGTCAGATTTGCAAAAGATGGCCTGGGCAGGAAGGTGAAAACTGTCCCGGGTTAGAAGGGGTTAATGAACGTGAGCTTGTCTACATTGACTGTGGACAGGTGGCTGCGCTTGTCTGTGATAACGCCCCCTGTCATGCTAAACACATGCTTAGACAATACACTGGCTTCAGGGCAGGCCAGAAACTCCAAGGCGTAAAGGGCAAGCTCAGGCCAGGTGCCCAATTTTGAGACCCAGAAGTTGAATGGGGCAGACCCATCAGTCAGTATGTGTAGGCGTGTGCACATGTATTGTTCCACCATGTTGCTGAAATACTGCCTCCTGCTAAGACGTTCCATATCAGCTGGTGGTGCTGGTTGTTGTGTCGTGCTGACAAAGCTTTTCCACATTTCAGCCATGCTAACCCTGCCTTCTGAGGTACTGGTGGTGCCCCAGCTGCATTGGCGACTTCTGCTTCCTCATCTGTCTTCGCCTTGTGCTTCCGAATGAGCCCCCGCTGTCAGGTGGGAATGCCATCAGCAGCGTGTCTACCAGCGTGCGCTTGTAGTCGCGCATCTTCTGATCACGCTCCAGTGAGGGAATTAAGGATGGCACGTTGTCCTTGTAACAGGGATCCAGCAGGCTTGCCACCCAGTAATCAGCACAGGTTAGAATGTGGGCAACTCGGAGGTCATTGCACAGGCACTGCAGCATGTAGTCGCTCATGTGTGCCAGGCTGCCCAGAGGCAACGACATGCTGTCATCTTTGGGAGGTGTATCGTCTGTGTCCATGGTATCCCCCCCAGCCACGCTCCAGTGATGCCCATGAGCTGCTTTGGGTGCCACCCTGCTGTGAACATGGTTCCTCCTCATCATCATCCTCCAGAACTGTGCCCTGGCTGGACAACTGTGTACCTGGCCTATGGTGGTGCAGTAACCCACTCTCCGAGCCTGATGTGAATGACTGGCCTGACAACCGTGGAAATGATTCCTCTTGCTTCTCCTCTTCCTCCTGTGCAACATCCTCTTCCATCATCGTCCAAAGCGTTTTTTCAAGGTGACATAGAAGTGGGATACTAACTCTAAGAAGGGCGTCATCGGCACTAGCCATGTAGGTGGAGTACTCAAAAAAGCGCAACATGGCACACAGGTCTCGCATAGAGGCCCACTCATTGGTGGTGAAGTGGTGCTGTTCCACAGAACGACTCACCCATGCGACTCACCTTGTGGGCACGTCGCATATGAGGTGGTGAGCGGGAAGGCCGAAGCCCACACTTTCTGCAGCAGCTCTGACATATCGGAGTCGTTTTTCAGGAATTTCTGCACCACCAGATTCAGCACATGCACCAGGCAAGGGATGTGCGTCAAACTGCCTAGGCCCAGAGCTGCTACGAGATTTCGCCCATTTTCGCACACCACTAGGCCGGGCTTGAGGCTCAGTGGCACCAATCACTGATCGGTCTGTTGTTACATGCCAGTCCACAGCTCTTGCGCGGTGTGGGGATTGTCCCCCAAACAGATGAGTTTCAAAACAGCCTGCTGTCATTTCCCCCTGGCTGTGCTGAAGTTGGTAGTGAAGGTGTTACACTGACCGAATTGGGTGGTAGTTGAGGAGGAAGCAGAGTAGGAGGACGAGGCAAAGAGAAATGCCCTGCAATCCTCTGTGGCGGAAGGACATGCGGCAAACTGCTATCCGCCTCAGGACCAGCCGCCACTGCATTTACCCAGTGTGCTGTTAGGGAGATATAACATCCCTGCCCGTGCTTACTGGTCCACGTATTGGTGGTTATGTGGACCTTGCCACAGATGATGTTGCTCAGTACACACCTGATTTTGTCCGCCACTTGGTTGTACAGGGAAGAGATGGCTCGCCTGCAAAAGTAGTGGTGGCTGGGAACCACGTACTGTGGGACAGCCACCACCATAAGGTTTTTAAAACTCTCCGTCTCCACCAGACGGAATGAAAGCATTTTAAAGGACAGGAATTTTGAAATGCTGGCATTCAGGGTCAGCGATCGTGGGTGGGTAGGGGGTACTTTCTCTTTCTCTCCAGTGTTTGGGAGATGGACAGCTAAATGCTTTCATGGGGCATTGTGGAGATGCTTGGTGACGGTGACGGATGTGGTGGCGTTGCTGCCACATCCTCTGTTTACGGGGTGGCAGGTGCCACTGTCACTCCAGAGGTGGAGGAAGAGGCCAAGACTGCAGCAGAAGAGAGATCAAGAGGATCCTGAGACCTTTCTTAGTTTTTGAGGTGTTACTCCACTGCAGCTAGTGCTTTGCATTTAGATGCTTGGTCATGCTGGTTGTGCTCAGGTTTACAACGTTTATGCCTCGCTTCAGGCTCTGATTGCACAGCATGCAAACCACTCGTGTCTTGTCGTCAGCGCATTGTCTGAAGAACTGCCACACCAGGGGACTCCTTGGAGCTGGCTTTGATGTGCTCAGTCCCTGGGTGCGGTGGCCAGTAGCAGGTGAACTGTCTAGGGGACGACCGCTCTGCTTTTGTACCCTGCTCCCTCTTTTGCTGTGCTGGTGGCTCTGTGTGACCACCACCTCTTCTTCAGAATTGCACACATCACTCGCATGACCTTGATTCCATGTAGGGTCTAGGACCTCATTATCCTCCACATCATCTTCCACCCACTCTTCACCCCTGCCCTCCTTGTCGGTCTGCACACTGCCGAAAGCCGCAGCAGTTGGCACCTGTGTTTCATCATCATCAGAGATGCACTGCCGTGGTCTTCCCATATCCACATCCGGAAACATAAGTGGTTGGGCATCGGTGCACTCAATCTCTTCCAATTCTGGGGTAGGACTATTTGGATGGCCCACGGAAACCCTGCCAGCAGAGTCATCAAAAAGCATAAAAGACTGCTCCATGGGGGTCAGACTGCTTGGCTGATTTGCAATGGGAGAGGTGAAAGACAGATGCCCATGGGCTGCAGGTGCCAACTCTGAGCTTTCAGAAGGGGACCGTGTGGGAGACAATGTAAAGGAACTGGAGACACTGTCAGCCACCCAATCTACTACCGCCTGTACTTGTTCTGGCCTAACCATTCGTAAAGCGGTATTCGGGCCTACAAAATAGCTCTGAACGCTCTGTCGCCTACACGCACCTGAGGAAGGTGTTTTATTTGGGCGTGTAGCTGGCACAGATCGACCACGTCCCTGTACGGTATGCAGTGTAGGTGTACTTAAAAGAAAATATGGGTATATGTCACCCAACAATGTAACAGACGGATTTACTAAATTTATTTCCCTCTTAGGTATGCAGTGCAGGTGTACTTAAAAGAAAAAATGGGTTTATGTCACCCAACAATGTAACAGATGGATTTACTAAATTTATTTCCCTGTCAGGTAGGCAGTGCGAGTTTACTTTACAGCAAGAATGGGAATGTCACCCACCGAACTAACAGACGAATTAACTATCTTAATTTCACTGTCACGTATGAAGTGCAGGTCACCCACAGAATTAACAGCCAGATTATCTATTATATATATAAAAATGAATTTCTGTCTAGACGTCTGTCTGTCTGTCTGTCTAGACGTTCTTTATGCGCGACCAAACGTCTGGACCGATCTTCACCAAATTTGGCACACGGGTACATCAGGTGCCCGGGAAGGTCTCAGCTCTCTAGGACTTACCTGCATTAGCCAATACAATCCTGCAAGCCTTTCACTTAAATCCAAACTGTCATTTACTGCTCCCTGGCAGTTCGTCTCCACACACACAGTTTTATTCCAGGTAACCAAAACAACCCCCAGCCATGTTTCTTACTGCTCTAGATGAGGTTTAAAGGAAATCTGTCACAAGGATAATCGCTAAAGAAGTAAAGCCAGGGCCTAATAGCACTTAGTACCTTATTTCCTGAGGTTTCCATAACAACTCGGCCATTTCTCTTCCCTGCAGCAGGTCGGCTTTAAAGAGGCAGGGCGCTGTGGATGACACTGTTAAGGGAACGGAGTGCAATGGAGGTCCCAGTTCAGGGGGAAAGTAGGGTGGCCATTCAAGACCGCCCCCAGGTCCAGATAAGCCACACCTCTGATTCAGTTCGGCCATGCTCCCTCCCCTCCTGAGGTGGGAGGGATGGTGATTTTTTCCCTACAGCTCACATTAAGACAGAACAGTGCTGCTGTCTTAGAGAGAGCTGTTTAAAAGGACACGCCCCCAATCCTGTTAGGTCATGCCCCCTCCCACTAAGCGAACAGGGATTGAAAAAAATAAAGTTAAAAATAAACTTTTAGGTCTGCTAAGCCACACCCCCAATACATATAACCACCTCAGCCCCCTAGCTTAAACACCCTAAATGACCAGGCCACTTTTTACAATTCCGCACTACGCTACTTTCACCGTTTATTGCTCCGTCATGCAACTTACCATCCAAATGAATTTTACCTCCTTTTCTTCTCACTAATAGAGCTTTCATTTGGTGGTATTTCATTGTTGCTGACATTTTAACTTTTTTTGCCATTAATACAAATTTAACGACATTTTTGCAAAAAAATGACATTTTTCACTTTCTGTTGTAAATTTTTTTTTTTTTAAACTACATTTCTATATAAATTTTTCTCTAAATTTATTGTTCTACATGTCTTTGATGAAAAAAAAGTCCAATAAGTGTATATTTGTTGGTTTGGGTAAAAGTTATAGCGTTTACAAACTATGGTGCAAAAAAGTGAATTTCCGCATTTTGAAGCAGCTCTGACTTTCTGAGCACCTGTCATGTTTCTTCAGGTGCTAGAATGTCAGGATAGTATAAATACCCCCCAAATGACACCATTTTAGAAAGAAGACACCCCAAAGTATTCACGGAGGGGCATGGTGAGTTCATCGAGAAACCGTAACGTGGCCAAGCCACCAAAAAATGGAAGGATCCACCTCCAAACAACTAACAAAACACAGTTTGTGGATTGAAATTATTTAAAAATTAACTTTTAATGACTCTCTTAAAAGATATGCCCGACACTTAGGTAAAGAAACAATATATGAGACACATATGCATCTGAGTTGTTGTCTTCAATTAAACAGGGGATGATCCCCTCATGGCCATGGCTGGACAATAAAGGTATATAGACATATTTGTACAACATCCCTATAGAATGACAATTCCAACAGAGTTCAAGTTCCATTTTCAAAGGAAACATCCATAATTTAACTGTTCATTGAGACCGGTGGGTGACACCGTTTTCAGACGTTAGATCCACCTGGCCTCATGTTGCAAGAGAGTGCGATCCCAGTTGCCTCCCCGAACTGGCGGTGGGACTAACTCAATTCCCACTGCAGAGAGGCACCCTGGGTCGCCCCGATGGCACTCATGTACATGTCTCGCGACAACTGTATCGCTTTTGTTTGTCACATCATTTAAGTGCTCGCCAATCCTGCGCCGCAGCTCCCGTTTAGTTTTCCCAATATACTCCATGTTACATATACAGGTAATCTTATAGATGACACCTCGGCTACGGCAATTGATAAAGTCCAAGATATGGTACGTACGTTGTAAGTTTGAGCTCAAGAAGGTTTTGCTTTGTTTAATTGTGCCACAGGCTACACAGTTACCACATCGGAAGCAACCTAACGGCTTACGATCAAGCCAGGTGCCTGGTTTGTTTAGTTGGGAGTAGTGGCTGTGGACCAATAAATCTTTCAAATTCTGACCCCTTCTAAACGTAATCTGAGGATATTCATGGAATTTCTCACGAAAATCTGGGTCCATAAGGAGAATTGGCCAGTGTTTTTCAAGCACCTTTCTAACTTCCATCGACAAACTGTCAAATGTAGAAATGAGGCGAATTGAACTCTGTTGGAATTGTCATTCTATAGGGATGTTGTACAAATATGTCTATATACCTTTATTGTCCAGCCATGGCCATGAGGGGATCATCCCCTGTTTAATTGAAGCCTATATTTATTAATGTTTGCCGTCAGTTATCCTGCCCCTTGCTTGGCTACACCGCCCTAAATACCCCCCCTTTTGATATTCTGATTGGCTGCTGGGGACATGTCCCCATCACCCAGCATCCCAATCAGTCTCACCCATGCTATTTGGGGTGGGAGGGAACACAGGCAATCTGACTACCTGTGTTTTCCCTTACCAGCAACCTTGCGGTGATCCTTATATGAAGTGCGCATGCGCGCGCCGGCTCCGGTTATGTGACCGGACGTAATGATGTCGTAAGTGTGCGCCGGGCCTGTCAGTGACCGGAGCCGCCGCTGGAGCATGATGTAACGTACCGCAAGGTATGCTGGACATTCCGATGCCTTTAAAAAGTGGCGCCGTTTTCTCATGCGGCGCAGCATCGCCAGCAGCACACATCGTCTGTGACGGGAGCACGAGAGAGGGGGGCTGTTATCTGTAGCCCTTTCTCTTTATTTATTTCTCCCCCTTCATCTATTTTATCCTTCCCACCCTTGTATATCTATAGGTCTGGGCTTAATTCAAGGTCTCACTGTGCTATTACAGTGGAACCATGTGAATTACCATGTAGGTTCCAACCATCGGTGGACCTACTCATTTAATGCTTTATCTATCATCTAGTACAAGTTATTTACTGAAACCTATATCCCCTGATGATTGTCCCTAGTGGGCATGAAACATGCATGTAGGGAACAGGGAGCATTAAACAATAGTGTAGGGCTTTACTAGGCCCAAGTAGATAAGGGACAGGTTCCGGACGGGGTCGCCCTTCTAAGGACGAGTGCCTTAGAAGGGCGACTGCAGGACTACTGACTATTGTAGGGCAAAGGTAGAACCCCGTCTGTTCCCTTTCTATCTTTTCAAGCCGTATATTGAAGGTTTATCGCTGACTTCACCGGCATCGGAGACCAGGACCACAGTGTGGTAGGATACTGGTGTTTACTGAGTGCCGCCGCGCACCCATTTTTTTAACCATTGTGATACAAGTGTGTGTTGAGTAGTTGGCCTGAAGACAACAACTCAGATGCATATGTGTCTCATATATTGTTTCTTTACCTAAGTGTGGGGCATATCTTTTAAGAGAGTCATTAAAAGTTAATTTTTAAATAATTTCAATCCACAAACTGTGTTTTGCATGGTGAGTTCATGTATCATTTCATTTTTTTTCACAAGTTAGCGGAAAATGACACTTTCTGAGAAAAAAAAAAAGTTTCAATTTCTGCTAACTTCTGGCAAAAAAAAATAAAAATCTCAGACGGACTCACTATGCCCCTCAGTGAATACCTTGGGGTGTCTACTTTCCGAAATGGGGTCATTTGTGGGGTGTGTTTACTGTTTTGGCATTTTATGGCGGGGCTAAATTGTGAGCCGCCATGTAAAACCTAAAGGTACTCGTTGGAATTTGGGCCCCTTTGCGCACCCAGGCTGCAAAAAAGTGTCACTTATGGGGTATCTCCGTACTCAGGAGAAGTAGGGCAATGTGTTTTGGGGTGTATTTTTACATATACCCATGTTGGGTGAGAGAAATATCTCTGTAAATTGTCAACTTTGTATAAAATTTTTAAAAGTTGTCGTTTACAGAGATATTTCTCACACAAAGTATGGGTATATATAAAATACACCCCAAAACTTATTGCCCTACTTCTCCTGAGTACGGCGATACCACATGTGTGCCACTTTTTGCAGCCAAGATGCGCAAAGGGCCCTAAAACCAATGAGTACCTTTAGGATTTCACAGGGCATTTTTACGCATTTGGATTCTCACGCTTTAGGACCCCTAAAATGCCAGGACAGTATAAAAACCCCACAAGTGACCCCATTGTGGAAAAAAGACACCCCAAGGTATTCCGTGAGGGGCATGGCGAGTTCATAGAAAAAAAAAAATTGGCACAAGTTAGCAGAAATTGATTTATTTTTTTATTTTTATTTTTTTTACAGTCTCATATTCCACTAACTTGTGACAAAAAATAAAATTTTACATGAACTCACCATACCCCTCACGGAATACCTTGGGGTGTCTTCTTTCTAAAATGGGATCACATGTGGGGTGTTTGTACTGCCCTGGCATTTGAAGGTCTCCGCAATCATTACACGTATGGCCAGCATTAGGAGTATCTGCGATTCTCCTTATATTGAGCATACGGGTAATGAGATTTTTTTTTTCCGTTCAGCCTCTGCGCTGAAAAAAAAAAAAATGAACGGCACAGATTTTTTCATTCGCATCGATCAATGTGGATGAAAAAATCTCTGACAAAATCAGTGACTGCGGTTCGGTGGGCTGGGCGCTAACTACCTAACAAGTAGCTAACTAACTGGCAGTGATAAGGGACCCTTATGCCCCATTCACACGTCCGCAATTCTGTCTGCGGAACGGAATTGTGGACCCATTCATTTCTATGGGGACAGACTTTGTCCCGCTCGGATCCGGAATTGCGGATCCGCGCTTCCGGGTCTGCACTTCCGTTCCGCAAGAATATAGAACATGTCCTATTCTTGTCCGCAATTGCGGACAAAAAAAAGCATTTTCTATATAGTTCTGGCAATGTGCGGATCTGCAAAATGCGGAAAGCACATTGCCAGTGTCCGTGTTTTGAGGATCTGCGGATCCGCGGATCCGTGAATCCACGGATCCGCAAAACACATATGGACGTCTGAATGGAGCCTTACAAGGGGTGTGATCAATGACAGGGGGTGATCAGGGGTCTAGATGGGGTGATCAAGGGGTTAACAAGGGGTTAATAGGTGTGGGGGGTTAGTGGAGTGTTTGGTGCAACTTTACATAGTTACCTGGTCCTCTGGTGGTCGATCCCAGCAAATGGGACCACCAGAGGACCAGGTAGCAGCTATATCAGACGCTGTTCACAAAACAGCGTCTGATAAAGCTGTTTGATGCGATTTAATTCGCATCTACAGCCTGCCAGCGATGGATCATCGCTGGCAGGCTGTAGGAGAACTCCTGAGACGCGCTTCACTGTGAACGCGCGCGCGTTCACAGGAAGTCTCGGCTCTCGCGGGATGATGCGCCGATTCATCGTCTCAGAACTACAGGACCGCCCGCAGGACGCATCCCTGCGTTAGGCAGTCTTGTAGTAGTTAAGACACACCCCTCCCCCTCTGCAGCCAATGAGTATTGACAAAATTAAGTTAAAAATCAGCTTCTGTCAGTTGCAGAGGTGGGAGGGACGTTGACTTTCTCTTTGCAGCTTACACTCAGAGAGGACTGTGCTGCTGTCTTAGAGTGAGATGTTCAAAGGGACATGCCCCAATCCAGTTAGGCCACACCCCCTCCCACTCAGCCAACAGGGATTGAAAAAAATAAAGTTAAAAATCAACTACTAGGTACCCAGCTCAGCCGACAGGATATGATTAGATACACCATTTAGAAGACAGTATCATACAACATACGATTAGATACACAACTCAGCAGATAGTATCACACAGGATAGGATTAGATACACAGCTCAGCAGACAGTATCACACACGATAGGATTAGATACACAGCTCAGCAGATGTTATCACACAGGATATGATTAGATACACAGCTCAGCAGAGAGTATCACACTGGATAGAATATTAGATACACGCTCAGCAGACAGTATCACACAGAATAGGATTAGATACACAGTTTAGCAGAAAGTATCATACCACATAAAATTAGATACACAGCTCAGCAGATAATATCACACAGGCTAGGATTAAATACAAAGTTCAGCAGACAGTATCACACAGGATAGGATTAGATACATAGCTCAGCAGACAGTATCGCATAGCATAAGATTAGATACACAGCTCAGCAGATAGTATCACACAGGATAGGATTAGATACACTGCTCAGCAGACAGTATCACACAGGATAGGATTAGATACAATGCTCAGCAGACAGTATCACCCAGGACAGGATTAGATACACAGCTCAGCAGATGGTATCACCCAGGACAGAATTAGATACACAGCTCAGCAGACAGTGGGGTGGGTACTATAGAGGTCACATTTATGGGGGATACTGTTGATATCTTTTTACGACACACGGAAAAATGAAAAGAAATAAATTAAATATACCCCTGCAAAGCCGGGTCCTTCTGCTAGTCTCTTATATGTTTTAAGGCCGGTTTATTGGCCTGTATTTGTGGGAGGGGCGATGATGACTATATCTGGCCGGGCGTTCCCTCCCACAGTGAACGTCGTTTCCAGCGTATGGAGTGGCAGCTCTACATACCGTCCTCAGGGAGCAACAAGGGTGCAGCGCTATACAGCAGTTCCAGGCCCCGACTTTCTACGGTCCGGATAAGTAGCTGCCTCATCCAGCAGCATCGTTGCTTTAAGTCCGGCCGGCGGTGTGTCGGCTCCCTGGGTAAGGGGGAGCAGCACCGCACCGGAGCAGTCTGCCAGGGAGACTCGCTCTTCACAGCGTGTGCCCGAACGATAAAGTATTGCACAGGCCACTGTGCTGTTAGACAGGCAGGGGGGGGGGGGGCCACAAATTAGGCTTCAGCATGTTGTTTCTATCCAGGGGGTGCACAGGTGAATTCACTCAGCAAGGGGGAGTAGTAGTAAGGTTCAGGAAGGGTGTGTGTTTAAAAAAATAAAAATAAAAAAATAAAAAGGGGTGTTTTAAAATAAATGAAATGTCTGGAAAAAATAATATAAAAATAAAACATACATTTATTATGGGGTAGGGGCATTGAGTCTAGTGTTCTAGACAGGGTATGTTAGGCTTCTTAATATGGCTTTAGTGTAAGATTACAGTATGTGGAAATCACGTGACAGGAGTCGCTTACAGGGGTCACTCGGCCATGTATTCAGCTCTGTTCTGCACCTGGCTGTCATGTGTTTTCCAGAATATAGTTCCTCACGCAGAGCTACTAGTGAGGTGGGGTGCATAGGATGCACGGTGTCTGTTTTAGTCAGTATTAGTGTTGAGCGAACAGTTCGAGCATAGTTCGGGTTCGTACCGAATTTTGGGGTGTTCGGGACACTGACCCGAACCCGAACATTTTCAAAAAAGTTTGGGTTTGGGTTCGTTGTTCGGCAATTACTTCCCGCTTTCTGAAGGGCTGCACAGCAGCCAATCAGCTAGCGTTTTACTTCTTGCCCTAAGAGCCCATCACAGCCATGCCTACTAATGGCATTGCTGTGATTGGCCAAGTGCAGCATGTGACCGAGCCTCTATTTAAGCTGGAGTCACGAAGCACCGCACGTCACACTGCTCTGATTAGTGTAGGGAGAGGACGCAGCTGCTGTTAAGGCGAGATTAGGCAGGAGAAAGTCAGCAAAAGCACCTAATGAAGTGATCGATCTACAGCTGTGAATGATTGAACTTCTGCTAGTTACTTGCTCACTGGTTTTTAGGCTGCACAGAGCATTTTTCTGTCACTAATTTTCTGGGGTGATTGGCGGCCATTTTGTGACTTGTGGTGCACCAGAACAAGCTGCCACCAAGTCCATCAATCCATTAATACTAGTATTTTTTTGCTATATCCTACATCAGGGGCTTGGCTGTGCTAATTGTCACCCCTAGAAACTCAGGATAGCAATTTCTATATTTTATTAAGGGGTTAAATACAATTGCCCAAATACCAATCCCCTAAATCTGGTGTTCCAGCTTTGGCTAGCCAAGTATAATACTGTCTGCTGTCTGGCAAAGGATAGATTATTTTCTGTGGTAAAATTCAATTGCCAAAATAGCAATACCATAAATCTGTGGTTTCAGCTGTGGCTGGCCAAGTTTCATAGTGTCCTGCAAATTATATATTTTGTTCTGGGGTAAAATTAAATTGCCAAAATAGCAATACCATAAATCAGTGGTTTCAGCTGTGGCTGGCCAAGTTTCATAGTGTCCCCAGAAACATATATTTTGTTCTGGGGTGAAATTCAATTGCCAAAATAGCAATACCATAAATCAGTGGTTTCAGCTGTGGCTGGCCAAGTTTCATAGTGTCCTGCAAATTATATATTTCGTTCTGGGGTGAAATTCAATTGCCAAAATAGCAATACCCTGAATCTGGTGTCCCAGCTGTTGCAGGCCAAGTGTTAATCTGTCCGTAAAAGGGTATATTTTGTTCTGGGGTGAAATTCAATTGCCAAAATAGCAATACCCTGAATCTGGTGTTCCAGCTGTTGCAGGCCTAGTTTAAATCTGTCCGTAACAGGGTATATTTTGCTCTGGGGGGAAATTCAATTGCCAAAATAGCAATACCATAAATCAGTGGTTTCAGCTTTGGCTGGCAAAGTATAATAGTGTCCGCCAAAACATATATTTTGTTCTGGGGTGAAATTCAATTGCTAAAATATCAATACCCTGAATCTGGTGTCCCAGCTGTTGCAGGCCAAGGGTTAATCTGTACGTAAAAGGGTATATTTTGTTCTGGGGTGAATTTCAATTGCCAAAATAGCAATACCCTGAATCTGGTGTCCCAGCTGTTGCAGGCCAAGTGTTAATCTGTCCATAAAAGGGTATATTTTGTTCTGGGGTGAAATTCAATTGCCAAAATAGTAATACCCTGAATCTGGTGTTCCAGCTGTTGCAGGCCTAGTTTAAATCTGTCCGTAACAGGGTATATTTTGTTCTGGGGTCAAATTCAATTGCCAAAATAGCAATACTATAAATCAGTGGTTTCAGCTGTGGCTGGCCAAGTTTCATAGTGTCCTGCAAATTATATATTTTGTTCTGGGGTGAAATTCAATTGCCAAAATAGCAATACCATAAATCAGTGGTTTCAGCTGTGGCTGGCCAAGTATTAATCTGTCCGTAAAAGGGTATATTTTGTTCTGTGGTGAAATTCAATTGCCAAAATAGCAATACCCTGAATCTGGTGTTCCGAGCTGTTGCAGGCCAAGTGTAAATCTGTCCATAAAAGGATACCTTTCATCCAGAGCCTAAATACTAAAAGAGATATTCCCCTAAATCAGTGGTTACTGCTGTGCCTGGATTAGTGTAATACGCTACATAAATAAATAGGCAGATAGTGTTAGGTGCCTTTAAAAAAAAGGCCTGAATTTGAAATCAATACATTGGGCCAAATATTTTTTTTCTTATTGTGGTGCTTGGCGAACGGTAACAATGAGGAAAACATCTAGTAAGGGACACGGACGCGGTCGTGGTGGTGTTAGTGTACCCTCTGGTGCTGGGAGAGGACGTGGCCATTCTGCCACAGCCACACGTCCTAGTGAACCATAACCTCAGTGAACCATAACCTGCCGCCCACCAAACAGAGGATGTGCCACCGACACCACCACCTGCGTCACCAAGCATCTCCACCATGTCACACGGCAGCGTTCAGCTCCCCATCTCACAAACCTTGGAGAGAAAGCGTAAATTCCCACCTAGCCACCCTCGAGCCTTGGGCCTGAAGGCCAGCATTTCTAAACTACTGGCCTTTGAAATGCTGTCATTAAGGCTGGTGGACACAGACAGCTTCAAACAGCTGATGTCCATGGCTGTCCCACAGTATGTTGTTCCCAGCCGCCACTACTTCTCCAAGACAGCCGTGCCTTCCCTGCACAACCAAGTATCCGATAAAATTAAGTGTGCACTGCGCAACGCCATCTGTGGCAAGGTCCACCTAACCACAGATACGTGGACCAGTAAGCACGGCCAGGGACGCTATATCTCCCTAACAGCACACTGGGTAAATGAAGTGGCGGCTGGGCCCCAGGCGGAGAGTTCCTTGGCGCACGTCCTTCCGCCGCCAAGGATCACAGGGCATCATTCTTTGCCTCCTGTAGCCTCCTCCTCCTACTTGGCTTTCTCCTCCTCTGCTTCCACCAGCTCATCCAGTCAGCCACACACCTTCACCACCAACTTCAGCACAGCCCGGGGTAAATGTCAGCAGGCCATTCTGAAACTCATATGTTTGGGGGACAGGCCCCACTCCACGCAGGAGTTGTGGCAGGGTATTGAACAACAGACCGACGAGTGGTTTCTGCCGGTGGGCCTCAAGCCCGGCCTCGTGGTGTGCGATAATGGGCGAAATTTAGTCGCATCTCTGAGACTAGCCGGTTTAATGGACATCCCTTGCCTGGCGCATGTGCTGAATTTGGTGGCGCAGAAGTTCATTCACAACTACCCCGACATGTCAGAGCTGCTGCATAAAGTGAGGGCCGTCTGTGCGCGCTTCCAAAGTTCACATCCTGCCGCTGCTTGCCTGTCTGCGCTACAGCTGAACTTCGGCCTTCCCGCTCACCGCCTCATATGCGACGTGCCCACCAGGGGGAACTCCACCTTGCACATGCTGGAGAGACTGTGCGAGCAGCAGCAGACCAGAGTGGAGTTTCAGCTGCAGCACGCAGGCGTCAGTCGCACTGCGGAACAGCACCACTTCATCACCAATGATTGAGCCTCCATGCGAGACCTGTGTGCCCTGTTGCGCTGTTTCGAGTACTCCACCAAAATGGTCATTGGTGATGACACCATTATCAGCGTTACAATACCATTTCTATGTCTCCTTGAGAAAACGCTTAGGGCCATGATGAAAGAAGAGGTGGTTCAGGAGGAGGAGGAGGATGAGGGGTCATTTTTACCACTTTCAGGCCAGTCTGTTAGATGTGGCTCAGAGGGAGTTTTTTTTGCAACAGCAGAGGCCAGGTACAAATGTGGCCAGCCAGGGCCCACTACTGGAGGACGAGGAGGATGAGGAGGAGGTGGAAGAGGATGAGGATGAAGCAGGTTCACAGCGGGGTGGCACCCGACACAGCTCAGGCCCATCACTGGTGCGTGGCTGGGGGGATACGGAGGATGATGACGATACGCCTCCCACAGAGGACAGCTTGTCCTTACCTCTGGGGAGCCTGGCACACATGAGCGACTACATGCTGCAGTGCCTGCGCAACGACAGCAGAGTTGCCCACATTTTAACGTGTGCGGACTACTGGGTTGCCACCCTGCTGGATCCCCGTTACAAAGACAATGTGCCCACCTTACTTCCTGCACTGGAGCGTGATAGAAGATGTGCGAGTACAAGCGCACGCTGGTAGACGCGCTCCTGAGAGCATTCCCAAATGTCACAGGGGAACAGGTGGAAGCCCAAGGCGAAGGCAGAGGAGGGGCAAGAGGTCGCCAACGCAGCTGTGTCACGGCCAGCTCCTCTGAGGGCAGGGTTAGCATGGCAGAAATGTGGAAAAGTTTTGTCTCCACGCCACAGCTAACTGCACCACCACCTGATACGGAACGTGTTAGCAGGAGGCAGCATTTCATTAACATGGTTGAACAGTACGTCTGCACACCCCTCCACGTACTGACTGATGGTTCGGCCCCATTCAACTTCTGGGTCTCCAAATTGTCCACGTCGCCAGAGTTAGCATTTTATGCCTTGGAGGTGCTGGCCTGCCCGGCGGCCAGCGTTTTGTCTGAGCGTGTATTCAGCACGGCAGGGGGCGTCATTAATGACAAACGCAGCCGCCTGTCCACAGCCAACGTGGACAAGCTGACGTTCATAAAAATGAACCAGGCATGGATCCCACAGGACCTGTGCCTCCCTTGTGCAGAATAGACATTTATAACTGCCTCCCCCTCAACCATGTATTCTTGTACTCCGGGGCACTTCTTTATTGAATCCTCATTGTTTTAACTTTACCATGATCTTGCGGTGCAACCCAAAGTTGAATGAACCTCTCCTCTGTCTGGGTGCTGGGGCCGAAATAACTGAAAGTGGCCTTCTCCAGTGGTGGGTGATATGACAACATATTTCTTGCAGTGGGACCTGTATCCTCGGACTGGGTGCTGGGCCGAAATAACTGAAAGTGGCCTTCTCCAGTGGTGGGTGATATGACGCATGATTCCTTGCTGTGGGACCTGTATCCTCTGTCTGGGTGCTGGGGCCGAAATAACTGAAAGTGGCCTTCTCCAGTGATGGGTGATATGACGCATGATTCCTTGCTCTGGGACCTGTATCCTCGGTCTGGGTGCTGGGCCGAAATAACTGAAAGGGGCCTTCTCCAATGGTGTGTGATATGACGCATGATTCCTTGCTGTGGGACCTCTCTCCTCTGTCTGGGTGCTGGGGCCGAAATAACTGAAAGTGGCCTTCTCCAGTGGTGGGTGATATGACGCATGATTTTTTGCTGTGGGACCTCTCTCCTCTGTCTGGGTGCTGGGTCCGAAATAACTGAAAGTGGCCTTCTCCAGTGGTGGGTGATATGACGCATGATTCCTTGCTGTGGGACCTCTCTCCTCTGTCTGGGTGCTGGGGCCGAAATAACTGAAAGTGGCCTTCTCCAGTGGTGGGTGATATGACACATGATTCCTTGCAGTGGGACCTGTATCCTCTGTCTGGGTGCTGGGGCCGAAATAACTGAAAGTGGCCTTCTCCAGTGGTGGGTGATAAGACGCATGATTCCTTGCAGCGGGACCTGTATCCTCGGTCTGGGTGCTGGGCCGAAATAACTGAAAGTGGCCTTCTCCAGTGGTGGGTGATATGATGCATGATTCCTTGCTTTGGGACCTGTATCCTCTGTCTGGGTGCTGGGTCCGAAATAACTGAAAGTGGCCTTCTCCAGTGGTGGGTGATATGACACATGATTCCTTGCAGTGGGACCTATATCCTCGGTCTGGGTGCTGGGCCGAAATAACTGAAAGTGGCCTTCTCCAGTGGTGGGTGATATGACGCATGATTACTTGCTGTGGGACCTCTCTCCTCTGTCTGGGTGCTGGGGCCGAAATAACTGAAAGTGGCCTTCTCCAGTGCCTAAAAGTTCGGGTCCCCATTGACTTCAATGGGATTCGGGTTCGGGTCGAGTTCGGATCCCAAACCCGAACATTTTCGGGAAGTTCGGCCGAACTTCCCGAACCCGAACTTCCAGGTGTTCGCTCATCTCTAGTCAGTATCTCTTCCCGCACTATTACGGTATGCACTCACCTCTGCCCCTCACTCTGATCTGCTGGCTGGGTTCCACAGACACGCATAGTTGTGGCTCTGGCGCCCTCTATGTGGCCACAGCTGGGAGCGTGGGGCAGAGTGTGAGTTCAGGCTCCAGTGTTAGTTTTCAAAAAAAAAAAAAAAAAAACATATGTGTGTTTAGTTTATATGTATATGTGTATATATATATGTATATATAGATATATATATATATATATATATATATCTCCATATTTATCTCTCCAGGATCAAGTGTTTATATATGCCTTAATGTTCAGGCGATTTCTGACTTTCCATGTGGGATCACTTTCTCAGGCATTGGTATGGTATTTCTCTTTTATTCCAGAGGAATACAGTAATTCTCCTAGTTTACTGAGGACACGTCGAACTCAGGTTTTGCTGCCATTTTTGGCCCCCCACTGGCTAGCTGATGGGTGGCTGAGTGAGGTTGGTTGATCCCAGGTTCCACAGATTTCAGCGTTGTTTGAACTTTATCCTATAATGGCAACTGTGCATGCAGGGGGTCGGCATGGGCTGGTTACATGGTGTATGTTTAAATCAATGTTGCGGTCATGAATATTTGATTAACGGCTAGGTCCTACTGATATCTTTTGTTAGGCGTCAGGTGCTTCACTCGTTACTACACCAAATTCATTACACACGTTCGTGTACTCGAATCCAAAATATATCAGCCGTTGCCCTGTCCCGAGCTAATTCTCTTTCACAAGTTTCCCAAAGCGGACGTCTAAGGTGCCACAATGCCTCGGTACGCTTCACTACTTCTGATCCAATTACCCCGGCTGCAGCTCGCTCGTTGGTAGCCAAATCGCAATTGGAGGTTGTAATAAAGCTCTTTGATCAAGTTTGTTGTCCTTTTGGCTCCCTTCAGGCATTCCTTCAGCGTTGCGGTTCCAGCATAATTCTAACCGCTTTTAGGTATCCTGTAGGTAGGGGTCATTCCTTCATGTTTAGCCCCGACCACAAGTTTTAAGGACGGTTTATTGGCCTGTATTTGTGGGATGGGCGATGATGACTATATCTGGCCGGGCGTCCCCTCCCACAGTGAACGTCGTTTCCAACGTACCCACCCTTACTTTCACTATCTCACACCAGTGGATGCCCCCCTTCAGGCGTCCCTTCAGCGTCGCGGTTCCGGCATAATTCTAACCACTTTTAGGTATCCAGTAGGTAGGGGTCATTCCTTCATGTTTAGACCAGACCACAAATATATAAATGAATTTCTGTCTAGACGTCTAGACGTCTGTCTGTCTGTCTAGATGTTCTTTATGTGCGACCAAACGACTGGACTAATCTTCACCAAATTTGGCACACGGGTACATCAGGTGTCCGGGAAGGTTTTAGACCGGGTCTCAGCTCTCTAGGATGTAGCGTTCCTGAGATAATCTTAAAAAATGACCTGTATTAGCCAGTACAATCCTTCAAGTCTTTCTATTTATATCCAAACTGCCATCCACCTGGTCACATGTCCCTTATCAGCCAATAGAAGCTTGCAGGTCCTATTTCAGGTTGCCATAACAAATGATCACAGGTTTTAATAGTTTGCAGGTCCTTGAATATTCAGTCATATGATGTATGACGGCACAACTGCACTGCTACATGCATGGGGGGCAGGGGCCACTATTAAAGGGGTGGGCATTGTGGGGTTCACTGTTATTAAAGGGGAGGGCACTGTGAAGTTTCACTGGTATTAAAGGAGCAAACGTTGTTAAACCTTTAGTTGTTTCACAAGAGTTATTTTCAAATGGGGATGAAATATCAGAATTGCAATTTTTTGGCAAATTTTCCATTTTAATCCATTTTGTTCAGTAACTAAGCAAGGGTTAACAGCCAAACAAAACCCAACATGTATTGCCCTGATTCTGTAGTCAGCAGAAACACCCCATATATGGTCGTAAACTACTGTATGGCTACACAGCAGGGCGTAGAGGGAAAGGAGTGCCGTGTGGTTTTTGGAAGGCAGATTTTGCTGGACTGGTTTATCTACACCATGTCCCATTTGAAGCCCCCCTGATGCCCCCCTGGGGTAGAAACTCCATAAAAGTGAACCCATTTTGGAAACTACAGGATAAGGAGGCAGTTTTCTTGGGACTATTTTTAGGGTACATATGATTTTTGGTTGCTCTATATTACACTTTTTTTGAGGCAAAATAACAAAAAAATAGAAATTCTGAAATTTCATCTCCATTTGCCAATAACTCTTGTGGAACTCCTAAAGGGTTAATAAAGTTTGTAAAATCAGTTTTACCTTGAGGGGTGTAGTTTCTTAGATGGAGTCACTGTTAAAGCTTGCTATGTTACTGGAAAAATTGATTAAAATGGTAAATTTGCAAAAAAATAGCTGTTTTGGGACCGTTTTTATTTTTTGTTATTTACATCGTTGATCTGACAGGTTAGATCGTGTGCTATTTCTGTAGAGCAGGTTGTTACGGACACGACAATACCAAGTATGACTACTTTTTGGGGGGTTTTTGTTTCAGTTTTACATAATAAAGCATTTTTGAAAAAAATGATTTTTTAGTGTCTCCACATTCTGAAAGTCATATTTAATTTTTATTTTTTGGGTGACTGTCTTATGTAGGGGCTCATTTTATGAGATGTCAGTTTGATTGGCACTTTCCCCCTATCGTCCTCCGGCAGCACATAATGGGTTAAGCTAGTCATCTCTTGCTTCCAGGACCGCCCACCTAGCAAAACACAACCAATCAAAGGTTAATTGCCTAATAGACTACCCTACAAAAGGGTCCTGCTCCCTTGCATACACGTGTTTTTTATTTGTCCTCTCTGTAGGAGAAGAGCCCACCTTAACATTCTGGATGGCCCTTATACCTTGTTTCAAGGTTTGGATATCGGGCCTAGAGTGGTGACAGCCATGGTTGTTCCCTGGCTCCACTCTTATCCACTCCGGCGCGATAGCTGAGCCCGTGCCTGGCTCCAGCTACGGGGTTGATCGCGGATGTGTGCGTGTCCATACCGGAAGTCGGGGCCGTCACTTCCGGTTTCTGTGGAACGCATAATGGAACGCACGCGCAGAGCTCTGACGTCACGCCTGCGCCCCCGCTCCCCCGTTCGCGCCAAACAGCGCATTAAGTTAAGTATTTAAGGAGTGGATGGTGAGGAGCTCGGTGCCCTTTGTACTTGGCAGCCGAGCTCCTGCATTGTAAAGGTATTTTCAGTGTCTGATATGGGGTCCCTTGGTGCGATCCTATATGATTATTTTACTGATGTGCCTTTTGCTCTCCAACCTTTTTTAGATGTCCTCATCATCTGGCAAAGTAGAAAAAAGGCTCAGGAAATCCAGACACAGGATGTGCGAGGGGTGTGAACAACCCCTGCCTGATGATTTTGAGCAAGACCTCTGCTTTAGGTGTCACAGTGACGCCCAGACTTCTCCACCTCAGAAGAAGCAAAGACTGCGGTCTCCTCTGTGTGTGTCCTGCCTGTCTCAATTACCGGCGGACTATCCATCTACTATATGTGAAAAATGTGCGCAGCCTGAAGAAGAGTCTGATACAGAAACTAAGAAAATGATGGCCCTGTTTAGAGCATTCCTGAAGAAATCAAAAAAGGGAAAATCTAGGAAACAGTATTTGTCTCCCTCTTCATCTGACGTATCCTCTCGATCAGAGGGTGAAGTATCATCAGACCCTGAGGCGGCCATTGTGGAGGATAACTTTTTATTTAACAGAAAGGATGCAAACCTGTTAATAAAAGAGGTCAAAAGCATTATGGAGTCCAGTGAGGACAAGCCAGGCTCCCGTGAGGAGGAGGATTTGTTTTATTTCCCAAAGAAAAAAGCGCCGGTGTTTCCAAGTCATCCCGTCCTGGAAACCATCATGTATAAAGAATGGCAGCAGCCAGTTTCCAAAGTTAATTTGGGCACGAGATTTAAAAACATCTACAAGACCGATCCAGCAGAATCAACAAGTTGGGAAGCTCCGGCCAAGGTGGATGCAGCCGTCACCAGACTAGCCAAAAAATCCTTCTTCCCTGCGGATGACTCCGCATTGCTAAAAGAGCCAATGGATAAGAAAGCTGATGGCCTCTTGAAAAGATCTCATTCCAAGAGACAGATTCCTACTCAACAAGGGAGAAGATCCTCTAGTTCTGCAATTACTGCAAGAATTCTGGGAAAAAGGCGCTCTGGAACCTGTTCCAAGTCACCAAGAATTCACAGGAGTGTACTCCAGAGTATTCTGCGTCCCAAAATCAGACGGGAAAAATCGACTAGTAATAGACCTTCGATTTGTGAATCTGTTCATGAAGAAAATCAGCTTCAGAATGGAAACTATCAGATCAATAACAGCAGTCCTCAGGAAGGGCCAGTTCATGTCCTCCCTGGACTTGAAGGACGCATATCTACATATACCCATCCATCCAGAATCAAGAAAATTCCTGAGGGTAGCAGTCCAGAAAGGGAAACGAATGTTACATTTCCAGTTCAAGTGTCTTCCGTTTGGCCTGTGCTCCGCGCCAAGAGTATTCACCAAGACCGTCATTACCATTGTGTCACATCTCAGGTTGCAGGGAATTCAAATTTTCCCTTATTTGGATGACTGGCTTCTAGCGGCAGAATCAAGAGGAGTTCTTCAGCATCATCTGGAGGAGACGATGAAGACCCTTCAGACCGTCGGGTTCCTCATAAACTGGAAAAAGTCAAGTCTGTCCCCAGCAACGTCCAAGAAGTTTCTAGGTCTCCAAATAGATACGATAGCAATGAAATTGTTCTTACCTGCCCCCAAAGTCGCAGCTTTGAAAAAAGAAGTCAGGACTCTGATGTCACTACACATGCCGTCCATACGCAGGGTCATGAAGACACTGGGTCATCTGACTGCAGCCTCCGATGCGGTGCCCTGGGCAAGTATCCATACCAGGGACCTCCAGCACGACTGTCTCCTTGCATCGCGTCACAGCAGTCACAGACTTGGGGCAAGAATGAAATTGAAGAGTTCGACGGTACAGAGTCTTATGTGGTGGTGCCAGACCAGCAATCTGATCAGAGGAAAGAAATTCCAATTCATCTCACCCACCGTCATCACTACGGATGCGTCAGGCCAAGGTTGGGGCGCTCATCTCCTGAACCATTGGGTGCAAGGACGCTGGTCCGTCAAAGACAAGGCACAATCATCCAATTACAAGGAATTGAAAGCGGTCTTTCTAGCTCTCCTCCGTTTCAGGTTCCATGTAGAGGGGAAGTCAGTCCTAGTAAGGTCGGACAACCTGGTCTCGGTGTTCTATCTGAACAAGCAGGGGGGTACGAGGAGCACTCTCCTTCTCAACCTCTGCAAGAAGATCTTCGCATGGGCAGAATTACACCTGCAGGAGCTAAGAGCCGTGCATATCAGGGGCTGCTCGAATACTCGAGCGGATCTCCTGAGCAGGAAGGAAATAAGTCACGCGGAGTGGGAACTAAATTCTTCTGTGTTCCGGGACATCACGAACAAGTGGGGGTGCCCAATATGGGACCTCATGGCCTCCGCAGAGAACAAGAAGCTGAACAAATTCTGCTCCCTCAGGTCCACGGACAAACCGACGATAGTGGACGCATTTTCAATCACTTGGGAGAGCCTCTCGGCGTACATATTTCCACCAGTTCCGCTGATTCCACGGGTCCTAAGGAAGATTGTAGAGGAGAAACCTCAACTGGTGATTCTAATAGCTCCTTTCTGGCCACGCAGATCCTGGTTCCCCCTCTTACTCCATCTGTCCAGAGGGGAATTCTGGAAACTACCTCTTCATCCGGATATTCTGTTGCAGAACGGCCTCTATCACCAGTGCCTAGAACGTCTGCATCTGACAGCGTGGAGACTGAGAGATCGAAATTAAGAAAAGAAGGACTCTCTGACACTGTAATCAGCACCCTGCTGGCCTCCCGTAAAGCTACCACCAACGCGAAATATGCGAAGATCTGGAACAAGTTTGTTTCCTGGATGTCCGAAGCTGGACACGAACAGATACAGATATCCTCAATCTTACACTTCCTGCAGGATGGGTTGGAGAAAGGTCTTAAGCCGAATACCCTACGTGCTCATATGACGGCCATCAACTCCATGACAGGGAATGCGTTTCTCCATCATCCCCTCATCTTTAGATTTTTTAAAGCTGTAAAAAGACTGAAGCCTGTCCATAGAGAGCCTATGCCGGTGTGGGATCTTTCCCTGGTTCTGAGAAGATTAACTTCGGCACCATTTGAGCCTTTACAGGAAGTGGATCTCAAGTGGCTGTCATACAAAGCCCTTTTTCTGACAGCCATAACATCAGCGAAAAGGTTGGGGGAATTGCAAGCCCTATCCTCCAGGCTCCCGTATATTCGTTTTCTCCCTGATGGGGTGCTATTAAGAACGGTACCTACCTTTCTACCTAAGATCCCGTCTGCAGCCAATAAAAATAGGGAAACTTTCCTTCCGGTGTTCTCTCCTGATCCGGTGGATGAAGAACAAGCCAGGTTTCACACCTTGGATGTCAAAAGGGCATTACAAATATATCTAGAAAGAACCAGAGACTTCAGGAAATCAGAAAACCTGTTCATCCTGTTCGCTGGCCCCAGAAAAGGCCGTGTTCCATCAAGGGATTCTATAGCCAGATGGGTGAAGTCAACCATCATAGAAGCTTATGTTTTGGAAGATTTGCCTCCACCGTCGCCCTTGAAAGCACACTCGACGAGAGCGGCAGCAACGTCATGGGCTGAAGCAGCCCAAGTTCCTATCGAGGACATCTGTAATGCAGCCTCCTGGTCCTCATCGCTTACGTTTGGAAAGCATTACCACCTAGATGTCAATGCCAGGAGCTCAGCCTTCACCAAATGACATATGCACCCAAAGAAAGGAAAAATACGTACCTGGTATTTTACTTTCCTTGAGTCCGGAGGCAGCACAACGATACCCTCCCTAATAAATTCATATCCTTGCATATTTCTGTCTCAATCTATTTTATTTAACACGTGTATGCAAGGGAGCAGGACCCTTTTGTAGGGTAGTCTATTAGGCAATTAACCTTTGATTGGTTGTGTTTTGCTAGGTGGGCGGTCCTGGAAGCAAGAGATGACTAGCTTAACCCATTATGTGCTGCCTCCGGACTCAAGGAAAGTAAAATACCAGGTACGTATTTTTCCTATCTTTGGGTGCATATGTCATTTTGGTCGCTTACTATTACACTTTTTGTGATGTAAGGTGACAAAAATGGCGCTATGTAGGGGCTCATTTTTTGCAGGATGAGATAGCGGTTTGATTGTACTATTTTGGGAGGCATACACCTTTTTGATTGCTTGGTATTACACATTTTGTGATGTAAGGTGACAAAAAATGGCTTTTTTTTTTGTTTTATTTTTATGGTGTTCACCTGTGGGGTTAGGTCATGTGATACTCTTATAGAGCAGGTTTTTAAGGGTGCGGCAATACCTAATATGTGTAGTGTATTTTATTTTTTTAATTTTTATTCATTGATAAATGTGTATTTTTATTTACCCAGACCCATTTGGTTCTTGAAGATCCAGTGCGTCTGATGTCTGTATAATACAGTACAGTACACTATATAGTGTACTGCACTGTATTTTTTACTTTACACAGTCTGTTCAGACTTCTGCCTTTAGCAGAAGTCTGATCAGAGTTACCATTACCATGGCAAGCAGGACGCCTGTGAAGGTGTCCTGTTGCCATGGTAACCATCACCCACTGCCAGAACAGAGCAGCGGGTGATAGGGAGAGAGAGGGGCCCCCTCCCTCTGTGATCCCAGCCTGTCGGGTGGCTGCAAAGGCACAGCAGCCCCCGATGGGAGAGGGAGGGAGTTCCCTCCCTGTTAACTCCTTCCATACAGCGGGCTGTACGGACTGCGACATGGAAGGGGTTAAATGGCTGACATCACAGCACAGATGTCAGCCGTTTATACTAGAGCAGTGGTGGCAAACTTATTAGTTAACTGAGCCAAATATAAACAAAACAGCGATTTTTAATTTTTTCTGAGAGCCAAATTTTTTAAACGTAAACTATATAGGAATGTACATTGTTATTAACTTAATAAGGGTATTCCTAACCATCTGAACATACCTTTCTCAATCCTCGACACTACATCTTTCACTCCACAACGTTTCACCCTATAACACGCACGTAGGTTTTAGAGGAGGACAATATGAAAAAAAAAATTTCATTACACCTCAGGTCAAACCACTAATCAACTCAGACCTCAAAGTAAATGACCCCCAATCAGACCTCAGATAAGAGCTCCATGCCTCTCATCATCCCCATTATCATCCATGATGCCTCTTATCAACCCTGTTATTATTCATGATGCCTCTCATCATCCTCATTATCTTCAATGATGCCTCTCATCATCCATAATGCCTCTCATATCCCCCATTATGATTCTCATCATCCCCTTTATTATCCATGATGTCTCATCATCCATGATGCCTCTCATATCCCCCATTATGATTCTCATCACCCCATTGCCTCAGATCAGCCCCAAGTTTCATAAAATAAAAAAGCACTTACTGTACCTCTCCTGCTCCTGGATGCCGCTGCTCCTCACAACATTCGCTCTGTGTTCCTCCTGCTGTCGGCTGTGCTGTGAACTGGCGCGCATAGCGTGACGTCACAGAGCGCCTCACACTGTGTGCAGCCCTGCACAGTCTACAGCCGAGGAGCGAGAAACGGTGAGTACAGAGCCTCCACCACTTCCTGGTCCTCCCCCTCCTGACGATTTTTGCCACGGGCAACAAAAATGCGATCGCACTGTACATGTGAGCCCGCACCTGGAAGAGCCAATATCAAGGGGCTAAAGAGCCAAATGTGGCTCTAGAGCCGCAGTTTGCTGACCACTGTACTAGAGTGTCAGCAATGTGCTGACACTCTGGTATACCCACTAGACCACCAATGAATATTAGAGAGGAGGCGGGCAGGGGATCGCGATCCCGCCCACCCACACCGCCCGCCTCCCGCACTGCGAAGCCGGGTCCTTCTGCTAGTTACTTATATTTCTGTGTCAGGGGTGCAGAGATGGCGGATTGCACCCATAAAAATTCGCTATAGGTCACCCACAGAATTAACAGCCAGATTATTACTTATATTTCTGTGTCAGGGGTTTGGCGGATTGCACCCACAAAAATTCGCTATCGGTCACCCACAGAATTAACAGCTAGATTATTACTTATATTTCTGTCTGGGCACAAAGATGGTGGATTGCACCCACAAAAAAATCGCTAAAGATCATCCACAGAACAAATAACCAGATGAGATTCCTTGCTACCTCTCTCCCTCACTTCAGCCGCCTGCTTCCTGTCCCTGTACTACTTAGAGCTGATGTGGGCGGTTTTACATGTGATTCAGCTTTTATAGAGGCTGGGTCACATGATGCATCGGCCAATCACAGCCATGCTATTAGTAGGCATGGCTGTGATGGCTTCTAAGTGCCCACAGCTTAAAGGCTTGTTTATTGGTTGCCCTGCAGCCTTTCAACAAGGCTTTCGAACACCGAACTCGAACGTTTACAGCAAAGTTAGGGTTCGGGTCTGGGTAACAAAAATCGTAAAGTTCGGTACGGACCCGAACTTTACAGTTCAGGTTCGCTTAACACTATTTAAGAGGCCAGATAGCAGAAATAAGGAGCTCCTGGTCTGACAGAAAATCCCAAGGGTGCTTCTAGAGCAGGGATGAGCCACCTCCGGCACTCCAGCTGTTCAGAAACTACAACTCCCAGAATGCTTGATTCACTTCTCTGGGAGTTATAAGAACAGCTGAGCATGTTTGCATGCTGGGAGTTGTAGTTTCACAGCAGCTGGAGTGCCGAAGGTTGCTGATCCCTGTTCTAGAGCATCTCAGCTGTATACAGAAAAAAGGACTCCATATTTTTAATAAAGACCAATTGAAAAAATTATATTTAGCTCAAAATGAGTACAATTCAATAATAAAAAATAATACCCCCAAAGGCGTACATAGCCTTTAAGTACTTTATGTGAATAAAAATAGATTTTATGCAAAGTACACTGAACATGCTGACGTAATATGAAGAGTGGAAAATTAATATCAGTAATGAGGAATGTGATTAATAGGTTGGAGCATTGATGATTAGAAAATGTTCACAAGTTCACATGCTGAACGGAAACATTGCATATTGGGTAGTAAAGGACGCAGCTTCGTCACCTTCAGCCTGGAGTGCTGCCTCCTGTTTGGATTATTTTTGCCTCATTCTTAGAGTATGGCATTACAACTGGATTCTTTCGTTGTCTAATCTGTGACATGCATGAGGTTTTTACCTTGATGGTTCTAAACAAGCACATTTATTTGCACATGTTCGTTCTGTAGCTTCTCCCTCCCTAACCTAGGTTTTACACAGTTGTTAGACCGCATATAGAAGATGGCAGACTACACACGCAGTCTTAGCCTGTATATGTGCTGTTACATATCCTTGTTACGCTGTATTCTTGGAAAGTTCAACACAGGTGTGTAACCGTGGTGTAAATGAAACTGAGCCCTTCAGTATCCACTTTGTCACACCAAGAATGGAACAAGATTTCAGTGAATCTGCAGTCAGAAGCTACGGTTGTCATCCTTCCCATAACCCGGCCAGGTGGTGTGGATCAGTAAATATTAAGTGTCATCTCATCTTGTGTTTTTCGTCCACCATTGAGGCGTCTCATTCTGTTACAAAGAAAAAATACAGTTCTACTGTATGGTTTGTTTCCTAGGTTACAAAGATGGAGAGACTGTTGCTAGGTAACCCCCTCCCACATTCCGTTGCTGGCAGGACTGGATCTGGGAAGCGCCTCCTTTCTGTTATTTAACTCTTTGCGTTCTTGAGAATGCAGCACCCGGTTGGTAATGGTCATAGTCTGCTTCTAGTGGTGCAGAGAGGAACTGCACTTAATGGTGACTTGTGTTGTAACGACTTCTTTCTAGATAGCATCGCTGTAGATGTGGGGACATCATTGGAGTGATAATCTGCAGGAGGAAAGATAAGCAGGACAGACGTAGTTTACCTACCTCCTTTTATAAATATAGTCTCAGCACAGCAATACTGTACAGAAATATTTCACTTGTGGGTCATCATATTGACATATGTCAGGTACTGCTACCATATAAAGGAGAGAAACCTTAAGAAAATGAAGTTTGTTTCATTGCAGTAAAATCATATATCACTTCTGTATAACTCAAGTGACAGAGAGTAATAGTGCTATAGCATTGTAGTGGAGGGGAGTCACGGAAATTACAATTAAACCCAACCCTTAAAGGGGTTGTCTCACTTCAGCAAATGGCATTTATTATGTAGAGAAAGTTAATACAAGACACTTGGTGATGTTTTGTGATTGTCCATATTGTCTCCTTTGCTGGCTGGATTCATTTTTCCATCACATTATACTCTGCTCTTTTCCATGGTTACAACCACCCTGTAATCCATCAGTGGTGGCAATGCTTGCACATTATAGGAAAAAGTGCTGGCTTCTTTAGTGACGGGGCCTGTGGGAGCTATGTACAAACACGACCACCACTGATGGATTGCATGGTGATCATGCCCATGGAAAAGAGCAGTGTATAATGCGATGGAAAAATTAATCCTGCCAGCAAAGGAAGCAATATGGATAATGAAAATACATTAGTAAGTGCCTTGTATTAACTTTCTCTACATGATAAATGCCACTTGCTGTCACAGACGTTCCTGCGACAGGTGGCAGGAGATCGGAGAGACTGGCAACACGTTGTTTAATCTGACAGGTTTCCTTGTGGATCAATAGGCTTCTGTGTTGTTTCTGGTAATATCCACACCCCTTGCCTCAGGTGTTATCTGGTAGTTCCTTGTGCTTCCATTGCTCCTTTGAAGTTAAGTATTTTCTTTCCCTCTTTGTATTTATTTTGTGTTCTGTGTGTTGCATTTCCCTGTCATTTGTATTAAGGCCTGAGGGAGACTCCTGTTCGTCCTTCCTTTTGGAGGAACAAGTTGTCTCAGTCCTGACATTAGTACCAGGCTTTTATAGGGTGAATTAGGACATCAGGTATTACTGTGTATGAACTCACCTACCTCTAGGGTCTGTTGATACTGGTAGTTAGTCAGGACTTTGATTTGGGTTTTACTAGGAGGTGTCCATCTCCTTTTCCTAGTTTCCAGGACTTATTCCCTCACCCCTTTCCCTCCTATGTTCGGTGTTGTGTTTCCCTCCCACACCCAAAATGACATTATAAATCGCCAAAACCTAAAATTTTTGCTTGTTTCAGTGCAGCTATGGATCCTATTGCTGCACTGGCCGGACAGCTGCAGGGGCTGTCTTTTGGGGTAGCTGACCTCCGCACGACTGTCTCGCAGATCCGGAGACCACAGGCTGCTGCTCTTAGTGATGGTTACCAGACCTGTCTCGAGCCTAAAGTTGCCCTCCTGGGCAGATTCTCTGTAGGAAGTGATAATTTCATTTTGTTTAGGGAGGCATGCAAATGTTATTTGGCTGCATCCACACTCATCTGGGGATGAGATTCAGAGATTTGGTGTGGTTATTTCATTGCTTAAAGGGGACGCTCAGTTAGAGTTGTTTTGGTACCAAAATTTTGATTCAGTATTGATACCATAAAAAAGTATTGCGATACTCGATACTATTCGATACCACGCAAAAAGAAATAAAAACGTAAAAAAAACCTGGCCACCAATAATGTATTTTAATACTGGGGACAGGGGGGGCACACTGCCCACTAATGTTTTAATACTGGGGACAGGGGGGCCACACTGGCCACCAATGTTTTAATACTGGGGAGGGGGGGGGGGGAGCACTGGCCACCAATGCCTAGTAACATTTCATATATAAGTGCAGGCAGAAGACACATGCTGCCGGCATCTGCCTGTGTCAGAGCGCTGCGATCTGCGGCAATTAACCCCTCAGGTGCGGCACCTGAGGGGTTAATTGCCTCTGATTGCAGTGCTCTGTCACAGGCAGATTGGCAAGCTAGACAGATTCTGGAGTGGGGTGATTACTGCATTAACAATTGTCTGAATACATCTTTTTCTGTTTTAACTACTAAGACATTACCCTCTTTTATATATAATTTTGCCAGTGTGTTTTCTGAGAGTGGATGCCAGGATTTACCTCCGCATCGGGAATATGATTGTCCTATCAGTCTTATTCCCAGAGCTAAGTTGCCAAAATCTAGGTTGTATAACCTTTCTAAACCTGAAAGACTAGCCATGAAAGAATATATTACCGAGAGTTTGGCTAAAGGACACATAAGACCTTCCAAGTCTCCAGTGGCAGCAGGGTTCTTTTTTGTTAAAAAAATGGACGGAGATCTTCGGCCATGTCTGGATTTTCGTGAACTCAATTGGATTACTGTCCGTGATCCTTACCCTCTTCCTTTGATTCCCGATTTGTTTAACTAGATTATCGGTGCCAAGGTGTTCTCCAAGTTGGATTTAAGCGGGGCATATAATCGGGTTAGGATCAAGGAAGGGGATGGATGGAATACGGCTTTTAATACACCTGAAGGGGAACTTTGAGAACCTGGTCATGCCTTCCGGGTTGACCAGTGCTCCTGCGGTTTTCCAGTATTTTGTAGATTTCATTTTTCATCACCTTGTGGGGAGGTTTGTAGTCATGTATTTGGATGACATTATAATTTATTCTCCAGACATGGAGACACATCAGGATCACGTTAGACAGGTGTTACAGATCCTGAAGGACAATAAATTAGAGAAGTGTTTTTTTTTGCTGTACACGAGGTAAAGTTTTTGGACTACCTGCTGTCATATTCAGGTTTTCGAAAAGATCCAGAGAAAGTCCGTGCTGTATTGGACTGAGATCGACCCGAAAATCTGAAGGCTCTTATGCGTTTTTTGGGGTTCACCAACTATTATCGAAAATGTATTCAGAATTATTCGACAATAGTAAAACCCAACAGACATGACTAAGAAAGGGACAGATGTCTCAGTGTGGTCTGATTCTGCGTTGTGAGCCTTTTCTGCGATAAAGGAATGCTTCTCTTCTGCCCTTATATTGGTGCAGCCGGATTTATCACAATCTTTCATTGTGGAAGTGGACGAGTCCGAGGTGGGTGTAGGAGCAGTTTTATCACCTGGTAAATGGCTACCATGTGCCTTTTTCGCTAAAAAAAAAACTCTCTTCCGCCGAGAGAAATTATGATGTGGGTAAAAGAGAGTTACTGGCTATTAAGTTGACTTTTGAGAAATGGCGTCATTGGAAGGGGCGATTCATCCGATCACGGTGTTCACAGATCACAAAAACCTGGCTTACCTGGAGTTGGCTAAACGACTGAACTCGGGAGAAGCCAGATGGTCTTTGTTTTTCACCAGATTCAATTTCATTATCACCTATCGTCCTGGGGTTAAAAACGTCAAGGCAGATGCCTTGTCATGTAGTTTTCCTGGAGGTGGTGATTAAGAAAATCCTAGTCCTATACTGTCGGAAGGGGTTCTGATATCTGCTCTTTACCCTGACCTAGAGGTAAAGGTGTTAGAGGCCCAGGGAGACACACTAGATTCTTCCTGTTTGTGCCATCGGAATTTAGTCACAAGGTGTTTGAGGAGCATCACTGTACAGTTCTTACAGGACATCCAGGGAGTAGATCCGCTGCTGACCTCTTCTCTCATAGATTGTGGTGGCTGGGGTTGCGTAAGTGTGTTGACCACGAACTCACTTATCCATGGATTTTATCACTGATCTACCTAATTTTTTAGGAAAGACAGTTGTTCTGGTGGTAATTGATTGCTTTAGTAAAATGGTGCACTTTATAATGTTGCTGGGCTTACCTAATGCTAAAACACTTGCACAAGTATTTGTTGACAGCATTGTGAAACTCCATGGCATTCCCTCTGACGTGGTCTCGGATCATGGAACTCAGTTTGTTTCCAGATTCTGGAAGGCATCCTGTACTCGACTGGGGGTACAACTGTCCTTTTCTTTGGCTTTTCATCCTGAGTTGAACAGACAGATGGCGCACACAAATCAGAGTCTGGAGACTTACTTGAGTTGTTTTGTCAGTGAGAACCAGGAGGAATGGTCTTCATTTTTGTCTTTGGCAGAGTTTGCCATAAACAATCGTAGACAGGAGTCCACTGGTAAGTTGCAGTTTTTTGGGGCATATGGGTTTCACCCGCAGTTTGGCACATTTTCTGGTTCTGATACTTCTGATATCTATATGGCGGAAAATTCAAAATAACTTGATGAATATGGGCAACAAGTATAAACGTGTGGCTGACAGGAAACGTATGAATGGTCCAAACCTAAGAGTGCGTAATTCTGTGTGGCTGTCCACAAGAAACATTAAGTTGAAATTACCTTCTTGGAAGTTGGTTCCAAGGTTTATTGGTCCATATAAGATCCGGCCATTATTAATCCTGTAGCTTTTCGTCTTGAACTTCCTCAGGCCCTGAAAATTTATAATGTGTTTTATAAATCGTTGTTGAAGAGATATGTTGAGCCTTTTGAGCAGTCTTCCTTGCCACCTGCTCCTGTCATGGTGGACGGTAGTTTGGCATTTCAGATAATTGACTCTCGAGTTCTCCGTAGATCTCTTCAGTATCTTGTTCACTGGAAGGGTTATGGACCAGAGGAAAGGATGTGGGTACTGGTACTGGTACATGAATGCCAGTCATTTGGTGAAAGCTTTTCACTGGTCTCACCTTGATAAGGTCGGTCCTGGGTGCCCGGAGGTCACCCGTAGAAGGGGGGTACTTTCAGAGACGTTCCCGCGACAGGTGGCAGGAGATTGGTGAGACTGGTAACTCATGGTTTGATCTGACAGGTTTCCTTGTGGATCAATAGGCATCTGTGTTGTTTCTGGTAATGGCCACACCCTTTGCCTAGGTGTTTCTTATGTGGTCTTTTACCCTTCCTTATTTATATTTGCATTTCCCACTATGCTGTGCGGTTTATAGCTTTAGTTTCAGTTGTGGATTGCTCTTATGTGGATCTCGGCGTAGTTTCTGGTGCTTCCATTGCTTCTTTGAAGTTTTTTCTTTCCCTCTTTGTATTTTGTTTGTGTTCTGTGTGTTGCATTTCCCTGTCTTTTGTATTAAGGCCTCAGGGAAACTCCTGTTCGTCCTTCTTTTTGGAGGAACAGGTTGTCTCAGTCCTGATGTTAGTACCAAGGTCCTGTAGGGTGAATTAGGACATTAGGTACTCCTGTGTATGAACTCACCTAGTTCTGTGGTCTGTTCATACTGGTAGTTAGTCAGGACTTTGATTAGGGTTTTACTAGGAGGTGTCCATCTTCTTTTCCTAGTTTCCACGCATTATTCCCTCACCCCTTTCCCTCCTATGTTCGGTGTGGCGTTTCCCTCCAACACCTGAACTTGACACTTGCTAAAGTGACACAACCTCTTTAAAGGGTTTCTGTCACTAGCTTTTGGCCTCATAAGCTGTCTGACATTAGCTATGGGCCAATGTGAGACCAACCTAATAATGTAAATCAAATGCCCCTCTGACCTGTCAAAACGCTAAAAAACTATTTTATATCATATGCAAATTAGCCTCTAGGTGTAGGGAGGGCGTTGCCCCTGCTCCTAGAAGCTCCATGTTCCCACCTGCGGCCACACCCCTCTTCTTCTGATTGACAGTGCCGGGCAGCGCAGCTCCCCTGCCTCCGGCACTGTCTCTATGCCAAAATCCCATGCCTGCGCCGTCCCCTTGTGTATTCGGCGCAGGCGTAGTGAGCTGAGGATGGCAGGCACCAGCGTCCTCAGCTCACTGTGGCTACGCCGAATACACAAGCGGATGGCGCAGGCGCGGGATTTCGTCATGAAGACCGTGCCAGAGGCAGGAGGGCTTTTTTAGCATTATGACAGGTCAGAGGGGCATTTGATTTACATTATTAGGTTGGTCTGACATGTGAGGAGGTGATAAGAATGAGGTTAAAGTGGTTTTCCAAGATAATTAATAATCTTCAGGAACTCCAACAATGTCTTAAAGAAACATTATATGCGTACAGCTGAGGCCAGTGATTGGCTGCAGTGTTCACGTACCATATCCAAGAATGTTACCGCTGCTGTTTGAAAGGAAACATTGGTGGGAGAACGGGACCAGCGCCACAGAGAACAGCAATGGAGAAATGGGTGACTGTTATATACAGTCATTTTTTTAAGACATTGTAGTGTGACATTTTGTTATACAAAACATATACACCCACAAACATATAGTGTACAGTGGCTTACCTATTAGAAAGCAGCTGGTACACTTACCATGACACCATTATAGCAGCTACCGTATACAAATTCTAATTGGGTTTGATACTAGCTACATAGATCCATATGCAATTAGTACCACTAGATAAGAGCAAATCAAAGTTGACGAAGTGGAATTCGATCCGAATTTTGGGAATTATTTGATTCGCACATAATCCGAATTTCCTCACGCTTCGTGGTAACGAATCATATATTTTCCTAAAAATGGCTGCTGCATGTGTGAGGACATGGAGCAAGGAACTCTGGGATGGCGGGATCACCCATAATGCGATGCATGCAGCCAATCAGCCAAGAAAAAACTTCATTGTGCTAAAAAAACGATTAGCAAGTGCAGGGAAAGATTATTCAAGGTGTAGGGAAAGGTTAGAGAGGAATCATTTTACAGCATTTATGGTGAACAGGGTTCAGTAGGGAAGTTACAGCCTGGGTAATAGGAACAATCCTATTACACCTTGCTGCACTGACTGGCGATCCAAATTGCCATTATAAAACTCTGTAATTCCAGCAAACCGTTCTTGTTATTGGGGTGCAAATGCTGTTTGATACAGCCATTAACAGGGTTTATTACAAGGAAATATTTCTATGTCTTATTTGCCCTTGTGTGTTGCAGTTATATATTCTAAAGCATTTTTTGGCTTGTATTAGTGGGGAAAAAAGGGCTTATTAGCCATTATGTGGTGAAGTGCGAAAATTACAGCCCTTTTTGTTGTGTATTAGTGGCAAAATAAAAATATATTTGCTGTTCAGCGGTGCAGTTATATATTCTAAAGCCTTTTTTTTTGGTGTATTAGTGGCAAAAGAAAAATACATTTGCCATTCAGTGGTGCAGTTATATGTTCTAAAGCCACTTTTTGGCGTATAATAGTGGCAAAAAAAATATTTGCCGTTCAGCGATGCAGTTATATGTTTTAAAGCCCTTTTTGGCGTGTAATAGTGGGAAAATAAAAATATATTTGCAGTTCACCGGTGTAATTATATATTCTAAAGACTTTTGTGTCATGTATAAGTGGAAAAAAGAAAAATATGTTTGCTGTTCAGCGGTGCAGTAATATATTCTAATACCTTTGTGTTGTGTATTAGTGGAAAAAATAAAAATATATTTGCTGTTCAGCATGGAAAATAGAAACAAATATTTGCCGTTCAGCAGTGCAGTTATATGTTCTAAAGCCTTTTGTGTCATGTATAAGTGGAAAAAATATATATTTGTCGTTCAGCGATGCAGTTATATGTTATATGTTTAGCGTGTATTAGTGGCAAAAAAATATATACATTTGCCGTTCAGCGGATATGTTCTAAATTCCTTTTTGGCGTGTATTAGTGGTGAAAAAGAAAAAAAGCTTATTAGCTGTTGTGTGTTGAAGTGAGTTTTGGTGTGTATTAGTGCATTAGCAAGTAGAAGAGTTTGCCCTGGAAAAGCTGTCCTGCCCGGCCAGTAGTGTGGTATCAGAGCGGGTGTTTAGTGCGGCGGGGGCCATAGTTGCCTAATGCCACACAGCTGATGTCAAGTGCTCCTTCTTTCACCCTCCATCTTCAGCTGGTATTCGTATTGCCACCCACCTCCCCACTCACCTCCCCACTCTGTCACCGGGTCACTTTGTGGTCTTCTGATGCTGCTGCCACCTCCACACTATGTCATTGTGCCGATCTGTGACCTCCTGATGCTGCCGCCACCTCCACACTGTCATTGTGCCACTCTGTGGTCTCCTGCTGATGCGGCCGCCACATCCAGACTCTGTCATTGGGCCACTCTGTGGTCTCCTCATTCACAATTCATCTCTGTTTTGGATCCACTCCTGTTTTTTTGGGCATTAGAAATACTGATGGATTACTGACCAAATGCTGACCGAGTGAAGGCAGATGCTCAACAGACAGGATCTGTTTTTTCGGGATTATTGTTTTGACAGATCAGAGGAAGGGCAAAATAATCAGTGACGTCAACACAAACTTACTGCTGACACCCTCTTCACTCTCTCGGGGGGCTCTACTTGTATAAACGTTTAATAGTACAGGTTCTGTAGACATCTATGTGGAATCAGTGGACGACTGTGTAAAACGAATGCGCTTCTTCTTGGCGCTAACATCGTCCTGTAAGGCTGAGTTCATACTTGAGTTATTTAGTGAGTTTTGGCCCCGTGAGCAAGACTACCCGAATAAGTTAAGTGTGCAGTGATTCTAAGAGCGACGCCTATCCATGTCATACTGACTCACAGTATTATTTCACTACCACAGCAGACTTCCTATGCATTCTACTACAATGCACAGTGTTCTACACCACTATAAAGGCTCTCTGAAGCCAGGAAATAGCATTTTTTTCATGCGATTTGCTGAGAATAAATTCAGATCGAACATTGGGGAACCGGCCGAATCGAATTTTGGAAAAATCTCTAAGTACCACCTTGTGGTGATTGAATTCAATGAACTACGTACAAAGCTGATAAAGCTGATATATAAGCATCTTAGCATCATAAGGCTGTATTACACAGCCTGATTCTGCTGACGTTTGTTGGGAAGAAAGGATTCCTTTCTGGCAATCGCATAGACTGCTGCTATTACATGCAGCGATCATCTCAGTATAGGGAGGGGAGATCATTATACCATCGCTCTTCCTGATACTGAATCATTGTTGGGCGGCAGCAGATCGTGAATACACACCACAATCTGCCATCTGGAAATTATAATTTTTAAACATGTCAAAAGATTTGGCTTGCCCGATGAACAAATGTTTGCACGGCGGCAGTATTACATTGCCAGATCTAGAATCCTGCTGTGCTCTAGTGCTCCCTTCTGACTCCATCCGATAGCAAATCACATATATGGTTCAGATTTGTGTCCTACAATCTGTGTTCTTGTTATATTCTTACTGATCAATGTGATTTCCCTGTACAACCCACAGATCAAATCAGTTATACGCTTAAAATAACATTCAGACTGTAGGCCAATGTCACTCGCCTTTACAGAAGAATCCGTGTCTTTATGCTAATCCTTTCAGTTCTAAAGGTGAAAGACCCGTGAGTCTTTAATCCTCTGGATTACCTTTTGGTAAATGAGGTGCACACTTTAACCTGTTGATTTGCTAATGTTGGCTGGCTGAAAACACTGAGAAAATTAGCAACATTTATGCACAAAGTAGATTTTTGTCTGATGAACCCATTAAAATTTTCAGATCCAAAAATAGCATCTATTCAGCAAAATGCTAGGCTGGCATCTCAATGCCACCTGGATTCCCACAGCAGTGCAGTCTTGAGAGGCCTGTAACACTTCTGTTGCAAAAGTATCAGGAGCATTAACTGCAAAATCTGACACTCCATCACACGTTGGCTGATAGATTTGCTGCCATGGTTTTGTACACACCAAGAATTTGGATTGCTAATGAAACATATACTACTCCACCTAGCATGTATTTACTCGACTACATTTTCTAGTGGTAGACAGATGCCACAGTCCTGATTTTGCTTCTTCTTTTGAGTTTGCTTTTTCAATTGTGCTGTTTAGAGAAAACATTTTCAAATACTCTGCCAGGGAATTTTAAACTGACAAAGAGAGTCAGCAACCCCATCTTTTAGAGAACTAAGAACCTACATGATGCACCACTCACTTTGGCATCAATGTATTGCTTTACTTCTGCTGTGATGCTGCAGGAGAATGAAACACTTGCTGGTGGGTTCCCTCAAAATTACACATGATTGCCAGGGGACAGTGGCGGATCCAGAGCCTGTTCTCAGGAGGGGCACTTCCCACGATCTTTACGCCCCTGCTCCCATCACTACAGAAATACAGGGTAATACAGCGTCCCATACCTCTTACATCCAGTGTGACGTCTCCTTTGATGTAGATGTTCTCTTTCCTCATCTTCTCCTTTCAGACCTTCAGAACAGACCACCATTTTTCGTCTCTGCAGTTTGACAAAAAAAAAAACGTGGTTTACTACTTTTCCATCATCCTCCCATATTTTGGACAAAACATCCTACTACCCCCAATACTGTTCTGCTGTGGTCCCCAATAGTGCACCCTATAATGTGCCAGTAATAAGTGCCCCCATAGATGCCCCCCAATCATGTGCCTGTAACAAGTGCCTCTCCCCCCAATAATGTGCCAGTAACAAGTGCCTATCCCCCCCAATCATGTGCCAGTAACAAGTGCCTCCCCCATCATGTCCCAGTAACAAGTGCCTCTTCCCCCCAATCATGTGCCAGTAACAAGTGCCCCCCCCATCATGTCCCAGTAACAAGTGCCTCCTCCCCCCAAACATGTGCCAGTAACAAGTGCCTCTCCCCCCAATCATGTGCCAGAAACAAGTGCCTCTCCCGCCTCATCATGTGCCACTAACAAGTGCTTCCCCCACCCCTCATCATATGCCTGTAACAAGTGCCTCCCCCCCTCATCATGTCTCTGTAACAAGTGCCCCTCCCCCCCCTCATCATGTCCCAGTAACAAGTGCCTCCCCCCCCCTATCATGTCCCAGTAACAAGTGCCCCCCCCTCATCATGTCCCAGTCAGTAACAAGTGCTCCCCCCCAATCATGTCCCAGTAACAAGTGCCCACCCCCCCCCCCCCCGGGTACAAGGCCCGCAGCCTATCAGAGGAATAGGGAAGGGAGACGCCTCTCCCCTGCCTGGCCGCAGCACAGTAGTTAAGCAATGAGAGGATTCTTACCTAAAAAATTGTATCAGCCTGTGTTTTAATGGAGCAGTGCCAAAACCAGCCTCTCATAAAACTCTATCCTGCATATACAATCAATCAAGTCATTTAAAGTGTGACTTTCTGAAAATCCGGCAGATCTGGTGTTCAGTAAAGCCATTTACAGTCTGAGCACTACATACAGTATATAGTATTGGTCCCACCTCATGAGCTTATAATTCATGCTCATTCTACAATGTCTTGTATCTTCCACTTTTTCTCCAGGCATTGAAAGCTTGTATAGCAGCACTCTGTCCTACACATGATCTCCTTTAACATATTTAATTATATATTCCATTGTTTGTGTTTATTAAAACCATCTAAATCAGGCATCCTCAAACTGTGGCCCTCCAGCTGTTGTAAAACTACAATTCCCACAATGCCCTGCTGTAGGCTGTTCGGGCATGCTGGGAGTGGTAGTTTTGCAACAGCTGGAGGGTTGCAGTTTGAGGATGCCTGATCTAAATTGTAAATCTTTAATAAAATGAGTACAAAAAACTGTTCGATAATTTTGTATAAACTGTTTGAAACTGGTCTCCAAGCTTAGGGATTGCAGTCATCAACATTTCAGTATGACAATCAAAGTGATGCCTCAGCTCCCAGTGTCATCACTGAGGCACTGAATTTTAATCAAGTTTATTAGGAAATTAGAGAACATATAGTGCTCAGTTATTTAAGCCATATTTATATATTCCCAGGAAACCCTTTTAAGCCTCATGCTCTTTTAAATGCTTTCATTAATTTCCATTGTAATATTAACATGGTGCTGACAGTATTGTGATCCAGCGCACATTTCCAGCATCGATGTACCCAGAGACATGACACCAATTGATTACATCAGTTGACTACAAGTATGATATATGTGGAGAGACTGGTTTGCTGGCAAGAGCTGGGCAATATTGCAGCTTTTTTCAGTGTGTGGCCCTGCCGGTCAATATGCAGTAAGGAGCAATTGTGTGTATGTGTGTGTAGTTGTGGGTGCAGTTCATTATTCAACAGGAAATAAAGACATTTTCTCAGGCTCCATTCTGTCTGAAAACATCCTGGTATGAATGTGTCCCCTAAATAATTATTATACAGATGTATGCCTGTCATGTCCCCACCCCAACACCCAACCAGCACCAGTTTATCCAGTTTTAGTATCCATACAGTTACCGATTGGTTGGCTTATGGTTATATTAATAACATTTAACAGAGTAAGTATGAAGGACCCAAGATCCATATATTTACCCAGTACTGCAAAATACCTTAGGCCTCTTTCACACGAGCGAGTTTTCCACACATAGCACCCGCACTGAATCCTGACCCATTAATTTCAATGGTTCTGTGTACATGAGCGTTGTTTTTCACGCATCAGTTCTGCGTAGCGTGAAAATCACAGCATGTTCTATATTCTGTGTTAGAAGCAAGTCTGGAGGCAATCCGTTTTTCACTGATAGTTGCCAAGAGATGTTGTTTGTAAACCTTCAGTTTTTTATCATACACGTAAAAAACGCATCAAAGCGCATTGCACCCGCACGGAAAATATTGAACAACTGAACGCAATCAGACAAAACTGACTGAACTTGCTTGCAAAATGGTGCGAGTTTCCCTGAAGGCATTCAGAGCCAATCCGTATCGTTCGTGTTAAGAGACCTTAGACCTCTTTCACACGGGCGTCGCATGGGAGGGCTGGATAGGATGTGGGTGCGTTGCAGGAAATCACACTATTTTTCCGCGCGAGTACAATGCGTTTTAATGCATTTTGCACGCACGTGAGAAAAATCTTAATGTTTGGTACCCAGACCCGAACCCGGACTTCTCCACTGAAGTCCGGGTTTGGGTTCGGTATTCTGTAGATTTTATTATTTTCCCTTATAACATGGTTATAAGGGAAAATAATAGCATTCTTAATAGAGAATGCTTACTAAAATGTTGATTAAGGGGTTAAAAAAAAAATTATAATAACTCACCTCATCTACTTGATCGCACAGCCAGGCATCATCTTCTATCTTCTTCTTTGAGGACCTGCAAAAGGACCTTTGCTGACGTAATCGTTCTCACCAGGTGGTGAGCGCGGTGACGTGAGCGCAGGCCATGCTGAATGAAGATTGAAGGATTCCTCGCAGCATGTTCTATATTCTGAATTTTTCACGCAACGCAGGCCCCAAAGAAGTGAATAGGGCTGCATGAAAATCGCATTGCATCCGCAAGCAAGTGCGGATGCAATGCGATTTTCATGGATGGTTGCTAAGGAAATGATGTTAATAAATAGGGATGAGCCCCGGGACCCCATGAAAGTCCATTTACTTTTTTATTTTCCAGGATTTTAGGATTCTGTATTAAAGAATGCTATTATTTTCCATTTTAACCACGCTATAATGGAAAATAATAAAATCTACAGAACACCGAACCCAAACCCGAACTTCAGTAAAGAAGTCCGGGTTCGGGTCTGGGTACAAACTTTCAGTGCATGCGGTTGTATTATCAGAACGGAAGCGTTTTTGCTTAACCATGACAGATCCAGCAAAAACGCTGGTGGGAAAATAGCCTTACACTTGAAGAGGTTTTTAAAAAAAGGGTTGTTCGGGTATACATTGGTATCCGAAAGACTAAATATATTCTAAAAAGTTCACTCCTCATGTAAATTCTTCAAACTGTTTGTCCCCAGTGAAGATTGTATTGGAGAAATTTAAAGGGTCAGAAGCCCAATGTCTGGATAAGGGCTCTTGCACATGAACGTATTTTCTTTCCGTGTCTGTTCCGTTTTGTGCGGACCGTATGCGGAACCATTCACTTCAATGGGTCTGCAAAAAAACGGAAGTTACTCTGTTTCCGTATGGCCGTATTTCCGTTCTGCAAAAAAATAGAGCATGTCCTATTATTGTCCGCATTACGGACAAGGATAGTACTGTTCTATGAAGGGCCAGCTGTTCTGTTCCGCAAAATACGCAATGCACACGGATGTCATCCGTATTTTTTGCGGATCCGTTTTTTGCGGACTGGAAAATACATATGTCGTGTGCAAGAGCTCTAAAGCTGCTGTTGCAAATCTTGACGCGTTTGAAGGGTTGCAAGGAAATCTTGCGGTGATTTAAAGGGCCGGAAGCCCAAGTGAAAGAGACTGACCAGTGGAGAAAATTTTTTTTTGGGGGTTACTATGAAATCCTATGTCGAAGTTGCTGCGGCTTGGTGGAGCCCATCAGGCGCAACAAAGTATCGCTGGGAGTGTTCCCAGCTGGAGAGGACTGTGCAATGGAGGATCTTTTGATCAGGAGATCTGACAAAACATATGAAAATTCCTGCGAGTTGGTGATTGGGGGAATCCCGCTAGGGGTCATTCTAGATTCCCGCCAACAAGTGTCTCGGGTCATGCCCGATGTTCTGGACTTTCTGAAGAGGGGACGAGAGACAGATGCCACTGTGTCTCTGACCTTTGTAACGGACTATGGCTCTGTACAGTGGGAGCGTTTGAAGTGTGAGACCTTGGAGGTGGAACGTTCCTGTTATGGTGTGTGTGACGGAAAATGTGATAGTGAACAAGGCTCTGGAGGTTGGGCATGTTGCTGGCCAGTGCCCTACTACCTCAGAAGCCATGAAGTGTGGTGTGGGCCACCGGCAGTCGCTATGTGCGGAGCCGGTTGGTGTTAAGACACCGGGACTAGAGACTGCGACAAAAGTGTGTGACATTGTGGTAAATGGCAGTCCAGTCCAAGCGTTGTTGGACACAGGGAGCCAGGTGAGCCTATGTGTTTGACAAAAAGCTAAGTGTGCTGGACATACATGGGGATAGCAAAGACTATTCTGTGGGTCTCACTGAGTGTTGTACTCCAGTGGGAACTGGGACTTATGAACTTGGTGTTGTAAAAAGGCTCATGCAGGATGTAATGTTGGGCCTTGATGTTCCCTTGTTCTGGGAGTTGTGGGGAAATGGAGACACTTCTGCAAGTGACGAAACTCCTGCAGAACCTTCACCTGTCCATTTAAGGGTGGGTTCACATGGGCGAGTTTTTCGTGCAGGTGCAATGCATGAGGTAAACACATTGCACCCGCACTGAATCCGGACCCATTCATTTTAATGGGGCCGTGCACACTTTTGCGTTGCCTGAAAATCGCAGCATGCTCTATATTCTGCATTTTTCACGCAACGCAGGCCCCAAAGAAATTAATGGGTCTGCGTGAATATCACGCAGGGTTGCTAGGAGATAAACGTCTATTCACTGTATTATTTTCCCTTATAAAATGGTTATAAGGGAAAATAATAGCATTCTTAATACAGAATGCCTAGTAAAATGTGGGTTGAGGGGGTAAAAAAAAATGAAAAATTAAACTCACCTCTTCCACTTGTTCGCGCAGCCCGGCAGGTCTTCTGCCTTTGGTTGAGGACCTGGGAGGCAAAGGACCTTTGGTTACATCACTGCGCTCGTCACAAGGTCCATGGTGACGAGCGCAGTGATGTCACCAAAGGTCCTTTGCCTCCCAGGTCCTCAACCAAAGGAAGAAAGACCAGCCGGGCTGCGCGAACAAGTGGAAGGGGTGAGTTTAATTTTAATTTTAAGTTTTTAACCCCCTCAACCCACATTTTACTAAGCATTCTGTATTAAGAATGCTATTATTTTAACTTATAACCATGTTATAAGGGAAAATAATACAATCTACACTACAACTAACCCAAACCCGAACTTCATTGTAAAAGTTTGGGTCTGGCTACCACATTCAGTTTTTTGTCACGCCCGTGCAAAACGCATTGCACTCGCGTGGAAAAAAACTGTACCACGCAACGCACAAATTGCTGACTGAAATTGCGTGTGCAGTCACAAAATTTCCCCCCACGCAGCCGCCTCCTATCCGGCCCCAATCTGTCACGCCTGTGTGAACCCAGCCTAAATAATGGTGTTAAGGAAATGACCATTGAAAACAATGGCGGGAAGTTATCTGAAATGTATAATGAAAATGTGGAGTTATGTTAGATATATGATGATGATGACACCCCCTTTCCTTTGCAGGCTGTGATCAGGGAAGAATCTGCTGGTTAAAATGTATGATTTGACAATGCTGATTGATAATGTTGGGAACCCAGCTGAGGGAACCCACTGTGGTAAATGTGCAAGAAAGTGTGGCAGTGCTAGAAGGTGTACCACACAAACCAGATGCAGATAAGCGGTTTCCACAGTGTTCTATGGATTATGAGCTCAGTGCAGTGCAGTGTTGACGAAGGTAACGTGACATATGAGGTGGACCAGGCCGATGAAGGAGTGCCTGGGTGGGTTCATGAAGTGAACCGGATTGAGTACGACCGGGAATCATTGGTGGCCACATATAGTGAGATTGAGAATGTGTCGCAAGACTCGCAACCAATTCCTACTGAGAAAGCAGAAGAGGCAGTTCACGGCCTGAAGTCTGCTCTGGGTAATGATGCTGTAGTCAAGGAGGGATAAAACAACCCTCTGTGTATGACTTGGAGGCAGAAAGAGGAAGACTGAGAGGCTCTGTGTCGTCTCAGCCAGGAGGGCTAAGGGGCCAGGAGACTTTGTAAAGCCTGAAGTTTGGGGGACCCAGCGACGCCTATGGAAAGAGGGAGGACTTCTGGACCATCTCCCCCCAAGGGTGCTGGTGTGGTCACAGCCTGGAGGCTACTGGACCGTATATGGCTAAGGAAGCCAGATCTAATCCCATGTGTGAACGACGCTCTATAGGTGAGGTAGAGACAACATGTGCATTAGGTAGAGCCCAGACCGGCATGTGTTTATTTCTGATGTTTATATTTGTGCTGGTGCTAAAGTGCCAAAATAAAGCACCTTTTGGACTTTAACCCCGTTGTCAGAGGAGAAGTCTGTGATTGCAACCCTCTGAGAGAGAGCAATCCTTTACACCAGCTAAATGACGCTTCTAATGACTGCATTGATATTTCTTAAAATTTGTGATTTGTGATTTCACTGGTTTAGTGTTTTCCATTTAGGAAACATTGATGTAACTGCCATGTGTAATATTGAGAAGCATCAATACTCTAGTCATATCTTCCATTGTTCAGAGAGCTGGGAATTGACAGGTGATTTAGATGAAGGATACCTTCATTTCCATTAGTATATATGGCATGAACTGTGATGAAATGTCTCATACATGGCCTCCCAATGGTTCTTTTGTTCCCGTCATCAGTACTCTGAAAGATTTGTTGTTGTTGTTTCCCTTACCAATTAATAAAATGGCTTCTTTTATTTTCAAATGCATCTTGAAACCCAGTAGCTATACTATTAATATAGGCTGCAGTGAGCAGAAATGAGTAAGCACAGTTACGTGGGGTTTCCAGTGAAAGACATTGATGGCTTGTCAATTCAATCGTTGATCGTTGATGTGCGACCACTGGGTCTGAAAAGAGATCTCAGAATTGATGGAACACAGTCACAGATTCCCTCACCCTCAGTCTATGGGAAATCCAAAAACAAGTGCGCTTTTCCCATTTTCACAGAACATTTTACATGATCATTCCTTAATCTTATAAATCCTGGTCTTCTTATGCCCCCAGATCAACTATATGCTAGTCTTTATAGGCCTGAAAGCATACTGATAAGGTGGTGAAGGCAGGTTTCCAAATGTTATTTCCTGTAGTTTTGCCTAGTAAATGTCCATAGACGAAGATCCTCCAGAGTGAATGTTGATCTTTTGACTAGAGTTGACCCTGAACCGAAACCCCATTGAAGTCAATGAGGACCCGAACGTTTGGGCACTAAAATGGCTCTAAAAATGTCATGGAAAGGGCTAGAGGGCTGCAAAAGGCATCAAAATGTGCTTAAGAACATGGCAAGTGTTCTGCAAACAAATGTGGATAGGGAAATAACTTAAAATAAAATAAGATAAATAAGAATTAAAAATACCAATCTTGAACTAGGAGCAGGTGGATGTGGAGTAGGTGGTTGAGGAGGTGGTATAGGTGGAAGCGGGGCTGGAGGTGGAGGAGGTAGCCAACACTGTTTTTTTTTTCGTCTTTTTTTATTGGGGCGTAGCCCCCAAAATATTGGGTCATATAAAAAATAAAACAAATAATAAGTGCACTTAAGTACAAGAATTGATGTTTAAGGCCAGTATAAATGTTTATTCTGCACAAGGCTTGTGGGATCCATGCCTGGTTCATTTTAATGAATGTCAGCTTGTCCACATTAGCAGTGGACAGGCGGTTGCGCTTGTCTGTGACAGTGCCCCCTGCCGTGCTAAATACACGTTCAGACAATACACTGGCTGCAGGGAAGGCCAGCACCTCCAAGGCGTAAAGGGCAAGCTCAGGCCATGTGCCCAATTTGGAGACCCAGAAGTTTAATGGGGCAGACCCATCAGTCAGTACAAGTAGGCTTGTGCACACATACTACTCCACCATGTTGCTGAAATGCTGCTTCCTGCTAAGAATTCGCATATCAGCTGGTGGTGCTGGTTGTTGTGGCGTGGTGACAAAGCTTTTCCACATTTCGGCCATGCTAACCCTGCCTTCTGAGGTGCTGGCGGTGCCCAGGCTGCATTGGTTACCTCTCCCTCCTCCTCTGCGTTCGCCTTGTGCTTCCACTGAGGCCCCGCTTTCAGGTGGGAATGCCATCAGCAGCGCGTGCTACCAGCGTGCGCTTTTAGTCGCGCATCTTCCGATCAAGCTCCAGTGAGGCAATAAAGGAGGGCACGTTGTCCTTGTAATGGGGATCTAGCAGGGTGGCCACCCAGTAATCAGCACAAGTTATAATGTGGGCAACTCGCCGGTCGTTGCGCAGGCACTGCAGCATGTAGTTGCTCATGTGTGCCAGGCTGCCCAGAGGCAATGACAAGCTGTCCTCTGTGGGAGGAGTATCGTCTGTGTCCCTGGAATACCCCCAGCCACGCTGCAGTGATGGCCCTGAGCTGCTTTGGGTGCCACCCTGCTGTGAACACGGTTCCTTCTCATCCTCCCTCTTCTCCTCCTCATCCTTCTCATCTCTGTAACAGAACTGTGCCCTGGCTGGACAATTGTGCATCTGGCCTCTGCTGGTTCAGGAACCCACCCGCTGAGCCACTTGTGAATGACCGACCTGATAACTGTGAAAATGATCCCTCTTTCTTCTCCTCTTCCTCCTGTGCCACATCCTCTTCCATCATCGCCCAAAGCGTTTTTTCAAGGAGACATAGAAGTGGGATAGTAACGCTGAGAATGGCGTCATCGGCATTGGCCATTTTGGTGGAGTAGTCAAAACAGCGCAACAAGGCACACAGGTCTCGCATGAATGCCCACTCAGTGGCGGTGAAGTGGTGTTGTTCCGCAGTGCGACTCACCCGTGCGTGCTGCAGCTGAAACTCCACTATCGCATGCCGCTACTTGCACAGCATGTGCAAGGTGGAGTTCCACCTTGTGGGCACATCGCATATGGGGCAGTGAGTGGGATGGCCGAAATTATGCTACAGCGCAGAAAAGCGTGCAGCAGCAGTGTGAGAACCCAGAAAACGCGCACAGATGGCCCGCACTTTCTGCAGCAGCTCTGACATATCGAGGTAGTTTTTCAGGAATTTCTGCACCACCAAATTCAGCACATGCGGCAGGCAAGTGATGTGCGTCAAACCGACTAGGCCTAGAGTTGCTACGAGATTTTGCCCATTATCGCACACCACTAGGCTGAGCTTGAGGCTTAGTGGCACCAATCACTAATCGGTCTGTTGTTCTGTGCCCGTCCACAGTTAATTCGCTGTGTTTGGTATTATCCCCCAAACAGATGAGTTTCAAAACTGCCTGCTGTTGTTTTCCTCTGGCTGTGCTGAAGTTGGTCGTGAAGGTGTTGCGCTGACCGGATGAGGAGGTGTTAGAGGATGAAGAAGAGTAGGAGGCGGAGGCAACAGGAGGCAAAGAGAAATGCCCTGCAATCCTCGGTGGCAGAATGATATGCGCCAAACAGCTATCTGCCTTAGGCCCAGCCGCCACTGCATTTACCCAGTGTGCTGTTAGGGAGATATAACGTCCCTGCCCGTGCTTACTGGTCCAAGTATCGGTAGTTATGTGGACCTTGCCACAGATGGTGTTGCACAGTGCACACCTGATTTTGTCCCCCACCTGTTTGTGCAGGTAAGGGATGGCTCGCCTGGAAAAGTAGTGGCGGCTGGGAACGACGTACTGTGGGACAGCCAACGCCATAAGGTTTTTAAAATCTTCGTCTCCACCTGATGGAATGACAGCATTTCAAAGGCCAGGAATCTTGAAATGCTGGCATTCAGGGCCAGGGATCGTGGTTGGGTAGGGGGGTACTTCCTCTTTCGTTCCATTGTTTGGAAGATGGACAGCTGAACCCTGCCATGGGACATTGTCGTGCTGCTGTTGAAGGTGACGGCCGTGGTTGCATTGCTGACATATCCTCTTTTTGCTGGGTGGCCGGTGCCACTGTCCCTCCAGAGGTGGAGGAAGAGGCCAAGACTGCAGTAGAAGAGGGAGCAGGAGGAGCCTGAGTCCTTTCTTGGTTCTGAAGGTGTATACTCCACAGCAGCTCGTGCTTTGCACTTAGATGCCTGGTCATGCAGGTTGTGCTCAGGTTTAGAACGTTTATGCCTCGCTTTAGGCTCTGATTGCACAGCTCGTGTCTTGTCGTCTGCACATTGTCAGAAGAACTGCCATGTCGGGGAACTCCTTGGAGCTGGCTTTGTTGTGCTTGGTCCTTGGGAGCGGTGGGCAGTAGCAGGCGTACTGTCTAGGGCACAGCTGCTCTGCTTTTGCACCCTGCTCCCTCTTTTGCTGTGCTGGTGGCTCTGTGCGACCACCGCCTCTCCCTCCGAACTGCACAGGTCACTCGCATGACCTTGATTCCATGTGGGGTCTAGGACCTCATCGTCCTCCACATCATCTTCCACCCAGTCTTCACCCCTGCCCTCCTTGTCGGTTTGCACATTGCAGAAAGCTGCAGCAGTTGGCACCTGTGTTTCGTCGTCATCATCATCAGAGACGTGCTGCGGTGGTCTTCCCATGTCCTCATCTTCAAACATAGGTGTTTGGGCATCGGTGCACTCAATCTCTTCCACTTTTGGGGCAGGGCTAGGTGTATGGCCCTGGAAAACCCTGCCAGCAGACTCATTAAAAAGCATATGAGAATGCTGCAGTACTTGGGGCTCAGACTGCTTGGCTGATTTTCAAGGGGGTGAGGTGCTAGATAGATGCCCATGGCCTGCAGGTGCCAACTCTGACCTTTCAGCAGTGGACCGGATGGGAGACAATGTGAAGGAACTGAGGGCACTGTCAGCCACCCAGTCTACTAGCTACTGTACTTGTTCTCGCCTCACCATTCGTAGAGTGGCATTCGGGCCTACTAAATAACGCTGAAGGCTCTGTCGTCTACGCGCACCTGGGGAAGGTGTTTCATTTGGGTGTGTAGCTGGCACAGATCGACCACGTCCTCTCCCTGCAACAGGAGCTCCACCAACACCAGCAGCACCACGACCAGGGCCATGTCCCTTATTTGACGCTCTCCTCATTTTTTGCGGTCACCCATTGAAGTAACAGATATTTTTACTAAACTTTATTCCCTGTCAGCAATGCAGAGCAGCTGTTTTTCACCGGCAAAACTGGGTTAATGTCAGCCACCAATGGAGCAGACGATTTTTAGAAATGTACATCCCTGTCACCTATGCAGCGCAGGGGTTTGTATCCGGCAAAAATGAGTTAATTTCACCCAAGAATGTAACAGACGATTTTTAGAAATTTACCTCCCTGTCACCTATGCAGAGCAGGGGTTTGTATACGGCAAAACTGGGTAATGTCACCCAAGAATGTAACAGACGATTTTTAGAAATTTACCTCCCTGCCACCTATGCAGAGCAGGGGTTTGTATACGAGAAAACTGTGTTAATGTCACCCAAGAATGTAACAGATGATTTTTAGAAATTTACCTTCCTGTTACCTATACAGAGCAGGGCATTGTATACGGCAAAAATGGTAAAATGTCACCCAAGAATGTAACAGAAGATTTTTTGAAATTTACGTCCCTGTCACCTATGCAGAGCAGGGGTTTGTATACTGCAAATATGATTCAATGTCAACCACCAATTTAGTAGACCAATTGTAGAAATTTATTTCCCTGTCACCTATGCAGAGCAGGGGTTTTATTACGGCAAAAATGGGTTAATGTCACCCAACAATGTAACAGACAAATTCTTGAAACTTATTGCCATGTCTGCTATGCAGTGCAGGCCGCAAAGGTACTTTATCGCCCAAAAAAGGTGTTTTTTTCACACACAATGAAACAGATAGATTTAAGTGTATTTCTTTCACTTGCAGAAATGCCCCACAAGCCACAAAAATACTTTATGGGCAAAGAAAGGTGTTTTTTTCACACACAATGAAACTGATGGATTTAAGTGTATTTCTTTTACTGTCAGAAATGCAGTGCAGGCTGCAGATGTACTATCTAGCCCAAAAAGTGTGTTTTTGGCAAACAACTATGTAAATGCAGTATGTTACGGTTTTATTGGAATATTAGAAATGCAGCGTAGGCCGCTAATGTGCTATCTAGCATTAAAACTGTGTTTTTTGCAAATAACTATGTAAATGCAGTATGTTACGGTTTTATTGGAATATCAGAAATGCAGCGTAGGGTGCAATTTTTCTATCTAGCACAAAAAGCTTTTTCTTTTATAGCACAAATGTAAATGCAGTAGGTTACTGTTGTATTGGACTGTCAGAAATGCAGCGTAGCACGCAAATTTGCTATCTAGCACAAAAAATTAGCTTTTTTATAACAGCAACTTAACTGCAGTATGTAAAGGTTTAATTGTAATGTCGCAAATGCAGTATAGACCGTAAATTTACTATCTAGCAAAAAAAGTGTGCTTTATTATATCAGCAAGGTAACTGCAGTATTTAATGGTTTTATTGGACTGTCAGATATGCAGTGCCTGTTGCAGACAGAAAAGAAATCGCTTTAGGTCACAAAAATATGTGACAGACTAATGTAATTAAATAATTTTCACTGCCAAATATGCACTGCAGGCCGCAGGGGTACTTGACCGGCCAAAAAAGAGAATTTGTCCTCCACTGAGCTACCAGAATAGAATTAAATTAATGTCCCTGGCACACATGCAGTTCACATGCAGTTGAAAGTACACTGCACTTGCAAAAATGGCCGCCGACGCCCACCGAACTAGCAGATGGATTAAAAGTTATTTTTCAGTGTCACTGGGCTCATGGCTGGGTACAAAAAACACCACCAAGTACACCAGAATTCTTCCCTAATCTCTCCCTCCCAGCAGCAGCATCCTATCCCTACACTGTGAAGAGCAGAGTGATGTGCGGTGCTATGTGACTCCAGCCTATATAGAGGCTGGGTCACATGCTGCACTTGGCCAATCACAGCCATGCCATTAGTAGGCATGGCTGTGATGGCTTCTAAGGGCAGACTAGTGAAACGCTTGTTGATTGGCTGCCCTGCAGCCTTTCAAAAAGCACTAAGAAATTGCCGAACACCAAACCTGAACCCGAACTTTTACGGAAATGTCCGGGTTCGGGTACCAAAAACCCTAAAGTTCGGTACGAACCCGAACTTTACAGTTCGGGTTCGCTCAACCCTACTTTTGACACCTCTCCTCTATGGTTAATGTAAGGGCATGCCCCCTTACATTAATCAGACTGGAAAGGTGTCAAAGGAGCATCATTATGCTTCATACACAGTATATTTTCTGAGAGTAGACACTTGGTACACTGTGAAATTGCCAGCCTAATTCTTACACTTATAGGAAGGTTTATGTAATCTTGTATCAAAAAGTAATGTAAAAATGAATAAACATTCATGTTTGTAACTAAAGGTCTGAAAAGCTGGATATGCACAATTGACTTTCAGAGTTCAGTATGAGTAATGTTCACACACGCCTGTGTCTGTCCACATCAGGGGTCTCAAACTCGGCCAGATATATGGGCTGCACATAGAACACATTTCCAGTTGATAATCTACGTGCATTTTTAATATTAAACAATATATGTGTTTCTCGGGAATTACGCCAAGAGCTCTACTAGTGGTGAGAACAGCGGAAGCCTTTAAATAACAGGATCAAGTGAAATTTTTCCTACTTATCTCAAGGACTAAATCAAGTGGATTCTGTTGTGATTGTTTTTTTTCTCTGTTAATATTGGTGTCTCTTATTTATTTCAGGGACAGTCATATAAAGGATACCATACAGTTTCTTTGTTCCATTCTATACAGTTTTGAGTCATCGTTTATAGAAAAGCTGCTTTTTTTCTGCAATTATTAGTTTATTAGTAGTTGTTGCAGTCAAGGCAATGTAATAAAAAAGGATCCAGTACACACGTACCGTACTGAGTTTTCACTTTCATCATTGGCACAATAAAACTTTTCAATACAGTGATACACCTGAATACTGCAGGGAAGGTGGCGGTATTTTGTGCTACAATGTGCTATTTGGTACTGAAGAGCTGTATTTTGTGCTGTACTACAGTATTCTGGTGCTGCCTACTTGTGTTGTCCCTGCTAACTTGTTTTGCCTTGCCTTCTGTCAATTTGGACTTGCCTACAACATGGGGCTACGTTTAGTTTTCCAGGGCCACTTAAAGTTTACAGTCCACCCTGTGGTTAAACTTTTTTGTAAAGACCTCTTGGAAAATGTTTTTAGCCCAAATTAAAAGGATTCTCGGACACTGGGAACCCATGGTAAGGAAGTGGGGCATGGTATGAAAGTGAAAAAAGACCCATCATGAGTGCATTGGCTCCAGCGTCGAGCGCATGTCCAGCACTTGTCTCCACTGCTTGCCCCTGGACTAGAAGTGTGATGTGCCATCTATATGCACATCACTGCTGCTAGACAATCAATCAGTGGCCTCAGTGGTCTCCCCAGTCACGTGCTGTGACAATCACAATACATTAGTAAATGCCTTGTACTAACCCATGATAGATGCAATTTGCTGAAGTGAGACAGACCCTTGACTTTTTTTGGCCCATTAGGTGACTAGAAGCTGGGATCCATTGATTTCTTATATAATGCTTTCAAATACACAATATTCATAAGCATTATTGCCTGTCAGTGTAAAACTGACAGGTAAACTATTAGACCATGCCTATGGCAAACTTTGGGGTGTGAATAGTCAGACCCCAGCTACCTCTAAAACCCATGAGAACTTTGCAGTTGTGGTGCAGGGCACTGATGGGCAGCCTGCTCCCTTTGTCAAACTCCTCATATGTCATGGCCACTATTCACCATGGGATCTAATGGTTTACCAGCGTCAATCGGGTAGACATGCAGCGTGGGGGAGCTGGGTGAGAGGGTGGTGGCCTGGTGCTGCTGTCTTTGGAGGATCCAAGGGACCCCTCTTCATGTCCTAATGAAAATTGGCTGTTTCTAAGATGAGAAAAGGCAGTGCAGTGATGGGAAGCAGTTCATGATATCATTCATACACTTCAAGTCTTTCCTTGTGTCTTAGTAAAATATATTTCAGTGTTCATGTTGTGTGGGCATTTGAAAAATGTCTATTGTCTTGATTCTAGAAACTGTTCCAGCGAGCATTTTATCAGAAGGAAATCCCTGAAACTCTGTTGGCTGCATTTGGTTTAAGACCGTATAGCCCTATCCTGCGCCTCAGCACTATGCAAGTCACATTCTTCGCTTGGTCCCACCTATTCAAATCTAGTGGTTTTTTACATTTATATGCCCTCACCTTCCCTATCACAGTCCATGAACATCATATTCCCACACTATCTCTCTCTAGATGGCCAGAATGTGACATTGACACTTTGGGATGCCTTTTTACCAACTCAGTGCTAGTACATTTTGAAACCCTGAACTCTAAATTTGAGCTGCCTAACTCTGCCTAAATCTATTTGGTGCTCCACCCTAGTTACAGCTGACACTGAGGGCAAACAGGCGATCATGCTAAAATGGAAAGCAGAATTGGGGAAAGAATTCCTGTTGTCTTCATGGCAAGCTGCTTTAGGCCTCTTGCACACGACCGTATGGCTTTTTCAGTGTTTTGCGGTCCGTTTTTATCTGATCCGTGTTTAAGTTTTTTGCTTCCATTGTGTTTCGGTTTCTGTTCCATTTTTCTGTTCAATTTTTCCGTATGGCATATACAGTATACGGTAATTACATAGAAAAAATTGGGCTGGGCTTAAAATTTTCAATAGATGGTTCCGCAAAAAACGGAACGGAAACGGAAGACATTAGGATGCATTTCCGTATGCGTTCCATTTTCTTTGCGGACCCATTGACTTCAATGGAGCCATGGATCGTGATTTGCAGGCAATAATAGGACATGTTCTATATTTAAACGGAACGGAAAAACGGAAACGGAAGGCATACGGAGACTTCAGTATTTTTTGCGGTCTCATTGAAGTGAATCATTCAGTATACTGAACTGAAAAAGCGGCCAATATACGGTCCGCAAAATACTGTTGTGTGCATGAGGCCTTATATTGGTCTATGAAGTGTTTTCGGTGTATTAACCACAAGGGACAGAATAGGAAAATTCAACTAAGATGGTACTTGACCCCGAATAGGCTATCCCACATCATCCCAAATTATGCCCCTTTGCGTTGGAGGGGTTGTGGGGAACTAGGCACCCCAACTCATATGTGGTGGCACTGCCCAACAGTCAAAAACTTCTGGTTGGCCATATCTACCATTATTGGGGAGGTTATGAATCTGCAGATATCATTAACCCTGGAACTAGCCATTCTCTGCATAGGTCTAGCAAAGATGCCATACTGCACTGGGTGGATCGTGGCCCATATCCTCAATTCTTCAAAAAAAGTGATAGTTAGAGATGAGCGAATCAAAGCTGACGAAGTGGAATTCGTTTGGAATTTCAGGAAATGCAAGGGGCGTATTTCAGTAGTGCAAGACATATACAATGCCTTGCAAAAGTATTCACCCCCTTGACTTTTTTTGTATTTTGTTACATTGCAGCCTTAAATTCAATGTTTTGTTAATCTTAATTTTATGTGATGGATCAGAACACAATAATCTCAGATGGTGAAGTGAAATTAGAAAAATACATAAATAAAACTATTGTTTAGAAATAGAAAACAGAAAATTGGCATGTGCGTTTGTGTTCACCCCCTTTGTTAGGAAGCCCATAAAAAGCTCTGGTGCAACCAATTACCTTCAGAAGTCACATAATTAGTGAAATGATGTCCACCTGTGTGCAATCTAAGTGTCACATGATCTGTCATTACATATACACACCTTTTTTGAAAGGCCCCAGAGGCTGCAACACCTAAGCAAGAGGCATCACTAACCAAACACTGCCATGAAGACCAAGGAACTCTCCAAACAAGCAAGGGACAATGTTGTTGAGAAGTACAAATCAGGGTTAGGTTATAAAAAAAATATCCAAAGCTTTGATGATCCCCAGGAGCACCATCAAATCAATCATAACCAAATGGAAAGAACATGGCACAACAGCAAACCTGCCAAGAGACGGCTTCCCACTAAAACTCATGGACTGGGCAAGGAGGGCATTAATCAGAGAGGCAGCACAGAGACCTAAGGTAACCCTGGAGGAGCTGCAGTTTCACAGCAGAGACTGGAGTATCTGTACATAGGACAACAATAAGCCGTACGCTCCATAGAGTTGGGCTTTATGGCAGAGTGGCCAGAAGAAAGCCATTACTTTCAGCAAAAAACAAAAAGGCCTGTTGTGAGTTTGCGAAAAGGCATGTGACAGACTCCCAAAATGTATGGAGGAAGGTGCTCTGGTCTGATGAGACTAAAATTGAACTTTTCGGCCATCAAAGAAAACACTATTTTTGGCGCAAATCCAACACATTACATCGTCCAAAGAACACCATCCCCACAGTGAAACATGGTGGTGGCAGCATCATGCTGTGGGGATGTTTTTCAATAGCTGGGACTGGGAAACTGATCAGAGTTGAGGGAAAGATGGATGGTGCTAAATACAGGGATAATCTACAGCAAAACCTGTACCACTCTGTGCGTGATTTGAGGCTAGGACGGAGGTTCACCTTCCAGCAGGACAATGACCCCAAACACACTGCTAAAGCAACACTTGAGTGGTTTAAGGGGAAACATGTAAATGTGTTGAAATGGCCTAGTCAAAGCCCAGATCTCAATCCAACAGAAAATCTGTGGTCAGACTTAAAGACTGTTGTTCTCAAGTTTAAACCATCCAACTTAAAGGAGCTGGAGCAGTTTTGCAAGGAGGAATGGTCAAAATCCCAGTGGTAAGATCTGGCAAACTCATATAGGCTTATCCAAAGTGACTTGGAGCTGTGATTGCCACAAAAGGTGGCTCTACAAAGTATTAACTTTAGGGGGGTGAATAGTTATGCACATTGACTTTTTCTGTTATTTTGTCCTATTTGTTGCTTGCTTCACAAAAATAAAAAATCTTCAAAGTTGTGGGCATGTTCTGTAAATTAAGTGATGCAAATCGTCAAACAATCCATGTTAATTCCAGGTTGTGAGGCACCAAAACATGAAAAAAGTCAACGGGGTGAGTACTTTTCCAAGGCACTGTATATACGCACTTCACTCTTTAATATTTTTCTGGTCAAAGCTTATACTGGCCAAATTCAGTCCAACAAGAAATATATATTCTCCGTTCACTGCTGCAGTGATTTCTGTTGAAAGCGTATAGTGGCATATTTCAGTACTACTAGAAAAATATTTACGCACCTCAGTCTTTGAGTTTTTTCTGGTCAAAGTGTATAGGGTCGTATTTTAGTACAACCAGAAAATATATTCTCAGTGCATTTCTGCAGTTAATTGTGGTGAAAGCGTTTAGTGGCCTATTTCAGTACAAAAATAAAAATAATTTGTTACTTTTAGGGGTGTTTTAATTTCCATTTAATTTGTTTGGTTCAGCTACAAGTATGTCAGGCAGAGAAGTGCCAAGCCATGCACAGAGGAGTGGCAGAGGCCTGAATGTTTCTGGCGCAAGTAGAGGTCACAGCAGAGTAAGGGGGCGTGGCAGCAGTAGTCGCAGCAAGAGGCCTGAGCTCCCAGTGTCATCTAGCGGTCGTGTCTTGACGAGCAACCCAGCTGTTCTTGATTGGTTAACTCGGTCATCCACGTTATGCCAAGTGACATCAGACACCCCCAGCCAACAGTCGGTGGGTTCATCAGACACAACCCTTAGTTGGCATGGCCTGGAAGCAGGCCCTGTGCCTTCACCTGTCCTCAACCTGCCCCTGACCTTTTCTGTTCCCTCACCATGAGAAGTACTACATGCAGTGGGCTCAGTTTCACTTTTCAGCGAGGAAGAGCTACTAGAGGACAGTCAGCAGCTACTGCCCAGCCAAGATGTTGGGGAGACATCCGCTGCTTCCTCAGCTAGGCGGGCAAGTAGTAATGAGGAGAATGGCACAGGAGCTTGTGTTGGGAGTGCTCAGGCTCCTGACCCAGAGGCCATTGAGGAGGACATCAGTGATGTGCAGACACTACTTGATGATAATGAAGCCGATCGCACTTGGGAGGCGGGTGAAGAAGGGGCTTCGTCATCATCAGGAGAAGGGGGTGGCTGATCCAGCAAGTAGCTAGCGTGGCTGGGAGTCAGCAGTGTGGCAGCAGTGGGGGGTCGGGAGCCAAACAGGCACTGGGTAGACCGCCTGCTTTGCAGCAGCCTACCTGCACGGAAAGGAGTGGTGCACGGGTTCACAGAAGTAGCGGCGGTAGCAGTCAGCCAGTGAGTAGTGTTGGGGAGAAAATCAAGTACTCGGCATTGTGACAGTTTTTTGTAAAGCCACCGGAGGAGATCAACATGGCCATATGTAGAATATGTGGGCAGAAGGTGAAGTGTGGCCAGTGCGCCAATGTTGGCACCACGGCCCTGCTTCAACATATGCAACGATGAATATTCTGATTCCTGTATTTTTTTCTATCCATGCAGCTCAACCAGTTATGCTGAAGAAGGCTATTTGCCGAAAATGTTTTTTGACTGAAAATCCGCTTATTGAATAAAGCATTACAGTAATAGCAAAGTGGAGTACAGGAGTCTGAATTTTCATTATTACCTGGCCTGGGAACCATCTCCTGTTGCCCACACACATCCAATCACTTGGAGTACCATCCAACCTTACATCATCAACATATGCAGCGTCACCAATAAGTGGCCTGGGAGAACCGTGGCTCTGATGTGGTGGTCCAGCCTGCTGCAGCTACACCTACATCACCCAGTAGCATGCACCCAGTTTCAGCCAGTCAAGGCTCCACCACCACAGCAAAAGGGAGCTGTCTGTCAATCCCATCTTCTGCTGGTCCAGATGCTCTTCCTCCTACTCCTCGTTAGTCATTCTGTCAGCAATCGATCAGCGAAGTGTTTGCCAAGAGACAACAGTATGCGTGCACGCATCCAACTGCGCAGAAGCTGAATGTGCTCCTGTCCAAGTTGCTCGTGCTTCAGCCCCTCCCTTTCCAAGTGGGGGACTCTGCACCTTTCAGAGAACTGATGGCCTGGGCCGAGCCAAGTTGTGAAAAAGGCAGTACCAGCCCGGCACACACATGTAGAACAGAAGGTGGGCCAGTCCTTGAGCCTGCCAGTGTCTGCCAAAGTGCACAGCAGCGCCAACGTGTGGAGCTGTAACTACAGTCATGGACAATACATGTCCTTTATGGCCCACTGGGTCAATCTGGTTCCTGCACAGCCATACCAGCAACTTGGACAGGTCACGCCGCTTCCGTCTACACGTTGTGACGCCATTGGTCCTTTGACAATGATCGCCTCTGCCTCCTCATCCTCTACCATGTCCTCAGCCTCCACTGCAGGGACAAGTCACAGTGCCTCTCCAGTGGCCTCCTCATACTGCTGCCAACTCCAGACTCTGTGATTGTGCCACTCTGAGGCCTACTCATGCTGTTGCCAACTCTAGACCCTGTCATTGGGCCACTCTGTGGTCTCCTTATTCTGCTTCCACCTCACCACTATGTCATAGGTCTACTCTGTGGACTTCTCATGCTGTTTCCACCCTCCCCACTTCATGACTGGTCCACTATTTTGGCTTTTGGCCTGGCTGACATCATCATTTATTTGACCTTTCTTCTGATCTGTCAGAGGGAAGGAAAAATGAAATGCACAATGGATCCTGTCTGTGTAGCAGCTGTAAGGCCTGTATGGTCCCATTAGAATGGACTTATGATTTGGTAGCCAAAAGCAGGAGTTGGTACAAAACACAGAATACATGCAAATATTCCATTCACGTGTCATCTCTGTTTTAGATCCACTCCTGTTTTTTTTTTTTTTTACATTAGCAATAATGATGGATTATTGAGCAAATGCTGACCGAGTGAAGGCGTATGCTCCACAGATAGGATCCGTTTTTTGTGGGTTATTGTTCTGACGGATCAGAGGAATGACAAATTAATCAGTGATGTCAACACAAACTTATTGCTGACACCCTCTCCACTCTGTCAGGGGGGTTCTACTTGTATAAGCGTTTAATAGAACAGGTTCTGTAGACATCTATGTGGAATCAGCTGGCGACGGTGTAAAAGGAGTGCGCTTATTCTTGGCGCTAACATTGACCTGTAAGGCTGAGTTGATACTTGAGTTATTTGGGCAGATTTGGCCCTGTGACTGCCCAAATAAGTGAAGTATGCAGTGATTCTTAGAGCGACTCCTGTCATCTGCATGTCATACGGACTCACAGTATAATTTCACTACCAAAGCAGACTTCCTATGCGTGTTACTGCAAGGCACAGTGTTCTACGTCACTATAAAGGCTGTCAGCTGCCAGGAAATGGCCCTTTTTTTAACGTAATTCGCCACGAATATATTCGGATCAAATCAAATTTTTTCACGAAAAATTCAGCAAATCAATTTTTTTTTAAGATTTGCTAATCTCTATTGATCGCTGGAAATTGGCACAACCCCCCTTAACAAAGTAGGTAGTACAATTGGTGAATTTCCATATGCACTGTGAACTTGTCTTTGCTCCTATAATGCAATCCAGGATAGTTACACATAATCGTTGGCTATTGTGGCTGTCTGGCGCCTATGCCACGCCATTACCACCAAGTGTTAATTAAAGCATAGAGGATATGCAGCCTACTGCATGACATGTGACCCCACTGCTGGTGCTCCCGAAGGGTATCTGACTGATACTGTGTATGCCTAAACTTGATCAGTGACCATATGTGTACTCAGGAACTACTATGTTCTGTTTACTATGTTTGTTTTGTTTTCATCCCTTTGTATTTTGCTAATTACTTTCTTTATTATGTATACTTATGTTTTTAAAAAAAATATATATAATAAAAATCTATTGAAATGAAATATGACATAGCAGTCCATGCACTGCATCTTCATTTTGCAGCTCAGCGATTTCCCATTATGGGATGCTTGTCAGAAGTTGAAGCAGACGGGTCGCGTTGGCTTGATTGGGAACATACTATTCAGAATAGCAATTGTAGCACATTTAGAGCATGGAATGAGCAGAGTATACAGTATATAGAGTGCCGTACGCATCAACCTTCTCATCTTAGACCTTTGTGAGAGGCCAAAGGGGTTGTCTCACTTCAGTAGATGGCATTCATCATGTAGGGAAAGTTAATACAAGCACTTACTAATGTATTGTAATTTTACCTATTGCTTGCTTTACTAGCTAGATTCATTTTTTCATCATATTATGTACTGCTGGTTTCCCTGGTTATGGCCACCCAGCAATACAGCAGCAGTGGCCGTGCTTGCACACCATAGGAAAAAGGACGAGACTATGTGAGCTCCCATTGTCACGGCCACCAGAGAAGCCTGCGCTTTTTCCTATCATGTGCAAGCATTACCATTAATGATGTATGTTTCTATCTAGAGGAATGGTCAAAAATCTGGCAACTAAAATTTAATGTCGATAAGTGCAAGATAATGCACCTGGGGCGTAAAAACCCAAGAGCACAATATAAAATCAGTGATACAGTACTAACCTCAGTATCTGAGGAAAGAGATTTAGGGGTCATTATATCAGACGACCTAAAGGTGGGCAGACAATGTCATAGAGCAGCAGGTAATGCCAGAAGAATGCTTGGGTGTATAGGGAGAGGCATTAACAGTAGAAAGAGGGAGGTGCTCGTGCCGCTCTACAGAGCACTAGTGAGACCTCATTTGGAGTATTGTGTGCAGTACTGGAGACCATATCTGCAGAAGGATATTGAAACTTTGGAGAGAGTTCAGAGAAGAGCTACTAAACTAGTACATGGATTGCAGGACAAAACTTACCAGGAAAGGTTAAAGGACCTTAACATGTATAGCTTGGAAGTAAGAAGAGACAGAGGGGATATGATAGAAACTTTTAAATACATAAAGGGAATCATCACGGTAAAAGAGGAGAGAATATTTAAAAGAAGAAAAACTGCTACAAGAGGACATAGTTTTAAATTAGAGGGGCAAAGGTTTAAAAGTAATATCAGGAAGAATTACTTTACTGAGAGAGTAGTGGACGCATGGAATAGCCTTCCTGCAGAAGTGGTAGCTGCAAATACAGTGAAGGAGTTTAAGCATGCATGGGATAGGCATAAGGCAATGCTTCATATAAGATAGGGCCTGGGGCTATCCATAGTATTCAGCATATTGGGCAGACTAGATGGGCCAAATGGTTCTTATCTGCCGACACATTCTATGTATTGCTGGGTGGTCATAACTAGAGATGAGTGAATCGAAGATCACTGATCGTGGCGGGCTCGTCACTCAGATGCCGCGATCATGTATGAACGCGGAATCTGGGGGGTACAATGACGGAGACGGCACTATCGCAGCTCCATGTCTTTGCACATGCTACTTACAAAAAAATGCACTTAGACACAAAGTAATTCGCGTCTAAGCGGAAAAAAATTGTGAAATTTAGCGAATCAGCCTATTCGAACTTAAGAAATTTGCTCATCTCTAGTCATAACCAAGGAAATAAACAGCATATAAGTGATGGAAAAATGAATCCAGCCAGCAAAGGAAGCAATATGGACAATCACAATACATTAGGAAATGGCTTTTTTTTAAAACTTTCCCTACATGATAAATGCCACTTGCTGAAGTGAGACAACATCTTTAAGTATAAGAAAACTAAATGAAGGTGTGGGAAAAATGTCTCTTGAGTGGCAGTTGCCAGCATGGGTACAGTATCTTCAAATCTGTATTTACCACACTCCAGAAATAACGTACATACTACAGTGGTCCTGAAACTAGAAATGGATGATGAGGCAGGAGAACAAGTCATTTGTGCAGCTGGAAATAGTTGTGCAGAGTATTTGGAGATAACAGTGAAGAAGTAAGAGAGGGCGGCATGATTAAGGGATTTAGGTGTCAGACCGAGGATTTCAAATTTGATTCAGGACGGAGTAAGTAACCAGTGAAGGATTTGCATAGTGTAGTGGCAGATAAGGGGAGGTCAGCTAGGTACATCTGTCTGGAAGCAGAGTTTTCTATCCGCAGCATAGCATTTCACACCTGCAGATACATTCACCTCTGCAGTGAAGAAGAACAATTAGGTTTCTGAGTGTGCTCTGCCATTAACAGTCAAATGTTCAATGTTCCTGTATAGGAAAGTATTAACATAGCATTACAAAGAACCTGAGATATAAAAATATACACATAAAGCAAACAAAACTGCATTATTTATATCCTAGACAGCGTTCATGCAGCTGTTGTATGCTTCACTTTAGTATTTAGCACAATGGCTCCACTGAACCAGAACTGACCTAAGACTGTGTTCACACTTACTGTAAATCATGGCTTCCATTTTTATAGATGTCATGATACAAATAATCTTACTTACTGTTAATGTGAGGCACAAGGGGTAACTAACCAATCATGTACTTCACATCAACGTCAATGTGTCTCACATTAACCCCAGTGTGCCACTTACTTTTATCTATTATATTAAATTAAAGGGAATCTCAGCACAGAAATATATTTCAAGCTACAGTAAACAGTGAATAGTGATAGTGTGATGAAATCGGAATCCGAACCCCTTTTCCCGGTGGTGTCCCTGCAAATTGGCAATGCACATATAATGGAAGAGCCCCAGGACAAAGCCTCTCAATGCAGTACGCTGCAGGTGTGCTGAGGGAGAACAGGGGCGAGTAACAAGATAAAAATTACAGATTCCAACTCAGACTTGCTAACACTATTCAGTTTCCTGATTCACTTTTAGTACCCCCATTCTGGACGTACTTAATAATACTTCCATGTGCATCACACAATAGTAACCCATATGGGGTCATTTATTAAACTGGTGTAAAGTAGAACTAGCTTAGTTACCCATAGCAACCAATCAGAATTCACCTTTCACTTTTAACAGCTCCTTTGGAAAATGAAAGGTGGAATCTGATTGGTTGCTATGGGCAACTAAGCCAGTTCTACTTTACACCAGTTTGATAAATCTCCCCCATAGACTGGGTTCACACATTGTAGCCACATCAAAGCTGCAGTGCAGTTTTTCTGCAACTTTCAGAAAATTGCGGCAAATGCTGCGACATGTAAGACCAGCCACATAGTCAGAACACACAGATTAGTGCTCAGGGATACATATGGCATGTTTTTCTAATTAATTATATGAGTGGCTACCGTATCCAGTGGCGTCGCTACAGGGGGGCAATTGCCCCCCTAGGTTATTCCTTGCCCGCCGCTGCGGCGCGGGTGCCTACTGCTTAAGAAGAACTGGAAGTCACTGTGCCCAGGCCCCGGTGCGGAGGACTGTGTCGGCTGCACCACAGCACCAGCGACTCACAAGAACTCTGCCCTGGTCGCTAGACGCGCTGTATAAAGAAAATAAGAAAGTATTAAGTTATAGAAAAAAAGTATGTACCCTACCTGGCCTGCCATAATGCTACCTCAGCCCCTCCTCAGTTATACCCCTGTATAATGTACCCTGATACCCCACAGTTATATTACCCCTCCTGCACCCTGATACCCCTCAGCTATATTACCCCCTGTATAATTTACCCTGATACCCCTCAGTTATATTACCCCCTGTATAATTTACCCCGATACCCCTCAGTTATATTACCTCCTGTATAATGTCCCTTGATACTCATTAGTTATAGACAGAGCATTTCTTCTGCTCACACTGTCACTGACAGTCTGACTGGGACATCGCTGCCTGTCTTTCTCTTTGTGCCTCAGGAGCCTGCGTGTGTTTGAGCACCTGCAGCAGGGTGTTGTGTGTGAGTCTGTGTTGTCTCTGTGGTGCGGGGGGAGTGCTGCGATCTGTCTCCCCAGTCCAGAGTGTGATCAGACTGGCCCTCAGCCACCCGACCCCCATGGAGGACGGATCAGTTCTCCAGCCTATAGACTTGTATTATGATGGAATGCAAAACGGAATCCTCTAAAAGTCTATGGGAATTAAAACGGATCCATCTGGTTCCCGTTATGCAAGACGGAAAACAGTCCTGTCGACAGACAGATCCGTTATGCTTTCTCATAGACTTCTATTAGGACAGAGTAAAACGACTTCCGTTTTGCATTCCATCTGGCCATTCCGTTATATTCCGTTTGAAATGAAACCTATAACTAGAGATGAGCGAACTTTAAAAAAAAGTCCGGTGTTCGGCGTTCGGGTTGTGGTAAGTCGCGCATCCCGTTATGGATTCCACTATAGCGGCATATGGAATCCATAAGGGGCGGTTGCCACCAACCCGAACTGTTGAACAGCCGAAGGACCTGGGGTGATGTCACTGTCATGTGATCAGTGCAGGGGGCGTGGCTCAGCACGGGATCAAATCCAGTGCTGAGCCACGCCCCCTGCACTGATCACATGACAGTGACGTCACCCCAGGTCCTTCGGCTGTTCAACAGTTCGGGTTGGTGGCAGCCGCCCCTTATGGATTCCATATGCCGCTATAGTGGAATCCATAACGGGATGCGCGACTTACCACAACCCGAACGCCGAACACCGGACTTTTTTTTAAAGTTCGCTCATCTCTACCTATAACAGAATGGCATAACGCAGGTGTAAACCCACCCTTAGGAATAGATTGTTTCTGAATACTTAAGCGTACTGAGGAAGAAAGGAAAACTCTTGAAAGCTTTTCTTTTAAGTATTTGGTTTAATACAATAAAAAGGTATCCCTGCATACCGCAATACTCTCGTATTTTGTTATCTTATTTACAGTGGCGTAACTAGAGCGCCATGGGCCCCAGTGCAAACTTTAGATCTGGGCCCCCCATTTTTACAAAGAGGCGGCAGATTTTGTTTACACTGAGGGCTCTTTCACATGGGCGGATGCCGTGCAGGTAATCCGCTGCGTGAAAGTTAGCCAAGCCCCCCAGTATTGTCACAGTACTTCATGCCGGGTCCTGTCAAAGCGCTCACATTACATGTGAGTGCAGCAGGCCACCTCTCCCCGCCCGGCCCGGTCACGGTCGCACCCCCTGCGACTGCGATCGTTATGCCCCTGCATATTTACATATACTTATTTAGTTTTTTTTCAGTAGTATGATTAACTGGCGAAAATTATTAGTGCCCCCCCCCCATTTTTGACTGTGTATCTTCTTCAATTTTAATGTAAATTTGTTTTCCCTTAGTCCTAACAGCAGCACAAGCGGGGAGTTCTTCCCTGTGAAACTGGTAGGACAGGTAGAATTTTGTTGAATTAAATTCCCTACCAAGCAGTAATTAAATAATTAATAAAAAGCCACCACTATAAAGGGGGCTTCTGCCCCAACCTCAGTGCTTTATTATCAAGTAGGAACAAAAACAAGAGTGGGAAATTTGTGTGCTGCTGTTAGGACAAAGAGAAAACAAATTTACGTTAAAATGAACGCTTCCCTTACGTTCTACCAGCAGCAAGTGGGGACCTAGCAAGTAACACGGACAAATTGGGAGGGTCCCACCTACTATGTCTTACATATTATCCTTTTTTTATTTATTTTTTATGAGAGGGCGGCAGTTAGAATGGTGCGTCCGCAGCCTGACCTGTCCTACTGTCCACAGGACAGAGAAAAAGGCATTGGGGTTGGGGCAGACTCCCCCTTTATAGGGGTGGGTTTTATTAATTATTTAATTACTGCTTGGTAGGAAATTTAATTCAACAAAATTCCTCCTGTCCTACCAGTTTCACAGGGGAGAACTCCCCGCTTGTGCTGCTGGTAGGACGTAAGGGAACTATCATTGCTCTTTAGCAAATCCCTTATTCTCTGGTGCAATGCAGTCTACCAGTAGTTCTCAGCCGTGAGAAACATTAGCACAGTCCCTTATACAATAAGTACTGTTTTCTATTTTAAAGGGGCCAAGCACAACCATTTGTCTGCTATACCTCAGTTTCTGCCACTGTCTAAAAGATTTGCAACCCTTTTAGAAGGTGGATTTGTTTTCTGGAGAATTCTCCTCCTGAAATCCATTTTAACATCTTTTTAGAAAACTGCAATATCTTTCTATATATATCTTAAAGGGCTTCTGCCCCAACCCCAGTGCCTTTTTCTCTGTCCTGTGGACAGTAGGACAGGTCAGGCTGCGGACGCAATATTCTAACTGCCGCCCTCTGATAAAAAATAAATAAAAAAAGGATAATATGTAAGACATAGTAGGTGGGATGCGCCAATGACATCTTCTCATCTGGGTGCAGAGGTGACGTTATCAGCGCAGGCGCACTGTGGAAGGTGCGGCTGAAGACTGGGACGGCGCAGGCGCGGGATTTGAAATGCAGACAGGGCCAGCCGGAGGAGGAGAGCGCTCGCTGGCCCTGTCAATCAACAGGAGGAGGGGGCGTTTTTTTGAAAGGAGGATGCCGCAGCTACCAGCAAGTAACCACCCTACTTGCTGGTAGCGAGGTAATTAACATATTGTAAAAGTGCGATTTTTAAGGAAAATAAGCCACAGAAAAAGGTAAGAGCACTATATATTGAATAATCGCACAATAAGGATTTTAGTAAGCCCAAAAATGAAAAATGACTTTTGGGGATGACAGAAGCCCTTTAAAGGAAATGTGTCACCAAAATGTTTTCTGTCATTAAAAATCAGATAGTAGCACATATCCTTTTTCTAAACTGTTTTATTTTCTGATTGTAGATTTTTTCTTTTATTCTGTTCCCGAACACGATTATGGAGGCGGCCATCTTGCCTGCGCTGTTCTTAACAGCATTTACAAAGCATTAAAAAAAATCTGCTTTATAGCAGCCCCATGGTCCATAGACACAATGGACAGGAGGGGACCTCATTGACTTATGACTTATTGACTATGGGTTTTCTAGACATGCTCTCTGGCTTTGACAATCACCTATTGTGAATGTTGGATCCTGTCTTATCTATCATTCTAATCCTGCTTGTAATGATATCACCTCTGTGTATAGATAAGCAGGTAACTGCAGTAAAGTGGTCTGTGCAGACCCAGAATTGGTGCCAATTATTAGGCTTAGTGGCCAGTGTGAAAACTGCATGATTTTATGATTTTTGTTTATATATAGATATTGTATCATCACCAAAAATTATTTAAAAATATGTTAAACATAAAAACGTGATTTAAACCAGGGATGCCCAACTTGCAGCCAACTCCCAACAGGCCGTGATAGCTGTAGGCAGTCCAGGCATGCTGGAACTTGTAGTTTTACAACAGCTGGAGGGCCATAGGTTGGGCATTCTTGATTTAAACAATAGGTAATTTTTGGATGACGCATTCCCTTTATGGCCCCCTTACACATAACAGAAAAGTTAGCCGGACCTGTCAACTATCTTGTGTCTCTCAAGTATCCCCCATTGGATGGTGCCCGATTAAAGAAGTGTTAGACATGTTGAATTGTAATGCCCGATCTTTACTTTTCTCAGTAGAGAAGCCTCCACCACAAGTGTCTGGCAACTGGTTACTCCCCTCTCCATATTGACTGCTAATGGGTCCCGTAAGACAAAAGTGGAAATGCTGAATAACTTGTACTGAAATGATCCATATATTAAAGATGTACATCCACAAAAATGTTTATTCTCATTATCTTTTTCCTTCTGGTCCTCAGCTGTGTCATGTGACTGACACTGACTCTCCACTGACACAGCATCTTATGTATGGACATGAAGTCAGTTTATTGATTCCTATGAGTCTCACATTGAAGTTGTCCCAGGGATAAATTGACAAACTGACTTCCTGTCCACATATAAGACGCTATGTCAGTTGGAGACTCAGAGTGTCGAGCACAGGGCAAGTGGAATTCAGTCTAAAGTTTAGGAAAACTTTGATTCGTAGCAAATCAGATTTTTCTCGCACTTCGTGGTAACGAATCAGGTTTTCATAAAATGGCTCCACGTGTTACAAATCAAACCTAAGGGTACTTTCACACTTGCGTTAAAGTTATCCGGTATTGAGTTCAGTCCTAGGGGCTCAATACCGGAAAAAAAACTGATCAGTTTTATCCTAATGCATTCTGAATCTGTTCAGTATGCATCAGGATGTCTTCATTTCAGTCACTCTTATGATATTTGGCCGGAGATTATTGTCCGGCATTATTTTCCATTGAAATGCATTAATTCCGCATCCAGCACCAGGTGCTCCAGCCAAACTGATCCGTTTTTCCGGTCTGCGCATGCGCAGACCTTTAAAAGTGCATAATAAAAAAATAATGGATCCGTTTTTTCAAGATGACCCCGGAGAGACGGATCCGGTGTTTCAATGCATTTGTTAGACGGATCCGCATCTGTCTACAAATGCTTTTCATTTACGCACGGACTTCCGGATCCATTAGGCAGTTCCGCCGACGGAACTGCCTGGCGGATTCTCGCAACGTAAGTGTGAAAGTAACCTAAGTGTAGAGGAGACAAGCCCAAGAACACAAGATCACCCATAATGCCATGTCACCAGTCAATCCTCAGATAACCATCCTCTGTGATGTCACAGCCCTATAAAACCTTCAATCCGCACAGTCTCCACCATTGTCCTGTGAGCTTAGCATAGGGAGAGACGTGGCAAGCGCTCATGCGCTAGGGACAGTGTTGCTGAAAATGATTAATAGAAGAATATTGAAGAGGGAGAGTGCAGGGAGAGTGTAGGGACAGTGCAGGGAGTCCGTTTTATTTATTCCTGCATTTACTTATTCCTACATCAGTTGTAAACTAAGATATGTAATTCAATACCAATAAGATGAAAGTATTTTATTATTCCACTGACAGCATGCCAACCAATACCATCCAGTCTGCACTCGTTAGGGGGCCAGGTCTTAATGATGACCATCCTCATGTTTTGCTGGCTTTACTTCTTCCAAATCATCCTTCAAAGTCTCCATGTCCTAGAAAAGTCAGCAAGATGCATAGAGGAGGAGCTGGATGTTCCTGATGCTATATTCTCATCGATATTACATGATGTGGAAAAGCAGATGGCAGAAGAAGGGCTCCTACCTGTAGGGCAGGAGAGCGCTGGGGTTGGAGAGGTGGGTATGCCAGAGCGGACTAATATTCAGTGTTTACTGTCAAATAACCTGCAGGAGAATGCAGGAAAGAACAGCAATAATATGCATATTGTCCCCCAACCTAACCAGTCAAACCCCATCAACAGCCCCTGTTTAAAGGTGCTGTTTGACCATTAACAATGAAGACCGACTACACAGTGCAGTCTTCATTATTAAATGAAAGGCAGCTGTGGGCTAATTGGCCATGCAGTTCTGAACCGCGGCATTGCTGCAACCTACCCACAGCACAGCCGCTCTTTGCGGGTGTACCCTAAGGCCTCATGCACACGACCGTATTTTGTTTCCTTGTCCATCCCGTTTATTTGCTGATAGGATGCGGACCCATTCATTTAAATGGGTCCGCAAAAAATGCGGACAGCAGACTGTGTGCTGTCCGCATCAGTATGTCCGTTCTGTAGCCCTGCAAAAAAAATAGAGCATGTCCTATTTTTTTCTTGTTTGCGGACAAGGATAGGCATTATTACAATGGATCCGCAAAAATAACGGATCCGCCAAAAAAACGGATGCCATATGGATGTCATTCGTTTTTTTGGGCGGATCCACGATTTTCAAACCGCAAAACACATACGGTCGTGTGCATGAGGCCTAAAGCAGAGTGGACTGCGTATACTGATTTAGGCTACATGCACACGACAGTTGTTTTTTGCTGTCCGCAAATCGCGGATCCGTATCCCTTTTTTTTTCACATCCACACCTGTTCCGTGTGTCCGCAACTTTTGTAGTTTGTGTTTCCGTGTGTCTTCTGTTTTTTTTGCGGATCCGCAAAAAAAACGGAAGGCTTGAACCAGTCTCTTACCTGTACAAGTGCCCTGGTTTCCAAGCAACCATCCGCAAAAAAAAACGGATGCGGATGACAAACGGATGGCTTCCGTTGGTCATCCGCACTATTTGCGGACCCATTGACTTCTATGGGTCCGCAAACCGTTTTTTGCGGACAAGAATAGGACATGCCATATTTTTTTTGCAGACGTGAAATGCGGACAGCGGACGCGGACAAGCAACGGAAGAGGCATCCGCATTTTTAACGGATCCATAGAAATTAATGGGAAACCAGCGGATATGCAAAAAAAAAGGATTTCAAAACATTGCTCATCTCTAGGCATAATGTAGTACAAGTGATAATGTAGTTTTGAATATGAGAATTGCTACAAAGACCATTAGAATTTTTTTCTGTTTTAAACCTGCAGTCGTTCATACATAAAGCTTTCAGTAGCTGAGCTCATAGCATAATATTTTTTCCACTTGTGTATACCATTTTACAGTAGATGCTAGATACATAGAGGTACAAAGAAAGCCAATCTAGAGGCATATACATTATAATGAGGTATGACTATAGCTTTTGGGGATAGTAGAAGACTGTATAGATGACTACAGAGCTCGATCATAGAGGAAGGCAGGAAGTAAGAGCCATTTTGCTCAGGACAGTGCCTGCCCATAAAGCTTCTATTAGCTCAGGCTGTACTGAACGTGTAACAATATTTTCTCCACTAGTGCGCGGCATTTTAGATGTATGTAGAAACTCATTCTCGCAGCAGCTGAATGAATTTGCTTTCTGATAGTATCACCTCCAAGGTCTTTTCTGCATGTGCAAATATAAAACCCGTGAAAAATTGTCATTTTTAGGAACAAGAGAGTATCTGCCTCTGAGACTGAATATTCTTCATTAAGACAAGGAACAACAAATGATTATTCTCTAAGGATACGTGAAATAAGTAAAACCGTTAATGAAGATGTATCGTCTTAAGAGCCCACTGAACTGCTATGTTATTCATATCCTCTAGGTGATAATAAAGATGAGATGTGTTTCTTCTCCATATTCTTACTCTTTATCCATTTACAAACCTTTCAGCCCTTGTGCAATAAGTGGTGTTTGATTTTTGTGGACAGATGTAATGAGCAGAATGAGAATCAACCAATTTTATAGGTTATTGAGTTATTGATATACATTTGTATGTACAAAGGAAGTATAGTGTTCTTCCCAGCTTCTAATGTGTTGATTAAATAAAGGATGTAATTATATTTTAGGCGATTAAAGATCCCTTTAGAGTAATATTGTTGGGCTGCACTTGGTGTCCAGAAGTGGTAAGGTGCAAAGTAGAATCGATACAATCCAAAATCCAAATGTTAATGAAGTACCACTGCACACTCAAAATTGGATGCAAGTAAAACATCTTTAAAGGATTTGCATCCAATTTTGAGTGTGCAGTGATACTTCATTAAAATACAAGTCCCTTTACACTGGACTATATTACAGCAGATTGTCGGGGAGGAAGCCTTACTTCCAATCCTGACATTTTGCTGCTCGCTAGTGGAGGAGACCGCTGTATTTACATGCAGCGATCTCCTCCAGAGATGAAGAGGAACGATCTCTAAAGTCATCGCTCTTCCCAGTGGCGGATTATAATAGGGATGTTCGGGTCGGCAGCCCCGGGCCCGGCATCGCTGGGGGCCCAAAGCCGACCCGAACGCCCACATACTGTGGCGGGGCATGGAAGCACATAGTTCCCTGCCCGCTGCCTATCACCACCGTAGGCTTTGAGTAGACCTGAGGCCTATGTGGTAGTAAAAGCCTGGCGCAGGCGTGCGTGATGACGTCATCGCGTGCCTGTGCCGAGGATCAGGGCTTTGATGCTTTGGTGCCTTACCATCACGGACACAGGTAAGTATTAGCCTTTAGTTTTTAGTTTTTTTTTTGTGTGTGCCAACTTTGGGGAGCAGAGGAGGTCATATTACTGCAGGGACAGTGGGGGCAAATGATTACATGGGTGCAAAATAATTAATGGAGGCAGTGTGGGAGCAAAGTACTTAATAGGGCAGTGTGGGGGCAAATTACTTAGTGGGGGCAGTGTGGGGGAAATTTACTTAATGGGGACAGTGTGGGGGAAAATTACTTAATGGGGGTAGTGTGGGGGCAAATTACTTAATCGGGACAGCGTGAGGGCAAATTACTTAATGGGGACAGTGTGGGGGCAAATTACTTAAAAGGGGATAGTGTGGGGTAAAACTACTTAATAGGGGCAGTGTGGGGGCAAATTAGTTCATGGGGCAGTGTGGGGGCAAACTACTACATGGGGGGGCAGTGTGGGGAATTGCTATATGGAGCATTGTGGTAGAAATTACTATATGGGGACATGGGGGGGATTACTATATGGCGGTGGTTTGAGGGAAATGACTATATGGGGGCAGTGTGGGGATAATTATTACTATATGGGGGCAGTGGGGAGGGGAATTATGATATGGGGGCGGTGTGAGGGAAATTACTATATGGGGGCAATGTGGGGGAAATTACTAGATGGGGCAATGTGGGGGAAATTGCTATATGGGGTACTGTGGGGGAAATTACTATATGGGGGCAGTGTGAGGGAAATGACTATATAGGGGGCAATGTGGTGGTCCAGTGTTGGGGAAATTACTATGTAGTGTGGGGGACGTTGCTATTTGGGAGGCACTGTAGGGGCCTTTCTATTACAGGACATATTAGGGGACATTATTTTTGGGGACACTATTCAGACATTAATACTTGGAGCACAATACAGGGTGTTATTATTACTGGGGCACTCTAGGGGACATTATAATTGCTGTAGACACTACAGGGATCTTTGGGATAGTTTATCAAACTAGTGTAAAATAGAACTGGCTTAGTTGCCCATAGCAACCAATCAGACCTCACCTTTCATTTTTGACAGTCCCTTTGGAAAATGAAAGGTGGAATCTGATTGGCTGCTATGGGTAACAAAGCCAGTTTTACTTTACACCAGTTTGATAAATGACCCCATTATGTCTACTGGGGTCACTATTTTTTCAGCAGTATAGTACCTGGGACATTGGGGAGCACAGTGGGCAGAGTATTGGGAGTGGCAGCAGGATGACATTGTTGGGACACCAGGATGGGGAGGTTGATGGAAAAATTGAGAAATCTAACGTGTCTGTGTAACAAACTTTGTAGAGACGAGATGCGGCTGAAAGAATTTGTCATGGTGGTCTGGGTCAGACGCAGGAGAAGAGGAAAGAGAAGGTCTCCTCTAAGTCTTTTTGTAATCATATTTATTTTAAATTTGGCAAATTTGTAACAGCCCAGATAACAGTGATAACTTTCTGTGTACAGATAACGTAGTAGATGTTCCCTGCAGTCCTATGTAGCACCCCACATAACACAATAATTCATGTTATGTGGGGTGTTACATAAGACTGCAGGTAACATCTACGACATCTGTACCCAAAGAGCAGGCCCGGTGCAAGGATTTTTGCCACCCTAGGCAAAAGAAAAGTTTGCCGCCCCCCCCCCCCCCCCATGTGACATCACAATGCCCCACCCATATGATCTGCCATATTAAAGGGGTTCTGCAGTCTATTTAAACTGATCGGCAGGGGTCCGACACCCAGGACCCCCGCCAATTAGCTGTTTGAGAAGGCAGCGGCGCTGGCAGTAGCGCCTCAGCCTTCTCGCAGTGACGTCACGATTAGTATCATTGGCCTGGGTGGGGCTAAGCTTCATTCAAGTGAACAGAGCTTAACCCCGCAAAGGCCAGTGATAATTGTCGTGACGTCACTGCGCCCGTGGTAAACAGCGAGAAGGCCGAGGAGCTACTGCCAGCGCCGCTGCCTTCTCAAACAGCTAATCGGCGAGGGTCCCTGCCGATCAGTTTAAACTGCAGAACCCCTTTAACTAACGCCAGTTCTCTCTCCCCCCCCATGTCATTCTCTTTCCCCCCATGTCATTCTCTCCCCCCCATGTCATTCTCTTCCCCCCCATATGTCATTCTCTTCCCCCCCATATGTCATTTTCTTCCCCCCCATGTCATTCTCTTTCCCCTCTTGTCATTCTCTCTCCTTTTCTTGTCATTCTCCCCCCCCCATGTCATTCTGTCCCCGCCCCACACCCCAAATGTCTTTCTCTTTCCCAATCCCCCCTACCTCTAAAGTAGCGTGGCCGAGCTCTGTATGGTCCACGGTACAGGAGCTTTAGTTTCCTGTACCCGGGCGGACTGACAGGGGCGCTCTACGCGGCTGCCTAGTCAGCTTATAGGACGCGCCGGCCCTGCCAGAGAGTTATGAGTTGGTGGGGGTATGATTTCTGGCAACCCCTGGCAGCATCCGCTGTTTGAGGAGACTACGATGTTCCAGTGTGCGCCATAGCCTCTTTGCTCCTTACCAAGCACAGTGCTGTCCATTTGATAGCACTGTGCCTGGTATTGCAACTCACATGAGACAGAGCTGCACCTAGACCAGGGGTAGGCAACCTTTGGCTCCCAGCTGTTGTGAAACGACAATTCCCAGCATGCATAGTTGCTCTGCTCTTCTAAGAACTTACATAGAAGAGAATAGAGCATGCTGGGAATTGTAGTTTCACAACAGCTGGGAGCCGAAGGTTGCTGATGCCTGACCTAGACCATGTGAACGATGAATTTGATGTCATATGGCCTAGGAAGAGACCGTGGCACTCATAAAGTACCGCAGCCTCTTTTTTAAATGTTTTTAAAACTAAAATGGAGGGAGGGGTCCGAGTTGGGTAGACAGCCCCGGGCCTATCATGCACCTAACCCTTGTTTACAAAGTCCACACAGAGGTGTTGTCCATAAAAATGGCTGCTGATGAAGGGTCATGGGACCAGGCAGATCATCTTCATTTCATATCTCCTCTATTCAAACACACTGCGCTTGCACTGAACTCACAATGGAACAAGTGCATATAGCAGGTGTAGTGATTTACCTGATCACAAGACCCTCTAATAGCAGTCATCTTATGGACAGGGCATCTGTATGGACAGCACAAAAGACTTTGTAAACAAGGGGACATACTTTATAAAATATAGAAAACTGTGAAAAATTTCAACAAAGGCTATATTAGTAAGTGCCATATAGTCATCTCACAAACACATTGGTGAACAATACACAGAAAGTGGCCAACCCCTTTAAATAAAATGTCTTGGTTTGCATTTTGTTAGCATTACAAATATTATTTTCCAGCCAATATATGAACATTTATTTAAACAGTGTGATGTGAAGCAGATCCTGAAAATCATGTGAGGATTATGGGGCCACTTTTCAAAATGTTTATGTATTTGCTTTCAAATAAACAGCAGACTTGAAGTAACCTTGAGAATCCTTGTTATAAGACTTCAGCCCATGAGTCCCATAAACATCAAAAGTGAAGGGGGACCAAAGCACTCATCCAATATAAAAAAAAAAGCTGTCTAGGTTTATTCACTGAATAATCTAGTGTTTCTATTCAGATGTATAGTCAACACAATAAAATTGTACATAGCGCACAATGATCCATTACATAGTGACCAAACACTTACAAAGGCCCCAAAATGAAAATATAGATAAAGGGTAGTATGAACAGTAGGTGCAGCTACAAGCTTCACCAGCTGCGCAACCCAAGGTGTCTACTACACAGATCCAAACTATCCAAATTTTTCTCATATTCTAGAATATCTACTACTCACAAAAAGTTAGGGGTATTTGGCTTGTGGGTGAAATTTCAGGATGGAACTAAAATACAATCTAACCATTATAGGTGAATGTGACCTTCTCTAAACTTCTGAATGCACATGTACTGTAGAACTGTAAAATGTTTCAGCTCTTTTTGCACAATTTTGCACTATTCTCTAACAAGGAGCTTAATGGCAGAATTCACAACATGTGTTTGATCCATGAATTGACCAATACATTTCCTGGTTCAATTAGAATTGGTATTTAAACAGTCCTCCTCATCATGCTGTTCACATTTTGACATCATGAGACCAAGGCGACACTTAACAATTGATCAATAGTACCTCGCCATAGCGAGGCTTCAAGCAGGATGTTCTCAGACAAAAGTGGCCACTGAGCTTAGTGTCACAGAGTGTCATCAGCAGGTTGCAACAGAGATACAGAGAGACTGGAATAGTCACAGAAAGTCATAGAAGTGGATGTCCTTTGGCAACATCCCACACTGATGACCACTTCATTGTGAACAATGACCTACAGAACAGGATGATGAATGCCACGCGATTCCAGGCACATTTAAGGGAGGTGAGAGGCAGCCAAGTGTCACGTCAGACCATTTGAAACGGTTTACGTCTGTGTGCTAGATGACCTGAAAGGGTAACTGACCACAGGCATCATTGTCTTGCATGGGTAAGGGAGCATCTACACTGATGAATGTCGATTCACGCTGAGCAGAAATTATGGCCGCCGACAATGTTGGAGACGTCAAGGAGAGCGTTATGCATCAGCCACTGTTGTCACTAGATGAGCCTTTGGTGGTGTTACTGTGTGGGCAGGTGTGTCTAGTCAATACAGAACTGCCTGTAATTGATGCTCAAGGCACTTGATATTGGTACCTATTGCCACTATTCTCATATTGCCGATTCTGATAATTCCCATGATTGTTATGTTGTTCTTGTCTCCAGATATTTCTGTATCGTAAATTAAAATAGGGCTTTCTATTATATCCATTATATCCTCTCTGTTCCCTATATCCATAATTTGATTTGTTATTAACTGTGTACCCCCCATGTCCAAAATTGCTTCGATAAGGGAAGGGACCGTATTGCCGTGCCCGGAAATATCTCTGTTTGTAATATCCTCTATTTGTTTGTTAAAAAATATCATGGAAAGAACCCCACTGGTTTGAAGTTTAGGGCTGTTGATAAGGTCCATAACAATTGGAGAGGAGGGGACCCAGTGAAAAACATCAACAAAAGAGAGGCACAATGGATCCATGACCTGGGATCCCTGCGGCCCATGGGTCTGAACATAGAGTGGGATTTAATGGCCGTCAGCATGGCATAAAGGTTAGGAGAAACCACAATATGATTAGGGAAGATTTTCTTGCCAGGGAGTATAGTCACTATTTCTCTTGCCGGTTCATTTGAATAGGATGTGATTAAGTACCCAAGATGCACACGTACAGGAAAGAAAAAATCTTTGTATAGTTTCTTTATATAGTAATTATATACTAATATAATATATTATATAGTAATTTTGGATATTTATGTGATTTTAAATTGATAACGAATGATATTATGGCTAATAGTTATTGTTTTATATACATTGTAAAGCACACTTTGTGATAAGCAGCTGGATGTACTACACTATGTCTGATCGTTTGCTTTGAAGGGAAAGGACGTATTGGAGCAACTGCGGTTTGGTTGGTCGGTACAAGACATCAGAAGTAGCAGTGGAGGACTGCTGTGATTTTCCGGCGCTGTGTTTCCCTCAAGTGGTCTCTGGATTGAAAGCGCGGCCCCACCACCTTTATCTTTTATGTGTTGCTAAAAACTGTGATTAGGATCCACACCGACTTGTGTGGGACTGCTGCTAACTGACTGTGTTATCCCCTATAAGAGCCACATAGCGTTTTTTCTGCATATTAGAACACAATGGCTATTATCCGAGTTCACACTGTCAAAACGGTGCCAGCTACTAAAACAAGCCTAGCTTCGCTCCCCTGACATGTTTCGTTGCATTACAGGTGTCGGAGCTAATGACAGCATGTTTCATCCACAGTGACCTTTTTATAGGCTGTCTATGATGTCAGTATATACGACACTGGTGACATGCTCAAATCCTAGTTTGTTACAATTTGTCTAACTCTTCTGTTGTGAGCCATTAGATACAATGTAACAAATTTGGATTGGGGCATGTGACCACACAACATTAGATTTCATTTGGCTAATTGGTTTTCTATTAGGTATGAATAGAATTCTGCCAATTGTTAAAATTAAAAAATTCGTAATGTCCAATCACTGATATATTCCATTTCGGGCTTCTGACTTTCTACCCTAACTGCCCTTTCTACCCTTAATATAGAAATAGTCTTCTGTATTTTCACTGCTCTACTGTGCAAATAGCAAATTAAATAGCTAATGTGGACAATCCACTCTTTGAATGTAGGTTTTCCCACTGAGTATCTCCAAGTAGAATTTCCCTTAGTGTTCTAATTACACTCATTTATATAATTAGCTAGGCACACTGAAGATCTTTTGTGTCTGGCGTGTGCAGCTGGTCTCCAGGGGCTATTGTCTTTGAGCTGATATATTTGTCTAGTACTGCTGAATAGAGAGGATGCTCCTGTGATACCTAAAGTTCTCCCCTTAGCAATGTCAGGAGGTCTGTTTGTACATCTGTAATTTGCAGCTTGGGGCTTTCAGATTTGGCATTGCTAAAGACTAAGAGAAGTTAAAAAAAAAAAAATAATAGAGAAACAAAAGAGACATGGCAGAAGTTGACTTTAGAGGACAAGTGTAACCCCAAATATATTCATGTTAGTTGTAAAGCTCAAGAAACATGATTCTTCCTATCTAAGGTTTTAAGAACACTCTTTTACACTTTTTTTACACAATTAAGGCTCTTTCACACTTGCGTATTTCTTTTCCGGCATAGAGTTCCGTCGTCGGGTCTCTATGCCGGAAAAATCCTGATCAGGATTATCCCAATGCATTCTGAATGGAGCGAAATCCGTTCAGGATGCATTAGGATGTCTTCAGTTCAGGACCGGAACGTTTTTTGGCCGGAGAAAATACCGCAGCATGCTGCACTTGCCGCAAGGCCGTATCCGGAATTAATGGCCATTGAAAGGCATTTATCCGGATCCGGCCTTAAGCTAAACGTCGTTTTTGCGCATAGCCGTATCCGACTTTTAGCTTTTTCTGAATGGTTACCATGGCAGCCAGGACGCTAAAGTCCTGGTTGCCATGGTAAAGTGTAGTGAAGAGCGGGGGAGCAGTATACTTACCGCCCGTGCGGCTCCCGGGGCGCTCCAGAGTGACGTCAGGGCGCCCCACGCGCATGGATCACGTGATCCATGCGCATGGGGCGCTCTGACTTCATTCTGGAGCATCCCTGGAGCCGCACGGGCGGTAAGAATACTGCTCCCCCGCTCCCCACTACTACTATGGCACTACTACTGAAAGTCTTCAAATGCTTTCAGTTCACTTGCGTGGTTACGGATCCGGCGGGCACTTCCGGCAACGGAAGTGTGAAAAGAGGCCTTAATTAGTCATTTTACCTATAACCTAACCTGTAGAAGAACAGTAAACATATAGGCAAAGCAACAAGTAATCGGTACATGGTAGGACAGTATACACTTGGAAATATTTAGTCTTTTTTTTTGTGCCCCTGGCACAAGTTAATAATCATATTGCAGATTTAGTAACATGACTTTGTTGTCACACTGCTCACTTGCTTTTTACTTTTATAGTAGCATTTTTCTTAAAGTGGATCTTCTTGATTTTTTTATGAATAGCCTATCCTCAGGAGCTGTGTAGTTCTGGCACCCATTTCCAGTGGCAGAGCTACTCCCAAACAGCTGATTGGCAGAAGCGCAGGGGCGTCGGACCCTCACTGATCTGATATCGATGGCCTACCCTAATGCAAGGCCATCAATATAAAAATCCTGGGGAACCCCTTAAATTTATATCTGCAAACACAAAGAATATCTGCCAGTTTTTCTTAATTACACTGCTGGAGTGCCTTTTTGGATCACTGCATTGTTCCAGTCCTGTGTTTTTCCTCCTGGATATGTATGAATAAACTGATAATTGGGTTATCAGTTATGCACATGGGAAGGAATAATGCAAGTCACCAGTACATACTAAATGGTAAAACACTGGGCAACATTGACATGGAAAAGGACCTAGGAACAGCAAACTAAGCTGCAGCTGCTGCCAAGGCTGATAAGATAATGGGTTGCATGAAAAGGGGCATAGATGCCCGTGATGAGAACATAGTCCTACCACTTTACAATTCGCTAGTCATGGAGTACTGTGTACAGTACTGGGCTCCTGTGAACAAGGCAGACATTGCAGAGCTGGAGAGGGTTCAGAGGAGGGCAACTAAAGTAATAACTAGAACGGGGCAACTACAGTACCCTGAAAGATTATCAAAATTATGGTTACTCACTTTAGAAAAAAGACAACTGAGGGAGATCTATTAACTATGTATAAATATATCAGGGGTCAGTACAGAGATCTCTCCCATCTATTTATCCCCAGGACAGTGACTATGACGAGGGGACATCCTCTGCATCTGGAGGAAAGAAGGTTTGTACACAAACATAGAAAAGGATTCTTCACTGTAAGAGCAGTGAGACTATGGAACTCTCTGCCTGAGGAGGTGGTGATGGCGAATTCACTAAAAAAGTTCAAGAGGGGCCTGGATGTATTTCTGGAGTATAATAATATTACAGGCTATAGTACTAGAGATGGGTCGTTGATCCAGGGAGTTATTCTGATTGCCTGATTGGAGTCGGGGAGGAATTTTTTCCCGCTAAAGTGGGCAGAATTGGCTTCTACCTCACAGAGGTTTTTTTTTTGCCTTCCACTGGATCAACTTGCAGAATAACAGGCCAAACTGGATGGACAGATGTCTTTTTTCAACCTTATAAAGCCTATATAAAGCCTATGTTACTATGTTACTAATGTGTTGTGGTTATCCACATTGTCTGCTTTTCTGACTGGATTTGTTTTTCCATCACATTATACACTGCTTGTTTCTAGGGGTTACGTCCACTGCTGCAGTGCAGATCGAGATGCACGCTCCCATGGTCCCTGCCACCAGAGAGGCCAGCACTTTTTCATATAGTGTGCAATTACTGTCACCAGTGCTGGATTGCCATATGGTCATAACCCCTAGAAACAAGCAGAGTATAATGCAATGGAAAATGAATCAAGCTAGCAAAGGAAGCAAAATGGATAATAACGACACATTAGTAAGTGCCTTGTATTAACTTTCTCTACATGATAAATGCCATTTGCTGAAGTGAAATAACCCGTTAAATGTGTCTCTTTCAGAGGCTAATGTTTTAGTCCTCTTGAGGAGCCATATGGTGCCCAGAGTTACAGAGTCTTTTCTCTTCCGTCTTCTAATTCTTTTCAGGAATGTTCTTTAAAGAGCTCCAAATTCCACTGTTGACAGGCAAGAGTCTATTGAACCTTGTATATAATATGTTTTCAGTCACTGAAAAAAGATCCTGCTTAGACTCGTCTCTATGAACAAATGTCTCAAATTTTTTCCCCTCTCATTCTTCATAGCAAGATGACAATAGCTCGTCCTTGGAAATTGTCTTCTTTAACACTTTAATCTATTTATGAGCAAGCAAATGGCCAATAAAGAAACACCCGGGTACATTTTAATAGTGTATAAATTGATTATCATTTACAGGAACCTGTCAGAAGATTCATACTTAGTTAACCATGGCTGCTCTAGCAGAGATGCTTGTCGGTATTTCATGCTGGTTCAGGCGCATGAATCTCCTGACCATTTCCCTTTCATCTACCGGTATTCTCATCGGTGACTACGTTTTCTATTGTTAAATGCCTTTGTGATTGTTTTATTCACTGCCCTTGTCCCTGCCATTCTTTGTGTTTGATGATGGTCTGATGAAGAAGGGGAACCCCCTTCCGAATCTGTTCCTTACTTTTTTTTTTATAGTTGTCACTGTACTTGCCCACATAGTAGAGCCCCGTAATTCCTTTTTATTTTTAGCTATTACTTGGATTGTTTCTGTGTCTGTATTTTATTTAGCCCTTTGTCTCTATATGTATAGTTTTTATGTTCTGTAACTATATTTTTGTGTTTAAGGCTCTTTGGTTTGCGTTTTTAATACCCTTGACGGGGAAATGTGAAAAGGTAAGGGAAATGAGGGTAGAGGAAATTGTCAGGCATTAGAAGGGCAGTGATTTTTCCTTACACTGTATATTAGAGGTCAGCAAACTTCGGCACTCCAGCTGTTTTGAACCTACAACTCCAAGCATGCACACTTGTTCAGCTGTACTCAAAAACTCCATGGATGAGAATGAAGCATACTGAGAGTTGTAGTTTCACAACAGATTAAGTGCCGAAGTTTGCTAACCCCCTCCGTACATGACACTATTCACATTTCCCTTTAAAGACATCTGTCATTACAGTCTTCATATCGTAGTGATATACGGATATGTCATTGTGCTGCTTATTGACCCTTTTCTTCTTAGAATCAGACTGTGTTTTACTATGTGACCATTCTTGTTATTTTGTGTAATACAACCTAGACTTAACACTATTTTACAAAGATACTATAAAATGAGTGGTCTGTGCGACGCAATATAGTTGATAATGCTTGTTTACTAAAACATTCAGTAAAAATATAGGGGGGGGGGGGATGTATAAAGATTAGAGTTTTAAATGCCAGTCTTAATATACAGTAGTTTGTGGTGGTGCCAGATGCACCAAATGTATTAAGAGGCTCACAACTCTTAATAATTTTGGTGAAGATTGGCAGAACCATGTGGCAGAATCTGAAAACTATGCCAGCTGGGAGCTTTCAGGCAGGGGCGTACATAGAAATCACTGGGCCCCATAGCAAGAATCTGAAATGGGCCCCCTTAACCCCACCCACTACCCACCCCTGGCCCCTCCCACCTCTCCCTTAACCCCGCCCTCCCATCTCCTGTCCTGGCTCCTCCCATGCCACACCCCCATTAAATAAATTTATACATGACCTACTGAAACTACTGGGGGGGCTGTGGATGGCACTGTTATGGGATGGGGGGGATCTGTGGATGGCACTGTTATGGGGGGGATCTGTGGATGGCACTGTTATGGGGGATCTGTGGATGGCACTGTTATGGGGGATCTGTGGATGGCACTGTTATGGGGGATCTGTGAATGGCATCCACAGCCCCCATCCCATAACAGTGCCATCCACAGCCCCCCATCCCATAACAGTGACATCCACAGCCCCCATCCCATAACAGTGCCATCCACAGCCCCCATCCCATAACAGTTCCATCCACAGCCCCCATCCCATAACAGTGCAATCCACAGGCCCCCTCCCCATTACCGCTCTGTCAAGTTCTAAAATTCAATTACGGTACTCTGTACCATAATCCATAATATAAATAATGCCCCTCTGTTTTAATTTATCATAAACTCACATGAGGCGCACCGGCAGTAAATACTTCACGCAGGCCGGGCGGGCGGCGCAGCGTGACTGACGTCACATGCCTGCGCCGCCTGCTTCATTCATAAAGCAGGCCGGGCAGGCACGTGACATGAGACAGTCACGCTGCGCTCGCCCGCCCGGCCTGCGTGAAGTATTCACTGCCGGTGCGTCTCATGTGAGTTTATGATAAATTAAAACAGAGGGGGCATTATTTATATTATGGATTATGGTACAGAGTACCGTAATTGAATTTTAGAACTTGACAGGAGTGGTGGGCCGAGTGCCCAGCCGCAAATGCCCGCCCCAGCTCCTCCTCCTGATTATACATCGTAGCCTGCGATGCTGGAGCATCGCAGGCTGCTGTCCGTGCAAAGTGGGGGGGCGGAGCGTTCCATGGCTTCGGGCCCCCCTGTGCTGCGTGCCCCATAGCAGTGGCGTGGTCTGCCTCTATTGACGGTACGCCACTGCTTTCAGGTTTAGGTGTAACTTGTGTAAGAAATCAGAGCTGGCATTTTGTATCCTGATATGCTTTTCCAGCCATGCATTAGGGGGCGTGCTTCACAGCGGGGAATCAACCAGAACTGTGATGCTGTCCAGTCAGTGCAGACAGCACCAGAGCCCATATTTACTCCAAGTAGTGAATCATGCCCCCTTGACAGGAGGCAAAATGACTGCCCTTGTTTGCACTGGAATGGAGGAATCTACCAAAAAATAATAATAAAAGAATAAAAACGTGCCAGAAGCTGCGGAGCAGCAACTACAGCCAGGTAATGCTCTCCACTTTCGCAGGATATGACAGGAACTTTTTCAATTAACATTTTTGTTAAGTATTTTGCATTTCTTCATCTCATGTGGAAAAACATGACTTAGGGTGGGTTCACACTAGCGTTAGGCATTCCGTTATTGCTTTCCGTTATAACATGGTTATAAGTCCACAGGACTTTGTTTTCTGTCTTGCATAACGGGACCCAGATGGATCCGTTATGCTTTCCCATAGACTTGTATTATGACGGAAAGCAAACGGAATGCCTTTTAAAGGCTTCCGTTTTGCATACCGTCATAATTGAAGTCTATGGGCAGCAAAACGGATCCGTCCTTCCGTCTTATGGATTCCGTTATGTTCCGTTATAACCACGTTATAACAGAAGGCCATGACAGAATGCAAAACGCTAGTGTGAACCCACCCTTAGTAGTTTAAAGTAAGAAAAAAAAAACTACAAATTTGCCAAATTGGCAAATAAGTAGTGTTGAGCGAACAGTTCGAGCATAGTTCGGGTTCGTACCGAATTTTGGGGTGTTCGGGACCCGGACCCGAACATTTTCAAAAAAGTTCGGGTTCGGGTTTGTTGTTCGGCTATTACTTCCCGCTTTCTGAAGGGCTGCACAGCAGCCAATCAGCTAGCATTTTACTTCTTGCCCAAAGAGCCCATCACAGCCATGCCTACTAATGGCATGGCTGTGATTGGCCAAGTGCAGCATGTGACCCAGCCTCTATTTAAGCTGGAATCACGTAGCGCCGCACGTCACACTGCTCTAATTAGTGTAGGGAGAGGACGCAGCTTCTGTGAGGGCAAGATTAGGCAGGGAAAAGTCAGCAACAGCACCTAATGAACTGATCGATCTACAGCTCACTGGTTTTTAGGCTGCACAGAGCGTTTTTCTGTCACTTATTTTCTGGGGTGATCGGTGGCCATTTTGTGACTTGTGGTGCAACAGAACAAGCTGCCACCAAGTCCATTAATCCATCAATACTAGTTTTTTTTTGCTATCTCCTTCATCAGGGGCTTGGCTGTGCTAATTGTCACCCCTAGAAACTCAGGATAGCAATTTCTATATTTTATTAAGGGGTAAAATACAATTGCCCAATTACCAATCCCCTAAATCTGGTGTTCCAGCTTTGCCTAGCAAAGTTAATACTGTCTGCTGTCTGGCAAAGGATAGATTATTTTCTGTGGTGAAATTCAATTGCCAAAATAGCAATACCATAAATCAGTGGTTTCAGCTGTGGCTGGCCAAGTTTCATAGTGTCCTGCAAATTATATATTTTGTTCTGGGGTGAAATTCAATTGCCAAAATAGCAATACCATAAATCAGTGGTTTCAGCTGTGTCTGGCCAAGTTTCATAGTGTCCTGCAAAGGATATATTTTGTTCTGGGGTGAAATTCAATTGCCAAAATAGCAATACCCTGAATCTGGTGTTCGAGCTGTTGCAGGCCAATTGTAAATCTGTCCATAAAAGGATACCTTTCATCCAGGGCCTAAATACTAGCCCTAAAAGAGATATTCCCCTAAATCAGTGTTTACTGCTGTGCCTGGATTAGTGTAATACGCTACATAAATAAAAAGGCAGATAGTGTTAGGTGCCTGTAAAAAAAGGCCTGAATTTGAAATCAATACATTGGGCCAAATATTTTTTTTCTTATTGTGGTGCTTGGTGAACGGTAACAATGAGGAAAACATCTAATAAGGGACGCGGACGCGGTTGTGGTGTTGTTAGTGTACCCTCTGGTGCTGGGAAAGGACGTGGCCATTCTGCCACACGTCCTAGTGAACCAACTACCAAGGTTCCAGTACCCGCCAGAATTTACAGCGATATTTGGTGGGGCCCAATGCCGTTCTAAGGATGGTAAGGCCTGAGCAGGTACAGACGCTAGTCAATTGGGTGGCCGACAGTGGATCCAGCACGTTCACAACATTATCTCCCACCCAGTCTTCTGCAGAAAGCGCACAGGTGGCACCTGAAAACCAAGCCCATCAGTCTGTCACATCACCCCCATGCATATCAGGAAAACTGTCTGAGCCTCAAGTTATGCAGCAGTCTCTTATGCTGTTTGAAGACTCTGCTGGCAGGGTTTCCCAAGGGAATCCACCTAGCCCTTCCCCAGTGGTGGAAGACATAGAAGGCACTGATGCACAACCACTGATGTTTCCTGATGATGAGGACATGGGAATACCACCTCATCGGAGTCTGCACGTCTCTGATGATGAAGAAACACAGGTGCCAACTGCTGCGTCTTTCTGCAGTGTCAGACCGAACAGGAGGTCAGGGAGGAAGACTGTGTGGAAGACGATGCAGGGGATGATGAGGTCCCAGACCCCACATGGAATGAAGGTCGTGCCACAGACTTTCATCGTTCAGAGGAAGAGGCAGTGTTGAGACCGAGCCAAAAGCATAGCAAAAGAGGGAGCAGGGGGCAAAAGCAGACCAGCCGCCGCCAAGAGAGTTCGCCTGCTACTGGCCACCGCCACCAGGGACCGAGCACCCCAAAGGCAGCTTCAAGGAGTTCTCTGGCATGGCACTTCTTTAAACAATGTGCTGACGATAAGACCCGAGTGGTTTGCACGCTGTGCCATCAGATCCTGAAGCGATTCATTAACGTTCTGAACCGTAGCACAACCTGCATGACCAGGCATCTACATGCAAAGCATGAATTGCAGTGGAGTAAAGACCTTAAAAACAAGGAACTCACTCAGGCTCCCCCTGCTCCCTCTTCTGCTGCTGCCTCGGCCTCTTCCTCCGCCTCGGGAGGAACGTTGGCACCTCCCGCCCACCAAACAGAGGATGTGCCACCGACACCACCACCTGCGTCACTAAGCATCTCCACCATGTCACACGGCAGCGTTCAGCTCTCCATCTCACATACCTTGGAGAGAAAGCGTAAATTCACACCTAGCCACCCTCGAGCCTTGGGCCTGAATGCCAGCATTTCTAAACTATTGGCCTTTGAAATGCTGTCATTAAGGCTGGTGGACACAGACAGCTTCAAACAGCTGATGTCCATGGCTGTCCCACAGTATGTTGTTCCCAGCCGCCACTACTTCTCCAAGACAGCCGTGCCTTCCCTGCCCAACCAAGTATCCGATAAAATCAAGTGTGCACTGTGCAACGCCATCTGTGGCAAGGTCCACCTAACCACAGATACGTGGACCAGTAAGCACGGCCAGGGACGCTATATCTCCCTAACTGCACACTGGGTAAATGTAGTGGCGGCTGGGCCGCAGGCGGAGAGTTCCTTGGCGCACGTCCTTCGGCCGCCAAGGATTGCAGGGCATCATTCTTTGCCTCCTATAGCCTCCTCCTCCTACTCGGCTTCCTCCTCCTCTGCTACCACCAGCTCATCCAGTCAGCCACACACCTTCACCACCAACTTCAGCACAGCCCGGGGTAAACGTCAGCAGGCCATTCTGAAACTCATATGTTTGGGGGACAGGCCCCACACCGCGCAGGAGTTGTGGCGGGGTATTGAACAACAGACCGACGAGTGGTTTCTGCCGGTGGGCCTCAAGCCCGGCCTGGTGGTGTGCGATAATGGGCGAAATCTCGTCGCAGCTCTGGGACTAGCCGGTTTGACGCACATCACTTGCCTGGTGCATGTGCTGAATTTGGTGGAACAGCACCACTTCACCACCAATGATTGGGCCTCCATGCGAGACCTGTGTGCCCTGTTGCGCTGTTTCGAGTACTCCACCAACATGGCCAGTGGCGATGACACCATTATCAGCATCACAATACCACTTCTATGTCTCCTTGAGAAAACGCTTAGGGCGATTATGGAAGAGGAGGTGGCCCAGGAGGAGGAGGAGGAGGAGGGGTCATTTTTAGCACTTTCAGGCCAGTCTGTTAGAAGTGGCTCAGAGGGAGGTTTTTTGCAACAGCAGAGGCCAGGTACAAATGTGGCCAGCCAGGGCCCACTACTGGAGGACAAGGAGGATGAGGAGGAGGTGGAGGAGGATGAGGATGAAGCAGGTTCACAGCGGGGTTGCACCCGACACAGCTTAGGCCCATCACTGGTGCGTGGCTGGGGGGATACGGAGGACGATGACGATACGCCTCCCACAGAGGACAGTTTGTCCTTACCTCTGGGGAGCCTGGCACACATGAGCGACTACATGCTGCAGTGCCTGCGCAACGACAGCAGAGTTGCCCACATTTTAACGTGTGCGGACTACTGGGTTGCCACCCTGCTGGATCCCCGGTACAAAGACAATGTGCCCACCTTACTTCCTGCACTAGAGCGTGATAGGAAGATGCGAGAGTACAAGCGCACGCTGGTAGACGCGCTCCTGAGAGCATTCCCAAATGTCACAGGGGAACAGGTGGAAGCCCAAGGCGAAGGCAGAGGAGGAGCAAGAGGTCGCCAACGCAGCTGTGTCACGGCCAGCTCCTCTGAGGGCAGGGTTAGCATGGCAGAAATGTGGAAAAGTTTTGTCTCCACGCCACAGCTAACTGCACCACCACCTGATACGGAACGTTTTAGTAGGAGGCAGCATTTCACTAACATGGTTGAACAGTACGTCTGCACACCCCTCCAAGTACTGACTGATGGTTTGGCCCCATTCAACTTCTGGGTCTCCAAATTGTCCACGTGGCCAGAGTTAGCATTTTATGCCTTGGAGGTGCTGACCTTCCCGGCGGCCAGCGTTTTGTCTGAACGTGTATTCAGCATGGCAGGGGGCGTCATTACTGACAAACGCAGCCGCCTGTCCACAGCCAACGTGGACAAGCTGACGTTCAAAAAAATGAACCAGGCATGGATCCCACAGGACCTGTCCCTCCCTTGTGCAGAATAGACATTTATAACTGCCTCCCCCTCAACCATGTATTCTTGTAGTCCGGGGCACTTCTTTATTGAATCCTCATTTTTTTAACTTTACCATGATCTTGCGGTGCAACCCAAAGTTGAATGAACCTCTCCTCTGTCTGGGTGGTGGGGCCGAAATAACTGAAAGTGGCCTTCTCCGGTGGTGGGTGATATGATGCATTAAACCTTGCTGTGGGGCCTCTCTCCTCTGTCTGGGTGGTGGGGCATAAATAACTGAAAGTGGCCTTCTCCGGTGGTGGGTGATATGACACATGATTCCTTGCAGTGGGACCTGTATCCTCGGTCTGGGTGCTGGGCCGAAATAACTGAAAGTGGCCTTCTCCAGTGGTGGGTGATATGACGCATGATTCCTTGCTGTGGGACCTCTCTCCTCTGTCTGGGTGCTGGGTCCGAAATAACTGAAAGGGGCCTTCTCCAGTGGTGGGTGATATGACGCATGATTCCTTGCTGTGGGACCTCTCTCCTCTGTCTGGGTGGTGGGGCATAAAAAACTGAAAGTGGCCTTCTCCGGTGGTGGGTGATATGACGCATGATTCCTTGCTGTGGGACCTCTCTCCTATGTCTGTGTGCTGGGGCCGAAATAACTGAAAGTGGCCTTCTCCAGTGGTGGGTGATATGACGCATGATTCCTTGCTGTGGGACCTCTCCTCTGTCTGGGTGCTGGGCCGAAATAACTGAAAGTGGCCTTCTCCAGTGGTGGGTGATATGACGCATGATTCCTTGCTGTGGGACCTCTCTCCTCTGTCTGGGTGCTGGGGCCGAAATAACTGAAAGTGGCCTTCTCCAGTGGTGGGTGAAATGACGCATGATTACTTGCTGTGGGACCGCTCTCCTCTGTCTGGGTGCTGGGTCCGAAATAACTGAAAGGGCCTTCTCCAGTGGTGGGTGATATGACGCATGATTCCTTGCTGTGGGACCTCTCTCCTCTGTCTGGGTGGTGGGGCATAAATAACTGAAAGTGGCCTTCTCCGGTGGTGGGTGATATGACGCATGATTCCTTGCTGTGGGACCTCTCTCCTATGTCTGTGTGCTGGGGCCGAAATAACTGAAAGTGGCCTTCTCCAGTGGTGGGTGATATGACGCATGATTCCTTGCTGTGGGACCTCTCTCCTCTGTCTGGGTGCTGGGCCGAAATAACTGAAAGTGGCCTTCTCCAGTGGTGGGTGATATGACGCATGATTCCTTGCTGTGGGACCTCTCTCCTTGGTCTGGGTGCTGGGCCGAAATAACTGAAAGTGGCCTTCTCCAGTGGTGGGTGATATGACGCATGATTCCTTGCTGTGGGGCCTCTCTCCTCTCTCTGGGTGGTGGGGCATAAATAACTGAAAGTGGCCTTCTCCGGTGGTGGGTGATATGACACATGATTCCTTGCAGTGGGATCTGTATCCTCGGTCTGGGTGCTGGGCCGAAATAACTGAAAGTGGCCTTCTCCAGTGGTGGGTGATATGACGCATGATTCCTTGCTGTGGGACCTCTCTCCTCTGTCTGGGTGCTGGCGCCGAAATAACTGAAAGTGGCCTTCTCCAGTGGTGGGTGAAATGACGCATGATTACTTGCTGTGGGACCGCTCTCCTCTGTCTGGGTGCTGGGTCCGAAATAACTGAAAGGGGCCTTCTCCAGTGGTGGGTGATATGACGCATGATTTCTTGCTGTGGGACCTCTCTCCTCTGTCTGGGTGGTGGGGCATAAATAACTGAAAGTGGCCTTCTTCGGTGGTGGGTGATATGACGCATGATTCCTTGCTGTGGGATCTCTCTCCTCTTTCTGGGTGCTGGGGCCGAAATTACTGAAAGTGGCCTTCTCCAGTGGTGGGTGATATGATGCATGATTCCTTGCTGTGGGACCACTCTCCTCTGTCTGGGTGCCGGGCCGAAATAACTGAAAGTGGCCTTCTCCAGTGGTGGGTGATATGACGCATGATTCCTTGCTGTGGGACCTCTCTCCTCTGTCTGGGTGCTGGGCCGAAATAACTGAAAGTGGCCTTCTCCAGTGGTGGGTGATATGACGCATGATTCCTTGCTGTGGGACCTCTCTACTCTGTCTGGGTGCTGGGCAGAAATAACTGAAAGTGGCCTTCTCCAGTGGTGGGTGATATAACGCATGATTCCTTGCTGTGGGACCTCTCTCCTCTGTCTGGGTGCTGGGCCGAAATAACTGAAAGTGGCCTTCTCCATTGGTGGGTGATATGACGCATGATTCCTTGCAGTGAGACCTGTATCCTCGGTCTGGGTGCTGGGCCGAAATAACTGAAAGTGGCCTTCTCCAGTGGTGGGTGATATGACGCATGATTCCTTGCTGTGGGACCTCTTTCCTCTTTCTGGGTGCTGGGGCCGAAATAACTGAAAGTGGCCTTCTCCAGTGGTGGGTGATATGACGCTTGATTCCTTGCTGTGGGACCTCTCTCCAATTGATATTGGTTAATTTTTATTTATTTTATTTTATTTTAAATCATTTCCCTATCCACATTTGTTTGCAGGGGATTTACCTACATTTTGCTGCCTTTTGCAGCCCTCTAGCCCTTTCCTGGACTATTTTACAGTCTTTTTAGTGCCTAAAAGTTCGGGTCCCCATTGACTTCAATGGGGTTCAGGTTCGGGATAAAGTTCGTCCGAACTACCCGAACTTCCAGGTGTTCGCTCATCTCTACAAATAAGGCTAGACTTCTGAAAAGGCTGATATTTGATTAACTATTTCATGTGACTTTACCCTATTACTCGATGACTTTATGCCTCTATGTCTCAATATAGTGTAAAAATATTTCCCCCTTTGAATTACCTATGGATTTTTGTTGTAGGGTGTAAAAACTTTATTGAAGCACAGTGACTGACATTGCCTTTTTTTAAAGTGGTAAACTATTAGACACATGTGAGTGAAATTATGTTCATGGTTAAATATTTGTTTCCGTAATTTATTTTAACAATCCGTTAACTTGCTCTCCTGGACTCCTTTGTTCAGTCAATGTTGAAATTCATAAAAGCAATACATAGAAATAGACAATTAAAGGGGTTTTTGCCATCATTCAAAAAGTTGGAGCGCTCTTCTTGCAAAACAATTTCCCACCCTTCCCTTTGTTGCCATCATTCATTGTGGCTTGTGGTCTGTCCTTTTCCTGAGGTGAACTTGACTAGAACACTTTTATTAGTGTGCTGTAAAAGCTTAAGCACCATTTATGATTATCCTGGGAGGAATTGTGCTGGAAATATGTCATTCATTTCCATCAAATCAATGTATGACCCTTCTGTGGTTTATGGTTTCCGAAGATAAATTGGACCAACAAAAATTGTTGAAGGTGGTAAACATTTATGTTCATTCATGAGCAGCAAATTAAATGACACAACACTTAACACCATCCTAGTCTTTTAGATATGTTGGAAATGACACAAAACATTTTTCTGACACAAGCAGAAATCCCCAGGATAAATCATAAGCAGTAGTTTATAAAACTGTAGAAATTCCATTCAAAATGTTTATCGGCAATAGAGAAGCACCACAGAACTTGCATTGTCCAGGCTCCAGCTCTAGGGTCTCTGTGATACAAAGAAATCCCTTGGGCCTATTTTGCTGATTTTGAGAAAATGAATACAGTCAAATTGTAAGGAAGTAATTTAATCTTACAGGCTTCTTTTGACCAAGAATAAATGATTTTTCTTGTGCATTGTGTGCTGAGATGCAACTCAATGAAATTATTTATAAGTATGTCATTTGTTTTGTCCTATTGCTAAAGATGTGAAATTGCACAGATTGTAGCACAATAGTAAAAAAAAAAAATAAGCCAAGCTGTTAGATTTAGATTTCAAGTCATCTGTCTTTCCACTACTGGGAGTCATATCCCATGCAATTATTTAGTATTCTGTCTGTGTGTTTATTTGTACGTTAGTGAAATGGTTTTATAAGAGCAGCACCAATGAAGTATTGATATAGTCCATTGCACTTCCAGTTAATTTGCACATCTCAAATCCTCCGATGATTGTTCCCAGATGCACGTCATAAATGATCTGTATGCTCAATCTTTATGTAGTCCTGCTACTATGATTTCAGCCATGAAGTGCACCTTCCAGTTCTTCCAGTGCTATGTTCCATATCCCTAAACAATAGACTGAGTGCAGTGGGATTTATTATTGTATTTAGTCCACAAAGTAAATGTGTGCTGTATTCAGTAGAGTTTATTGTGTGTTTAGTGTTGAGCGAGAATATTCGAATCGCAAATTTTAATCGAAAATATCGCCAGTTCGAGAATTCGCGAATATTTAGAATATAGTGCTATATATTCGTAAATAGTGTTTATCGCGAATATTCTAATCGCAAATTTATTGTGAATATTGGCACTTAGCAACATCCCTAGCAACCAATAGGAAAGTTGCCTACCCCTTAGGCCTCTTTCACACGGGCGTTGCGGGTGCACTCCGTCAAACAGTGCGGGTGCGTTGCGGGAATCGCCGCGATTTTTCCCTGCGAGTGCAAAGTGCTGTCATACGTTTTGCACGCGCGGGAGAAAAATCGGCACTTTTGGTACCCAGACCTGAACCTGCACTTCTTCACAGAAGTGCATGTTTGGGTCAGAAATTGTCCCGCTGGTATTATTTCACATTATAACATAGTTATAATGTGAAATAATACCCTTGGCCATCTTCCTAATGTTGAACCCGGTGCTGAATGGGTTAAAAATAATAAACTAATCATAACTTACCTGGTCCATTTGATCGCGAAGCCCGGCATCCTCTCCATTAGCTTGCTGCTAGGTAAAGGACCTGTGATGATGTCACAGCATCACATGGCTCAATCACATGCTCCATCACCATAGTGATGGAGCATGTGATTGAGCCATGTGATGTGACGTCATCACAGGTCCTTTAGATCATAGATGCTGCAGGGAAAGAGAGGACAGATCGCGACTCACGCGATCAAGTGGCTAAGGTAAGTTAACTTTATTATTTTTAACCCCTTCCTCATCATTTAACAATGCATTCTTTATTAAGAATGCTATTATTTCCCTTATAACCATGTTATAAGGGAAATAATAGAGATTGGGTCCCGTTGCTAAGCAACAATGCGGGAAAATCGCAACGCATCCGCACTTGGTTGCGGATGCTTGCGATTTTCCACAGCCCCATTCACTTCTATGGGGCCTGCGTTGCGTGAAAACGCAGAATATAGAACATGCTGCGATTTTCACGCAACGCAGAAGTGATGCGTGAAAATCACCGCTCATGTGCACAGCCCCATAGAAATGAATGGGTCCGGATTCAGTGCGGGTGCAATGCGTCCTCCTCACGCATTGCACCCGCGCGGAAAACTCGCCCGTGTGAAAGGGGCCTTAGTGTTGATCGCAAATATTCTATTCGCAAATTTTTATCGTGAATATATTACATTGCCGTTTTTCGTAATCAAGTAAATAATGAATGGAGATCACGAATTTGAGAATTTGAATATTGCCTATGCCGCTCATCACTATGTGTGTTTATGACTTTATTTAAGTCACTCCTTTGTATAGACTGCAGCTGATGAAGATGAGAGCACTCCAAACTTTGCAATTGTATGGGAGTTATGGTAACAGCATAGCCCAGTCTGCTCTGCAATTTCCATATTGTAATTCAGCTACCCAGCCTTCCACATACAGCAGGCATTCCAATCTCCCCCTGTACGGGACGTTTTTTTATGTTCCGTATACGGACCCATTCATTTCAATGGGTCCGCAAAAAAAACTGAAGTGTTTCCGTGTGAATTCCGTTTCCGTATTTCCATTTTTCCGCTCCATAAAAGATAGAACTTGTCCTATTCTTGTCCACATTATGGACAAGGATAGTACTGTTCTATTAGGGGCCAGATATTCCGTTCCACAAAAAACGGAATGCACATGGATGTCATCAGTTTTTTTTGCGGATCCGTTTTTTGCGGACCGCAAAACCATAGGTTCATGTGCAATAAGCCTTAGGCCTCTTTCACACGACCGTATGGCTTTTTCAGTGTTTTGCGGGCCGTTTTTATCGGATCTGTTTTTCCATTTTTTGTTTCCGTTGTGTTTCCATTTCGGTTCCGTTTTTCTGTATGGAATATACAGTATACAGTGATTACATTGGAAAAATTAGGCTGGGCTTAAAATAATCAATAGATGGTTCCGCAAAAACGGAACGGATACAGAAGACACACGGATGCATTTCTATATGTGTTCCGTTTTTTGCGGACCCATTGACTTGAATGGAGCCACGGATCGTGATTTGCAGGCAGTAATAGGACATGTTCTATCTTTTCACGGAACAGAAAAACGAAAATACGGAAACGGAATGCACACGGAAACACTTCATTTTTATTTTTTGCGGACCAATTGAAATGAATGGGTCTGTATACGGACCGTATACGGAACATAAAAAAACGGCCTGTACACTCGCAGAAAAAACGTTTGTGTGCAAGAGGCCTTAGTGTTTCATATCTTCTGCTTCCTTTCATACAGACATGCTTAAAATATGAGTATCTACACTTTCAGATAACACTATTTACTTTTCCAGGTAACACTATTTCTGGCTATTATATGACTGGTATATCCTGCATTCTAAGTTTTTCCCTTCTGCAACTCCAGTTCTTAGTTTTCTCTGGGCTAATATTTAAAGACTAATAGGGTCATTTACCAAACTGGTGTAAAGTAGAACTGGCTTAGTTGCCCATAGCTACCAATCAGATTCCACCTTTTATTTTTGACAGCTCCTGGAAAATGAAAGGTGGAATCTGATTGGTTGCTATAGACAGCTAAGCCAGTTCTACTTTACACCAGATTAATAAATGACCCCATAAGTGTTATCATGTCTCCCAGAAGTGCACATGGTAAAAACAGGAGATTCTGCTCCCTCTTTCACTCAGAAGCATCAGAAGGACAGTATAGAGAAGTACTAAGCAGTACAAATGTGAGTAAAGAACTTTGGTTAAAATACTGTATACCACTTATTATTGGCTGCTGAGTCTCTCTGCCTCTCTCCTTACCACTACAGCTGACTCCTTCTTTATGGAACAAAATTATAAAATGAGGTTTTGAGCAATTCTGATACTAAATATAGACCAATGAGTCAAATTTGGCGGCAAAATATTTTCTTGGATTTCAAATTATTTTCCCCATAAAAGATAGCTCTAATGGTTTAGTATTATGATTAGTGTTAAGGGAATCAAAGCCAAACAAATTGTCTTCAATCCGAATTTCAGGAAAACATTGATTTGCCGTGAAGCTGAATTTCATTTACTTCGTGGTAACAAATCTATTTTTACTGAAATGGCGGTAAAAAAATATAGATACTCACCTCATCTATTTGCTCGCCGAGAGGCAGTCATAGTGTCTTCAATCAAGATGACTGTAACGGCTTCTCCGCAAACAAATAGATAAGCTGAGTATGTATTTTTTTAACCTGATTAACCCCTAAAAGGCATCAATTGTAGCATCAAATGCCACGATCAGCAATGGACACGGCATCTAAGTGGTTTAATGACGGGAGGCTGCACAATCCTCGTCATTCCATCTGCTACATACAAAGGAATGTGCTTTGTGATTCGTCACAAATCGAATTTCTTTGTGAAATTCGGCAAAGCAGCCAAATATAATTTTTCATAACTTTGCTCATCACTAATCGTGATCTGTTAACTAACTAGAGACTATGTCCTGATAATGCATAACACTAGTGTTGAGCGAATCAAAGTTAACGAAGTGGAAAAATTTAATTTGTCACAAATCTGAATTTACTTGCACTTCGTGGGAACAAATCAGATTTTTTCTAAAATGGCTGCTGCACATGTTACAAAGTGAAAGTAAGAAGCTCGAGAATGATGGATCACCCATAATGCCATGCAGCCAGCCAATCAGCAGCTAGCCAACCCCTGTGATGTCACAGATCTATAAAAAGCTTCATCCTGCCCGGTCTCCACTATTTTACTGTGAATTTAGTGCAGGGAGAGAAGAGACAGGTGCCAGGGACAGTGATTAAGAAAGCCTTTATTTGTAAAATTTTAGTTAAGGAAGAGTTCAGGGACAGCGCAGGGATAGTGTAGGGAGATCATAGGAAGACTTTTTACACACTATAGGTCGAGCATAGGGAGAATGCAGAGAGTAATTGAACAGTGTCCCCCTTGGTTAATAGATAAGCAATTCTATTACACCTTGATGTATTAATTGGGGTGAAAAAGTTGTCTAATGCTACTGCTATTGTGGTGTCCACATTAATTTACACATGTGTAATTCTATAATGCCTTAATTATCTACTTGGGGTTAAAAAGCGGTCTAATACTCCTGCTATAAGGGTGTACACATTGTGCTATGGATAAGAAATTCTACAACGCCTTTATTCCGTAATTGGGGTGAAAAAGCGCTCTAATACTACTGCTTTTGGGGTGTCCACATTGTGTTATAGATAAGTCATTCTATAACATTGATTCTGAAATTGGGTTAAAAAAGCAGTCTAATACTACTGCTGTTTGGGTGTCCACATTGTTTTATACACAAGTAAATCCATTAGGCCTTGATTCTGTAATTGGGGTGATCTAGAGGTCTAATACTATTGCTATTGGAGTGTCCACATTGTTTTATACATACATAATTCTAAAATGCCTTGATTCTCTAATTGGGGTTAAAAAGTGGTCTAATACACCTGCTATAAGGGTGTCTACATTGTGTTACAGATAAGAAATTCTGTAATGTCTTAATTCTGTAATGGAGATGAAGTAGCAGTCTAATACTACTGCTATTGGGGTGTTCACATTGTTTTATACATAAGTAATTCCATAAGGTCTTGATTCAATAATTGGGGTGAAATAGCGCTCTATTTCTACAGTTGTTTTTTCACCTGGCTTTATAGATAAGTAATTCCATTAAGCCTTGATTCTCTAATTGGGGCGAAAAAGCTATCCAATACTATTGCTATTGTGGTGTACACATTGTTTTATACATACTGTAATTTCAGTTAAAAAGCAGTCTAATACTCCTGCTATAGGGGTGTCCACATTGTGTTACAGATAAGAAATTCTATAACGCCTTGATTCCGCAATTGGGGTAAAAAAAAGTGGTCTAATACTACTGCTTTTGGGGTGTCCACATTGTGTTATAGATAAGTCATTCTATAACACCTTGATTCTGTAATTGGGTTGAACAAGCGCTGTATTTTAAGTAATTCCATTAGGCCTTGATTCTCTAATTGAAGTAAAAATACAACTGCTATTTTACACTTACATTTACGGTTACGGTACAGTATGTCCGACAGACAGGTGCAAGGGCCATCCAAGAGAACGGGCAGTGACAGCAATTTATCTGGAGCTGGCAGAAGTAGCAGCAGGGGGCAGTGATAGCAACTGGTGAAGCGTGGAAAGGGTGCCAATGTTGGCCCTGCTTCAACACATGGAGCGCCACCATAAAGTGGCCTGGGAAAACCATGGCGCTAATGTTGTGGTACAGATTGATGCATCTCCTAGAGGCCTGCAACCCTTTTTCAGTGGTAAAGGCTCCACCACCTCAGCAGAAAGAGCTGTGTTTTTTTTCCCATGATCTACTGGCCTGATGCTCCTCCTACTCCTCGTCATTCATTTTGCCAGCAACGATTACCGAGGCGATTTCAAAAAGACAACAGTATGAACATGCTCCTGGCCAAGTTGCTGGTACTACAGTCCCTCCCTTTCCGTGTGGTTGACTCTGTACCTTTTAGAGAAATGATGGCTTGTGCCGTGCCAAGGTGGAAAATCCCAAGCCGTAATTTGCGAAAAAGGCAGTACCAGCCCTGCACACATATGTAGAAGAAAAGGTGGGCCAGTCCTTGACCCTGTCGGTGTATGCCAAAGTGCAAGGCAGCTCCCATGTGTGGAGCTGTAACTACAGTCAAGGATAATATATGTCCTTTATGGCCCACTGGGTGAATGTGGTTCCTGCCCAGTCACACCAGCAAGTTGGCCATGTGACGCCGCTTCCACCTCCACGTTCTCACGCCGTTGGTCCTGCGACAATGTCCGCCTCTGCCTTCTCATCCTCCACCGTGTCCTCAGCCTCCACTGCAGGGACAATTCACAGTGCTCCTCCAGCAAACCAAATGTGCAGGTTACGGAGGTGTCATGCTGTTCTGCACCTAGTTTGTCTGGGCGAACGGAGTCACACAGGGGAGGAACTGCTCCATGTCCTTCATCAAGAAATCGAATTCTGTCTTTCTCCTCGACAACTCAAAATCGGAACCATGGTGACCAACAATGGGAAGAACATGGTGTCGGCCTTGCACATGTATGTTAAGCAGAAGGTGGGCCAGTTCTTAACCCCTTATGGACCGGGCTCATTTTCACCTTAAGGACCAGGCCATTTTTTGCAAATCTGACCAGTGTCAATTTACGTGTGAATAACTTTAAAACGCTTTTACTTATCCAGGCCATTCTGAGATTGTTTTTTCACATATTGTACTTCATAACACTAGTATATTGGAGTAAAAAAAAAACATTTTTATTTATAAAAAAATACCAAATTTACCAAAAAAAGTTTCAATTTCTCTACTTCTATAATACATAGTAATTCCTCCAAAAATAGTTATTAATTTACATTCCCCATATGTCTACTTCATATTTAGATCATTTTGGGAATGCCATTTTATTTTTTGGGGACGTTACAAGGCTTAGAAGTTTAGAAGCAAATCTTGAAAAGTTTCACAAAATTTCCAAAACCCACTTTTTAAGGACCAGTTCAGGTCTTAAGGCACTTTGTTTTTTTTTGAGGCTTACATAGTAAAAAACTACCCAACCATGACCTCATTCTAGAAACTACACCCCTCAAGGTATTCAAACCTGGTTTTACAAACTCAATATTTATTGCCCTGATTCTGTTGTTTGCAGAAACACCCCATATGTGGTCGTAAACTGCTGTATGGCCAACTGGCATTGCACAGAAGGAAGGGAATAGCATATGGTTTTTGGACGGCAGATTTTGCTGGACTGGTTTATTTACACCATATCCCATTTTAAGCCCCCCTGATGCACCCCTACAGTAGAAACTCCAAAAAAGTTACCAATTTTGGAAACTACGGGATAAGGTGGCAGTTTTGTTGGTACTATTTTAGGGTAAATATGATTTTTGGTTGCTCTATATTACACTTTTTTTGAGGCAAGGTACCAAAAAATAGAAATTCTGAAATTTCATCTCCATTTGCCAATAACTCTTGTGGAACACCTAAAGTGATAACAAAGTTTATAAAATCAGTTTTGAATAGCTTGAGGGGTGTAGGTTCTTAGATGGAGTGACTTTTTTGGAGTTTCTACTCTAGGGGTACATCCAGTTAGGCAAAATCTGCCTTTCAAAAACCATATGGCGTTCCCTTCCTTCTGTGCTGTGCCATTTGGCCATACAGCAGTTTATGAGAACATATGGGGTGTTTCTGCAAACTACAGAATCAGGGCAATAAATACTAAGTTTTGTTTGGCTCTTAACCCTTGCTTTGTTACAGGAAAAATGGACTAAAATGGTAAATTTGCAAAAAAAATAGCTGTTTTGGGACCGTTTTTATCGTTGATCTGACAGGTTAGATCATGTGCTATTTCTATAGAACAGGTTGTTACGGACGTGACAATACCAAATATGACTACTTTTGGGGGGTTTTGTTTCAGTTTTACATAATAAAGCATTTTTGAAAAAAAATATTTTTTAGTGTCTCCACATTCTGAAAGCCATATTTTTTTTTTGGGGGGGCGACTATCGTATGGCTTTTTTGACACTGTTTTATTTAATTTTTTTTACGGTATTTACCTGAGGGGTTAGGTCATGTGAAATTTTTATAGAGCAGGTTCTTACAGATGTGTCGATACCTAATATGTAATCTTTTTTTCTTTATTTTACTTTAACCCAGCATTTAGAAAAGCATTTAAGAAAAAAAAAATTATGTTTTAGTGTCTCCATAGTCTGAGAGACATATTTTGTTATTTTTTGGGGCGATTGTCCTATATAGGGGCTCATGTTTTGCAGGAAAAAATGACGGTTTGATTAGTACTATTTTAGGAGGCATACGCCTTTCTGATCACTTGGTATTACACTTTTTGTGATGTAAGGTGATAAAAAATAGCTTTTTTTTACGCCTTTTCTTTTGTTTTTTTTATGGTGTTCACCTCAGGGGTTAGGTCATGTAATATTTTTATAGAGCAAGTTCTTACGGACGCAGAGATACCTAATATGTATACTTTTTAAAATGTATTTTACTTTAACATAATAACAGCGTTTTAGGGGAAAAAATATATGTTTTAGTGTCTCCATAGTCTGAGAGCCATATTTCTGTTTTACTTTTTGGGCGATTGTCTCATGTAGGGGCTCATTTTTTGCGGGATGAGGTGCCAATTTGATTGGTACCATTTTGGCGTACATACAACTTTTTAAATCACTTTTATGACCTTTATTACCTTTTATTACCTTTTTTGGCGTTCACCGCGCGGGGAAAGTAACATAACCGTTTCATAGATCAAAATACTAAACCTCATTTTGAAGTTTCCGAAAGCGCTGCAAACCGCTGGTCTGCGTCAAGGAGGGCTTAATCTGGTTGTAAAGCGGTTGCTAAAGTCTTCCACCCAACTGCAAGACATCTTGAAAATAGCCAGGAAACTGTGCATGCACTTCAGCCACTCTTACCCTGCAAAACACATCCTCCTTGAGCTGCAAAGGCAGAATAGTGTTCCCCAACATATGCAACGTTTCCACCTGTTGGAACTCTACCCTCCACATGTTGGACCGACTATATGAGCAGAGGAAGGCTGTTAATGATTTCTTGATGATGCAGGTGGACAGGAGTACTCCCCTGTTTAACTTTGATGTTAGCCAGTGGCAGCTCATGCGTGACACCTGCCGTTTGCTCAGGCCCTTTGAGGAGACTACTTTATTCGCCAGAACTACAGGATCAGTTATGTTATTACTCTCCTTTCCGTCCTGGTAAGCAGATGCTGATAAATCTGGCTGGTCAGAGGACAGGAGACGTGATACCTACAACTCATGGCCACCTGAGCCCTGTGGGGGATGAACTGGCAGAGGAGGAGTACATTCACATACAAGCAATGTTTACAGAAATTGGTGGTTTATCTGCACAAGTGACAGGAAAGAAGCTGGAGGATCATAAGGAGCTGGAGGGCGATAAGGAAGACCAGGCAGATGACCTCAAGTCAACACCCCATGGCAGTATGCAGTGGAGATGGAGGCAGGGATTCCCTCCGAATCCCTTGTGCACATGGCTAGATGCATGTTGAGTTGCTTGCTTAGGGACAGCCACATTACCACAATAGAAGGATGACTACTGGCACTCCACCAGGTTAAACCCTCGCAACTGATCCAAAATGGGGGCCTTTTTTACACTTGCTAAGATGGAGGATAAACTCAACTATCAAGGCATCCTATTTAGTAAATTGGTCGCTGCCTATTTGCTCCTCAACCCATCCTCATGAAGGTCTTACCCGGGGGCCCTCTGCACTCTTGCTCCACTGCCATGACTGCTGGAGGGGGGTGGAGGGGGAGCAGCACCAGCTCCATCAGCAGCAACTTGTCTGGAGTCTCTACTGAGCTCTTTTCTTCACCCTCCTACTGAAGAAACCACCCAGCACCAGTAGGACATAGAGCAGAACCTGAACCAGCAGGTGGTGGCATACTTGGATTGCACCCTGTCACCCAAGATCCTCTAGACTGCTGGGCAGCCAAGCTTTATTTGTGGCCCCAACTGGCTGAGTTTGCCCTGGACAAGCTTTCCTGCTCCCCCAGTAGTGTGGCATCAGATCGTGTGTTTAGTGCGGCAAGGGCATAGTTACCCTATAGAGAACTCATCTTTCAACACAACTTTCACACTAGCCTTTTCAATTCCGCTATTGAGATCTATCATAGGATCTCAATAGCGGAAGATACGCTTCAGTTTTGTCCCCACTTATTGTCAATGGGGACAAAATTGAACTAAACGAAAAGGAATGCAACAAAATGTATTCCATTCCATTTGATTGCGTCCCCATCGCGGACATAATAACGCTGCAAGCAGTCCTGAAACACAATGTAATCAATGGGGACGGATCCATTTTCTCTGACACAATAGAAAACGGATCCATCCCCCATTGACTTTCAGTGGTGTTCATGACGGATCCATCTTGGCTATATAAGACATAATACAACCAGATCTGTTCAAGACGGATGCAGACAGTTGTATTATGGTAATGGAAGCGTTTTTGCAGATCCATGACAGATCCGCAAAAAACGCTAGTGTGAAAGTAGTCTAAAGATCGATCATCCAGGATTTCTACACGCCAGAGCCTGATGCATCAGACTAGATCATTCTGGAAACCACACCAAAACATTGTGAAAAATGGCCCGTTACTTCTGGCCACGTGCTTCATTCACTGTTCTGATGTTGCCACCTGCCACACATCTGCTGCCTCTGCTGCCATCTTCTCCTACTGCAACTATCCTGTGCTGTTACTGCCACTGCTGTTGCCCCCGCCTCCCCACTATGTTGACTCCTCATGAGGTTGTCACCCTCCCCACTCTGTGATGGGGCTACTACTGTATGTTGACTCCTCATGCTGTTGCCACCCTCACCACTCTGTGATTGGGACACTATGTTGACTCCTTATGTTGTTACCATCCTCACCACTCTGTGATGGGGCCAATATGTTGACTCCTTATGCTTTTGACACCCTCATCACTATATGAAGTGGCCACTGGTGTCCTTGTTTTGCCTTGTTGACATCACAGTTTATTTTACCCTTCTTCTGATCTGTCGGGAGAACTAAAAAAAAAAAAAAAATATGAATCCTGTCTTTGGAGCATCCATAGTGGGTCTATTACACAGTCATTATTTTTCATCGGGAATCGCTCATGATTTGGAAGCCAAAAGCAGGACTGGGTTTGAAACATAGAAGACAAATATTCCTATCCAAATATTGAATAAAAACGATTCCAGACTCAAATAGCCAAAACTGATGCAAATTGACCATAAGGCCTATATCACACAGTCAGTGTTTTGCATCAGGGTTTGTTCATGACTTGAAAGCCAAAAGCAGGAGTGGGTTAAAAACACAGAAGACAAATACTCCCATCACATTTCATATCTGTTTTGGACCCACTCCTGGTTTTTTTTTGGTCTTACCAATACTGATGAAATATTGATGCAAAAAACTGATCAAATATTGACCGTGTGTTAGAGGTCATAAAAGTCCTGCACTCAGGACTTCATTTTCATCTGAATAAAAGCGATTGCAGAGGCAAATAGCCAAAACTGATGCAACTTGGGCATAAGGCCTATATCACACAGTCAGTGTTTTGCATCAGGATTTGTTCATGACTTGAAAGCCAAAAGCAGGAGGGGGTACAAAACACAGAAGACATGCTAATATTCTCATCATGTGTCATCTCTGTTTTCGACCCACTCCTGTTTTTTTGGCCTTACCGATACTAATCAATTACTGTCCGTGTGAAGGCGGACGCTCAAAAGACAGGAATCATTTTTAGGGGAAGTTCTTCTGACAATCAGAATAAGGGAAAAATAAACAGTGACATCAAAACAAACTTACTGCTGACACCCTCTCCAATCTGTCTTGGGTCCACTACTTGTATCAGCGTGTAAGAGAACAGATTCTCGAGCAATCTATGTGGAATCAGCAGACGGTGTAAAAGGATAGCGCTCTTTCACTCTATAGTACAATCTTGGGAGACTGCATGGTTAAGTACATTATACCTGACGCTAACATTGACCTGTAAGGTCACACTTCAGTTTTTGGTCAGTTTTTGGCCTGTAATTTACCAAATAAGTGAAGTATGAACTGAGTGACGCCTTTCACCTGCCTGTCACACTGATGCACAATAACTGTTTCCCTACCATAGTGGACTAGATGTGCATGTTTCTGCAATACACCGAGATACACTCTCTCTGAAGCCTGGGAAATAGCTGATTTTTAAGGCTAGGTTCACACAACGACATTTGTCACATGACAATAAGTCACGCAACAAATAGGGCACAACTACACTGCAACATTTTTTGTGCAACATTTTGTAGCACCAATGTCGTGCTACAATTTTTATAATGGTAGTCTATGGTGTTGCACTGCGACATGCAACATGCTGTGACTGTGGCGCAAAAGTCACAGAAAAATCCATCTTGAATGGATTTTTTGCGATTTTCGTGTTGCAGTCGCAGCATGTTGCATGTCGCAGTGAAACACCATAGACTACCATTATAATAATTGTTGCGCGACATTGGTGCAACCAAATGTCGCGTGACAAATGTTGTCGTGTGAACCTAGCCTAATGCTCTTCATGACTAAATAATTCAGATTAAATTGAATTTTTGGGAAAAATTCAACAAAGCATCCGATTTGAATTTTTGAAAACATTTGCTCATCTCTATATAGCACCACAGATACAGTAAAGACAATACTTTTTTAGACATTTCTGAGAGATAAAATCTCAGGTGGCATAACAAATGTCATAATAACTTTACATCATGACAGCTTGTGCTTGTGCAAACCATATTTTACACAAATCTGGGACCTTATAGAAGTATCTGCTGAAAACTTTGTCAGAATGTAACTTTTTCATTGTAGCACAATAAATGTAGCTTTGGCAATGTGTAGAATTCTCTCTCTCATCTGCACATTCTGTATATGGAAACAAGTTCAAAGTCAGAGACAGGGGCTTGAATAAGACTCGTGTTTTATGTGGCATTTTAAAGCAGTCTTTGAAATTCCAACAGACTGGTTTCATTAAATGCATTCTCATTATATCTATTCCCCTCATGCAGAGTTCCTCGGGGGGAATGGGAACACGAGCTATTTTCTAACTAACAAGCAACAAGCCTAATCTATTTGTCTGAGAAAGGAAGTTTTGGTTTATATATTCCTTTTGCTTTGGGTTAAGAGTTACTTTGAATCAAAATTATTCTGCAGTTTTAAGACTTGGTGATTTTTTATTTTGGTCAAAACTGTATGAGATGAAAGAGTTCTGTTAAAATGAAGCAATTAACTCATTGTTTGCATACAAAGGTTATCTCTCAGGCCATGTGTCTAATGGGACGATTGATTAGGCACTTTTGGAGTAGCATTTAATGAATCTTTGGAAACATGTTGATATCAATCCTTTTAGATAAACAATCCATACTTTGCTGTGAAGTTCCTTCTGCGGAATAAAGACTGCTGTTTATACCAGTCATTATTCTGTGAATGCTCACAGACTGACATCTGACCAGTCTGTGACAAAGATGTTCTATCATCTGTCTAAATCCTCATTCACACAGTCAGTGTTTAGTCAGTAATTTCCATCAGTGAATTTGAGGCAAAACCAGGTGCAGCAATAAACACAGAACAGGTGCAGATCTTTCCCTTTTTCCTTATGTCTGTGGAGGCTCCGATCCTGGTTTGGGCTCACAATCGCCGATGCAAATCATTTGACCAAAACACTGACATGTGAATGAGGCATTATGCTGATGCAGTATACTTCAGCAATAGAGATGAGCATATTTTTAGTGATGTCGCGAACATAAAATTTTCAGTTCGCGAACAGCGAACGCGAACTTCCGCAAATGTTCGCGAACATGCGAACAGTGCGAACCGCCATAGACTTCAATAGACAGGCGAATTTTAAAAAACAAAGGGACTCCTTCTGGCCACAATAGTGATGGAAAAGCTGTTTCAAGGGGACTAACACCTGGACTGTGGCATGCCGGAGGGGGATCCATGGCAAAACTCCCATGGAAAAATATCTAGTTGACGCAGAGTGTGGTAAGTTGTAATCGCAATGCGATTAATACAGGTTATATTAATCGCATTGTGATTACAACTTAGATCTGAGTTCCTAATGGTTGTATTTCTAGAATATAACGAAGATTGAGGATAGGAACCCAGCTCTAAGTTGAATTCGCAATGCGATTAATATAACCTGTATTAATCGCATTGCGATTACAACTACTAAGATGGATGCCATCCTTGCTTTTTGATGGGAGGTGGGAGGGTCTGGGAGGGAGACTGATGTACTAGCCCTAAAAAGGGCTTTTTGGGGTGCTGTCAGGACGCAGTCCTTACAGCAGAGATCTGATGAGTCTTTCAGGACTGGAGTGGACACTGAATAAACTAGCCTAGCTATCAATTTCCCTATTAAATCTCAGCAGCAGTTACACTGTCCCTCCTCTCACTAAGACTGCAGCTTCCGAATGAATCTAAAATGGATGCTGTGTCCAGGAGATGGGAGGGTCTGGAAGGGAGGGTATGCTAATTGGCTGGAATGTGTCTGCTGACTGTGAGGTACAGGGTCAAAGTTTACTCAATGATAGGGGTGGACCTAACATCGCATATGTTCGCTCGCCGCGACGAACACGCACAAGCTATGTTCGCCGGGAACTACTGCCGGTGAATAGTTTGGGAGTTGGGACATCATATTTGCAAACTTAACTTAGAGATGGGTTCTCAATGGTTGTATTGCTAGAATATAACTAAGATTGGGAATTTAGCTCTATATTCTCAATCTTCGTTATATAATTCTAGCAATACAACCATTAGGAAACCCAGATCTAAGTTGAATTTGCAATGCGATTAATATAACCTGCATTAATCGCATTGCGAATTCAACTTAGAGCTGAGTTCCTAATGGTTGTTGTATTGCTAGAATATACGCTATATTCTAGCAATACAACCATTAGGAACTCAGCTCTACGTTGTAATCGCAATGCGAATAATACTTACAATTATTAATCGCTTTGCGAATCCATTTAATGCCTCTATTTGATTGAATATGACGGTTGACTATGACTACCACCAATGTTCTGCTGCCCCCGAGGCAAGATATCTGAACCCCCCAGGGGCCATTTGGGCGTTTTTGATAGAAAACGCATCAAAAACGCATTTGCGTTTTTTTAATTTTTTAATTTTTTAGTTTAATTTTTTGTGTATTTTGCCACATTTGGTTGCATATTTACATTTGGTATAGGCAAATATGGTAGTCTAGATCATTACTCTGTCCAAATCTATATTCAGCTACATGGCTTAGAAAATATGCTGTCAAACAATGATCCTAGGTTTTGGTATAGACACATGATCTAGACTACCATATTTGCCTATACCAAATGTAAATATGCAACCAAATGTGGCAAAATACACAAAAGAATAAACTAAAAAATGAAAAAATTATAAAAACGCAGATGCGTTTTTTATGCGTTTTCTATGCGTTTTCTATTAAAAATGCCCAAATGGCCCCTGGGGGTTCAGATATCTTGCTTTGGAGGCAGCAGAACGTTGGTGGTAGTCATAGTCAACCGTCATATACAATCAAACAGAGGCATCAAATGGATTCGCAAGCGATTAATAATTCTAAGTATTATTCGCATTGCGATCATAACTTAAAGCTGAGTTCCTAATGGTTGTATTGCTAGAATATAACGTATATTCTAGCAATGCAACAACCATTAGAACTCAGCTCTAAGTTGAATTCGCAATGCGATTAATGCAGGTTATATTAATCGCATTGCAAATTCAACTTAGATCTGAGTTCCTAATGGTTTTATTGCTAGAATATAATGAAGATTGAGAATATAGTGCTATATTTGTTATCTTCGTTAATATATTCTAGCAATACAACCATTTGGAACTCAGATCTAAGTTGTAATCGCAATGCGAATAATACAGGTTATATTAATCGCATTGCGATTTACAATTACTAACACTGCAGCTTCAGAATGAATGTAAGATGGATCCTATCCTTGCGTTTAGATAGGAGGTGGGAGGGTCTGGGAGGGAGGGTATGCTGATTGGCTGGAATGTGTCTGCTGACTGTGAGGTACAGGGTCAAAGTTTGCTCAATGATAAAGTATAGGGGCGAACGCGAACATCGAATATGTTCGCCCGGCAGAGGCGAACGCGAACAAGCTATGTTCGCCAGGAACTGTTCGCCGGCGAATAGTTCGGGCCATCTCTACATATTTTGTGTCCGATTAACCAAATCTGTCCCAAAAAATTTTTTGGGGTCTGAATCGATTCTACCCAAATTAAAAGTTGATTGATTCACCTGAATATTGGTATATGACACTCGAAGGCCTCCTACAACTCATATTTTTTCTGTCTTTTTTTTCTGTCTTTTTTTCTCTTTATTTATTTTTTTGTCTTTCTAATTTTTGCTCCCTCCCCACCCGCTTTAGGCTCTTTAATGCAATGACAGCAATAGCAAAGTATCTCAGAGTGACATTGATATAGGAATGGGTAAATGCATGGTTGACAGTATTAACAAACAGCATGTTTAAAAACACACTGCACTTTCAAAAAATTTTCCTTATTGATGGTAGATTTCATTTACTGAAGGCCTCATGCACACGGCCGTGCGCGGACCGTGGTATCACGGCCTGGAATCCAGCTGACAGCAGGAGCGCACGGTGTCATTGGTTGCTACGACGCCGTGCGCTTCATGCCGCCGCTGGACTACAGTAATACACTCATACGGGTGTATTACTGTAGTCCAGCGGCGACATGAAGCGCACGGGGTCATAGTGGGGCATGGCTTTCTTTAACGCAGCGGATTACCTGCACGGGATACGCTCCTGTGAAAGAGCCCTTATAATCTTCACCTTTCTTGCAACTTTTATCAGACTGTGACATGTCATTGTGGGCTCCTTGGCCCCACTCAAGATTCTCTTTGCTGTATTTTCCACTGTCGGCACAGCTATCACTGCCTTTGCAAGTGCCACTAATACTGTTGCCACCACCACCTACACAGCTATGCATGGAGTCCCCGCCTCTGCCAGAACATGCTCCCCATGGCAGTCCAAAAGCTGAATGCTTCTCACACAAGTCATCAACATAAAGACTATGTTGTGAGGAAAAAAGTAAGGTGCCCCACTCCACTAGGATGGGACAGTGAAGATAGGGATGATGCAAATGAAAGGCTTCTCTGGGGCCAGACAGAGAAAGAGCAGAAAGAATGCTGTGACACCTGGCTCCAAGGCAAGGGTTTGAGCCACCCTACAGTGCGGTTGCACTTCTATCCAAATGAGCATGCATTCTTCTTTATCTCTCACCTCTCCAGCGGCAACAGTTTGAAAATGGCCTTGAGTGGCTGAAATGTCACTAAACCGCCGCAGATAAGAAATAAAACATAATTTGCGACAATTTTTTCCTGGAGTTTCTTTATTTTTATTTGAACGGGTGGGAACCCGACTCCAAGGAATCTATTCCTGAACAAGCAGTGTGCGACTAAGCATTCTCTATACTTTAGATGATAACTAGTGATTCCCTTACGTCCTACCAGCAGCACAGGCGGGGTTAACTGCCCCCTGTGGTCTGGTAGGATCGGCGGAATTTTTAATGAGCCCAAGAACCAATAACAAAGTTTCCACTCCCTCAAAAGGAGGGAACTACCCCCCAGCCACTGTGTTTTTTTTCTGTCCTTTTGGACAGGTGGACTGGTGTGTAGCTCCCCCCTTTTTCTTTTTTATTTGGGGGGAGCAAGGAAATAGGGGGATATGGTTTTCTCATAAATCTTTCCCCTCGTACTTTTTTTCTATTCTCCCCCCTCTCCTCCCCTCCTGCAGAGTTCTGGCTGCTGGGGGCCTTCTCTAGTAGGTTTTCTTTTGTCTAACCTGCTTTACTTTTTGCCTTTTCAGGGGATCTCCAGCTGCTTATGGTCCCCTCGCCGCTCCAGCGCTCTTCTTGTTTTGGGCGCCGGCTGAGGTATTCTGGCGGCGCCGCGTCCGCATCGTTCACCGCCACCTTCCCTGGATGACGTCACCAGCGACGTCACTTCCGTGTGTCTCCTTCTCCCTGGCAGCGAGGCGCTGCCAGCGCTTACTGCTAGTAGGGGTGGGGGAGATTAAAAAGACTTTTCTCTTTAGAATATATAAATAATATATAAAGAATATATTGTGTTTAGGCAGGGATATTATTAAATCCCCTGATTAGTGGGGAATGACATCCCCATTGGAGGAAAGAGAAAAAAAAAATAGAAAGAAGGCAGCTGCATTGACAGTGGTTTCATTGGCCAGTAATAGTTCCACCCTAGGGCGGACTTTTACTCCTCCTTATAAGCCCTCGGTTGCCCTCACTCAGTCTCTGGTTGCGCAGCTATTCAAGCAAGCCTCCAGAGCCCTATTGCGCTGAGAGAGAATTTTCTAGTTCCTCTTGTGATTCTGAAACTTTGGTACTTCGTTCCAGTTTGGTGGGTGTATTGTTTCTTATTGCTGAATAAGATTTTAATCCTCCTCTTTTTTTCGCAGTCATGTCTTCTCCGCGAGACTCTGACCAGCGGAAATCCACCACCAAACGCAAGCACTTGGCCTGTTTTGAGTGTAATACCCCCTTGGACAACAACTGGCCGTATTCAAGATGTGACAGCTGTCGTTCCCGTACCACCACTGAGCCCATGATGCAGGAAATGTATCAGTGGGCTAAGTGTTATGTGGATGACTCAATCAAGGGGGTAGTCAAGCTGTTGAATGAGAGGTTGCCGGGACCCTCCCAAACCCCTATGGAGGTCACCGCACCAAGCGATAGACCCGCTGTCTTTTCTAACCTCATGTTTTTTCCCTCCAGAAAAAACTCAAAAACTTCTGAAGTCCATCAGGTTGGGGGACCATGATGTTGACGTTGGGGAGTCCTCCGATCCCGCCGGTCGGGCACAGCGTGTCTTTAAGGCGGATGAGACCCTCCGTTCAGTCATGCGTACTGAATGGAAAAAAAACGGAGAAAGGACCAGTCTTGATTTGCAAATTCAAGATGATGTTCCCGATGGCGAAACCCTTGGTGGAATCCTGGGGTTCCATTCCCAAGGTTGACATGGCCATAGCCAAGTTGTCTAGACGCACTCTGGTGCCTGCAGATGATGGGTCGAGTCTGCAAGACCCTCTTGATAGAAGGGCGGAGTGCACACTAAGAAGAGGTTATTCAGCCGCAGCAGCTTCAGCATCCACTGCCATAGCAGCATCTGAAGTGTCGTCCTTCTTGAGGAACAAGCTAAATCAGATCCAGACCGACGTGGATCAGAGTGTATCCCATGATGACATCCTGGCTGCCTTTAAAACGGTGAATCTGGCTATGGATTTTCTATGTGATACTACGCAAGTACAGCTGAAGTTTGCAGCCAAGACCATGGGCTTAGTCTCTGCAGCTCGTAAACCGTTATGGCTGAAACCTTGGAAGGCAGATAATGCTTCAAAATATAATTTGTGTGGGCTTCTGTTTGAGCCCGACCGGCTGTTCGGTTCCGAACTGGACAGAATCATGGAGGGCCTCTCCGATAAGAAGGGCAAGAGTCTTCCTCAACAGCCCTTTCGAGGACGCTCCAGACAGCATCGGGGGGGCAGACAGGGCCAACAGTCTACTTCCCGCAGAATCTGGGGGGGCAGTGAAGATCTTCGAGGCGCCCCCGCAGACCCACTAAGGAGGGCAATCCCTCCTGACTACGGGCCTCCCAGAAGCTCTTGGTTTCCCCCTGCTGTTCCTGCCGTTATGCCTCTGGCTTTTCCCGTACCCTCTCCCCAGATCCCTGTGGGGGGGGGGCGTATTTCCCATTTCAAGGAGGTTTGGACCCAGGAGATTGCGGATCCCTAGGTTCTAAGCATCGTTTCTTCCGGGTACCTTTATAGATCTCTTCTCTCTCCCCCAAGAAAGGATTTTAGAATCCTACATCCAGGACTATATTTCAAAGGGAGCTCTGGAGGAAGTTCTGGCAGGGGAGCAGGGCCTAGGGATCTATTCTCCAGTTCTCTGGTTCCCAAGAAAACCGGCTATCTCCGGATGATAATCGATTTGAGATTCCTCAATCGATTCATAAGAAAGCCAAGGTTTCGTATGGAAACCATAAGTTCAGTCAGCCACATCCTCAGACTTGGAGATGTGATGGCCACTCTGGATCTCATGGATGCTTACCTCCATATTCCAATCCATCCCATTTCTCAGAAATACCTCAGGATCGCGGTCCAGATTTCAGGGGTTCTCAGGCATCTTCAGTTTGCCGCCCTTCCCTTTGGAATCTCATCTGCCCCCCTTATCTTCACCAAGGTGGTGGTAGCAGTGGTGGCAGCTCTGAGACTTCAAGGACTGACCATTGTCTCTTATCTGGATGACTGGCTCCTTTTGGCGGCCACTGTACCGGTTCTGACCCACCATCCTTATCTGTCAATTTCCTTTCTGCTCCACCTAGGGTGGATCATCAACTGGTAGAAATCGAATGTGAGCCCTTCGACTTCAATACAGTATCTAGGTTTCATAATCGACTCTGTGGAGATGTCCCTTCAGTTGACACCAGAGAGAAAAACCCGGGTACAAGACCTGGCAAGGTTCTTATCGGTACCACGACGAGTATCCATTCGGACTCTCATGAAGATGCTGGGGCTTATGTCAGCGGCTGCGGACACAGTCCCTTGGGCATTATGGCATGTCCGCCCTCTTCAAACAGAACTTTTGAACAAGTGGGATGGCAGCCCTATGGGGATAGATTCCCTATACTCTCTATCCTCCCAAACTCAGAATTCCCTGAGATGGTGGTTCCATCTCCCTGCAGGGAAGTCTATGACCCAACCATCTTGGCTCATATTGACAACAGATGCATCCCTGGTAGGCTGGGGTGCTCATCTAGACGGTCCACAGTTCTGTGGAACCATGGAGCGGTGTCTCTCCTCCAATCTCAGCGAGATGCGAGCTATCCCGCTAGCCCGCCTTCACTTCGCCCCTCAGATCCGGGGCAAAGCAGTAAAAGTCCAGTCAGACAATATGACTGCAGTTCTTTACATAAACAAACAGGGAGGGACGAGATCCCTACCCCTTCTTTCAGAGATCGGGGTGATTCTACGGTGGGCAGAGTTGAACCTATCCCATCTATCTGCCACCCACATTCGAGGGTCCCTCAACACGATTGCAGATCGTCTAAGTCGCGGATTACGGACTATGGAGTGGTCTTTGCATCTGGAGATCTTCAAGCAGATAGTCCTCAGATGGGGATTACCAGAGGTGGATCTCATGGCAACTAGGTTCAATGCCAAGGTACAGAGGTTCTGCTCTCTATACAGGGAGGACAACCCCCTGGCGATAGATGCTCTGTCGATACCGTGGAGGTTCGGGCTGGCTTACATCTTCCCTCCCTTTTCCATGATACCGAGGGTATTGATGAAAATCCGTCAGGATCGGGCCTCGGTAATAGCCATCATTCCGTTCTGGTCCAAGAGATCCTGGTTTACCCAGCTCATTCAGATAAGTCGGGAACAATACTTGAGACTCCCCCCGGAGCAGACCCTGGTGTCGTGGGACACACATCTCTGCCCAGATCTGCAAAGATTCAACCTGACAGCCTGGGGGTTGATCAGTCCCTTCCTAGAGTAGAAGGGCTCTCTGAGGCGGTCCTGAGAACGTTATCACATTCAAGAGCGGAGTCCACTCCTTTCCACCATACTACAGTTCATTCAGGATGGACTAGACAAGGGCCTTGCTCCGGCCACTTTGAAGGTTCAGGTTTTTGCCATCTCGGCCTGTCTAAACAAGCCATATTCTCGGGATCCGCTCATCAAACGCTTCCTTAAAGGAGCCGAGAGATTGAAGCCTACAATACTGAGACCCATTCCTATCAGTAGTGCTCAATCGGTTAGCATCTCCTCCCTTTGAGCCATTGGAGGAGGTCGGTTTCAAGTTTGTCACCCTAAAGACAGTTTTTTTGCTAGCTGTGACCTCAGCTAAGAGGGTTTCGGAGTTACAAGCCTTCTCGGCTCTGCATCCATATATCACCTTTTTGCAGGACCGAGTCCTCTTAAGATATTTACCCTGCTTCAGACCTAAGATATTTTCTTTTCAGAATATTAACCAGGTAATTTCTTTACCAGTTTTATTTTCTTCCGACTCCTCCGATGTTCCTGTCAGACATTCACTGGACATATCGAGATGCCTCCAGATCTATGTGGATAGGTCTAAAAGCGTCTAAAGTCTCCATTAGTCGCTGGATCAGAGAAGCCATTAGAGAGTCCTTTATGTCTCAATCTTTGGATCCTCCAGAGTTTGTTAGGGCCCATTCTACTAGGGCCGTTTCAACCTCTGTGGCGGAAAGAAATCATTTTCCCTTAGAGTTGATCTGTAAAACGGCTTCCTGGAGCTCTGAATCGACCTTTATCTCGCACTACAGAGTTGGTGCTAAGTTTGCAGAGTTTTCGGCCTTTGGGCAGACAATTCTCAATTCTGCCAGGCAGGAAGGCCCTCCCTAGGGGTTGCTTCTTGTTATCTCCCTGTCTGTGCTGCTGGTAGGACGTAAGGGAATCGTTAATTTCTAACGATAATTTGTTTTCCCTTAGTCCTAACAGCAGCACACAAATTTCCCACCCTAAGTACGTATGCTTGCTGAAAACACGGTGGCTGGGGGGTAGTTCCCTCCTTTTGAGGGAGTGGGAACTTTGTTATTGGTTCTTGGGCTCATTAAAAATTCCGCCGGTCCTACCAGTCCACAGGGGGCAGTTAACCCCGTCTGTGCTGCTGTTAGTATTAAGGGAAAACAAATTATCGTTAGAAATTAACGATTCCTAACAGCCCATAATCCTAGGCAGCCCTTTGAATTACTTTGAACAGTTGGGTCTCCTGGTGGTTTACTGATCCCATGGCAATACGCAGTGTCAGGGTGAATAACCTTTTTACTTACTGTAGGCTATGATGTTTTGCATTTTTAAAAAGGAAATCTTTTCAGTCCATTACGCCCCATCACAGTACTGTAGTTCAAAGAAGGTTAGAAACGGCTAGCAATGCAAAAGCCTATTCTGAAGGTCTGCACTCAACAAACGGAGAATTGGCGCTTTATATAGTGTAAGGATACGGTGGTTTGCTCTCCAGCCTGGATCATGCCCTGTGTAACCATGACAACGATCGCTGTTTGCCTCCCAGGCTGGAAGCAGTGGCCGCTGGGCCGTCTAAGGTGGCTCCGCCCACCCATACTTGGTCAATAAATAGGAGCCAGGTGCTGCACAGAGGGTTCCACTAATGGAGTGCGCACCCTGCCTGCTCCATTCACCACGAGGACTCAAGATCCTAACTACCTGCAACTCTGAACCTCCAGGAGAAACCCTCACGTACCTTACCCGGCTCCACCACTGCAGGATCCCTGCATGACTTCCAACAGCAAGTATCAAGCCTGTCATTTTGTTTCACTGACATAGCTCACTGAAAGGAAGGGACTCGCGCTGGTGGTTATTAGTACTGCAGGCCTGGGATTCCTGAACGTTGCCAAGAGCTGTTATTCACATGAACTTTAATCTGAACTCTCATTCCTAAAACGAACTTTCCTCACTATTAGTTTTACACTCTATCTTTAGTACGCGGTACATGATTTTGTTAACCCCATACTCTCCGCTTAAGACTGAGAGAGCCGCCTGGGGTACACACTGAGCAGCCGCAAAGACACCACCAACACTCAATCAGTGTGCCAAAAGTGGTTGTCAAAGGACACCGCAGTTGAGATCCTAACTGATCAATTTGGTGCGTTACATATAACTACACTAAAATGGAATGTATATTATTCCACCGATAGTAATTTTAACCATATCAGCCTTATGGTAACTACTGTGCCCTGCTTAATTCTTGAGAAATATGAAATATGAATCCTCTTGGTTCCATTGCGATTAAAGTTATGATAAGTAATATTAACATAAAGTTTCTGATTAGCAAATACATAATCGCACAGATAATCATATTATTAAAGTTGTTAAAGTTGTATAAACTGAAGTAAACCCCCGGATTGGACACAAGATTATACCCCTGTGTACCCTAAATTTTATCTAAACGGGTTTAAACTTTGTCACACAATGCTGTTTTTGTCTTTATACATTTTACTATGATAAAAAGATCACCAATGCAGAGACACTGTGCTTACACTTTCACTTCAGCCTTCTTTAATATAGATCTTTCTAGGAAACAGATAATTCAGCTCAATGCAATTATTACTGACCCAGAAAAAGGTTACCTGCGGGTTATTCTCATGCCTATAACATATAGTGTAATTTGTAATCAATATACATTAGCAAAAGAGGATAATTTAAAATGATAAATTGTGAGACTTCAATAGATGCTGATAAATGGTCTATATTTAATGCAAAATATTGCAATTTATAAACTTATTAAATAAAGGCACATCATTGATATACATATTCCATATATAGTACATTTGGAAAGTCTTTTGATCTTTTCAATTTTTTCACATTTTGTTATGTTTTATGTTTTTGTTGTGCTAAGGTAAAAAAAAATCTATTTTTTCCCCATCATTCTGCACTCAATATCCCATAATGACAAAGTAAAAACACAATGTTCCAAATGTTTGCTAATTTATTGAAAAGAAAAAAGCTGAAATCTTGCATTGACAGAAGTATTCAGACCCTTTACTCAAGACTTAATTGACGCCCCTTTGGCAGCGATTACAACCTCCAGTCTTCTTGGGTTTGATACCACAAGGTTTGCATACCTGAATTTTAGGATTTTCTACCATTCGTCTCTACATATACTTTCAAGCTCTGTAAGACTGGATGGGGACTGTCAGTGGACAGACATTTTCAGGTCTCTCCAGAGATGTTTGAATAGGTTCAAGTCAGAGTTCTGGCTGGGCCACTCAGACATTCACAGAGCTGTTGCTAAGACACTCCTGTGTTGTCTTGGCTCTCTGCTTAGGGTTATTGTCTTGTTGGAAGGTGAAACTTTAGCCCAGTCAGCGGTCCAGATCACTCTGAATCATCTTACATTAAGAATATCTCTGTACTTTGCTCCATTCCGCTTTCCCTCAACCCCTAACAGTCTCCCTGTCTTATCCACTGAGGAACACCCCCACAGCATGATTCCCGCACTGCCATGCTTCACTGTAAGGATGGTATTGGGCAGTGCTTGGTTTCCTCCAAAAATTATGTTTAGAATTGAGGCTAAAAAGTTTTTTTTTTTTTCATCAGACCAGAAAATCTTGTTTCTGAAAGTCTTTTAGGTGCTTTTTTGCAAACTTTCATATGTATTTTACTGAGGAAAGGCTTCTTTCTGACCATTCTGCCATAAAGCCTAGATTGGTGGATTACTGCAGTGATGGTTGACCTTCTGGACGTTTTTCCCATTTGCACACAGGATCTTTGTCATTCAGACTGAGTGGCCATTGGGTTCTTGGTCACCTCTATTACCAAGGCCTTTTCCACTGTTTACATAGTTTACTTGGGCAGCCAGCTCTAGAAGAGTCCTGGTTGTTCCAAACTTTTTCGATTTAACAATCATGGAGGCCACCGTGCTCTTGGGCACTTTCAGTGTAGCAGAATTTTTTTGTACCGTTTTTCCAGATCTGTGCTTCCAAACAATCCTGTCTCTGCATTCTACAGGCAGTTCTTTCCTCCTTATAGCTTGGTCTTTGCTCTAATATGCATAATCAGCTGTGAGATCTTACACAGACATGGATGTATATTTCCAAATTATATCCAGTTGACTTAATTAACTACAGGTGAACTTCAATCAAGGTGTAAAAACATCTTAAAAACATCTTAAAGATGATCAAGAGAAATGAGAGGCCCACAGAGCTAAATTTCCAGTGTGATAGCAAATGATCTGAATACTTTTGTCCATGCAAAAAAATGTTAGTTTTTCATTTTTAATAAATTTGCAACTAAATATTTCTGAAATTCTGTTTTGACTCTGCCATTATGGGGTATTGAGTACAGATTGATGGGTGGATTTTTTTTTACTTACTATCACAAGGTCACATTACAAAATGTGAAAAAAGTTAAAAGGGATGAAGAATTTCTGAATGTACTGTATAAATGCAATACAGCTAAAAACTAAAACAGTGCCATACTTACCATAGTGACAAAACACTCAACCTGAAGAAGGATGAGATCTGCACACCCTTAGTAGTGGGTGCTCGTCAAAGACGTATGTCAGTCTATTTCAAAGTAGAAATCCACGGCACATTGGAAATTCTTTTTATATGATGCTTTAATACATAATGTGCAGTTTTACATCATTTTTACATAATTTTGTGTTCCATCCCGAGAATGTACCAATGCAACAGGCCATGAAAGAAGTGCCAACATTTCGGTCTGTGACAACCTTTATCAAAGGATCTAGAAAGAATCTAAAACAATGTCTATAGGGAATCCTGGTTTATAAAATGATGATAAGGATGTAACATGAATATACTGGTAAATAGTCTATTCTGTTTCCATTGTACATTAAAGAGGTATATATACATACTGTTTCACAACTGTATAATGCTCTAGGTTCAGGCTAATAATAAATAATACAGAATAGAGGAAGAATCAAAGAAAGTGAGAGGAATAATATACAGTAATAATGTAAGTGTATGGGTATATCTAATTGATCTATGTACATACTATATAATTGAGTGTATAAGGTAATTGTGAGAAGGCAAGGGGAAACTAAATATAGATACATGCAGTGGGGATCGCTGAAAAGACAAAGAAAATTGTTTAGAAACCACTTTCTTTAATAGAAAGAAATACACTTAGAGATGCAAAACAGTGTGTGCAAATGTAGAGAATTATGCTGTATTTTTACACTTACTGTAATATACCCTTTAACGGAAATAAATATATTTGGAGATGCACGGTAGTGTGTGAAGTTATTGAGGATGACCCTATCAGCACTTGTATTTACACCTTGAGTGTAATATACCCTTTTACAGAAAGAAATACACTTGGAGATGCACGGTAAGTGTAATATACCCTTTTACGGACAGATTTACACTTGGCCTGCAACAGCTGGAACACCAGATTTTGGGTATTGCTATTTTGGCAATTGAATTTCATCCCAGAACAAAATATATCCTTTGACGGATACTATTAAACTACTTGTCCAGCCACAGCTAGAACACCAGATTTACTGTATTTCTATTTTTGCAACTGAATTTCACCCTAGAAAATAATATATCCTTTGACAGACACTATGAAACTTGTCCAGTCATAGCTGGAACACCAGATTTACGGTATTGCTTTTTTGGCAATTGAATTTCACCCCAGAACAAAATATATCCTTTGACGGATACTATTAAACTACTTGTCCAGCCACAACTAGAACACCAGATTTACTGAATTTCTATTTTTGCAACTGAATTTCACCCCAGAAAATAATATATCCTTTGACGGACACTATGAAACTTGTCCAGTCACAGCTGGAACTCCAGATTTACGGTATTGCTATTTTGGTAATTTAATTTCACCCCAGAACAAAAGCTATCCTTTGACGGACACTATAAAACTTGTCCTGCCACAGCAGAAACCACTGATTTTGGGTATTGCTATTTTGGAAATAGAATTTCACCATAGAAAAAAAAAATATATTCTTTGCCAGACAGTATTACACTTGGCTAGCCACAGCTGGAACACCAGATTTAGGGGATTGCTATTTTTTTAATTGAATTTCACCTCTCAATAAAATATAGAAAATTCTATCCTGAGTTTCTAGGGGTGACAGTAAGCACAGCCAAGCCCCTGATGTAGGATATAGCAACAACAAAAAAAAACCCTACTATTGATGGATTAATGGAATTAGTGGCAGCTTGTGCTGGTGCACCACAAGACACAAAATGGCCACTGATCACCCCAGAAAAAAGTGACAGAAAAACACTCTGGGCAGCCTGAAAACAGTGAGCAATTAACTAGCAAGCGTTGAATGATTCACAGCTGTAGATCGATCACTTCATTAAGTGTTTTTGCTGAGTTAATCCCTGCCTAATCTCGCCCTAACAGCAGCTGCATCCTATCACTACACTAATCAGAGCAGAGTGACGTGCAGCCTGACGTGACTCCAGCTTAAATAGAGGCTGGGTCACATGCTGCACTTGGCCAATTACAGCCATGCCAATAGTAGGCATGGCTGTGATGGCCTCTTGCGGCAAGTAGTATGACGCTTGTTGATTGGCTGCTTTGCAGGCTTTCAAAATGCGCCATAGAAATCGCCGAACAACGAACCCGAACTTTTATGTAAGTTTGGGTAAGTTAGGGTTCACTAATCCCTAATAATTAGTGTCACAGGAGAAATTATTGTTATAGGAGAAATCATATTCTTCATTAAGTCTATTAAATATTACAGAAAAAATAACATTCCCCGTTAAGTCCTTTGGGTGATAATGTGTCCAGGCGATGTATCCAGAAAGACTTGCGTTGTCGTAATTATAAAATCTCCCATTTCCGCCCCTCCGTGGGGTTGGATTTGTTCTAAGACTTGAAATCGCAAGGAAGAAACCTGGTGGTTGCATTCTTTAAAGTGTTCAGGAATGGGTAGCAGTAATTGATTTGTTCTGATAGTGGATTTATGTTTAGAAATCCTGTCTCTTATATGTTGGGTTTTCTCGCCAATGTAAATAAGTCCGCAGGGGCATTTGATGAGATAAACAACATGGGTTTAGTCACATGTGAAACATCCCTTAATGGGATTTTTTTGCCTGAGTGTGGAACACCTCGGGATGCTCGGGTGCTTTACTTAGCACCCAAGCACAATGGAAGTCAATGGGGGAACCCAAGCATTAAACCAGGCACCGCCTGCTCTGAAGAGGAGAGGGTGTCTGGTTCACAGAAAAAGGTCAGAAATTGATGGAAACACCACTGAAATGGTTCAGGAACTGCATGCGGAGGATGTCTGGATGCATCTTGGACTCCAATGTCGCTGCTGGGAACGATGTTGTCCGAGTAGTACGCCACTTTTACAGAATAACAATAAGACGCACAAAACCGAAGATAAAATCGCTTTTAGAGGAAAAATTGTTAGGAAATATTCTTTCCTGTCTATTTACTTGTATATAAAGTGCAAGTGCTGCCAATAATTACAAGGAAGAGGCACTCCGATACAACCTGTATATCACATAAAAGAGGGCCTCATTCACATTGTGGTACAATTGTTCATGTAGTGGGACTCCTACACTCATGAAGCCTATGCACTAAGTGAAAGGGCTGCCAAAAATTACAAGGAACCAGCACTACAATACATCCTTTATTACACATAAAGGAGGGCATCATACAAACCCTTAAAATTATGATTGATGGCCTGCTGGTGACCCTCTAAAATATTAGAGGCCGGTACCTGCTGCTGATCTGACCATCTAAAACATTAGGGGCGAGGGCCTGCTGCTGATCTGACCATCTAAAACATTAGGGGCGAGGGCCTGCTGCCGATCTGACCATCTAAAACATTATGGGCGATGGCCTGCTGCTCATCTGACCATCTAAAACAATATGGGTGGGGGTCTGCTACAGAGCTGACCATCTAAAAAATTAGGGGTGAGGGTCTGCTTCTGAACTGACCATCTAAAACATTAGGCGCGAGGGCCTGCTGCTAAGCTGACCATCTAAAACAATATGGGTGAGGGCCTGCTGCAGGCGAAGGCCTGCTGGTGATCCTCTAAAAAATTATCGTTAGGGCCTGCTGGTGACCCTCAAAAACATAATGGTTGAGGGTCTGCTGGTGACCCTCAAAAACATTATGGTTGAGGGCCTGCTGGTGACCCTCAAAAACATTATGGGTGAGGGCCCGCTGCTGAGCTGACCCTCTAAAACATTAGGAGCGAGGGCAGCCTAATAAGCATCTTAATAGGATGGAGGAGGAGGAGGACGAGAAAAGGGAGATTGAACCATATACCCTTTTTAGTGGTGAAAGGGGTGCATGGGAATACAGTGTATTCAATACAACAGAAAAGCCACATTTAAAGTGCATTTATGTCCAGCCGCTTTCCTCTGGTGGAGTAGAGAAGTCAGGGGCAATCCACTCCTTGTCAATTTTTATAAGAGTCAACCGGCCAGCATTTCAGTTGACAGGCAGATGCGCTTTTCAGTTATTATGCCCCCAGCAGCACTAAATTCACGCTCTGACAAAGCGCTGGCGGCGGGGCAGGCCAGCACCTCTAAGGCGTAGAATGCTAGTTCTTGCCACGTGTCCAGCTTGGACACCCAATTGTTGTAAGGCACAGAGTGATCACTGAGAACGCTGACACGGTCTGCTACATACTCCTTCACCATCTTCTAAAATGTTTCCCTCCTTGTGACACTAGGCCACGCATCAGGTTGATGGTGCTGGCGGGGTGTCATAAAACTGTCCCAGGCCTTGGAGAGTGTTGCCCTGCCTCTGTTGGAACTACTGTGTGTTCCCCTCCTCACTCCTCCTCGGTTGTCCAAGGAAATACGTACTCTGCAGCCAGCGTTGTCAGCTGGAAATTTTTGGAGCAAGGACTTTCCGGTATTGCACCATTTGCTTGTCCTCTCCACCATAGAAATGAGAGATGAGAAGTTCTCTTTGTAGCTGGGGTCGATATGGGTGAACAACCAGTAATCGGTGTTGGCCAAAATGCGTATAATGTGAGGGTCACGGGAAAGGCAGCATGACATAAAGTCAGCCATGTGTGCCAGAGTCCCAACAGACAAGACTTCACTGTCCTCATCAGGAGGATGACTCTCAATCTCTTCATCCTCTTCCTCCTCTTCTGCCCATCCACGCTAAACAGATGGAATAAACCTGCTATGGGTACTACCTTCTGTAGCGGAGGCAACAATCTCCTGCTCCTCCTCCTCATGATCCAATTTGCACTGAGAAGACGAACTGAGGGTAGTCTGTACTTTCCTCATTTTCCCCTCTTCCACATGCAAAGCGTCCGCCTTCATTGTGAGCATCTAGCATTTGAGTAGACACAGAAGTGGGATGGTTATGCTGATAATAGCGTTATCGCCTCTCACCATCTGTGTTGTTTCCTAAAAATTGCGTAAAACCTCACAGAGGTCAGACATCAATGCCCACTCGTCGCTTGTGAAGAGCGGAAGCTGACTGAAAAGTTGATGACCATGTTGCAGCTGGTATTTTACTACTGTCCTCTGCTGCTCACAAAGCCTGGCCAACATGTGGAACGTTGAGTTCCAGTACGTGCTCACGTTGCACAACAGTCGGTGAGCTGGCAATTGCATGCGCTGCTGCAGCGTTGCAAGATCAGTGGAAGCTGTCAATGACTTGCAGAAAGGAGAACACATGCAGCACACCTTCACCAGTAGCTCAGACAAATTGGGGTAGGTTTTGAGAATCCGCTGAACCACTAGGTTGACCACATGGGCTAGGCATGGTATGTGTGTGAGCTTGCCGAGTTTCAAAGCCGCTACCAAGTTGCAGCCATTATCAGACACAACCATGTCTAGTTGTGGGTTGAGTGGCGAGAGCCACAGCTCAGTCTGGTCCCTTATCCCCTGCCACAGCTTTGCGGCGGTGTGCTGTTTTTCACCTAAGCAGATCAGTTTAAGCACGGCCTGTTGCCGCTTCCCCACGACAGTGCTACACTGCTTCCAGCTACTGACTGATGGCTGACTAGTGCTGCAAGATGATAATTCAGAGGTGGAAGTGGAGGAGGAGAAGGGGGGTGGTTGCAGCAACTAACTTAGGGGGCGGAGGAAACCTTGATGGAAGTAGGGCCCGCAATCCTTGGCGTCGGTAGCACCTATGCCATCCCAGGGTACGACTCGCTCCTGGCCTCCACAATGTTCACCCAGTGTGCCGTCAGTGAAATGTAGCATCCCTTGCCAAAAGCACTTGTCCATGTGTCAGTCGTTAAGTGGACCTTCCCAATAACTGCGTTGGTCAGGGCACGGGTGATGTTACGGGACACATGCTGGTATAAGGCTGGGACTGCACACTGTGAAAAATGTTGGCGGCTGGGGACAGACTAACGCGGGATGGCCGCTGCCATTAGGCTGCAGAAAGCCTCATGGTCCATAAGCCTAACTGGCAACATTTTCAGGGCCAACAATTTTGAAAGGTGTGCATTTAGTGATATGGCCTGTGGGTGGGTGGCTGGGTATTTGCGCTTTCGTTTAAAAGCCTGGGGTACAGACATCTGTACTCTGCGCTGGGACACAGAAGTGTATGTGCTAGCTGATGGTGCTTCTGAAGGTCCAGGTGCATGGCGGGAGGCATCCGGGCCTGCGTCTTGGACAGGGGATTGTCCAGCACACAACACAGGCCCACCTTCTCCCTTTTGCTACCCCACTGCCAATTCCAGCCTGTTGCGTTGCTGCTGATCCCTCCCCCTCTGTACTGCTGTCCTCACTCGGCTTGCCACCTTCCCAGTTTGGGTCAGTGACTTCATCGTCCACCACCTCCTCTTCCACTTCCTCACTCTGGTCATCCTCTTGACTTGTTGACCTAACAACAACCTCAGTTATTGACAACTGTGTCTCACCTTCATCATGAACCTCTTGAGACACTAATTGCCATTGACTTATTGGCAACTATAAGAAGAGAAGAGACCGGCACTCGCTTTTAGATAATCTTGCTGTGATTTATTGTCACATACCAGTGATGGCGTTTCGGCATACAATCTGCCTTTGACAAAGGCAGATTGTATGCCGAAACGCCGTCACTGGAATATGACAATAAATCACAGCAAGATTATCTAAAAGCGAGTGCCGGTCTCTTCTCTTCTTATCTTTATGGGATGCCTGCCCTGCGACACGCGCACCGCTGCTCTACTTAACCGCAGTACCGATCGACATATTGTATCACTGTTATTGCCAACTATGTCTCATCATCACCATCCACCTTGTGAAACACTAATTGCCGTTTCCCACCGTCATCTTCTTCTGACTGTGGATGCTCAAGAGTTTTGGAATCAGGTCACAAGATCTTCTCATGTCCCTCTTCAAGCATTATCTACTGCAATCTAACCAACCACCTGCTCACACTGGTCTGACTTCGAGAGTGGTGTCCTGCGCCGCCCTTCAAACTGGGACATAAAGCTAGGTATCGTGGATAAGTGTGTTTCCTGTGCTCTAGCAGCAGGCACAGTTTCACCACACCCAGGGCCATGGCCTTTGCGTGCACCATCAGCAGCACGGCGACTTGACCGTCCCTTACTGCTCGCCTTGCGCATATTAGATGGTATATATACTTGCAAATATGTCACATGTACAGTAGCACAGGTTTTGTATGTGTATGCAAAAATAAAGTGCACAGAATGTCACAGATATTTTCAGGATGCACACACGTTAACCAGGAGATGTAGCACAGATAATGTCGCTGTCCGCAGCGTGTATAAAAAAAAAGTACAGTGAATGTCCCAGATAATTTTAGGATGCGCAAACGTTATACAGGAGGTATAGCGCAAGTAATGTCGCTGTCACCACCGGCTAATAAAAAATTACACTGAATGAATGTCACTGATATTTAGGATGCAAAAACGTTATACAGGAGGTATAGCGCAAGTAATGTTGCTGTCACCACCGGCTAATAAAAAATTACACTGAATGAATGTCACTGATATTTAGGATGCACGAATATTATACAGGATATGTGGCGCTGGTAATGTCGCTGTCACCAGCGGCCAAACTATTGTGCTGAATGTCACAGATATTTAGGTTGCGCAAATATAGAATAAAATATGCAGCAGAGTTTGTGTCACTATTAGAAGCGGCAGTAACAATTGCACGCAATTTAGCGCAGGTTTCACTAATAATATATATTGCAGCCAGATACAACTATAGTCCTTAAAAGGACATTTGGGTCTCTAACAATTCTACGCAATTTAGCGCAGGTTGCGCTAATAATCATATTCCTGCTCAATACAACAATAGTCCTTAAAAGGACTTTTGGGTCTCTTTAACAATTCCACGCAATTTAGCGCAGGTTGCACTAATAATTATATTGCTGCCAGATACAACAACAACATCATTAAGAGGACTTTTGGGTCTCTAACAAGTTTTTACCGTAAAATATTACCATTTTACTCCCTACATCTGTCCCTTCTTCAGCACAGCTCTCCCTGACTAATACTAAATCTGATGACGCGTTCCGGCCAGCCAATCACTGCAATGCCAGTAACCAACATGGCTACAGAATTACAGTTAGTGGCAGTACTTACCCGCATGTTTATTGGCTGTGTAGCAGCCAAGAAACGTGTGAGGAGGAGACTTGAGCATCACGCTCGAGCACATGCGGTGTTCGGTTGAACACCGCGATGTGCCGAGCATCGCGATGCACGAGCCCAACTGGTGTTCGGCCGAGTATGCTCGCCCAACACTATTTGGGATGATTACTTGTGCAGTGTAGGATACTGTTTCTGTCTGTGAGTTTGCTATATTATGGGTTTGTTATATCTGTCTGTGGGTTTGCTTGAGGTCATACTCAATATTTCCTTCCTCGTCTTTGAGTACAAAGTGTCCAGAAAGCTGATGGTGTTCAATTCTGTCTATATTGTGAATCCCAATTCTGGGTATGTATTATCCAAGTACTGGTGGAAAAGGAGGACACTGGATATAGGGCCCCTCCAAAGGCAGAATATGTCATCAATGAATCGTAGCCAGATATTGGCGGATTGTTTGAACAGTGGATGAGGATATACGAATTCTTCCTCAAAGTTGATCATATATGCATTTGTATAAGGGGTGCCACATTGGCCCCATAGCGGTCCCCTGTCTCTGGGTGTAGTATGTGTCACCGAAGAGAAAAAAATTGTCATGTAAAACTATGGACAGTAGTGACAGCAAAATAATTGCTGTTGAGTGTTGAGTGAAGAGTGTGTAGAGAGAAGTCGTGCTGTTGCTCTTATGCCCTTGTCATGTTCTATCGATGTATATAGACTATTGACGTCCATGGTTACCAGTAGGGAGGTTGGGGGGTACATTGTTTAAGTTTGGTAATGAAATCATTGGTGTCTAGGAAAAACTAACTTGATGTCTTGATGAGGAGAGTGAGAATACGGTCTAAGTATATGGAAAGAGGAGACAATATGCATTCCATTGAGGCCACTATGGGTCTACCTGGTGGATTGTGAAGATTTTTATGTATCTTTGGGAGAGTATAGAAAACAGGTGTTATAGGATGTTGTTTTGTCAGGAAAGTCACTGTGTCTTCATCGATGATATCGGATTTACGATAGTATTGGAGTGTAGTCCTGATCTTGTTAGCAATGCTTATAGAAGGATATGAAGTCAGGGGTTCATAGGTGGCCCGATCTCTTAGTTGGTTGGTGATGTAATTAATCATGGACTTGTTCATGACTACTAATGCTCCCCCTTTGTCTGCTGGTTTGATTATTATATCTTTGTAGGATAGTAGTTCAGTGATGGCCCTCTGTTCTTCTACTGTCATGAGACTGTTTAAATCCACCTTTAGTGTGGGATTTCAAGATGTGTTGAATGCATTGTTATGTAAAGAATATGTAGGTTTCAGCAAGGTGGTAAGTTCTGTAGTGTTAGAGCGTTATCCACTTGTGTATCTTGTGTTGTATTGTACATTGGAGAAAGCTCACTAGATAAGGACAAAACCATGTGCAATAAGACCACTCTAGTGGAGGGGAAAGTTATAAAATCCTGCTGTCCATACATGACTGTGTAATCCAAGATAGTCTGATGGTCTTATTGTTTTTCCTATCACTGATGTTGTTGTAGAATTGCATTATAGAATGTGCATAAATCATGTGAATATTAATATTATAATATAAAAAAGCTTTATGGGACAGTTTATCAGAGAAATTACAACTTTCTCCCTCCAGCAGCTAATTCCTCCCACTTCCAGTTCCATAGACTTCTATGGGCAGATATACTCTGATCTTTCAGTAAGTTAACAGTCTGTCTAGGGCTCTCAACTCAGATTTAGCATAGCAAGTGAAAAGCCTGATAAATGGAGAAAGAGATATTCTATTTGATAAGGCATGCTACAAAGATTCTTATATTTACTTGTACTATTTGTATGAAGTTTGTTGAAAGGTCGGTGACCATTTAAAGATCACATTTTTTTTTTTGCATCCCTGTAATCTCTCAGCAATACATTTTCTATTATGTTGTGTACTATTTGAGGCCCAGGTTTTGGCGAACACACTAGAGATCTACTGGGCATAATTTTGGGATATACATAAGTTAACGTTAAGTATTTATAATTTTTTTCAATGTTAAAATGAAAAATATATATTTCTGCCAGTGTTTTTGGAGCCTTCTCCATGTGTCAGCTCTATTATCTGCATTGAAGGGGTTAAACATGATGGACAACAGTCAAACATCAAATCCATTGGCTCAAGCATTATTGAGCAAGTGCCAAAGCTAATGTAGGTAATAAGACACAGAGAGGGAAGAACACTGGAACGCTGTAGGAGGAGGGACAGGAAGGTGGTTATTTAGGTCCTAGTGGTTGGTGGAACAGTCTATTTGGACAGAAATAGTCATTGCTGTGATCAGGTCACGTATAAAGTGGGCGTTAAAGCTGAGATACCTAATTCTGTGTCATAAGATCCCATTGTTTTTACATGTTGGAAAGTGTGCAGATGCGTATCTCTAAACATTCTGAATCTGAAAAATATCTGTTTAGTCACTGGAATGTGACATCCATGGGCAAAATTCTTGCATCCTCATTCTTCTCTTCTTCCTGTGTTCTGCATCTCGTCCTCCATGGGTAGATATTTCCATGGCAACTATCTTTTATGCTTCTGAAATTACACTCTCTTTAAATTGTTAACCTTTTAAGGTATAAGAAGGATACGATCTTGGGCCCTGTAAAATGTGTTAGTGTACATCATTAAGTGTCATCGCATGGAAGGTCTTTATGAATGTATGCAACCAATATTTTCATTCTGTTATCCCATGTCCAACGTCAGCATTAAATGAAATAGTATGAATCTTGTATGTAAAATTACTACTAGGTGATAATATGCCACAAGCATCATTGCACTCATTACATTTATCCTTGCATGTTTGCACACATTCCATAAGGCAGTATGCAGTATGCAGTATAGGGCAGTATGCAGTATAGAGTAGTATGCAGTATAGAGCAGTATGCAGTATAGGGCAGTATGCAGTATAGGGCAGTATGCAGTATAGGGCAGTATGCAGTATAAGGCAGTATGCAGTATAAGGCAGTATGCAGTATAGAACAGTATGCAGTATAGAGTAGTATGCAGTATAGGACAGTATGCAGTATAGGGCAGTATGCAGTATAGGGCAGTATGCAGTATAGGGCAGTATGCAGTATAGGGCAGTATGCAGTATAGGGCAGTATGCAGTATAGGGCAGTATGCAGTATAGGGCAGTATGCAGTATAAGGCAGTATGCAGTATAGAGCAGTATGCAGTATAGAGTAGTATGCAGTATAGGACAGTATGCAGTATAAGGCAGTGTGCAGTATGCAGTATAGGGCAGTATGCAGTATAGAGTAGTATGCAGTATAGAGCAGTATGCAGTATAGGGCAGTATGCAGTATAGGGCAGTATGCAGTATAGGGCAGTATGCAGTATAGGGCAGTATGCAGTATAGAGTAGTATGCAGTATAGGACAGTATGCAGTATAGAGCAGTATGCAGTATAGGGCAGTATGCAGTATAGGGCAGTATGCAGTATAAGGCAGTATGCAGTATAAGGCAGTATGCAGTATAGAGCAGTATGCAGTATAGAGTAGTATGCAGTATAGGACAGTATGCAGTATAAGGCAGCATGCAGTATAGGGCAGTATGCAGTATAGGGCAGTATGCAGTATAAGGCAGTATTCAGTATAGGGCAGTATGCAGTATAGGACAGTATGCAGTATAAGGCACTATGCAGTATAAGTCAGTATGCAGTATAGGGCAGTATGCAGTATAAGGCAGTATGCAGTATAAGGCAGTATGCAGTATAGGGCAGTATGCAGTATAAGGCAGTATGCAGTATAGGGCAGTATGCAGTATAAGGCAGTGTGCCGTATAAGGCAGTATGCATAGTTAAATGGCTTTAAAGCTAATGTCCAGTTGGGTAATGCTTGGCGTACATAGAGAAGTAAGGGCCCCATAGCAAGGATCCAACCAGGCCCCCCACACAGGACAGAAGGGTTTCCACCTAGACCCTTTTCAATGACCCTTGGGCCATTTTTCCACTACCTCATTTGCTAAAAGTTGATCCTTTAGAGGGTAAAGCCCTGACCAAGTTTTCAACCCTAGTAGAAGAGGAGATGATCCCAACTAAGACTGGGCCCCCTCATGCCCTGGGCCCCATAGCAGTCGCACAGTCTGCGGCTTTGGTAGTTATGCCCCTGCTTGCCGCATACTTATTTCTTACAGTGTTGGCTGCATTAAGCTCTGCTCCATTAAAGGGGTTCGGAAGGGATTTTAGATTGATGATCTATCCACAGGATAGATCATCAATATATGATCGGCGGGGGTCCTGGGGGTCAGTGTCAGATATTTGAAGAGGAGGCAGCGCTCCATGCAAGCGCTGCTTTGACTTCATTACACTGCTCTTCGTCTCGGAAGTGCAGTGGAATGACAAGTACTCGTCCCACTCACTTGAATGAAGCAAGTACTTGTAATTGCACTACACTGCCACTTTAAGGGAGGTGATGTGTAGTGAACAGGAAGCAGCGCTCACATGCACCACTACCTCCTCTTCAATATTGGACCCCCGCCGATCAGATATTGATGAACTATCCTGAGGATAGATCATCAATATAAAACCTCTGCACAACCGCTTTAAGGCAGAACAATGATCAATAGCGACTACAGCTTAGTTACATTGTCTATTACGAAAAATGACTCTGGTCTCAGTTTTGTGTCTTCTCAATTCTTTATACTGCTGCTCTGCCTCATCAGGTTGGCTTCTTTGTATGAGCATAAGCTCATGACCAGCCCAGGAAGTTGGTGCCTAAATTGCTGATTTCAGCAAGGGAACAATAATTATAAAATACCAGCAACTAATCTACCAGTGAGAGAAAGAATGTAAGGTAATTGTCACAAATTGACTGAGGCAAATGAGTCTCTACAGGGGATCCTGGAGTTCCTCTTTAGCAACATAACATATAGATTTGTGCTTGGAACACAGTTGGAGTATGGCTGCCTGTATATATATACATTGAAATACAACTGGCAGACAGCGACCTTGAGAAAGAACGCAGTACACTGGTTCTAAGTACCATTTCTCGATTCCAGTCATCTAACACAGCAACACAAATATATTAGGGTGTATAAAAGAGAAATTAATCCTATGATTCACTTGTAGCGTTGACAGGACACACTTGTTAAGACCATATCATATGTGGAGCCCAGTTGTGGCCACCAGAATGTTAACAGAATGTGAGACATCAGAGAAACAGCAGCGCTGGGGAATCAGTTAGGTAAGTAAAGGGTGCAATCATTTTTTATCCCACAGACAACCACTTTTAAAGTGTTTTTTTCAATAAAGGCAAAAAAATCTACAGAAATGGAATGACTTGGATGTAAAAACTTCTATTGAGCAGTGACTTATTGCACTGACCTCAGGTGTAGTTGGCTATAGTGTCCCTTGTGTCTATTACAGTCTATTAAAGGATTGTTTTTACAAAGTCATGGCATATTGCTAGGATAATGCAATCACTTTATGGTGGGGGTTGGGGGTTTGCAACCTCGCGTTCTCCTATAGAGTCTGAAACTGAATTCATTGTTTTTCCATCCACAATAGCGCTCTGACCATTTGCTCTACCGAGAACTGTAGCATGGATCTATTGAAGTTACCTTGTACAGCCAGTTTCTGGTGGTACCACTGTGCAGTAAAAACAACATGGTGCGACTGCGACACGGCAGTCGCAAAAAATCCATCTTGAATGGATTTTTTGCGACTGCCGTGTCGCAGTCGCACCATGTTGCAATCATGTCGCATGTTGCAATGCGACACCATAGACTACCAATATAAAAATTGTCGCGCGACAAATGTTGCAGTGTAGTTGTTCTCTATTTGTCAGGTGAACGTACCCTTATTGTTAACTATCCATGAGAATCCTTTCTTCACACCCCTTTTTCATTATAATTTAGTACCTTGGCGCTTCCATTCCATCCTTATTTCCCCCTTTTTTTTTCCTTGCTCCCCCTTCCTCCCGATTGTCCATCCCCATTTTTCACGCCACTTTTTAAAATATTTTTGCTCAAACCAGGGGGAGTGGAGAAAATACATGTATATCTTTTTACAGGAGTAGATTCATTTAAAATTTTTGTTGATAGATTTAAATACATAGTCCCTGATTGTTTATAAGTCCAATGATGGTCCTTTCCAATGAATGACAGCCTGCTCTGTATACAGGCGTTTGAATATAGTTGTCAGTGCATAGGACAACCCATTTGGTTTAACCTACATGCAGAAACTTAAGGCATTGTAAACTTTTTAGAATACGCTGCCATATGTGTGTACTTGAGTGACAGCACTATATCTGACCATTTCATGACTTCTGTCCAGCATTTAGTAGTGGTCTCCTTTGCATGCTGCATCTCTAATTGACAATTGTCTTTGAGTTGGGGGGCGGAGTCACTATACTCATTATAGGCTATCCATGAAAACAGGAGATTCTGCCTCCTAAGGTCCCTTTCACACGAGCGAGTTTTCACAGATGGTTGCTAAGAGATGTTGTTTGTAAACCTACAGTTTTTTATCACGCACGTGAAAAACTCATCAAAACACATTGCACCCACGCTGAAAAAACTGAATACAATCGCAAACAAAACGAGTTTCACTGAACGCATCCGGAGCCAATCCATCACTCTCGTGTGAAAGAGACCTAAGGCCCCATGCAGACGAGCAAGTATTCCGCGCGGGTACAATGCGTGATGCGAACGCATTTCCTCGGAATCCGGATCCATTTGTTTCAATGAGGCTGAGTACATGAGCAATGTTTTTCACGCATCACTTTTGCATTGCATTTTCTATATTCTGCGATTTTCACACAACGCTTGCCCCATAGAACTGAATAGGGCTGCGTGAAAACTGCATCGCATCCGCAAGCAAGTGTTGATGCGATGCGATTTTCACAGATGGTTGCTAAGAGATGTTGTTTTTAAACATTCAGTTTTTTATGACGCATGCGCGATAAGAGCTGAACAACTGAACGCGATCGCAAACAAAACTGAGTGTACTTGCTTGCGATATCGCGCATGTTTCACTGAACGCATCCGCAATGCATCCAGACCTAATCTTATCACGCTCATCTGCAAGGGGCCTAAGGCCCCTTTCACATGAGCGAGTTTTCCGCGCGGGTGCAATGTGTGATGTGAACGCATTGCTCCTGCACTGAATCCTGACCCATTCATTTCAATGGGTCTGTGTACATGAGCGTTTTTTTTCACACATCACTTCTGGTTGTGTGAAAATCGCAGCATGTTCTATATTCTGCATTTTTCAGGCAGCCCTGGCCCTATTGAAGTGAATGGGGCTGTTCGGATGCAATGCGTTTTTCACTGATGGTTGCTAAGAGATGTTGTTTGTAAACCTTCAGTTTTTTATCACTTGCGTGAAAAACACGTTAACCCCGTTGGGTGGAAAAAACCCTGCGTAGAAAAAACTGAAAAACTGAATGCAATCGCAGACAAAACTGACTGAACTTGCTTGCAAAATTGCGCGTTTTTAACTGAACACATCCGCAACGCATCTGAACTGAATCCGTCACTCTCGTGTCAAAGGGCCGGTACTTTCACACTAGTGTTAAACTTTTCCGGCATTGAGTTCCGTCTGCTTCGATTATATCCTAATGCATTCTGAATAGAGAGAAATCCATTCGGTATGCATCAGGATGTCTTCAGTTCAGTCACTGAATGGCATTTTGGCCGGAGATAATACCACAGCTGCAGACCTTTAAAAGTGTGGAAAAAAAAATACCGGATCCATTTGGCCGGATGGCACTGGAAAAACGGATCTGGTATTACAATGCATTTTTCTGACTGATCAGGCATTTTTCAGACCTGATCAGTCTGTAAAATGCCTTATTAGTCAGAAAAAATTACATGCGTTTGCGTACAGTTTGCCTGATCAGGCAGTTCAGGCAACGGAACTGCCAGCCGGAATCAAACAATGCAAGTGGGAAAGTACCCTACGAGGTTAGAGTCAGTCAGAAGCACCACATAGGACATTATAGAGAAGCACTGAGCAGTATAGATGTGAATAAAGCACTTGGAGTGAGTTATAACTCGTATTAGCTGCTGAATCATTCCTGTGCTGTCTGTTCTCTCTGCACTTCTCCTCCTTCCCCCTCCATTTCCCATAGACTTCTATGTGGTAATGTAATCTGACCCTTCAGTGAGCATCTTTGTCTCACTTGATGGATTTTTCACACATTTCAGAGAAAACTTTAGTTTAGGAAATGGGTAGGGGAACAGCTCATAATGCTAAAACAAGGCATTTTTCTCTGATAAGATATACTACAAAGTTTCTGGTATTGAACTGTTCTATTGGTTAATGCAAAGTAATGTGAAAGTGCAGGGACCATTTAAGTCAACAAATTCCTAGTTATATGAATCTTTTCCCATGCAACTATACATAGATTCTTTCTTTTACTGCCAATAGTGACAGGTTTCCTTTAAGTTAGAATAAAAAATTAATTATACTATAAGTAGACTACAGATTTAGCAGTTCGTCATGCAGTTTACATAATATAACCTCTTCAATAAAAAAGTAAATGAGTGCCGCCCTATTGCCCTAGTGTGTGTTGCAGGTCAAGATAATGTCTTCTATCTCTATGTATGGCTGCACTTGATTGCTTTTTTTCTAACCCTCTTCACTAGGTAAGCATAACATATATCAGGGTGCTTTCACACACACCATTAAGCAGCATTTTTTTCTCTTGGGTTAAATCACTGCAGCCAGACTTTTGCTGAGAGTCTATATCAATTGATTCTATACATACTGCAGATGGATGGTTTTTTTTGTTTTACAAAACCAGAATATTAACCCCTTAGTGACCAAGCACATTTTTTTAAAATCGCATTCCAAGAGCTATGTACCTGTATAAGTGACATAATGCTGTCTCTGTTATCTAATACATTTCAGAACTGTAAGGCCTCTTGCACACGTCTGTAGCCCGCCCGTGGCCGTATTGCGGCCCGCAAACAGCGCGTCCGCAATATGCGGGCACCGGCCGTGTGCTCTGTGTGCACTCTTGAATAGGTCCTCAATCCGGAGCTGCGTTGCGGTGGCTTCCGTGGTGTTTCTGTCCGTGCTTCTGCACCTCAAAAAAATAGAACATGTTCTGTTTTTTTGCGGTGCGGACGGATCACGGACTCATTCAAGTTGAATTGGTCTCGATCCTCCTCGGCCGCTGCACGGACATTGTCTGCAAATTGCGGTCCCCAATGCTTGGAACCGCCTCACAACGGCCGTGTGCATGAGGCCTAAGGGTTACATAGCATAGGAAATCAATATAATGCTATGTGACCCCGGCAGTGCTAGAAGTTCAGGACTGGTGCTGTGTTAGGCCCCATTCACACGTCCGCAATTCCGTTCTGCATTTTGCGTAACGGAATTGCGGACCAATTAGTTTCAATGGGGACAGACGATGTCCCGGCCGGGTCCGCAATTGCGGATCCGCACTTCCGGGTCCGCAATCGCGTTCCCGAAAAAAGTAGAACATGTCCTATTCTTGTCCGCAATTGCGGACAAGAAAAGGCATTTTCTATGAGAGTGCCGGCGATGTGCGGTCCGCAAATTGCGGAACGCACATCGCCGATGTCCGTGTTTTGCGGATCCGTGGATCCGTAAAACACACACAGACGTGTGAATAAGGCCTTATACTCACGCTCCAAGTCCAGAGTGTACAACTCACTTGTGTGAAAGCAGCCTAAGGGTTCATGCACAGGAACATATTTTCTTTCTGTTTACATTCAGTTTTTTCTGCGGACCACATAAGGAACCATTCATTTCAATGTGTCCGCAAAAAAACGGAAGTTACTCTGTGTGCATTCCGTTTTCGTATGTCCATATTTCCTTTCCGCAGAAAATAGAACATGTCCTATTTCTCCATCTAACTTACTATCCAGCAGCTCTCAGTCAAAAGTCCAAGTCAGTGACAGAAAAAGTGCTGCTATATAAATTCTATAATACTAACTTTACAATATGATGAAATATAATGGAAAGTAAACTGCCATTAATCTAACCAAGATGATGCAATGCAATGTAAGGAAAACATGAGGTTTCGACTTCTCTAAAGCCTTTGTCAGGTCATCTACAGGCCACTCAAAGAAATGTTCATATTTTAACATTAAGGCCTCTTTCACACGAGCGTGTCCGGATTAGGACCGGATGCGTTGCGGATGCATTCAGTGACAACTGTGCGATTTCACTGGCAAAGCCATTTAATTTTGCCTGAGATTGCGTTCAGTTTTTTCTGCGCGGGTGCAATGCGTTTTAATGCGTTTTTCACCCGCGGGATAAAAAAACTGAAGGTTTACAAACAACATCTCCTAGCAACCAACAGTGAAAAACGCAGTGCACCCGCACTTGCTTGTGGATGCAATGCGTTTTTCACGCAGCTCCATTAACTTCTATGGAGCTAGAATACGCAGAATATAGAACATGCTGCAATTTTCACGCAACGCACAAGTGATACGTGAAAAAAAACGCTCATGTACACAGACCCATTGAAATTAATGGGTCAGGATTCAGTGCGGGTGCAATGCGTTCACATCACGCATTGCACCCGCGCGGAGAACTCGCTCATGTGAAAGGGGCCTAAGTCTTGGAAAATTCACCATTAGTCATTCACAAACTAAAACTGAATATTTTGAAATTTTTATGGTGAGCTATCAGAGAATCTGTTCGAAATATCATTATTATTATTATTATTATTATTATTACTATTATTATTATCTTATCAGTACAGACTAGTGATGAGCGAAGTTTTCAAAAATTTCATTTGGCTGCTTCGCTGAACTTCGATAAAAAATTTGATTCGAACTGCATTCTATTGTATGTAACTGGTGCAATAACAGGGAATGACAATCGTGCCACCCCTGTCATTTAACCACTCAGATGCTGTATTCACTGCTGATTGTGGCATCTGAAAGTCACATTCAGCCTATCAGGGGGTTAAAACAATAGAATACATACTCATCTCATCCATTTGATCGCAGAGAGGCCATCTCAGCCATCTTGATTGACTGGAAAATGAGTCGTCAGACAAAGTGGGTCATTTACTATTCGGAAATACGCCCAAATTAGGTGCATTTCAAGCGCAGATGGTGGTGGAACAGTTAGTAGTGCCGTTATCTGTGACTTTGCCCCGCTCACGTCAGGTCTAAAATTGTGGCCGTGACAGGGAAAATGGTCTAAATGTAAGACCGAAAGGACATTGTCTTACATTTAAAACTGGCGCTGGATGTGCCGAAGTTATGGAGAGACCTGCGCCTCTTCCTTACTTTGGCGGAACCAGTGCCAGCTAGGGGCCTTTATTAAAGGGGTTGTCCAAGTTAAATTTATTGATGACCTATCCTTAGGACATCAATATTAGATTGGCAGGGGTCCGACAGCCGGCACCCCCGCCGATCAGCTGTTTGAAGAGAAGGCTCGCCGTGCCAGCGCTGCCTCCTCTTCATTGTTTACCTGCTTGCTGTCGCATCTGCAGCGGTGAGCAGGTGTAATTACACCCAAGCCGTCCCATTCATTTCAATGGGACGGCTCGTTCCTATACACTTGTATCGGAGCTATCCTTCCCATTGAAATGAATGGGACAGCTTGGTTGTAATTACACCTGCTCACCGCTGTAGATGCGACGGTGAGCAGGTAAACAATGAAGAGGAGGCAGCACTGGCACGGCACGCGCCTTCTCTTTAAACAGTTGATCGGAGTGGGTGCCGGCTGTCGGACCCCTGCCTATCTAATATTGATGACCTATCCTAAGGATAGGTCATCAATAAATATAACTTGAACAACCCCTTTAAGACCGGCGTCTAAAATGCCGGTCTAAATAAATGTGCCCCAAAATATTTAATGAAAACTCATACCTCAAAAACATGATCTTATTAAGCTTTCTGTTTCATATAATTATTATTATAGTTTGTTCACATAGCTTTCTTAGGGGTAGACTGGACTTTGATCTCAAAATTCCTTTAACTCTATATTAAATGCCATTTTCAGGAAATGTGATTTAATCACATTGCGTATATGGGTTCAATTAACAGAATTTGTTTTTCAAGATATACAACATCTATGTGTCATTTTCAAGAATGCAATATTATAATTATAGAAAGCATTTTCAGATTACAGTTCACAGTAGGATGAACATAAAATATGCAATTTAAAGTTTTTTTTCAGGTTTCAGCAAACTTTGCCTCATGTAAGGAAATGGTATAAAATAAAAAAAAATCCTATAATCATCTGTTTCTCCCCTACTTTTCTATGTGCGACACCTCCAGTCCTCCTGTTTTTTCTGTAGAAGAGTGCAGCTGTAAAGTTGAGGTATATGGCACATTCCTGCTGAAGCCTATTACTGGCCTCAGAGGTCTTGTACCATATACCGCTGAGGCCAGTGATAGACTGCAGTAGTCACGTGCCATACAGCCTGACGTCACTGCTGCAGTCGTGTGTACAAACAATGGGAGGATGATCGACAGTTCGGTGCTGAGAACAGAACATGAGAAACAGATAGGTATAGGATCCTTTTTTATTGTATACAATTTCCTGTCATTGAGGCGATCACCTTCCTATAACTGTTGCCTCATAAAGCCTGGTTATACATGCGATTCTCTTGAGTTTCTTTGGTTTGGTACTTATTGCCAAATGTATACTTTATCTGTAGTAACATTTTTCTTGTTGTTTTAGGTACTTAATCAATGTAACGTTTGAAGGACGGAACCTCTCATTTAGTGAAGATGGGTACCAGATGCATCCGAAACTGGTTATAATTCTTCTCAACCAGGAAAGAAAATGGGAAAGGGTATGTTTTGGAATAAAGATTTTGTTACTTCTTGGCAACACTGGCAACTGTCTACAGCTCTGGCAGCTTTATTTCTTGTCTTAACAGAAGATATTGAAAATGTTGTTATACCATCATTGGATAAGCATGTGTAGATTAACAGAAGCATTTGATAGCAAATAAAGTTTAGAGAAGCAGCCGAGCTATGGTTAACACGTTAAGTAAAGAATGGCAAGAAAAATATTACTAACTTTTCAATGGATTTCAATGGCTTTTGTCACGAGATAACCAAGATAACACTGTGCGATGTGTTATCAGAGTCACTTTTAGCTCAGCTCCATCTTTATATATTTTTATACCCTTTATTTCATTGACAGGTTTTACCCTTATTTCTCCATGCATTGTTCGAAGCTTGGTCATAGTCATCTTAAAGGCTATGTACACCTTTGGGGATTTTTTTTTTTTTTTCATTATTGCATTGTACTTATTTTGAGCAACAAATCATTTTTTCAATTGGTCTTTATTAACAATATGGAATCCTTTGTTGTGTACAGAGCTGACATGCTCTACTAGCTGTCCGTGAAATTTTTGTCTTTTCCGTCAACTGGGGAGCTGACGTGCTCCTTATCTCTGCTCTCTGACATCATAAACACTCATTATAGCTCAATCCTTATCTTACTGATAATAAGTGTTTATGACCTCTTAGTAGTTTAGAGAGAAGGGTTATTAGATGACTGGCATAACATGAAAGTACCAGTCACACAGTTAATCCTTTGTGACAGAATAGCTGGACCCCATGATTCAAAACTGCTGAGTTGCCACTATGATGGCCAATGCCATTAACTGCTGTTTGATTTATTACATTTCAAGTTAGCATCATGCAAATAGTAGATTTTGAAATTTAACTTTTAACTGTAGCGGCATGTCTATATAATAAAATCCCTTTCTATACTGTGTGCTCTGAGCACCTATTGATTGTAAACTCTAATGGACCAACATATAATGTGTTAATTTCATTGTCAGTGAGATTAAAACATTGTCATTTGTTTTCAGTTTTTTCATCATTTTTTGTTTACTACTTCGAAAATTATCAATTTTCCACAAAACTTTACAATGATTTTTTTTTTTATCACAACCCCATCACGTGCTTTGAAAAATCCAAAACTGCATTATAACCTTTATAGCTTAAAATAATTGGAAAGAGTATCTATGGAGGAAATTTGTGTTGGTCTTAGCCTAAGAAGTCACATTTGATTTGAGAAAAGCCCAACAGTCTGGAAAACATGGTCTAATGGAATTTGACTGTAGATGGATGTTACAAATGACCTAATTGTGTTCCTTAAAATGCTGTTGCTCTGTGAGGTTGCAAAACTGTTTTATACAGAGTCACAATCTGGTTTTGTTCAGTACAAGTCTATTTTAACAGTCTGATTTCCCAGCTCACGTTCCTTCAAGAAACATGACCCAAATACTCCTGCATCTGTTTATTGCGTCTCTTTAAACTGTCCATCACAGCAAACTCTCCTATCATCAGCACACACTCATATAGTTCAAACAAGAGATAGGATGATTAAAGAGGACAGCAGAAGAGAAGATAAGGAAGGATGAAAAGGGGACAGTGTGCAGTATCAAGGCAACGTTGTTTTACAGGACTAAGCATCTAAACAGAAGTTGGCGTCTTGTTTTACGGTGTGTTTTGTTATATTGTGTGATCATGCGAGCATGTAGATAGATCATATTGCTCACACATTCCAACACTTTATTTTAGGAGGTATTACAGGAAAAAAAGATCATAGTAACATTTTATTTAACTCCTTAGTGCTTAGTCGCCACGAAAAAAACGGAATAAAAAGCAACCAAAAAGTGTTATGTACCTCAAAATGATACCAATAAAAACTACAGGTCATTCCACAAAAATTAAGCCCCCACACAGCTCCGTAGGAAGAAACATAAAGTTATGGGTCTTGGGATGCGGAGATGCAAAAATATTTTCTTCTTTTTAAAATAAAAAGGTTTTGATTGCTCAAAGGTAATAAAACATAAAAATATATATATATGTATTTAGTATCGTTGTAACCATATTACTGGAATAAAGTTATCATGCTACTCATGCCAAAAAATGAACACTGCAAAATTTAAAACGTAAAAACTCAGAGGCAGTATTACTGTTTTTTCCTATCCACTTTCGAGAAAGAGTTAATAAAAGTTAATGAGTGAGACTATGGAAATCTCTGCCTGAGGAGGTGGTGATGGTGAGTTCACTAACCCTGGGTTCACACCTGAGCGTTTCTGAGACGTGCGTTTTACGCGCGTTTTTGTTGCGCGTATTACAACGCGTTTTCGTGACTCTGGAGACCAATTGAAAAATAGGGAAACATGAGTTTTCTCCTGTTGAGCGTTTTACAGCGCGTTCGCACTGTAAAACGCGCAAGTGTGAACTGAGGGTAAAAGAGTTCAAGAAGGGGCCTGGATGTATTTCTGGAGAGTAATAATATTAAGGCCTCATGCACATGACCGCAGGTGTTTTGCGGTCCGCAAACCATGGATCCGCAAAACACGGAAGCTGTTCCGCGTTCCGTTCCGCAATTTACGGAATGTGGCCCATTGCAAAACGGACAAGAATAGGACATGCTCTATTTTTTTTTTCCGGGGCCATGGAACAGAGCACGGAGTGCTGTCCGCATTTTTTGCTACCCCATTAAAGTAAATAGGTTCGCACCCGAGCCGCAAAATATGCGGCTCGGAAGCGGACCCAAAATACGTTCGTGTGCATGAGGTCTAAGGCTATAGTTACTAGAGAGGGGTCGTTGGTCCAGGGAGTTATTCTGATTGCCTGATTGGAGTCGGCAAAGGAATTTTTTTTCCCATAAGGCCTCATGCACACGATCATATGTATTTTGCAGTCCGCAAAAATACGGATGATGTCCGTGTGCATTCTGTATTTTGCGCAACGAAACAGCTGGCCCCTGATAGAACAGTACTATTCTTGTCCTTAATGCTGACAATAATAGGACATGTTCTATTTTTTTGCGGAATGGAAATACGGACATACGGAAATGGAATGCACACGGAGTAACTTCCATTTTTTTTGCGGACCCATTGAAATGAATGGTTCTGTATACGGTCCATAAAAAAAGGACGCGGAAATAAAATACGTTCGTGTGCATGAGGCCTAAAGTGGGGGAAATTGGCTCCTACCCCACAACGTATTTTTTTTGCCTTCCTCTGGATCAGCTTGCAGGATTACACACTTAACTAGATGGACAGGTGTCTTTTTTCATCCTTACAAACTATGTTACTATGTAAGGCTGCATTCACACGTCCGTGGAACACGGACCCTGTGATACCGGACTGGCACCCTGCTTAGTGCAGGAGTGCACGGCGTCATTGGTTGCTATGATGCCGTGCGCTTCCTGCTGTCGCTGCTGAACAGTAATGCACTCCTATGATCTATACGAGTGTATTACTGTACTGCGGCGGCAGCAGGAAGCGCACGGCGTCATAGGAACGAATGACGCTGTGCTCTCCTGCACTAAGCAGGGTGCCAGTCCGGTATCACACGGTCCGTGTTCCACGGACGTGTTAATGCAGCCTAAGTTTTGTGTACCTCCAAATGGTGCCATTAAAAACTACAACTTGGCCCACAAAAAAACAAAACCCATACTGCTACATCGATGGAATAATTAAAAAGTTATAGCTCTTGGAAGGGAACAATGAAAAAAATTAAAAAAATTGATTAGTACAGGCTGGTCACCAACAGGCTGGTCACCAAGGGGTTAAATACAAAAATTGTACTTCTTAAATTGTTAAAAATGCTTTTTTTTACAAATTACCTGGGCTTTTAATTCGTGCATGTGTGCTGTAGAACTTACCACTTATATAGAACTCCTAATGGAATAGTGTATCATTGTTTGAGACTAAATCCGAATTTTCAAGCAGGAAAAAACTATTCAGACTGTCAATTGTCTGACAGAGATTGAACTTTAACGAAGCAAATAATACGCTATTAGTAGACAATTGTGTACAGGTTCTTGTGTATGCAGAGTCATCTTCATGTTTTCTTTCCCTGTCATATCCTTTTAATTAAATGCAGCCACCTTACCAATATAAAGTAATGGCTTCATTTTTGCCCTCAGTCATTATACGCTGAAGACCTTTATTAAAAATTAGTGACACGTAGAGAGAAATGTAACAAGCAACTATGGGTAGCAACTTTTGTAATGAGGTTCCACCAGGTGCGGACACAGACAGCTGAGGGCCTCTGTGCAAAGAATGTGCCTGTCCCCCCCCCCCACCCCCCACCCCCCATGCCAAATTCACAACCTAACCTATTTCATCCTAACATTACATGCAGCAATACAAAACATACGAGGTAAGGCTACTTTCACACCTGTCGCAGTACGATCCGCAGAAAATGCAAGGAATTGGCTGGACACAAGCCACAGCATGCAGCGGTTTGTGTCCCGCCGATTTTCTGAATTTTTGCCTGTCTGGAACAGCCTGCCAGAATCACTAATGCAGATGTGAAGGTAGCCTAATACTGTGCCACATCACTCTTACATCCAGTGACATCTCCTTTGATGTAGACGTTCTCTTTCTTCATCTTCCATTCAGACCAGACCACCATGATAATTTCTTTCAGTCATCTCTCGTCTCTGCAGAGTTTGACAGACATCTTAGTTTCCTACTTTTCCATCATCCTCCCACCTTCTTAACATCGCATCATGCACCCCCAATACTGAGATACTGTGCTTCCCAAAACTATACTGCAGAAACCGATAAACCCCCTTGAAAATACTAGTTACACACAGATAGTGCCCCCTTCAATAATTATTGGAACACAATGCTCTAATAAATAACTGCACCCAGCAAATAGTGCCACTGACACTACTAGTGTAAACATAATGTCCCCCAAAAAGAACTGTGCTTAGCTCATACTGTGCCAGGGTGCCCCCACAGTAATAGTGCTCCCCAAAAACCCAACAATAGTAATCATTCTGTGCCAGAGTGCACTTAGTAGTAATAGTGCTCCTACAGTGCCCCAACAGTAATTGTGTCCCAGAAGTAATAATGCTCCCATAGTCCCCCAGTTGTAATAAAGCCCATGATAATGCCCTGGTATTAATAATTATCTGTATAATGTGTGACAGTAGAAAAATTCCCCCTTATAATGTGCACCAGTACAAAAAATGCTCTATATAGTGCCCCCAGAAGATGTCCCCATAGTGCTCCTCCCCCATCCCTACAGTGCCCTCCATAATGTGCCAGTATAAAATGCCCCTATAGTCTGCCCCACATAGATGCCCTCATAATGCTCCTCTCCTCCCTTCCCCATAGTGGCACCAAAATGGGTGCCAGTATTTAATGCCCCTATATAATGCCCCCATAGTGCTCTTCTTCCCCAGTTCTCCATAGTGCCCCCCATAATGCGTGCCAGTATATAGGGCCCCCAGTAGATGCCCCCATAGTTCACCTTTCTCCCCCACTTCTACATAATGGCCCCCATTATATGTGCCAGTATATAGGGCCCCCAGTAGATGCCCCCATAGTGCCCCCCCGTAACATGTGCCAGTATATAGGGCCCCCAGTAGATACCCCCATAGTGCTCCGTCCCCCCTTTCTCCATAGTGCCCCGCATAGTGTGCTAGTATATAGGGTCCCCAGTAAATGCCCCCATAGTACTCCCCCTTTTCTCCATAGTGCACCCGCATAATGTGCCAGTATATAGGGCCCCCAGTAGATGCCCCCAAAGTACTCCCCCCTTCTCCATAGTGTCCCCCAATAATATGCCAGTATATAGGGCCCCGCCCCCCTTCTTGCCACACTATACTAAAAATAATGAAAACAATAAACTCACATACTACCTGCTTTCAGTGATGTGATGCAGGCCTCTGATAGGATACAGGCACTAGACCGGCAGCCTATCAGAGGAACGGGCAAGGGAGACGCCTCTCCCCTTCCCCGCCGCACCATTGATCTGCATCGCTGTCCAGAGGACGGCGATACAGATGAATATAGAGATGAGCGGTTCCACAATCGAAGCGCTCATCATCACTTCTGCTGCCCTGCCGCCGTCAGAAAGGGCCACCGAACCGGCTGCACAGATGGTATGTCTGCCCTTGGGTTCCACTCTGTAATGAGTATTATGATTAAACAAAACTCTCTTCAACCTCTTAAAGCGGTTGTGTCACTTCAGAAAATGCAATTTTTCATGTAGAGAAAGTTGATACAAGACACTTACTAATGTATTGTTATTATCCATATTGCCTCCTTTGCTGGCTGGATTCATTTTTCCATCACATTATACACTGCTTGTTTCCATGGTTACGACCACCTTGCAAACCATCAGTGTTGGTCGTGCTTGCACACTATAGGGAAAAGCGCTGGATTCTCTGGTGGCCAGGTCCGTAGGAGCTCACATAGGCTAGTGCTTTTTCCTATAGCGTGCAGGCATGCCCACTATTGTTGGACTGCAGGATGGTCGTAACCATGGAAACGAGCAGTGTATAATGAGATGGAAAAATGAATCCAGCCTGCAAAGAAAGCAATATGGATAATAACAGATACATGTCTTGTATTAATTTACTCTTCATTATAAATGTTATTTGCTGAAGTGAGACAACCCGTTTAAGTACCATGCCTAATTTGGTATTAATCTCATAAAGACAGCCCACCATATATCGTCAGTGGAGGAGACCGCTGCTATTACATATAGGGATCTCCTCCACAATGTGGTGAGGAAAGATCACTAATACTATCGCTCATCCCCATACAGAATCATTGTTTGCAGCAGATAGTGATTAGATGGCACAATCTGCCACAACCAAACAATACAGGGGAGAGGGGAGAGCGTTTTCATGTTCGTCGGGTAATCAGCAGCACTTTTACACAGACACATCATCGCTAACTAGTGTTCCTACGAATGCTTGTTTAGCAATAACCTGGCCAACCCTCTGCATGTCTAATACAGCTCTTAGAGTAGATTCCCCCTCTACTGGGATCCTTTGTTGGTCCCCAGGGCTGCCTATCCAAAAATCCTGCTATTAGGACATATTGTTAGGGTAATTCAGGAGTATATTACATTATATCTAATGCATTATGTGTTTAAAATACATTTTTAAAATAGTAATCCCATAATCAGATTAATAACAATGTTGTAAAATGTATTGTAATACTAACCTAAAAAATTAAAGTCTGCAAAAAATAAATAAAAGCATTGCAATATATAGTACATTATAAAATATATTTTATTGTGCCAACATTAAATATGGATTTAAAAAACCTACACATATAAGTATACACACAACTGCCATAACCAGAAGAGTTACTGTATTTTTGGACTATAGGATGCATAGATGATATACAGTTGATATGGTACAGGCACAGTAAAAAAGCCAATGCCCCATAACATTGTCAGCAACAGTGCTTCCTGACTATGCCAGCTTTACTGCCTCATCAGATTGCCAGCCACAGTGCCACCATGCGTGTCATTATGGGTATGGGTGTTGCTGTTCAGGGTGTTTGTTGTATGTCTTTTGGTGTTCCATGTCTGGTCTATTTGGTGTTTATTGTCCAGCATGGTTGTTTGACATGTCCCCCTGTCTGTAAGCTCCTCCCGAAGGGGACTCTATGGTTTCAAAATACAGCAAGCAGTTGTTCATCCCAGTCGTTGTGGCAGGTTAGTGCTTTTGTCCCATTGTTTGTTGCTTTGCGCTGGGTGCTTACCTACTAATCTGGTTATGCTTACTGTCTGCTCCTTCTTTGCAGTTAGTGAGACTCCTGTTCATCCATGTTTAGGATGTACAGGTCGTCTCAGCCCTTTTTTTATTTGAGGGATTATCAGGGCGACTCAGGGTCCTAGGTTTCCTGGGTATGAGCCGTCCTACCATCCAGGTCCGCTCATACGGTGAGGAGTAGGGCTAGAATGAGGGATGTTTTAGGAGGTGACCAGCTCCCTTTTCCAAGTGTCCTGGCTTAGTTGCTCCCCAGTCTTCTTAGACATTGTATGGGGGGGGGGGTTTTCCCCACTTTCTATCATGATAGTCTCATCATATTGCAAGCCACAGAGCCTCCTGACTATGCCAGTCATAGTGCCTCCTGACTATGGCAGCCACAGAGCTCTATCATTATTAGGGACAGCTTTGCTACATGAGCTTACCCAGCTTATAGATTTATACCCCTATATCCTGTGATAAATGTTGTTTATGGGAAACCCCCTTTAACATTTACTACTATATAGCGGGTAAATATCCTGGCTAGCTGATGCGATATGCTAACCACCGTACTTGCAATGATCAAAGCTGCCAAAAAGTACCTCTTCACATATCTAACTTAATTAAAGACCACCAGCTGCGATTTAAATTTAAATGGTAAGACACCATAAGCCTGCTATAAAAGAAATGCACATTAAACATACATATGAAACTATATATACTGTATGAAACATCAGCATGGGACATACCAGCCAGAGGGATGGGAGGGAGCAATATACTGAAAAGGGCACCAGAAAACTATCCATGTAGCTGACCCAGCTGTGGAAGTGCACCCCTCCAGTCTGTCTACATCCTTCCTTGTTGGTTGGGCGCTCTCCATTAATATCAACTACAATGCAGTGTTTAAGGGCTAGGTCATAGCTTCTCCTTGTGAAGCCAGAAATATTCCCATTCACTGGCAAGATGCAGGAATACTGAAAATGGTGAGGAACAAAAAGCCAAACCATATTTAGAAGTTATAGTATGTTATTACTCCCCAGCCAGGAACTTATAATCATGCAAAAAAAATCTGTAAGCAACTTGAGATCATTAGAGATAAGCAAATTTTTCAAAAATTTGATTCTGACGGTTTTTGAAAAAATTTGGTTTGATCGGAATTTATTTGCGGCAAATCGATTTAAAAACAGCTATATCTTGGCTGCATAGAGCCTTTATAGTAGTCACTGTGCCTTGAAGTAACACGCATAGGGAGTCTGCTTTGGTAGTGAAATAATACTGTGAGTCAGTATGACATGCAGATGACAGGCGTCGCTCTTAGAATCACTGCACACTTCACTTATTTGGGCAGTCACGGGGCCAAAACTGACCAAATAACTCAAATATGAACTCAGCCTTACAGGTCAATGTTAGCGCCAAGAAGAAGCACACTCCTTTTACACCGTCGTCAGCTGATTCCACATAGATATCTACAGAACCTGTTCTATTAAACGCTTATACAAGTAGAACCCCCCCGACAGAGTGGAGAGGGTGTCAGCAGTAAATTTGTGTTGACGTCACTGATTATTTTGCCCTTCCTCTGATCCGTCAGAACAATAACCACCAAAAAAGGATCCTGTCTATTGTGCATCCGCCTTCACTCGGTAAGCATTTGGTCAGTAATCCATCAGTATTGCTAATGCAAAAAAAACAAGAGTGGATCCAAAATAGAGATGACACGTGAATGGAATATTTGCATGTCTTCTGTGTTTTGTACCCACTCCTGCTTTTGGCTACCAAATTACAAGCCAATTCTAATGGGACCATACAGGCCTTACAGCTGCTAGATAGACAGGATCAGTTGTTTATCTCATTTTTCCTTTCTTCTGACAGATCAGAAGAAGGGTCAAATAAATGATGATGTCAGCCAAGCCAAAAGGCAAAACAGTGGCCCAGTCATGAAGTAGGGAGGGTGGGAACAGCATGAGAAGTCCACAGTGTGGCCCTCTGTTCTACATGTGTGTGCAGGGCTGGTACTGCCTTTTTGGCAAAGAAATTACGGCTTGGGACTCTTCACCTCGGCTCGGCACAAGCCATCAGTTCCCTGAAAGGTGCACAGTCCACCACTTTGAAAGAAAGGGACTGCAGCACCAGCAACTTGTACAGGAGCACGTTCAGCTTCTGCGCAGTTGGATGAGTGCACGCATAACATTGTCTCTAAGCAATCGTTTCGGTGATCGATTGCTGACAGAATGACTGACGAAGAATAGGAGGGCGAGGAGCAGGAGCATCAGGACCAGCAGATGATGGTAAGGACAGAGAGCTCCTTTTGGCTGAGGTGGTGGAGCTTTGATTGCCTGAAATTGGCTGCGTGCAACTGGCTGATGCAGCAGTTGCTGCGTAAGGGTGGACCACCACATCGGAGCCACGGTTCTCCTAGGCCACTTTATGGGGACGCTGCATATGTTGATGCAGGGCCGTGGTGCCAACATTTGCACCTTGGCCACGCTTCACCTTCTGCCCACAGATTCTATATATGGCCATTTTCACCCCCTCCGGCGGCTTAACTAAAAGTGCCACACAGCCGACTCACTGACTGCTACCACTGCTGCCTCTGTGAAACCGTGCACCGCTACTTCCCGGGCAAGTAGGCTCCTGCGAAGCGGGTGGTCTACCCCTGGCACATTTGGCTCCCGACCTCCCACTGCTGCCAACCTGCTGGCTCTGCCATTGTCTCACGGGAAAGAAGCCACCCTCTTCTCCCAATGATGATGAAGCCCCTTCGTCACCCGGCTGCCAAGTGCGATCAGCTACAACATCATCATCGATTACTGTCTGCACCTCACTGATGTCCTCCTCAACCGTCTCTGTGTCAGGAGCCTGACCTCTCCCAACACCAGCTCCCACTTCACTCTCCTCATCACTACTTGCCAGCCTAGTGGAGGAAGTGGTGGATGTCTCCTCTAAATCTTGACTTGCCAGTAGCTGCTGACTGGTAGCTCGTCCTCAATGTATAGTGGAGCTTAGCCTACAGCATACAATACTTCTCTGGCTGAGGGAACAGAAAAGTACAGAGGCAGGTGGAGGACAGGTGAGGGCACAGGGCCTGCTCCCGGCCCATGCTAACTAAGTTTTGTGTCTGACTAACCCACTGACTCTTGGCTGGGGGTGTCTGATGTCACTTGCGAAGATTGAGTCAAGAACCGCTGGGTTGCTGGTCATGACACGAACGTTAGCTTACACTGGGAGCTCAGCCCTGTTGAAGTGACCCCTGCTGCCACGGCCCCTTACTCTGCTGCGATCACTGCCTGCGCCAGAAACATTTTGGCCTCTGCCATTCCCCTGTGCAGGGCCTGGCACTTCACTGTCTGACATACTGTTAGATCAAATAAATGAATAAAAAGGAAATTAAAACACCCCAAAAAAGTCTGCAATTTTCTCACTTCACCATAAAACGGCTAATAAGCCCTTTCCCCCCCCACTAATACACACAAAAAAGGGCTTTAGAACATAAAACTGCATGGCTGAACGGCAAATATATTTTTATTCTGCCACTATTACACGACAAAAAGGGCTTTATAATATATAACTGCACTGCCTGAACCGCAAATATATTTTACTTTTGCCACTAATTCACGACAAAAAGGGCTTTAGAACATATACCTGTACCACTGAACAGCAAATATATTCTACTTCTGCCACTAATACACGGCAAAAAAGCCTTAGAACTTATAACTGCACCGCTGAACTGCAAATATATTTTTCTTTTGCCACTAATACACACCACAAAAGGCTTTAGAACATATAACTACACTGCTGAACAGCAAATATAGTTTTCTTTTGCAACTAATACACGCCACAAAAGGCTTTAGAACATATAACTGCTCTGCTGAACGGCAAATATATATTTCTTTTTCCACTAATACACGACAAAAAGGGCTGTAATTTTCGCACTTCACCACACAATGGCTAATAAGCCCTTTTTTTTCCACTTATTCACACAAAAAAGGGCATTAGAACATATAACTGCACCACTGAATGGCAAATATATTTTTAATTTACACGCCAAAAAAAGGCTTTACAACATATAACTGCACCGCTGAACGGAAAAAATATTTTACTTTTTCCACTTATACACGCCACAAAAGGCTTTAGAACATATAACTGCACTGCTGAACGGCAAATATATTTTACTTTTGTTACTAATACATGCCACAAAAGTCTTTAGAACATATAACTGCACCGCTGGACGGCAAATATATTTTTCTTTCTCCACTAATACACGACAAAAAGTGCTGTAATTTTCACACTTCACCACACAACGGTTAATAATCCCTTTTTTTCCTACTAATACAAGCCATAAAATGCTTTAGAACATATAACTACACCGTACAAGGGCAAATAAGGAGTAGAAATATTTCCTTGTAATAAACCCTGTTAATGCCTGTATCAAACAGCACTTGCACCCCAATAAGACAGGTTTGCTGGAATTACAGAGCTGTATAATGGCATTTTGGGTCCCCAATCAGTGCAGCAAGGTGTAATGGGATTGTTCCTATTACCCAGGCTGTAACCTCCCCTACTGAACCCTGTTCAACATAAATAATGTGGAATAATTTCTCCCTATCCTTTCCTTACACCTTGAATTATCTTTTCCTGAACTTGTAAATAGTTTTTTTTTAGCACAATTTCATTTTTTCTAGCACCGTCCCTAGCGCCTGCAGACGTCTCTCCCTGCACTAAGTACACTGGAAAATGGCAGAATCCAAGATGGCTGAGGCTATTTATAGGGCTGAGACATCACAAGGCTGGCTGTCTGCTGATTGGCTGCATGCATGGAATTAAGGGTGATGCCTCCTTCCCAGAGTTCCTTACCCCATGTCCTCACACTTGCAGCAGCCATTTTAGGAAAAAATGTGATTCATTATCATGAAGCGGTAGGAAATTTGGATTTGGTGCGAATCGAATATTTCCTGAAATTCGGATCAAATTCCACTTCGTCAGCTTCGATTTGCTCATCTCCAGAGATGATGTTCCTTGGGCTAACCAGTGCCAGCTAAAGGATGACGTCCCAACTGCGGGTGGGTTTGTATTGGCAGGCGTAATGATTTTCATGATAATCAGGTACAGTCAGATAAAATGTCAGGAATGAAGTCATAAATCAGAATGAAGAGATAAAGCCAAGAGTGGTGCCAGAAGGAAGGCAGATGCAGACATCAGGACCAGAGGAGCAAGATCAACAGGGCATAGGCAGGAGATCAAAACTAAGGGGCAGCCAAGCACACGCTGCCCAATAAGGGTACAACCACCTGGCGTGGTTTTGATCTGGTCAGGCAAGAACTGCATGGCAAGTTAGCCCTGCCTTTATTTAACTAATGAAGAATGCACTATATAGTCAGTCTTCATTGTTATTGACCATGCAGCAACTTCAATACAGCACGGCTATTAACAAGGAAGACTGACTAATTAGTGCGGTCTCCATTAGTTACATGAAAGGCAGCTGCGGCTAATTGGTTGCGCGGTTCTTGACTGCAGCATGGCTGCGACCTGACTGGATCATGACCGTGCCGTGTGGTCGTACCTTAAGAAGCTAAACACAAAGAACTCAAAATGTCAGAGAACTCATGAATTTCCACAAATGGGGCTAGAATTCTAATATTTGTCATTTAATGGTTCTGTATATACATAAATGTGGTCACAAAAACAATGTTTCCTGACTGCATGAAAAATGAATGCCTTTTACCTCCTGTCAAGCAGTATTGATCAAAATATGCACTGAACAAATAAAATGCGGCATCTGCTTTACCTTATAACCCCATGTTCTGGAAGAAGGACTTAAACATTCATTATTACGAACAGTATTTTAAAAAGTACTGAAAATTCACAGGAACTGCAGAAATATGCACAAACCCTTTGAAGTTCAGGAACATAATAAGCTAAGAGTGCTGGGTTTAGGTGGCACTTTTTAAACTAATCATTTCTAAACCAAATGAAATACTGAAATGTAAATTAGCCTAACAATAATGTCTTATACATGGGCAGACAGAGCGCTTGAAGCTGGCCCTATGCAGGTCTGATTCACCATGCACTTGAAAGCGCTGCGCTCAGCTTGGCTACTTCACATTTCTTAGCACAAACAGCCAGCAGAGGCGACATAGGGTTATTTTCCAACTTGACTTACACATGTTGTTCTATTCCAGCACTGGGAAATTAATTAGGTAACAGCACCATCTAGCAGTGGTAAAAGTGTACTGCGCTTTGTTTTTTTGTTAATAAAGTTTATCGTATTGTGGGGAGTGCTATGCATTGTGGGAAAGAGAAGTCTTCATTCTACAGACTACAACACATCAGCAGAGCTGTTCTTCATGCAGTTCTCCTTCTTAAACTCCATTATCCTTGTATAGGCATATCTGGTAAGCTATCTACCTCTGTCTCAGGGATATTGTGTTATGTAGAGCTGTTCAGTTAGCTATAGTATTACTCTGGAAACATGTTGTAGCTTTTAGATGTTAGCTATGCAATCCTATGTACAGGCAGCTATTTTGGGACATGTGCTTTCTCTGTTAATGTTGTTATATGCCATCTATACTGTATGCCAATACATGCTATGCTTTATTCTTATACATGTCATTTGTATTCTTGTAGTTTTACCAAACAAATGATCACACATCAAATACTCCTGTTCTGCCAATCAAATAATCTGTTTTATCAATTAATTCACAATCCTGTTGACCAATAAACAAGTTAGATTACAAAGAACAGTCCTCTTATTTGGAAGACAGAAATGGTTTATGCTGAATGTCCGACTGCACACTGTGTGAACGTGTATGAAGACAGAACACATATGATGATACTGTCTGTTTATTAAATGGTCATTTCCAGAAATGGCCTGTGTTCTAACTATAGCCTCTAGGATAGTAGGTTCCTACCTACGTTAGCTTGTGTGATGATTACCATTAGAGTACACCATTTTCATTTTCTTTGAAATGCAAATTTCTGAAGATTGTCCTATTTCTACAGATTGCATTGCTCCTTTATGCTAATGCAGTGCCCATTTTGGCAAGTCCTTGGCAGTATAGCTGCATTATATCAGTTAGCATCTGCCTGACTGCCTAGGACATAGATAAATGCAGATGTTATTTTTCTTACCCTAACCTGCCTTTTCTTGCATTTCTCATATTTCTTTAGTTCTTTTTATGGTGTTAATCAAACCTCCAACCCCCTCTCGTCTTACTGTTTCTCTGTACCCACCTTTTTTCTCCTTTCTGCACTTTCTGTTCTGTATCACGCTTGGCAGGACTCCCAGCCTGCATATGTGCTCTTAGTAACTCACAGGCCTGTTTTTTATCGGATTAGTCTTGCCATTTGGCAGTTATCAGGATTGACACTTTGAAAAGCCTTTAATTGATGGCTGTTAATCAGATCATTCAGAAACACATAACAGGACTTCAATCCCACTAGCTCTTGCTCAGTTGCTTTTCCATACTGAACAGAGCTGGCCTTGTAAGAGTGACATGCAAACAAAACATGATGTATATGTCAGTCTGAGATGTATCTATCAAATACACATCATATGTACAGTATACTGTATCCTCCAAGGATATTTCAAGTGTCTTTTGAACCAGACCAGCCATCTGCAGTTATTCCAGTAATCACAGTTTCTCTTTCCTATCATAGCCTCACATTGCACATAATTCCTCCAATTTATCTTTCAATCTAAATATACAAGACTCAATAGATAAAAATCTAAGAACATGCTTATGCCATGTAATAATGGTAGGAACATAAGAGAGCAACAAGATTTTTATTCTTTTCTGCCCAAGAGAACCTCTTATTTAGAAGACAGAAATCGTGGTCGTGGTAGCGACGGAGTATAATATGTAATAATATGTAATTTGGGTTCTAAAGTGTGTTCTTTTTTATTTTTCAACATAATAAGAAAATAAATTTAAAAAGCCATCAATAAATGAGTTCACTATCCACTAGCGATCAGTATTAAACAGTTTACAGAACTTACATTAAATGAGGTTACACCAATATCACAAATTTAGACACTGATGCATCAGGATTCAAGTACTGCAGGGGCGGATTCAGCTGAGTAGATGTCCATATGGCATCCGGATGCTTCCATTTTTTTCAGATCCATTTATTTGGAAGGGTGGATAAAAAATGGACAAGAATGTGAGTTTCTGGACCAATGCTGTGAAGTGTGAATTTCTTTTGCTTTAATGGGTCTGTGTGTTATGCAGGTACCGTCCACATAGCACACAGACCGGAATTATCTTAATCCTGCCTAATAGTGACATATTTGATATTAGTAATATTTTTTAAATTGATTCTATGTACATATCTACATGCCAATATTAGCCTAAAACTTAAGCTAGAGATGAGCGAATGCGAATTTTCTCGAGCTTCGTGGTAACAAATCGCAATTTTCCTAAAATGGTGGCTACATGTGTGAGAACATGGGGCAAAGAACTCTTGGAAGGTGGGATCACCCAGATTGACATTCCTGCATGCAGCCAATCAGCAGCCAGCCAGCCCTGTGATGTCACAGCCCTATAAATATGGCGGCCATCTTACAGTCAGACTTTTCCAGCGTTCTGAGTGCAGGGACAGATGTGTGAAGGCATTAGGGACAGCAAGTGGGAAAAACCATTGTGGAAAAAAAAGACTAAAAAAATCATTTATAAGTGCAGGGAAAGGAAAGGGAGGAATCATTTCACAGCACCTTAGTGCAGTGAAAGATGTCAGAAGGTGCTAGGGACATTGATAGGAAAGTGATTTACAAGTGCAGGGAAAGATTATTTGGGGATCCAAATAGTCATTAGACAGCTCTGTCATTCCAGTTTTTTGTTATTGGGCTGCAAGTGTTATGTTGAAAAGCCTTTAGTGGCTTATATCTTAGTATCTTATTAAGTACTACAAGAAAAATATATACGCATTTCACTTCTGCAGTTATGTCTGAAAGCGTATAGGGGCGTATTTCAGTGAAAAAGAAAAATATATACGCACTGCACTGTTGTATTTATTTCTGGTGAAAGCGTATAGGGGTGTATTTCAGTACTACAAGAAAAATATATACACACTACACTGTTGCAGTTATTTCTGGTGAAAGCGTATAGGGGCGTTTTTCAGTACTTCAATAAATATATATAAGCACTTTACTCTATCATTTTTTTTCTGGTAAAGCGTATACGGTCGTATTTTAGTACAACAAGAGAAATATATTCTCAGGGCATTTCTGCAGTTAATTGTGGTGAAAGCATTTAGTGGCCTATTTCAGTACAAAAAGAAAAATATATTTGTCGCTTTTAGGGGTTTTTTAATTTCCGTTTAATTTGTTTAGTTAAGCTATAAGTATGTCAGGCGGAGAAGTGCCAGGCTATGCACAGAGGAGTGGCAGAGGCCTGAATGTTTCTGGCACAAGCAGAGGTCGCTGCAGAGTAAGGGGTCGTGGCAGCAGTAGTCGCAGCGAGAGGCCTGAGCTCCCAGTGTCATCTAGCAATCGTGTCTTGACCAGCAACCCAGCAGTTCTTGATTGGATAACTCGGTTATCAACCTCATCCCAAGTGACATCAGACACCCCCGGCCAACAGTTAGTGGGTTCGTCAGACACAACCCTTAGTTGACATGGCCCGGGAGCAGGCCCTAGGCCCTCACCTGTCCACAACCTGCCTCTGGCCTTTTCTGTTCCCTCACCGCGAGAAGTACTACATGCAGTAGGATCAGTTTCACTTTTTAGCGAGGAAGAGCTACTAGAGGACAGTCAGCAGTTACTGGCCAGCCAAGATGTGGAGGAGACATCCACTGCTTCCTCCGCTAGGCGGGCAAGTAGTGATGAGGAGAGTGAGTGGCACAGGAGCTTGTGTTGCGAGGGGTCAGGCTCCTGACCCAGAAGCCGTTGAGGAGGACATCAGTGATGTGCAGAGACAACTTGATAATGATGAAGCCGATCACACTTGGGAGCCGGGTGAAGAAGGGGCTTTGTCATCATCAGGAAAAGAGGGTGGCAGCTTGCCCGTCAGGCAGCGGCTGAGCCAGCAAGTTGCTAGCGTGGCCCAGAGTCAGCAGGGTGGCAGCAGTGGGAGGTTGGGAGCCAAACGGGCACGGGGTAGACCACTCGCTTTGCAGCAGTCTACCTGCCCAGAAAGGAGTGGTGCACTGGTTCACGGAAACAGCGGCTGTAGCAGTCAGCCATTGAGTAGTGTTGGGGAGAAAATCAGGTTTTCGGCAGTGGGGCAGTTTTTTGTGAAGCCGCCAGAGGAGGTGAACATGGTCATATGTAGAATATGTGGGCAGAAGGTGAAACATGGCCAGGGTGCCAATATTGGCACAATGGCCCTGCATCAACATATGCAGTGTCACCATAAAGTGGCCTGGGAGAACTGTGGCTCCAATGTGGTGGTCCAGCCTGTTGCAGCTACCACTACATTACGCAGTGGCACACACCCAGTTTCAGCCAGTCAAGGCTCCACAACCTCAGCCGAAGGAAGCTGTTTGTCACTCCCATCTTCTGCTGGTCCAGATGATCCTGCTCCTACTCCTCATCAGTCATTCCGTCAGCAATCGATCACTGAAGCGATTGCCAAGAGACAACAGTATGCATGCACGCATCCAATGGCGCAGAAGCTGAATGTGCTCCTGTCCAAGTTGCTGGTGCTTCACTCGCTCCCTTTCCAAGTGGTGGACTATGCACCTTTCAGAGAACTGATGGCTTGTCCTTTACAGCCCACTGGGTGAATGTGGTTCCTGCACAGCCTCACCAGCAACTTGGACAGGTCATGCCGCTTCCGCCTCCACGTTGTCACGCTGTTGGTCCTGCGACAATGTCCGCCTCTGCCTCCTCATTCTCTACCAGGTCCTCAGCCTCCACTGCAGGGACAAGTCACAGTGCCCCTCCAGCATGCCACATGTGCAGGGTTCGGCAGTGTCACATTGCTCTGCACCTGGTTTGCCTTGGCGAACGAAGTCACACGAGGAGAAACTGCTCCATGTGATGCATCAAGAAATCTAATACTGGCTTTCTCCCCGACAACTGAAAATCGGAACTATGGTGACCGACAACGGGAAGAACATTGTGTTGGCACTGCGTATAGGAAGGCTGAGCCATGCTCCCTGCATGGCACGTGTTCAATCTGGTTGTCAAGCGGTTCCTGAAGTCTTCCACCCATCTGCAAGACATCCTAAAAATGGCCAGGAAACTTTGCGTGCTCTTCAGCCACTCGTATACCGCAAAACACACCCTCCTTGAGTTGCAGCGGCAGAAGGGCATCCCTAAACATGGGCTGATATGCGACGTTTCCACCCGTTGGAATTCCACCCTCGATATGTCGGACTGACTATATGAACAAAGAAAGGCCATCAACAATTTCTTGATGCTGCCAGCGGATAGTTGTACTCCTCTGTGTAACTTCGTTGTTAGCCACTGTCGGCTCATGCGTGACACCTGCCATTTGCACAGGCCCTTTGAGGACACCACTTTTTTCGTCAGTCGTCAGGACTACGGGATGAACGACGTCACTGCTTCATGTCCTGGAACAGATGTTGGTAACAATGGCTGGTTAGAAGACAGGAGATGTGGCACCTCGATCTCATGGCCACATGAGCCCTCTGGGGGCTGAACTTTAAGAGGAGGATGAGGAGGAGAGGGAGGAGGACATTGAGCACAGGCAATGTGTAGCCAAATGGGTGGTTTTTCTACTCCGCTGATAGGACAGGAGGAGCAGGAGCAGCCAGAAGGCAATGAGGAAGATGAAACAGAGGATCCGGACACAACATTGCAGTATGCAGTGGAGATGGAGGCAGGGAGTCACTGGAGAGGCAGGGAGTCCCCCACTTGCACAAATGGCACGATGCATGCTCACTTTCTTGCGTAGTGACAGCCAAATTGTCACCATTCTGCAGAGGGATGACTTTTGGCCCTCCACTTTGTTGGACTCTCGCTACTGGTCCAGAATGGGGGGCCTTTTTTACACTCCCCAAGAGGGAGGACAAACTTTATTACTATAGAGACATCCTATGTAGTCAGTTGGCCGCTGCCTATCTGCGCCAGCGCCCATCCTCTCGCAGGACTGACCGGGGGACCCTCTGCACTCACATTCCACTTAGATGGCTGCTGGGGAGGGATGGAGTGGCAGGAGCAGTACCAGCTCCATCAGTAGCAGCCTGAGTCTACAGTCGCTAATGAGTAGCTTTCTTCACCCTCATAGTGAAGAAACTACTCATCAGCAGCTAGACAGAGCAGGACCTGAATCACCCCACACTGAAAATCCGCTGGACTACTGGGTAGCCAAACTGGATTTGTGGCCACAACTAGCAGAGTTTTCCCTGGAAAAGCTGTCCTGCCCGGCCAGTAGTGTGGCATCAGAGCGGGTGTTTGGTGTGGCGGGGGCCATAGTTACCCCAAGAATAACTCGTCTGACCACTCAAAATGTGGAGAAACTGACCTTTGTCAAGATGAATTAGGCATGCATCAGCCAAGATTTCCAACCACCAATTCTTGATCCATCAGACCAGATCATTCATGGTGCAACACCAACACTTTGATACAAGAGATTCTGACTACCTGCCTCAGCTACTACTTTGATGCTGAAACCCGCCTGATGCCACACATCTGATGCCAAGTGCTCCTTATTTCACCCGCCTTCGTCAGTGGGTACTGGTATTGCCACCCACCTCCCCACTCTGTTACTTACCGGGTCACTTTGTGGTCTCCTGATGCAGCTGCTGCTGCCATCTCCAAACTATGTCACCTTGCCACTCAGTGGTATCTTCCTGATGCTGCTGCTAGTAACATCTCCACATTATATCACCTAGCCACTCTGTGGTCTCCTTATGCTGCTGCCATATTCACACTGTCACCTTGCCACTCTGTGGCCTCCTCATGCTACCGCTACCTTCAAACTATGTCACCTTGCTACTCTGTGGTCTCCTCCTGCTGCTGCCATATCCAAACTATGTCACCTTGCCACTCTGTGTTATCCTGCTGCTGTCATGTCCACATTATGTCACCTTGCCACTTTGTGGTCTACTCCTGCTGCTACCATATCCACACTATGTCACCTTGCCACTCTGTGGTATTCTACTTCTGCTGCCATCTCCACATTATGTCACCTTGCCACTCTGTGGTCTCCTCATGCTGCTGCCATATCTATACTATGTCACCTTGCCACTTTTTGGTATCCTCATGATGCTGCCACCTCCAGACTCTGTCATTGTGCCGCTCTGTGGTCTCCTAATGCTGCCGCCACTTGCAGACTCGGTCAGTGTGCCACTCGGTGGCCTCCTCATACTGCCGCCACCTTAAGACTATGTCATTGTGCCGCTCTGTGGCCTCCTCATACTGCTTTCACCTCACCACTATGTCATAGGTCCACTCTGTGGACTTCTCATGCTGTTCCCACCCTCCCCACTTCATGACTGGTCCACTATTTTGGCTTTTGGCCTGGCTGACATCATAAGTTATTTGACACTTTTTATGATCTGTCAGAAGGAAGGAATAACGAGATGCACAACGGATCCTGTCTGTGTAGCAGCATTAAGGTCTGTATGGTCCCATCAGAATTGGCTTATGATTTGGTAGCCAAAAGCAGGAGTGGCTAGAAAACACAGAAGACATGCAAATATTTCATTCACATGTCATCTCTGTTTTAGATCCACTCAGTTATTTTTTCGCCTTTAGCAATACTGATGGCTTATTGATCAAATGCCGACCGAGTGAAAGCGTATGTTCCACAGACAGGATCCATTTTTTCTGGGTAATTGTTCTTACAGATCAGCGAATGGGGACATCGGTGACATAAACACAAACTTACTGCTGACGCCCTCTCCACTCTGTCGAGGGGCTCTACTTGTATAAGCGTTTAATAGAACAGGTTCTGTAGACATCTATGCGGAATCAGCTGACGAGGGTGTAAAAGAAGTGCGCTTTTTCTTTATGCTAACATCTACCTGTAAGGCTAAGTTCATACTTATTATTGTTATTTGTTCATTTTTTGGTCATTTTTAACCCCGTGACCGCCCAAATAAGTGAAGTATGTAGTGATTCTAAGAGCGATGCCTGTCATCTGCATGTTATACTGACTCACAGTATTATTTCACTTTCAAAGCAGACTCCCTATGCGTGTTACTGCAAGGCACAGTGTTCTACACCACTATAAAGGCTCTCAGCAGCCAGGAAATTGCCCAGAATATATTCAGATCGAATCAATTTTTTCCCGAAAAATTCAGCGAACCGGAGAATCGAATTTTTGAAAAATTCGCTTATCTCTACTAATAGCCATGATATGAAGAGAAATAGCCAGAAGTTTATGCAAATCGAGAAAGTAGCAGGTGTTGTTAAGATTTGCAAATAATCACATTTTTAAGCACCTATCCATGATCTGTGCCATAAAAACCAGATTGAAAGGAAAAATTTTTTTTAGTTTGAGATGTCACTTGGAGACTTTGGTGAGGTGCACATTATAAGTATGCATTTTTGCAATATATCCCCATAAAAAATCCCTTATTTTGGGCTCATGCACGCGACCATATGTATTTTGTGGTCCGCAAAAAACGGATCTGCAAAAAATACGGATGACGTCCGTGTGCATTACATTTTTTGCAGAACGGAACAGCTGGCCCCTGATAGAACAGTACTATCCTTGTCCATTATGCGGACAATAATAGGACATGTTCTATCTTTGAACGGGACGTAAATACGGAAACGGAAGGCATGCGGAGTACCTTACATTTTTTTTGCGGATCCATTGAAATAAATGGTTCTGTATACGGAACGCAAAAAATTGAACATAAACAGGGGAAAAAAATCATTCATGTGCAAGAGGCCTTACAGGAAAAAAATTAGTAAAATGTAAAATCTGCAAAAAAAGTGAAATTTTGAAACTTCACCTCCACGTTTCTTTAAATCTCGTGAAACGTTTAGGCCCCTTGCAGATGAGCATGAGCGGATTAGGTCCGGATGCATTGCAGATGCATTCAATTAAACATGCGCAATTTCACAAGTATTGAAGTACATTCAGTTTTGTTTGCGATCGCGTTCAGTTGTTGTGCAATGCGATTTATTGCGTTTTGCACGCGCGTGATAAAAAACTGAATTTTTGCAAACAACGTCTCTTATCAACCATCTGTGAAAATCACATCCGCACTTGCTTGCGGATGCAATGCGATTTTCACGCAACCCCATTCGCTTCTATGGGGCCATCGTTGTGTGAAAATCGCAGAATATAGAACACAGAACGCAAAAGTGATGCATGAAAAACATCGCTCATGTACACAGCCCCATTGAAATAAATTGGTCCAGATTCCGTGTGGGCGCAATGCGTTCACATCACGCATTGCACTTGTGCGGAATACTCACTCATCTGCAAGGGGCCTTAAAGAATTAACTATGTTTTTAAAATTAGTTTTGGATAACTTTAGGGGTGTAGTTTCTAAAATGGGGTAATTTACTGGTGGTTTCTACTATGTAAGCCCCACAACGAGACTTCAATACTCAATTGGTCCTTAAAGTGGATTTTGGAAATTTCCTTAAAAATGTAAAAATTTCCTTCTAAAAATCTAAGCTTTCTAACCACTTAAAAATTTTTTATGACGTTCACGAAATGATGCAGACAGATGATGAATGTTAATTAATAACTAATGGAAAATAATAATTAATGGAAAATTCAAATTTTGAAAATTTTCGTAAAAATTTTGATTTTTAATAACTAAAGGTAAAACATATTGACTGAACTTTAACATGAAGTACATTTTGTCATGAGAAAACAGTCTCAGAATCACTTGGATAAGTAAAATCATACCAATGTTATTACAAGATAAAGTGACACATGTCAGATTTGCAAAAATAGTCTCTTTCAGGAAGAAGAAAAATGGCTGTGTCCTGAAGGGGTTAAAAAGTATCAGCCATCAGATGTTTGACATTCTGCTAAATATCTACAATGTTGGATTGATCCTAATTATGAAGATAAACAGCTCAAACTGAGACCACTTCCTTTAGTTATATGGATGCTATAGATGTCATGAAAAATGCATCCTAGTCTGGTGATTGAGAGAACATAGTGTGCTGTTTTTCTAGTAGGAGGGAAATACAGAAATGTGTCTGGTGGGTGGTAGAAAGCTGGCATGTCTCTCAACTCCACAACTCATCAATGCTCTCCTGAAAAAGCAGCCAAGGAGAACAAAATTTACCACCAAATCTACAGAGAGGAGCCAACGAATTACATTATCAGTGAGGCTGAAACAGAAGCTGTGGAGACACATCACATCACTTAGCCCTTCCTGCCGATCAAGCCATCAGGGTTTGTGTGGTTCTGTATTAGCTGCAAGGGGCGGAAAAACAAACACAAATTATTTACTGCATTTATATGCAGAGGTTGAAGCTATGATTCAAAATCTGTTCAGCCTCCGAACCTCCCTAAATATCCCTATATTGACTTCATACTGTATGAGATCTATATAAGCATTATATTTCATATAAGATTAGTCCGTCTAACATTACTACAGTACACTATTATGTTGCCTCTGTTTTGCCCTTTTGCTGTATTTTTTGCACCTATGTGACATTTGACCATCAGGTGCCATTTCCCAGTGCCACTTGATTTCAAATGAAATTGTTGTTTTCGATTCATTGAAGCAAGGGACTATCATAATCCTTACACATTAATACAGAGGTATTGCACTATTAGTCTGTTAACCCTTACAATTCCACCAGCCGATGGTTTTCAAGGATTCGGTGATGTGTTGTATAGTTTTGTTTGCAGAAGTTTCTGTCAAACGTTCAATATGGGAAGCTTTCCCAGTTTGATGTGTATTCGTTTGCCAACAAGAGTTGTTTTTACTCAGTAGTTTATGAGGTTAAACAGTTTCAATATGTGGGAAGTAGAGGAACATGTTGGCTAAAAACAATACTGAACAAAGAGCTATGTAATTGCTTTGTGTGATATTAGTACATGGAATATATTAGAGAGATGAGCAAATTTCTTAAAATTAATTTGTCTCCAGGGAAGCCATTTTGCCTGAGCTGCTTTTAACAGCGTTCAGAGGTCTGATTGCTAGTATTGTCCGTATGTCCCGTTTGTGTTCTTTTATAACTGTTGGCTCCCCCACAACAAGAAAACGCATCATAAACGCAGTTGCAGTTTTTAAATATTATGTTTTTGACATTTTATATCAGTCCTTTTTGGGTATTAGCTCTTTTATAACAAGAAATGCACCGAAAACACAATTGCGTATGACATCTCTGACATCATATATTATACTATTGCGCCTCTTTATAGATGTAGTTTTTACAGAAAATGCACCGAAGACGCAATTCATCCTTGACACTTTATACTTGAGTATTGAATTCTTGTATGGATATTGGCTCTTTCACAGTAAGAAGCCCATCGAAAACGTGATTGTGTCTTCCAAATATCTGACATCTCATGTTGTAGTATTGTGGCTCTACAATGAGAGATGCATAGAAAACGCACTGGAAACATAACTGCGTTTTCTGAGTATAATATCTCTAATATAAGAACTAATACATTCTTTATCTATTTTTAATACATTATGCTACTTTGGAAAAGTGTTGAACTGATGCATGCTGCGTATTTTTGGACATATTGTTTCATGGCTCTGTGCCAAGCTTTCCAACTATCCCACTGTCCCAGATGCTTTGGACAGTCAGCGTTTTATGGACTAAGATCTGGATACAATATTCACTATTGAAATTGGATAACAGCGACCATCTCCTTCCACATCTAAAAGTACTGAACTACAGGACCCAGCATTAAACAGAGGTGATACCGCTCCAAATAGTGCCTCCGAAGCTGCGGAGTCACGTGAGGCGTCACGCGGACACTCCTAGACCACGTGGGGTGACACGTTGGTCAAGGCAGTGCGAGAGAAGAGCGGGACTTGCGAACAGCTTGCCGTGAGCGGTAAAGTATTATCTGCCACTACATGATATATTTACATGGGTCTAAGAGGTACACTAATAAGAACTAGACTTGGAATATAAGACTACCGGGGATTGTACTGTATATTGCCTTCAGAAGGATGGTCCAATAATATCTCCCTTGATCTCCGTAGTAGCACATATTGATTCGCAACATATTTGGGATTTATATTTATCTTGAACATAGACAGGTACCCTATAGAAAGGGATATATATCCCTGCCCCAGTGCACATGGAGGTTTTGCTGCTTATAGGCATTTTTTCCCCAAAGTAGTGTTTTATACCTTTTTCTTTTTTATATGATATACATGATAGGAGTGTATTTTATGTTGGATTTGATATTTGATTGTTTTATCTTGGGTTTGCTATTGGATCCTTTTATCGTTTTTGATTGTAATTAAGAAAACCATTGGGTTTACATGCTACATTGCTGTCCACATTTCCTTGATTATTGAGTGCCCCTCATTTTTACATATTCTGATCTGGGCATACAATGTGACCTTTACAGAGGTCATCTTGCAGCGAGAAAGAGGGGATAATCTGTGATCATCGGTGATTGTGAATAATGGATTTGTGATTTCATATTCCCTTTAAGAGGCCTTTATTTTTTTTCTAGAATGGTTGTTAAACTTACTAGTCTATAATTATACAGGGAGAACCTCTAAATATTATTGACAGAGGTACAGAATAGCTAACTACTTTATTCTTTAAAGGGGTTGTCTGAGTTATTTTTTTGTTCTTTGTATGTTTCTAGTTAGGCAAATGTAAGGACTTTACAATTCACTTACTTTATCTCCAGTTGCTGCTTTCTCAGATTTCACTGAGGGTCACATGACCTGTGATGTCAGCTTCTCTCCCTGCTCTGATGATGTTTTGTGCACAAGCCTGAGAGAGCAGATATGTGTCTGTACACGAGACGTCACTGTGCTGGTCACGCCTCCCTGCACTACCATCTGCTGCAGCTGTCTGCTCTCTCTCTGAATACTTTAGGAAAATCGTTAACCCCTTCAGCAGCAACGACTCAGGGTTGAAAGCTTTACTGAGTAGTTGCAGGCAGTGAGGAGACAAATGCTGGGCACAGGAGCTGACAGACTAGAGGAGTTCTGCAGAGCATTGCACAAGAACAGGTAGGGGGAAGATCCTGTGTGTATCAGCAGCGTCATTGTACAGCTGGGACTTGTAGTGCTACACATATAACATGTTGCTGAGTCTCCCAGCAGACAGACATGTCACTCACGGCAGCACTATTATTCACTCCCTTAGCAGAGCAGGAGGAGGGGCACAAGTATTCATGAGCAAAACCTCAGAGATTGTTCTTATTGCAGGAAAACAAAGGGCCAGAAGAGAACAAGGGAAATGAGAAAATATATATTTTTTTGCCTAAAACTTGCTTAGCTTAGTTATATATTGCTGCCCATCAGATTTAAAGTGCTATATATTTTTTTTATCATAACTCGGACAACCCCTTTAAGGCTCTGTTCATATCAGCAATGTGGCTTCTGTCTATAACGGAAGCCACAGACTGTGCCAGATCTATCATGCGATGGACACCAGCACCTGATTACTTAAAATGATGTCTGTGGTGTTCTGCTGAAGAATCAGCCATTTTACTGTAAAAAAATATGGAATCTGATAGTGGTTCCTAATAGAAACCCCATCTCAGATATGTCCAAGACCTCTTGGGGTCACTGTTGTAGCCTGGCCCCTTTTCCAGTGAGGGCTTGTGGAATACTAGGCTGCTCTTTATTCATTTAATGGTCTGCTACAGGAGTTGATACTCTCTGGGGGAGATTTAACAAAGTGGTGTAAAGTAGACCTGGCTTAGTTGCCCATAGCAACCAATCAGATTCCACCTTTCATTTTTCACAGCTCTTTTGGAAAATGAAAGGTGGAATCTGATTGGTTGCTATGGGCAACTAAGCCAGGTCTACTTTAAACCACTTAAATCTCCCCCTTTGATTTTAGTGGTGTAGAGTTGATGTATCAGTATAGCAGGGGGACACTTAGGAGCAACGCTTGACAGGGAGCAGAACCCCATTGCTATGCAGGATTGAAGCTTCCCCACATTGCTAAAAATTTGTAGATGGAAGCACATGACTCTTGCAGTATGAAGTGCTGAGAAAGCATACCGCCGTCTGAGATGTACATGAGAAGGGGAGGAGAGCTTAGGTATAGGGGACTGGAAGGGGAGCAGAAAAATAGAGAAGAAGTGGGCCGAGAGCTGTTAATTATAGCCTGACATAATCCCCTTTAAAAGGATGGTAGGAAGCTGGCTGCAGATTATTGTAAGTGTACTCATGTGACAGAACGGAGTCCTTCTGCAATGCTCCTTTTCTAAATCACTCTAAAGAACCTGGTGTTTAGTACAAGTGCAATGCATTGAGATTTATTAATTACAGTACATGTTACCACTGGGTTAAATGAGTTGTCTCACTTCAGGAAGTTGCATTTATCATATAGAGAAAGTTAATACAAGGCACTTACTAATATATTGTTTAGAGATGAGCGAATTTTTTAAAAATTCGATTCACCGAATATTTAGGGAAAAATTCAGTTCGGTCCGAATTTATTCGCAGCGAATCGCGTTAAAAAAAAATCCCTGGCTTCAGAGAACCTTTATAGTTGTGTAGAACACTGTGCCTTGCAGTAACACTCCTAAGGAGTCTGCTCTGGTAGTGAAATAATACTGTGAGTCCGTATGACATGCAGATGACAGGTGTCGCTCTTAGAATCACTGCACATTTCACTTATTTGGGCAGTCATGGGGCCAAAACTGACTAAAAAACTCACACTTACAGAAAAATGTTAGCGACAAGAAGAAGCGCACTCCTTTTACACCGTCATCAGCTGATTCCACATAGATGTCAGCACACCCTGTTCTATTAAACGCGTATACAAGTAGAGCCCCCCGACAGAGTGGAGAGGGTGTCAGCAGTAAGTTTGTGTTGACGTCACTGATTATTTTGCCCTTCCTCTGATCCGTCAGAACAATAACCCCAAAAAAACGGATCCTGTCTGTTGAGCATCTGCCTTCACCCGGTCAGCATTTGGTCAGTAATCCATCAGTATTGCTAATGCCAAAAAAATAGGAGTGTATCCAAAACACAGATGACACCTGAATGGAATCTTTGCATGTCTTCTGTGGTTTGTACCCACTCCTGCTTTTGGCTGCCAAATCATAAGCCAATTCTGATGCAAAATAGGGACCATATCATGCAGGCCTTACAGCTGTTACATAGACAGGATCCATCGTGCGTCTCATTTTTCCTTCCTTCTGACAGATCAGAAGAAGGTTCAAATAAATGATGATGTCAGCAAGGCCGAAAGGCTATAGTGGCCAAGTCATGAAGTGGGGAGGGTGGGAAAAGCATGAGAAGTCCACAGAGTGGCCCTATGACATAGTGGTGAGGTTGAAGCAGCATAAGGAGACCACAGAGTGGCAAAGTGACATAGTGTGGAGATGGCAGCACCATGAGGAGACCACAGAGTGGCAAGGTGACATAGTGTGGAGGTGTCAGCAGCAGCATCAGGAGGCCACGGAGTGGTACAATGACAGTGTGTGTAGGTGGCATCAGCATGAGGAGGCCACAAAGTGGCAAGGATAACATAGTGTGGAGGTGGCAGCAGCATGAGGAGACCACAGAATAGCAAGGTAACATAGCGTGACTCCGTTCGACCAGGCAAACAAGGTGCAGAATAGTGTGAGAGTAATGAGAGGGGTCACACATGGCTTGCATACACTACTTGTCTCCAACATAATTCTTGGATCTCAGCATGAAAATTATGTATTTGCAGTAAATCATGAGAGGGGCATAGTTGGAGACATTGACTTCACAAGAGAAGCAGAGCTGCGGAGTTCAGCCGCCTCTATTTGCTTTATGCTGTTTACTGCTCCTGAATTAAAGCCTCACCTTCCTCTGATGTTTGTGCCTATGGAGTCCTTTTGTTATGGCTTTGCACAGGGAGCAAGAATGTTAAGCATATTTCTGATGGAACTCCTCATCTTAAGAAACTGGACTTGGACTCGAAAGCAGAGGCTCTCTCGTCATGTCTTGTGTGCTGTGGAGATCGAATGCAGATGGAGCAGATAAAACCACATGAATATTTTCAACTTACTGAAGCTGCTTGATTTTATTGTGAATAGAGGGTAAAGGCAAAGTCTGCTGGTGTGTTGTCATCAGCGTCTTCATTTTGCTTACTGCAGAACCCAGAACAACGTAATTTGGTTTATAAAGCAAAAGGAGGTCTACAGCCACCCATCAATTTTCCAGAGAAAAACATGTTTTAAATAAAAAATTTCACCAATGCTAAGGAAAATGAAACTGCATTAATAAAAAAAGAAAGTGTACAATTGCCCATTAATTTTCCCCAAAAAAGCCTGTCCCCCAAAAAAATTTCACCACTACCTAATTTAGCCCATACAGCAAAAGGAGATATACAGCCACCCATTAATTTTCCCCAAAAAAACCTGTTCGACATAAAAAAATTTCACCACTACGTAATTCGGCCTATACAGCAAACAGAGGTCTACAGCCACCCCTCAATTTTCCCCATAAAGGCTGTTTCACAAAAAAATTTCACCAATGAATGGCTAGTCGACGGAATAAGGTTCATATAGAAGAAAGTCAACAAATACCCATCAATTTTCCTCATAAAGGCTGTTTCACATAAAAAATTTCACCACTACGTAATTCGGTCCATACTGCAAAAGAAGGTCTACAATCACCCATCAATTTTCCTGAAAAAAACGTTTGAAATAAAAAATTTCACCAATGAAAGGATAATGGAATTCCGTTCATACAGAAGAAAGTGTACAATCACCCATCAATTTTCCCAAAAAAAGCCTGTTTCACATAAAAAATGTCACTGGTCCATACCGCAAAAAGGTACTGCACCGCTGAATGGCGAATATATTTTTCTTTCATCCCTAATACATGGTAAACATGGCTTTGGAATACATCAATGCACGGCAGAGCGGCAATTAAGCCCTAACTTGTTTCTCATTTTACACAACACAAAAGGCATTTAAACAGATAAGTCCAACGATGAACGGCGAATATATATTTATTTTGCCACTAATACACGCTAAACTGGGCTTTTGAATATATCACTGCACCGCAGAACGGCAAATAGGCCCTCATTTTTTTTCTACTTTTTTCTCATTTTACACAACACAAAAGGCTTTTCAACAGATAAGTGCAATGCAGAACGGCGAATATATTTTTATTTGCCAATCGCCACTAATACATGACAAACTGGGCTTTTCACTGCACCGCAGAACGGCAATTAGGCCCTAATTTTTTTCTACTTTTACACAACACAAAAGGCTTTTTAACAGATACATGCAACGTTGAACAGCGAATATATTTTTATTTCGCCATTAATACATGGCAAACTGGGCTTTAGAATATATCACACTGCACCGCACATAGGCAAATATATTTTTCTTTTGCCAATAATACACGGCAAAAAGGGCTTTACAACATATAACTGCACCGCACAAGGGCAAACAAGACGTACTGTAGAAATATTTCCTTGTAATAAACCCTGTTAATGGCTGTATCAAACAGCACTTGCACCCCAATAACAAGAACGATTTGCTGGAATTACAGAGCTGAATAATAGCAATTTGGATCCCCAGTTTTTCCTAACACTGTCCCTAGAACCTGCAGACATGTCTCTCCCTCCCTGCACTAAGTATGCTGGTGAATGGCAGAATCTAAGATGGCTGCCGCTATTTATGAGGCTGTGACATAACAGGGCTGGCTGGCTGCTGATTGGCTGCATGCATGTCAGTATGGGTGATCCCGTCTCCCCAGAGTTCCTTTCTCCATGTCCTCACACATGCTGCAGCCATTTTAGTAAAAAATGTGATTCGTTTCCACGAAGCGTGAGGAAATTCAGTTTCTGTGCGACTCAAATTTTTCCTATATATTGCAAGCACGACCACCGCTGATGGATTGCAGGGTGGTCTGTAAGCATGGAAACGAGCAGTGTATAATGTGATAGAAAAATGAATCCAGCCAGAAAAGGAAGCAATATGGATAATTCCAATATATTAGTAAGTGGCTTGTATTAACTTTTTCTACATGATAAATGCCACTTACGTAAGTGAGATAACTCCTGTAAGTGTTCTCAATATCTGTTCAATTATGAGCCGCATAGTGGGTGGTATTAATAAGGACTGGTTGTGTCAAAAGCTCACAGCTGAGACTGACAGCACCCAAGGGGACCAGAGAAAGGTAGTAATCTCCATCCACTAGGACTCACCATGGCCATTAAAGTTCCCATTGATAAGTACAGTAAATACAGTACAATAACTTTCATATTCCACAAGGTAGGGAATGACTTCCTTGTTGACCAGGGGAGTTATAAGAGGTTCTAACAGGACAGTTTGAATTCATAGTGGCTGTTTCAGATCTGACTTCCTTAAGATTAGCATCCTCTACCTTGATGTCTACCATCCTCTAGCCAATGATTATTCCAAGAGCTGATGGTGTGTTGCTGCCGTAAATTAGCAAAATTATAACCATGTGTCCAACTTCTCACTAGCATCTGTGCCTGGGTACATGCAGCTGCATATGCAGGGCCAATGCCCTAGGCGGAGAAGGCAAGTTGCGCCCCATCCCCAATCAATTTAAAGTGGCATTACTTCCTAATAAAGAGATTAAAACATATTTAAAAGAAGCAGTCAAGGGCAGATTCAGGAACTTACAGGTAATATGCTACAAGGATATTTAGACTAGCACATCCAAAGTCACAGGTGCACATCTATAAAGCTAGCATGCAGACAGCAATCAAACATATGGCATCACACCATTACAAATGCAAACAGTAAAACTAGTGATTAGAAATTATTCTGGATTAAAGTGGTACTGTACCTACTATACATTAAAAAAGGAAGCTCTTTGCGCAAATTTTTGAACAAACGTGTGTCGGGCCCATCTACCGGCGTTATGGTGACTTCTGCAGATGTGTACCTAACACTAATAGAACTGCCTTTCCTGGGCCTAACCTAAGCTTATAATGTTCAGGGCGGTCTAGGAACCAGCTATATTTATACACCTCCCACCTGCCAGGGCTTCTGAGCCAAGTATTAATATAGCTGGTTCCTACGCCGCTGGTTCCAAATTTATACAGACCACAGATAAGCCTCCAAATTTATACAGGCCACTGGCATCCTGCTTCACTCCCTATACTGTGCCCGCAGTGCTCACCCATGTCTACAAATACTATAAAGATGCCATACAGATAGCCCCCATAGAAATAGTGCTCCAAGACTGCCCTCATTAGTAAAAGGGCTCCCAGTAGTGATAATACTCCCCAAGAGTGTCCCAATTAGCAGCAATACCTACATGTTGTTCCCAATAATAATGCCTCTACAGTTACCCCAGTAGTAATAATATAACCATAGTGCCCCCAGTATTTATAAAGCCCCTCCTGCAATGCCACTGTAGTTCTATTGCCCATCTGCAGTTAAAACTTTCCTGTAGTGACCTCTGTATAATCTGAACACGAATCTAAATGATTCCTAAGGACAACTGCTGAACGTCATCTCAGTGGCTGTACCTGCAACAGTGAGCACCTCACACGCCGCCATTGAAAATGGCTCTCCTTGCGTCCTGGTGTGAGCGCAGTGGCCTGGACTTTACAGCAGCGGCCAGTGTTCACGGGAACATGGCGCGTTGGAGGGAGAGAATAGCGGACACCGCAGACTCGGCACACACTGGGGCATCCTCTGCAGGACCGTCCTCAGGACAGCGATACAGATGGCTGTGCTGTGGGGAAGGCGATAGGCTGCCGACACAAGGCCCGCAGCCTATCAGAGCGGTGCAGGCGGCGCGATGGGACACAGGCCTGCATCGCATCGCTTCCAAGCAGGTAAGTATGGGGGGGGGGCAGAGAGGAGACTGACACATGATGGGGGGGGGGTTGCAGAGAGGAGACTGGCACATGATGGGCGTGGTTGCAGAGAGGAGACTGGTACATGATGGGCGGGGTTGCAGAGAGGAGACTGGCACATGATCGTGAAGGGGGCAGAGAGGAGACTGGCACATGATGGGGGGGGGGAGTGGCACTTATTACTGGCACATGGGGGGGCAGAGAGGAGACTGGCACATGATGGGGGGGAGAGGAGAGAGGCACTTATTACTGGCACATTAGTGGGGGGGGGATCATTTTTATTACGCATACACAGGTTAGGCAAGATTAGACTAAGTGAGTTGGGCCCCATGTAGTAAAAAAAATATATATATGGTGAGACGGTTACAAGTACTCTTCTGATATGTTTTCATCAAGCAGTTTTGATGTGGGGGGGGGGAGTTTTTTTTTTACACTCGCCCTGAGAGAAATTTTACCTAGAAACTGTACTCCATGATCGCCTCCTGACAGTTCACCTTACTTCCAGGTAGCATAACTATTGTGACCTGACCACCGCACCCCCTGCAGTCAGACACTTATGTATATCCCCAGCTCGGCCAGAAAGTCCTCCAGCTGAGCCTAGCTCTCTGACTCATACCGCAGTTCCCCAACCAGCAAGACTTGCTCAGGACCCTAAAGAACTCTAGCACCTCCTTGAAGTGGCTGTCCATGTAGGCTCTCACCATGCAAGCCTTCATGATCCTAGCAGCATCCTGATTGCACCCCCCATCATGGGTAGCGTGGTGGCACCCTGGCCTGATGCATATGTATCCTGACTTCTCTTCTCATCCCCTCCTCCCCGATACCTCAGAGTCATATTAGTTGCTGGGGTGAAGGAGTCATGGTAGGCACCCTGTCACTTGCCATTCTGTGTCAGGCAGCAGACAAGAAATGAAAAGGGTGAAATCCGCAGCTAATAAGCACCGCAAAGATAATTAACATGCTTTAGGTTTGGATATCCGCATGGCAGGTTAATTTCTGCTCATAAAAAATATGCACAATGTACATGAGATTTGTGTAATCTCATACAATTTGCTGGTGCTGGTACTGTACTACACTGCGTTTTTTCCCCACGGGAATGTAGGTAAAAAAAACACACGTAGGCAGGTGGCCTAAAGGCTGGCCAAGTTTTAGATTTTCGGAAAACAGACTTTTCTAAAATGAGATCAGTGGTATACGAGTCCCTATCAGACTGGAACAATTTCAATGGAGTCCAAGAGAAATGGAACTACTTAAAATTGGCACTACTGAAGGCAACAGAAAAGTGCATTAGGCTTGTCAGTAAAGGCAAAAAAAGGAAGAGACCACTGTGGTACTCAGCAGAAGTGGCCAAAATCATTAAAAACAAAAAGATGGCATTTAGCAAGTATAAAAACACCCAAAACGAGGATGACCGGGAAATCTATAAGATGAGGCAGAGAGAGGCCAAGCAAGTTATAAGAGCTTCTAAAGCTCAGGCAGAAGAGAAATTAGCTCAGTCAGTGAAAAAAGGTGATAAGACATTCTTCAGATACATAAATGAAAAAAGGAAATTAAAACAAGGAATTACCAAATTAAAAACAAAAGAAGGAAGGTATATGGAAGAGGATAAAGAACTAGCTGACTGCCTCAATGAATACTTCTGTTCAGTTTTTACAAAGGAAAATGAAGGAGAAGGACCTCAGTTAGGAGGAAGACTAATGAATCCTTTGATGCATGTGTCTTTACAGAGGAAGAGGTTCTAAGTCAGCTGTCCAAAATTAATACAAATAAATCACAGGGGCCTGATGGGATACACCCAAAGCTATTAAAAGAGCTTAGAGGTGTACTAGCAAATCCATTAACAGATTTATTTAGCCAATCACTGGTAACAGGTGTCCCAGAAGATTGAAATTAGCAAACGTGCCAATTCACAAGAAAGGTAGTAGAGAGGAATCAGGCAACTATAGGCCAGTAAGCCTGACATCAATAGTGGGGAAATTAATGGAAACCATACTCAAGGAGAGGATTGTGGAACATCTAAAAACCCATGGGTTGATTGATAAAAACAGCATGGGTTTACTTCAGGGAGATCATGTCAAACTAATCTTATTGACTTTTTTGATTGGGTGACTAAAATAATAGATGGCGGAGGTGCAGTAGACATCGCTTATCTGGACTTTAGTAAGGCATTTGATACTGTCCCACATAGAAGGCTTATCAATAAACTGCAGTCTTTGAGCTTGAGCTCACATATTGTTGAATGGATTAGGCAGTGGCTGAAGGACAGAAAACAGAGGGTTGTAGTCAATGGAGTATATTCAGACCATAGTATTGTTACCAGTGGGGTACCTCAGGGATCTGTTCTGGGACCCATATTGTTTAATATCTTTATCAGCGAAATTGCAGAAGGCCTCAATGGTAAGGTGTGTCTTTTTGCTGATGACACAAAGATTTGTAACAGGGTTGATGTTCCTGGAGGGATACACCAAATGGAAAAGGATTTAGGAAAACTAGAGGAATGGTCAAAAATCTGGCAACTAAAATTTAATGTCGATAAGTGCAAGATAATGCACCTGGGGCGTAAAACCCAAGAGCAGAATATAAAATCAGTGATACAGTACTAACCTCAGTATCTGAGGAAAGGGATTTAGGGGTCATTATATCAGACGACCTAAAGGTGGGCAGACAATGTCATAGAGCAGCAGGTAATGCCAGCAGAATGCTTGGGTGTATAGGGAGAGGCATTAACAGTAGAAAGAGGGAGGTGCTCGTGCCGCTCTACAGAGCACTAGTGAGACCTCATTTGGAGTATTGTGTGCAGTACTGGAGACCATATCTGCAGAAGGATATTGAAACTTTGGAGAGAGTTCAGAGAAGAGCTACTAAATTAGTACATGGATTGCAGGACAAAACTTACCAGGAAAGGTTAAAGGACCTTAACATGTATAGCTTGGAAGTAAGAAGAGACAGAGGGGATATGATAGAAACTTTTAAATACATAAAGGGAATCATCACGGTAAAAGAGGAGAGAATATTTAAAAGAAGACAAACTGCTACAAGAGGACATAGTTTTAAATTAGAGGGGCAAAGGTTTAAAAGTAATATCAGGAAGAATTACTTTACTGAGAGAGTAGTGGACGCATGGAATAGCCTTCCTGCAGAAGTGGTAGCTGCAAATACAGTGAAGGAGTTTAAGCATGCATGGGATAGGCATAAGGCCATCCTTCATATAAGATAGGGCCTGGGGCTATCCATAGTATTCAGCATATTGGGCAGACTAGATGGGCCAAATGGTTCTTATCTGCCGACACATTCTATGTTTCTATGTTTCAGTGCCCTAGAAATTGGTCATTAAACTGTCATGTGGCAGTCATGAAAAGAAGTAGTAGGGGAAGTCAACTGGAGATGAAATAGACAAATGGGTAGGTAGACTGAACAGTTCTGTATAAAATCTCCCACTAATGGGAACCTGTCATCAACTTTATGATGACCGTACTGAGGGCAGCATGAAATAGTGACAGAAATGTTGATTTCAGCCGTGTGTCACTCATGAGCAAAAAGTAAGTGGTTGCTGAGAACGAGCATCATAATCATTGCAGCCCAGGCCTTGAAAAGAGTCACGGCCACCTGAGAAGAGTCATGGTTATACATAATCTCCTGATCTCCCCGCCCATCTACTGATGATTGGCAGTTCTCTCCTAGAGAGAAAGGGAGAGAACTAGGTAGAAGACTGTCAATCATCAGCAGGTGGTCAGGAGAGCAGGAATTCATGAATAAACATGACTTGGTGGCCGGGACTCTTTTCAAGGCCTGGGCTGCTATGATTATGATGCTGGTTCTCCGCAAATACTTACTTTTAGCTGATAAGTGACACGCCGCTGAAATCAACTCACCTGTCTCTACTTTATGCTGCCGTTAGTATGGACAGCATAAAGGTGATGACGGGTTCCCTTTAAATTGGATATATGTATGTAAATGATATATAATCTGTATGTCTGGGATTGGGCTTCTAATGCTATTACGTCTGTCTATTTCTTTTTGGTTGTGGAAGACTTGACATCCTCCTACCGATACTCACACAAGCATGCATAACGTACAATATATCCATAGCGTCAGTGGTGACATTATACACCTCTGATGTAGCTAGATGTTCAGCATTTTGACAATCCAGCTGGCTCTCGGCTTTTATTCACTAAATGCCCTTTCAGAAGCTGTAAATAATTCAGGAGATTACTGCTTAAAAGAGTAAAAATAACACCAGGAACATAGAAACACCATTTAGAGCCCTGCCAGCCACCGCCTCCTTACCTGAGAGCAGATTTTATTTTCCATTTGGCATGTTTATTCTGCTTACTTTTGTAAACTTTACTTTAATTTCTTAAAGTGGTATTCACCAGCGGAAGAAATTTATAGATGTAAAATTGTAAATTACATAAGAATGGGTGAAATAAGTAGTTTCATTAATTGTAAGAAGTGACTTAACGGGAACCTGTCACCAGGAAATTCCCTGATAACCCAGGCATGCTGCCTTGTAGGGCTCACTGTACTGAATATAATGATACCTTTCACTTGGTGATCTGTTGCTTTAGGCCTCATGTACACGACCGTTGTTTGATTCCGTGTCCGTTGTGCCATTTTTCGTGATTTTCTGCGGACCCATTGGTTTTCAATGGGTCCGTGGAAAACTCGGCAAATGCACCATTTGTCCTCCGCGTCCATGGTCCGTGATTCCAGTCCGTCAAAAAAATATAACCTGTCCTATTCTTGTCGGTGAGAAACGGTTCACGGACCCATTCAAGTCAATGGGACCGTGAAACAATGCGGATGGCCATCCGTGTGTCATCTGCTTTCCGCGTCCTTTTTTTTTGCGGATCCCTTGGCAGGCACTTGGCAAAAATTTTCAGCCTGTCTTTTGGTAAAATCTTTTGGGTCATGTCCGCTAAAAAATCCGGATGACACACGGAAACACAACGGAAGGCAAAAAAGGACACGGATCACTGAACAACGGAACCCCTTTTTGCGGACAGCATAAAAAAACGGTCGTGTGCATGAGGCCTTATTGTGGGGAAAAAGTGCTTTTAATCCATATGCTAATGAGCTGATTTGAGTCCAGTAGTTGATGAGTCCAGCATTTTTTCTATTCAGAACTATAGCCACTCCCCTATTCACGTCTTCAGATGTAAAAAGGGGCGTGGTTTATTATATCATTCCTTTTAATAATTGGCGGGAAAATGAATAACAGGGAATGCTAATATATTATATTACTAAGGTAAAAAAAAAGGGGGAGGAATATACTATTGAAGTTAGTAATTATAATAAGGGCTAGTTTGCTCATGGGGCGATAAACACATGTTTGATAAACAATTATTAAAATGAATGAATGATGTAATAAACCACGCCCCTTTTACATCTAAAGAAGTGAATAGGGGAAAGGCTACAGCTCTGAATAGAAAAAGCGCTGGACTCATATGAACTACTGGACTCAAATCAGCTCATTAGTATATGGATTAAAAGTACTTTTCCTCCACAATAAAGCAGCAGATCACCAAGTGAAAGGTATCATTAAATTCAACAGAGTGAGCCCTACAAGGTTTATCAGTTAATTTCCTGGTGAGTATGGGGAAGAGCGATAGCATTAGCGATCGCTCCTCCCCATACTCTGGAGAAGATCGCTGCATGCAAACGCAGCGGTCTCCTTCACTAATGAGCAGGCAATTGCCTGACAATCTGCTGCTCTGTCGTCCCATGTAAAGTGACCTTTAACGAGCACCTATTAGCAGGAACAACCTGATTAAACCAGACATACTGACTGGTTGGATTGATCCTGCTGATTAAAATGCTACAGGTCCAAGGAAAATTGATTGCTGCGTTTACGAGAAAAAAGAATGTTCTTTTTTATGAAAATGAGAACTTCAGTGAACTGAGGGGTGTGGCTTAGCCCCTCTGTGCACCTCAGCTTTTCAGTGCTGGCCATGCCCCTCTGTGCACCGAAGCCCTCATTGGCATGTGCTACATAAATGGCCGATTTCAAAGTTGTCAGAGAGGGGTTTCTCTAATATGTTGTCTCTGCACAGCAGTGGTGTGAACACAGATCTGTCAGGAGTTTAGAGTCTCTCAGGGGACAGCAGGGGTTACTGTAATCAGGCATACTTTTATTTTAACAAAAAAAAACAAAAAAAAACTATTTTGCTGCCAGGAAAAATGTACAGGACATTAAAAGGTTCAGTTTCATAAGCATAGAGACAGAGTGTGAACTGCCAAGTGACAACTCCTGCCACAGGAACTGCTACTCCATAAGAGAGCATATAGGTTGTCTAATTCTTTACTGTGGAAGAGGACGTTCGCTCCAATCACTGGCCTCAGCGGTGTGATGACCTTTTATGTCTTAACTCTTACCTGTACAATTTCAGGGATTTTAAGGCTATGTATACCTTCAGAGGCACTTTTTTTTATTATTGCATTTTACTTATTTTGGGCTAAAAATCATATTTTCAGTTGGCCTTTATTAAAAAATATTGAGCCCCTCTGTCACAAAGGGTTAACTGTTTTTCTAACTGTGTGACTGGTACTTTCACTTTCACTTTGGTCATCTAATAAGCCTTATATCTAAACTACTGGGAGGCCATAAACACTTATTTTAGCCATATTCTTATCAGTAAGATAAGAACTGATCTATAATGAGTGTTTATGATGTCAGAGAACAGAGATAAGGAGTCCCTCTGCTCCTCAGATGACAGAAAGGAAAAAAAATCCACAGGCAGCTAGTAGAGCATGTCCGCTCTGTACACACATATTGTTGATAAAGACCAATTGAAAAAAATGATTTTTAGCTCAAAATCATTACAATGCTATAATAAAAAAATTGCCCCAAAAGGTGTACATAGCCTTATGTACACAAGTATCAGCGATGGGAACACAATGTTCTCATGTGTAAAACACAAAGTTTACATGGCACTCATCGAGAGTTAAAATCTTTCCTTTTTTTCATAAAGCAGGTACAGAGAGAAGTGGACAATAGGCGACGGACGGTTTGTGCCTGTATGCACTTTGTGGGAGTGACATGCGAACTTTGGGGGAGATTTATCAAACTGGTGTAAAGTAGAACTGGCTTAGTTGTCCATAGAAACCAACCAAATTCCATCTTTAATTTTCCAAACGAGCTGAATCTGATTGAATCTGATTGGTTTTCATGGGCAACTAAGCCAGTGCTACTTAACACCAGTTTGATAAATCTCCCTCTTTGTCTTTTACACATGGAAATTTATATCTATACTGCATAGAGCACTACTGAGGAGAGTTCCCTCTGTTAAAATCCAGCACAAGACCAAATATACACAGCGGGAAGGGATTATCCACAGGAGTACCAGTCACCTATTGGAATACTGTTGTGTTCTGACATGAGCTACGGTATATTCATTCATGGTCAGTACAGCTTTCATTCACACATATAGTAAATCCAGATCACACCTTCCCGATATTCTTCTTAAAGTGTTTGATTTGTTACCATAACCGCTGCCATAACCTCATACCCGCTTCATTTTGCCTCTCTTGCTTCTCCCGTCTGGCACAGACTCCTAACAAGCTGTTCCCCGTTAATTTTAATTGCTTCTCCTGGGACATTCTTCAAACAAGACTGTTATCAGAGCCATTAGAGAACCGTAACATCTGCAACAGGTTCTAATGCAGCACGAAATCTACATGGAAGGAATTAACCCAAAAGTGACATGGTTTGCTAGAATGTACATTTTTCATAGTAGGTTATTATGTACTTCAAAAATACTTCCAGTATTATAAAAAGAAAGGTGTTATATAATCTAAAACAAAAATTTACGTTAATGAAGATGCTCAGATGCGCTATTTTTACCATGACATTTCATTCTGCCATATGTTCAAGATTAACCTATCAGTGTAATAGCAATCTTGCTTTTCCCTTTGCTTATAGATATGAACTTGATGGTTCAGGGAACGAATGCATTGCTATGCACGCTGCCATTACAGGGCAGATACATTATGTGCCTTCCCTGTCTATCGGCTTATGCACAAGTCTGTGCCGTGTTCTGCGGCCTGCACATTGCGGATCTGGAAAACAAGGATGCCGCCCGTGCGCGTTCTGCAATTTGCGGAACAGAATGGGCCGCCTTTTATAGTATTGCCTATTTTTTCAGCAACACGGAACGGAGCATCGGATGCGGACAGCACTCCCTGTGCTGTGCAGTGAATGGGTCCGCATCCGAACAAGGGAGTAGCGTTTCACCTTGGACCGAGATGATTGCCCCAGTGTCTGCCTCTCTGCTAAGAGGCTATTCCTCTTGCTCCTTTCACAAATAGTTTTGCACGATGGAGCGCCTTCTGTTTTTCTTCTCTCTATAGTTAGACAGACTCCCTCCCCCTTCTCCCCTTCCTCTCCCTCATACAGACTGAGGGTATCCAAAGTCATATTACCTTTCTTTTTCCAAATAGATCTAACAGTATTACCCATAATATTAACCAAAATAAACATGATGTAACTTTTAATTGGACGGGAGTCGAGCACAACTTTATTTAACAAAATGAAATAATAATTGGAGACCTTGGCAAACAAATGTTTGATGTAATTACGTCATCCTGAATGCCAGCCAACCATTCCTGGCTGGACATGTCCTTGATAGTCAATAAAGATATGTTCTCCAGCCAAATCTCTCCCTTTTATCAGCTGTGACATCTACGTAATAACAGTATCAAAATCCAATACAAAATACTATGGGCCAAACTTAACTGTCTGAGAGCAGCCTTATTTTAGCCTTCCTAACATCGCCTCCATAAATAGACAGCAAATGCAGCTTTGTGAAAAGCCTGAGAAAGGCTGCCCCACCGCCGACCCTCAGTCAGAAGGCACCAGATCTAGGCGTCCCATTGCCTGTAACTCCTCTTGCAGCCTTCTCTCTGTAATATGATCCCTCAGCCAGAACTAAACCTCTGAAGATTTGTCACATAGATCAGACACAATTTTTTCAGTGAGTACAGAGTTTCTGAACAACTGCACAAATTGCAATAGTGCGATGAAGGTGGGAAAGGGAGTCTGCTAAAAGGAGAAAAATGCATTTTTATCATGATATATAACAAAATTTTCATCTTTGCACACTCCGAAGTAATACTTTAATGAGTGTATCGACAGTGCATTTACCTGGGCTGTACAAATACCACGGCATAGCTCTTAAACCCAGGAGTATGTGTTCTGCATTTTCAGCAAATACTGAAACTGGTTAATGGATATCGTATAAAGCAGGCGCTAGAAAAGTAAATGGTGGGTTATGTTCAAATTAATAACCAAATGCATCCATTACACTGCCAAAGATATTGTCCATCAGACACTCCTAGGCCCTGGATTACCTGTTGCAGAATTACATAGTTCAGATGGAAAACAAAAAAGGGCTGCAGGGTTATTACATACTACATCCCAAGCATGTGTAATTACCCTTGTCTGTTACGTTTTTCTTTATATTTGCTACTTCTTGGTGCAGCCAGAATGGCTTCAGCAGTGACCCACGTGGGTAGCAGACTAACGCTCCCATCTTCCATTTTTGGTATGTACTCCAGGCTATTCTCATCCATGTGTTTTTCATATTGTGCTCCCTCATTGCCTAGTCTCTCACATTAATTCCCAGTTATAGTCTCCGATAACTCCTTGTGCTCCAACAGCAGTCTGAAGCTGAGCTACAGCACAGGTTATAACCCTAAGCGGTGAACTAAACCGTTACATTTTAGTGAGTGGTGGTGAGTGATTACACTATGTGGGAAACTGCTAAAAAGAGTTCATTACTATATTTTGAGGATTTCTATATTGTGCCATATAATTTCAATAAGTATCAGATGTGGTATACTGCAGTGCCCCTTTAATTCTCCCACACACACGGACAGTAAGTATTAAAAGGGTTTTCCAGGATTTCTTTACTGATGACCTATCCGTTGGATAGGTCTGGTATGGTGCTCAGTGACATAAACATAATGATACAGAATGAAAAGAGAAATAAAGATTGCGGCACTCGCCACTTAAAGGGGTGTTGGGGTTCAGAGCAGAACCCGGACATATCCCCTTCTTTACCCAGGCAGCCCATCTGAGTGGAGCATTAGAGCATTTTTCTCTGCCCTAGCCCAAGGCTAGAGGAAGCGCAAGTGCACAAAGCACCTTGCCCCATGTACTGTACCGCCATATTGCTATGGAATACCGGAAAAATCATTTTAATTGGTGAATGCCGAGATTTCTATTTCTCTTTTCCCACAGTAAGCATTTCAGCTATTTTTTTACATGGTTAAATAGAAAACGTCTCCATATTTGGTGTCTCATCAGTAGTGACAACCCGTAGAATAAAGACAACTTATTTTTCTAGCTCCACACATCATGTAAATAAAAGTGAATTCACTGTTTTTTTCATTCCAGTAAAAACTACAACTCATACCCCCAAAAATACAAGCCTTCATACATCTACATTGTTTGATATGGCTCTTGGAAAGTGAAAGTGACGCTTCCAAAAATATATTTTCTTTCCAGAAAACATTTTTTATTGTGCAAAAGCATAAACTGTAAAATGTACTATACATATTTGGTATCACCTAAAGTTAACATTTTATTTTACTCCATAGTGATAAGCAGAAAAAACTATGACAGAATTGCTGCGGGTTTTTATTTGTATTGGCAGTGCAGTTGTGGTATTAGTGTAGTATCCAGTGGTCCCTACGACTGGAGGACATTCTGCTCTTTTCAGTTTGTGCTCCCTTTAAAATTCAAAGCAATGAATTTGGAGTCAAAAATACTGTTGCAGAAAAGAGCCCTTGCGTTATTTTTACATGAAATTTTAATTTAAACCACTCTGCTGCTTAATTAATAATCCAACCTGCGCACGTCTGAACTTTATAGATCTGTTTTAACCGTCAGAACATGAGTTTTGGTGCCCAAATGTGAAATAATGAACATACCATCAGATTTAACAACATTTTCACATCAGAGGTCATTTCCTAGACAGGCTTTACTTGCATTATGTTATTTAGGAATCTATAGGGAGGTTTAATGAAAGCCATCAGCCTCTGTGCACACATTCACTGAATGTCCCTCTAAATCTTTTTTCTATGTTGGTTATTTGAAAATGGTATAATTATTATGATGGCATGGCTTATTAATCTGTTTATCAATCATCTCTTTTTCTTTTAATTTTAGGTTGGCAAATACAAGGACCGGAGTCTACAAATGAAGTATTACGTGTGGCCAGTGTTTGAACTGTATCCGAATTCAGAGGAGCATAAAGATGAACATCTGAGCATCGTTACATTGGAGGAAGCTCCTTTTGTCATTGTAGAAGATGTCGATCCACTGAGTGGCACCTGCATGAGGAATACAGTTCCCTGCCGCAAGCAGATACGCATTGAGTACGTAGAATGTGCCTTCCTCATTGTTTGACTGCTGATACTCTGTAAATTGGGCTTCCGAGTGTTGAGATGTTTTGGAATTCCTATGTCCTATGTATCTTTTAAAGGGAGTTTGTCATCATGAAAATACAGCGCAATCTGCACCATGTTATAGAGCAGTAGGAGCTAAGTAGATTGACATATACGGTAGTTTTATGGGAAAACTTTCAGTAATTGACTAGTAATTAATTCATTGAAACCTCTGCTCTTTCAGTGCTTAGGAGTCACGTAGGCTGTCCTACTCACTGATTGACAGCCTCTCCTGTATGTTTTCTCATGCAGCTTTAGCTGTCAGTCACCGATGGGACCGCCCACATGACTCCAAACCAAAGAAAGTGACAGATTTATATTAATTAATTACAATTTATACTGAACCTTTTCCTATTAAGCTATATATCAATCTGCTCACCTCCCTCTGCTCTATAACATGCTGCCAGCAGATTGTACTGCATTTTCAGGGTGACAGGTTTCTTTTAAGAACTGCGTTCACTTTCATAACATTAACAAAAAAAAGGATAGGGTAGGTCAATGTGCCAATCACAGCTGGAAAATGATGAGCTTTGTCAGTTGTTTAGCAGAGCTAACAGGGGAAACATGATATGCTTTCCAGCAGTACCAACTACTTGAAAGACTTTTGCTATTTCGAACATTTCAGGGTGTTCACCCGACTGCTTCGCAAATCAGAAGGACTAGAGTGCGCCAAACTGAGCGCGCTGCTTCTTCTATGTCGGAGCATTGTACTTATTCCCTAAAGTGAAGTAAAAGGAGTGCTCCAGGACTGCATCCTCTTCATTTTTACTGGGTGCAACTGGCCAACACTACTGTAGGAATATGTGATTGGCTACATCTACACTTATGTCTGTTCATCACTTATGTCACCCTTACCAGTCTCATGGACACATCCCTGACTGCACGCAACACGTGCTATTACCCAACTGTCATCATTGCTAGCTTCACGCCTAAGAGAGGACACAGCAGACCTCTCCTCCATGTCTGTGCTGGCCTGTAATTGCTGACTGTCCTCACTAAGCTCATCCTTGGTGAAAAGTGGAGGAGAGCCGTCAGTATGCATAGCTTCCCGAGCAGAACAAGCAGCAAAAGAAAGAGGAAGTTGCAGGACAGGTGAGGGCACAGAGGTTGTTCCTGGGGCCTGCCAATTAATAAGAACCCACGATTCCTGGCTGAGTGTATATGTTGTCACCAGAGATTACATTGAAGAGTGAATCAGCCATTCCAGTACCGTTGTATTGTAGGTCAAAACACATCCACTGGATCAGTAGCAGCTCTGGCCTGTTGCTACGGCTGCTTCTACCACCACCCTTTCTTCTGAAGCTACTTGTGCCGGCTATAGCAACAGTTTTGCCACTACCTATTCCTTTTGAGACCCCAGGCAACTGTCTGTTGGCTATAATGTACAGTAAAGGTGCATTCAGACGAAAAAGATGAGGACAGCACAACGTGTGCTGTCCGCATCCATAGTTCCATTCCATGGCCCGCAAAAAATATAGAGCATGTCCTATTCTTGTGCAGACAAGAATAGCTATTTTCATCATAGGGCTTGCCCTGTGCGTTCCGCAAAATGTGGAATGCACACACCCGGTATCCGTATTTTGCGGATCTACAATTTACAGACTGCAAAACACTTACGGTCACTTGAATATAGCCTAACTGAATCAGTTATGTAACAGATAAAGTATGAATGGTGTAGCAGGTAGACTAGAAAGACACGCCTATATATTACACCACCTGTTGACTAGTGATAAGCGGCATAGGCAATGTTCGAATTCACTATATTTTGCGAATTTTTGGCCAAATATTTGCCATAAATTCGCAAATCTGAGAATTCGTGATCTCCAGTCATTTACTTGATTGCAAAAATCGGCAATGTAATATATTCGCAATAAAAATTCGCAATTAGAATATTCGCGATCAACACTAAGGGGTAGGCAACTTTCCTATTGGTTGCTAGAGATGTTGCTAAGTGCCGATATTTATGATAAATTCGCGATTAGAATATTCGCGATCAGCACTATTCGCAAATACGAATATATAGCACTACATTCTAAATATTCGCAAATTCTCGAAGTGGCGATATTCGCGATTAAAATTCACAATTCGAATATTCGAGCTGAACACTACTGTTGAGAATGCGTCTGATGCACCGTACATAGGTACATGCGCCTATATATTAGACCAGCTGTTGAGACTAATTCTGATTCACAGTCTACCGTAGGTATAACAGAACAGATTAGGTATAAATGGCCCAGCAGATGAACTATATAAACGTGCCGATATATATTACACTGCCTGTTGACAATGAGTCTGATGCACTGTGCATCTATGTATAACTGAACAGATTCATTATTCAAGGCGCAGAAGATTAACTATTTACACACACCTATATATTAGACCGGCTGTTGATACTAAGTCTGATACACAGTCCGTCTATGTACAGTAGAACAGAAAAGAACAGATTAAGAATGAATGGCACAACAGTGGAACAAGATGCATAGGGCAATTATGCAATTACACAGATCCTGTCCCTGCACTGTCTCTGTAGCCTCCCTTTGCTCTCCATAGAGTGTCTAAAAATTCTCCCTATGATCTCCCTACACTGTCCCTATCCAAAATTCTACAAGTAAGGGTACTTTCACACTAGCATTAGAGGAATCTGGGAATCCGTGTGCAAACAGATACTATTTGTTTCCGGATGCGGATCTGTCTGACAAATGCATTGAAATACCGGATCCGTCTCTCTGGTGTCATCTGGAAAAATGGATCCGGTATTTATCCTTTTTACATTTTTAAAGGTCTGCGCATGCGCAGACCGCAAAAGGATCCATTTTTCCAGAACACTTGGTACCGGACCATTAATACATTTGTTGTGGATGTTCTGGAATTTTCGCCTGAGAAAATACTGCAGCATGCTAAGGTATTTTCTCTGGCCAAATACCTATAATATGAACTGAAGACATCCTGATGCATACTGAACAGAATGCTTTCCATTCAGAATGCATTAGGACAAAACTGAAGCGTTTTTTTCCGGTATTGAGCCCCAATACCGGAAAACTTTAACGCTAGTGTGAAAGTACCCTAAAGCTTTGTTAAACTCTATCCCTAGCACTTGGCACATCTATCCGTATACTCACTTGATTGTAAAATAGCAGAGAGCGGGCGGGATTAGGCTTTTTATAGGGCTGTGACATCACATGGGATGGGTATCTGCTGATTGGCTTGGCTGGATACAACGGCATAAAGGGTCATATCTCCTTCCCGGGCTCCTTACTTTCACTTTGTAACACGTGTAGCCGTCATTTTTGGGAAAAAATTAATTTGTTACAACAAAGAGAGAAGAAATTCGTATTCATTGCGAATTGATGTTTTCCTGAAATTCAGATCAAATTCAATTAGTTTCAATTCGCTCAACACTAAATAATATACTTATCCAAAGTAGATTTAAAGCACTACCATTAAGCATTAGTGTCATTATGTGACAATAGTTGCTCCCATGTCCTGAAGTGCAGTCCTGCTGGCCTGTCCTATTCCCCGCCTATGCCATGCCCAAAATTTTAGAGCTGGCGTGAGCAAAGTCGCAGCTAGAGGTGCAACCAATCGGTGTGCCGCCATATGCACCTGAAATACACCTGATTTAGGAGTATTTCAGTTTAGTAAATGACCCCCTAAGTGTTTTTGCCCTACCGACCGACGTTTGTTTTTTACAGTTTAGTTGGAATATAATTATATTGGAACCAAACCCGAGTTCGGGAAATGATTTTTTACAGTATAAATCAATTTCTGAAGTTATTATGCGAAGTCTCGCGAGACTTCGCAAGGTGATAACTTCGGCTCATCGGAGCCAATACATTTTGATACCGTACAGAGCGCTTGCTCTGTACAGTATTGAAACAAAGTTTTATGTAAATCAACTTTGGATGTTCATTCCGAAGTCGATTCGCTCATCCCTAGTCACAGTCACCAAGGTTTTCATGGACAGTGACATTTCCCACAAGCTCTGCATTGTTAGGTATTGCTAGGTCTAGCATTTTCGTTATGGCAGCCTGTGATAGGTGAAATGTTGCATGACGTAGGATTAAAGAGGGAATTCTTAATATCCATTATGGGTCCATGGGCTTTCTGGTACCCCAGTTTGTCAGTTGTCACATCCAATCCCATTTGGGTGAATAAGATGACTTGCAGTACCGGGCAGAGCTGACTACATTCTGCTGATTAGAAGGGGTTCTGGAGGTTCAAATCACCACCAGTGGATAGGACATCAATGTTTAACGCCTGGAGAACCCCTTTACCCTTTTCTAGTTACAGTTTTCTCTAAATAAGAATATCACTTGTTGGATACATAAAATTATATTTAAAATTGTAAACTTATTTTTATTTCAAAGCATGGTTCCGCTTTAAAACTCATGGATTTTGTCAAGCTGTCTAACAATTCCTCAACAGCAGCTAACGAAGCGAAGCTTTAAGGTCTATTGATTAACCTTTTCAGTACAAAGTCAATAGTCTCCTCAGAGCACCATAGGTGTTTGCAGTGAAGTAAGTCTGACTTTTCTCTGGAATGAAAAAGTTAAATCTACTTACATAGAACTTGATCGCAGATTTTATTATGAATAACAAAGCAACAAACTATAATTGTGTGACATAGCACATTGTTAGTGATGGACTAAACTTGAGGTAGGCATATTGAGGGTAAATTTGTCATGAGGGGAAGACAGTTTTGCCTTAATATACGCCAAATGTATCAGGAATCGCTCAGTAACTTTAACCCCTTGACATCAGCTATATATGGCGGATGTCATCTCTTTAAAGTTAGTGCCTGCTCCTGAGCGACACCATGGCCGCTGGATACTTTCTGTTTCACACAGTAGACACCTAGGGCTACTGTGATCGGCGAAAATGCCAATCATAGACATTTGATCTCCCCCCCCCCCCGATCCCGGCATCTGAGGTGGCTTTCCCTGGGAGGTCTGCTGGAATGGGGGTTTGGGGAAGGTGCTCCTTAGTGGTAATAGGCTTGAAACTGTACAAGGAAACCAGGCCTATCACAAGTATATTCCAATATAGGCCAGCAGGTGGCAGCACTACACATGGCTGCAGCAGTGTGGAGGAGAGGAGTGGTGGTGCTGGAACGGAGAGGGTTCAGGATGGTAAGTTACATTTTTTATTATTTTTATTATAAAACTGCCCCTGACGATTAAAAAAAAACATACAGGATATTATAATGCTCTATGATTTATATGACTAACCAAATAATTGTTAATAAAAGCCATAATTATGAGTATGCTTGTGTTTGTTGTAAACAGAAAAAGCCTAACACTCATTATTTTCATTAACAGAATAACAGTCATTGATATGAAGCATAATTTTGCTTTTAATATAATATATTATTATTGAACATTAATTATTTTGCCCGATTCAACTGATTTTCTTATTTGCAGAAACATATTTTATTCTATTATTATAACACTTTCCCTGCCATTAAAAAGCCTCAAATAGAAAACAGCTACAGTATAAGGGAATTCCTTTTCTTTTTTTTTTCTTAACACATTGGGGAGATTTATCAAAACTGATGCAAGGCAAAACTGGTTTAGTTGTCCATAGCATCTAATCAGATTGATCCTTTTATTTTCCAATGGAGCTCTGAAAAATGAGAGGTGGAAACATATGGGATGCTAGGCGCAACAAAACCACTTTTCCTTTCCACTAGTGTGGATGAATCTCCCCCATTTTGCCTAAAATCTCTCTCATATGACCACCACATTTTATACTCACTATATTCATTTATTTTTCCTCCATATAATACATACACTATATACTGTAACAGTTTTAAACCAAGAGACCACAAAAACCAACTACAGTGTACAGCCTGCTATCTTTTTCATCTTACAGCTGTTTAAAACTAAACGCCCCCAAAAAAAATTGTAAGGTATGCGCCTGAACTAATACAAATATCACTGAAAATTACAAGGCACTAAAACTTAACTTTTATTAACAATACTAAATCATTAAAATTTGTCGGAGTGAAAAAGAAAGGAAAAGTAACAGATTTAGCACAGATAAGCTGGTGCTGGGCAAGGATCGATGCTGTGGTGAGTAAACTTGCCACCATCAGTTAGATAAGCCCTGATATCTGCAACAAATAGCCTAAAAGATGGTTACATTATATGGACCATCATTGAATAGGCCAAATATCTGAATGAAGGGCATAGCACTCAAATCATGGACTCCATTTTACTCCACTCTACGCGTTTCATTATAATACTCATCAGGAGCGATGGGGGGGAGCATACAAGGAGAAAACCTGCCTAGGGCCCCATCATACTGCAGGAGGTACGGCCACATGCACATTAGTGTGGCGGTGCCCTAGGCAGGTTTTCTCCTTGTATGCTCCCCCCATTGCTCCTGATGAGTATTATAATGAAACGCATAGAGCGAAGGAGCATGGGGTAGATGGGAGTATAGTACCTGCACTGGAGGGCAAGCACAGGGTTTATTTGGGTGGTGGTAGCTGCACTATTGTTTTCTTTTGTGCTCACACATCTCCCCACTGTTAACCCTATCTGTGACTACTGTCAGGGTCCATGATTTGAGTGCTATGCCCTTCATTTACATATTTGGCCTATTCAATGAGGGGCCATATAATGTAACCATCTTTTAGGCTATTTGTTGCAGATATCAGGGCAGGGAGCCTGGGCTTATCTAACTGATGGTGGCAAGTTTACTCACCACAGTATCGATCCTTGCCCAGCACCAGCTTCTCTGTGCTGAATCTGTTACTTTTCCTTTCTTTTTCACTCCCACAAATTTTAATGATTCAGTATTGTTAATAAAAGTTAAGTTTTAGCGCCTTGGAATCTTATACAGTTGCAATAAAAGAGATGAACCCTTAGGAATCACCTGGATTTCTGCATTGACTACTAATAAATTGTGGTTGGAGTCCTGACCTTCACCTTATGGCTCTGCACAGAAACCATCCAGAAATATTGATGAACTGAAATATATTTTCTGGGGGAATGATCTAAAATTCCTCAAGATTTTGTAAATCTTATTTTCAGCTACAGAAAAAAATTGGGTGGAGGTGATTGCTGCTAAATGTGGATATACTTGTTATTAAATGCAAGGGTTCACTATTTCTGCCTGTACTGTTTACTCAATGTTTTGATAAAAGACATTAATAGTACAACAGTTTGAACTTTATTAGTTTAGTTAGATTGAGTTTGTCTATAATTGTCACTAGATAGCAATGGTGACAGATCCTCTTTAAAGTTCTATTCCTCTCTGGGATATTGATGGCATAAACACCCATTAGTAGAAGGAGCAGATCTAACGATGCCTTTACGCCAGTTTTTTTCCTAGCTCCATATTTATGAAGCTCCTGAACCTCATTTTGAAAGGTGGGTCTTCCAGTCTGGTATTATTGGTGTACTTCACCAGAACATCTGAAAATGTAAATGCTGCAAGAGTAACTGCTCACCAGTGGTATGATGTGCCAGTATTAAGAAATTTCTCTTTTAATATGGTCTAAAAGGTTTTAAAGTGGTTACTAAAGCTAAAATGTAAAAAAAAAATGCATACATGGACAATCCATCCCAATGTTCATTTGATGCTTTTATCTCAGAATTGCAAATGTGACCATATTGCCTTGTGAGTGTGTTTAGTCAAAAGTCTTGTACATATTTCAAGTCTTTGATGGATTGATGCTTTAAATAGCTGTTAATGTAGACGGGAATGCTTCACTGTGTGACATCCTCGGAGACCTTCAAAGCTCCAGTCTGTGTTCCTTTTACTATAAGGAATAAAGCTGACCTTTGCACCATCTTTTCACTCTGACTATATGTTAGGGACTGCTTTCTGCGCTCTGAACACTGAAAAAATCAGGCTGACAGTTACAGACATGCCCTATGTCGTAGCTGAGATGTTATCATATCAGGAGGCATATGCCAGGATGTGAAGTGACAAACAACTTTGTTCTGAATTCAAGGCTCTCACTTGTACTGTATATCACCTTGGAAATATCAAAGATTACCCATAGGATCTGTAATCTTCATGTTGTATGAGATGGGCATCAGATCTTCATTATTGTATACATGACCGCAAAAAGGGAGATAGTGAGAGGACATGGAGGTGGATAAAAAGAAGGTTTGATTTCATATGGCCAGTGCCATACATCATGCAGATAGCATTTACTCAAATACGGTTGGAATTGTGTGAGAGATGTTTGTCTGGCTGACTCAATAGTCAAGAGCCTTTTACACAGGCCGAGAATCCTGAAGACAATCGCTAATGAACATTCATCGGAACGCTCATTAGTGACTATCCGGCGGTGTAAATGTACTGCCGATTACCCAATGAATGAGCGAAACACTTTTTCGTCAGGTAATCCGAGCGTTTGTGCGCACACAAAAATCGTTGTTTGCTAGCTGCAGATCGTGCTGTGTAAACACGATCTGCTGACGGCAAAAAAACAAGTCATGGAGATGGCATTAGCGATCGCTCCTCCCCATACTGAGGACGAGATCGCTGCATGTAATAGCTGCGATCTCCTCCACCAGCGAGCAGCAGATTGTTGGGAAGGAACACTTTCTTCCCAACAGTCTGCTGCTATGTTATCCAGGGGTGGACTGGGAATTTAAAGAGGCCCTGCAAAAAAATTAAAAGTGGCCTTATTTAGTAGTGGGTTCCAAATTGACAGAATGCAGGGTCAACACAAGTAGGTGGGGCCAGCCAATACCATATTGCAGCACATTATACCACCCCAGCAGAGCCAAATACCACAGTGCATCACAAAATACAGTCCCAGCAGTACAAAATACCTCCCCCAAATTCCTCCTTTGTGGTGGCCAGCACCAACTGTCACATTCTGTCCTCCTGCTCCAATTGCCTTATGATGGCAATAAAGTTAAATTCAGAAGTCAGGAGGGGAGAGCCAGATTACTATCTTACCGTGGCTGGTGGTAGTAAGGAGGGTTCAGGCATCCCCCTGGGCATCAGTCCCCCGGGAAATTTCCCTGTAGCGTCTATGGCCAGTCCGCCCATGCTGTCATCCCATGTAAAGGGACCTTAAGTTACTAAACTTCATTCCATAGCCAGGGGCACTTTTTATGCTAGAAGGCCAGCGTCAGGGTATCTTTCACAATGATAACAATGACTTGCATCCATAGTCAGAATGCCTCTTGACGTATATCGGTTTATGCATATGAGTGGAAACAAGGGATTGGAGCCCTCCCAATTAGGTGTTTATGAATGATCCAGTATATTCATGTCCAGCGTTATTCATAATGCAAGGCACACATTGGTCATGTGTACTATCACTCCTATTCTCTACTCTGAATAAGTTGTATATTGTATGATCTTGAAATAATTTGTACAACGTAACTTTGGTAAGTTAGTGATTCTAAAAGTCTGTATGCTAGCAATAAAGTCCCCCGCACCTCTGCGCTACATAAGCACAGGGACACCATGCTCTGAAGTATGATGCTCTATGTCTATGTCATCCAACAGCAAAGAGTCTATCTCCCTATATGAAATTAGAGGTAAAGCAATGTCCCTGAAAAATCTTTGGGTGCATCATTACAGTGCCATACTGCTTGGAACTTGTACAGGGCTCTATAACATCCATATATACAATGGCAAACATTTGTAATGCGCTTTTTTCACACGGCCCCAAAGCACAGGAATAGTTGTATGGCTGGGGCGACTCTCTGAAGTCAGTGGCTGCCATATAGGTGCTCAATTTTGCAGGAAGTAAATTTGACTATTTGTATATATTTTGAGTGCGGGAAGAAACTGGAGTACCCAGAAGAAACCCACCCAAACACAGGGAGAACATACAAACTCCATGCAGAAGTTGTCCCTGATCAGATTTGACCTGGACCCCAGCACTGCAAGGCACCAGTGCCAACCACTAAGCCACCATGCTGCCCGCAGCCTAAGCCAAATGATATGCTGTAATAGAGAATTCAACTTCACAGCTAATAAGTCTATACTAGTCTGAGAACTATAAAACTGCACTAATTGTTTAAATGCATAGCAAACAAGCATTGAGACTTGCATTCTCACAGATATAAAACTCTAATTTCAATATAATTTAAAGGAAATGCACATCAGTCCTGAGATCTAATACATACAGCAGAACAGCTGGAGGCACATCTCACAGAGGACCAATGGAGCAATAATTTTAAAGGGAGCCTGCTACCATAACCTTGGACTACAATCTGCAAAATTACATTATCGTACTGTAAATATGGACTCCAGATCACTATGTTTTAATTTTCCTACCACCCCACAGTCCCCTTTGTCTGCACTCAAGCCTGCACTGAAATACACAGTCCAGACTGCTGTGCTAACATAATGGAGATGACTCCTGTGTGCATGCACTGCAGTTTTGACAATGTATTTCAGTGCAGCTTTGAGTGCTATTAATGGGGCAGTACAAAAATAAAAAATAGTGATCTGGACTCCTTATCTGCAGTACTACTCATGTAATACTGCACATAATAGTCCAGGATTATGGTGACAGATTTGCTTTAAAAGGGTTTTTCCAGGACTTACTTATGACCTATCGTAAAGGTAGGTCATCAATTTCAGACCTGTGGGGATTAGACTCCTTGCATCTCCACCGATCAGCTGTTTTTACAGGCTTAAGCACCAGAACTACAAAACTGTATCCTCTGTGTAGTAGCCATGCTAGCAGTGCTGATCATTCTAGCGAATGGAGTAGCATTGCAGTATCTAGGCACAGCGGATGAATCTGTGTGGTTTTGGTCCTAGATGGTCCTGGAAAACCACTAGTACAGAAACTAGAAAAACCTAAGTGTGATATTTTTTTATTTTTTATTCCTGTCCCTTTGTAGGTTACATGTGATGATGATGATGTTGTTGACTTGGAAGCAATTAAGTACAGACAGAAGAAGAGTACTTAGAAAGAGTAAATGAACTACACTCAGAATAGAATTGCTGTATTGTGAGGTTGCTAAAAGAGACCTTTTGCTGGAAAGCCCTAGAACATATAAATTTGCTGTGACTCAGAGGAACTTGTCAATCTTCCAGCCTCTTATGTTAATCTTGTTTTGACCATTAGGAACCGTACAGAAGAAGGAGGAAACTACATAAAGAGATGCTGCAAGGGGTTCTGTATTGATATCCTGAAGAAAATAGCTAAAACTGTGAAATTTACTTACGATCTGTATTTGGTAACTAACGGCAAGCATGGAAAGAAAATTAATGGCACATGGAATGGAATGATTGGTGAGGTAAGATGTTAGCTGTGTGATTCTTCAACACTTCATCTTGTGCTTCACATTTAAAGTTCTTGTCATATGCATTACTACATATTGCATGACTATTGGTATGTAAGTGGATCACAAACTTATGTCCATGGCCTATGACGATGACACAGTAACCCACTCTCTGGATGGTTCATTGCTATACTCCACAGGCAGTTGCTGATGGTAGTAGGGCAGTCTCTATACTCCACAAGCAGTTGCTGATGGTAGTAGGACAGTCTTTATACTCCACAGGCAGTTACTGATGCTAGCAGGACAGTTTCTATATTCCACAAGCAGTTACTGATGGTAGGAGGACAGTCTCTATACTCCACAGGCAGTTACTGATGGTAGTAGGACAGTCTCTATACTCCATAGGCAGTTACTGATGGTATGAGGACAGTCTCTACACTTCACAGGCAGTTGCTGATGGTAGTAGGGCAGTCTCTATACTCCTCAGGCAGTTGCTGATGGTAGTAGGGCAGTTTCTATACTCCACAGGAAGTTACTGATGGTCGGAGGACAGTCTCTATGCTCCACAGAAAGTTACTAATGGTAGGAGGACAGTCTCTATACAGGAAGTTACTGATGGTAGTAGGGCAGTCTCTATACTTCACAGGCAGTTACTGATGGCAGTAGGGCAGTCTCTATAGTCCACAGGCAGTTGCTGATGGTAGTAGGGCAGTCTCTATGCTCCACAGGCAGTTGATGATGGTAGCTGGATAGTGTCTGTTCTCTACAGGTGGTCAACACTGGTAAAAGGCAGTTGCCATACTGTACAGATGGGTGCCACTGGTAGCAGGACAGTCTATATACTTCACAAAAGTTGTCCCTAGCAACAGGACAGACTTTTTTCACACTCACAGGGGGAAGTTTACTAACCATGTTGCGCCAAATATATCAAATGTTTTCTCCTTATTTTTCACCAGAAAGAATGAAACACGCCAGCAAAGTGTTTTGAATGTCAAAGTGGGCGGGGCTACCAAATTGGCGTATATTACGCCTCATTTATCAACTTATGTTCGTCTTAAAAGGTGAAAAATGCTGTAGATTAAGCTTACTTCTGTGGTAGTGTACAGTAAATTTATAAAAAGGCGCATGGCAGATCAGATAGATGTGATTTTTATTTAAAAAGTCAAAATTTTAGCGTTTAAATGTCGCATAACGGCTTTAAAGAAGTTGCAAGGTTCAAAATCAGTCGAGCACAGATGCATTGCCGCAAATACAATTACATTTCACATTTTAACACTTCGATGTAAAAAGATGTTGCATTTGTTTATCAAATGACGGATTATTAGCCTAAAATTACAAAGGACACATTTTAAAAATAGGGCGAAGTAAAATAAATGAGGCAAAATAAATCAGCACTTTTGATTTGTGATGTAAGAATTTTTCTGGTGCAAAATATGCCATTATTGAAAAATATCCCCTACAGTGTACTCAAAGCAGGCTTAAAGGGAATCTGTCAGCAGCATAGTAGCATTTTTTTTTTCATGCATCCTCGTTAAATAAAGTACCTTAATTCCATAACTGGTGTTGGTTTTCATTTTCGTCTTGTACTTTCTTCAAAAAAACGCTTTTTCCTATATGCAAATGCGTTCCTCCTATAGCAAGTAGCCCAGGAACGATGTGCCCAGATGTGATGTGCCCGCCGAAAATTTTAAAAAACGAACGCCTACATCTTGTTAAATCGCCTCCCACAGGCGAGTCTAAATGCTCCGCCCCCCCCCCCCCACGCGCCAGGTCCTCCTCTTCTCTTCTTCTGTAAGGGATGCGTCTCCCCGGCCGGCCGAAATCTCGCGCATCCAGCTGGATGTGTATGCAGGGAAGACGTCACTGGGCTCGGCGCATGCCCAGTGACGCTGATTAGGCTGTTGCCCTCACTTTCCATATGATCGCGCAGGCAAGCGCCGGCACTGTGCCTGCGCGAGATTTTGGCCGGCCGGGGAGACTCATCCCTTACAGGAGAAGAGGAGAGAGGACCTGGTGCGGGGTGGGAGGGGGGGCGGAGCATTTAGACTCGCCTGTGGGAGGCGATTTAACAAGATGTAGGCGTTCGTTTTTTAAAATTTTCGGCGGGCACATCACATCAGGGGGGCGTTCCTGGGCTACTTGCTATAGGAGGAACGCCCCTCTGGGCTCCCTGGAACTTCATTTGCATATAGGAAAAAGCATTTTTTTGAAGAAAGTACAAAATGAAAATGAAAACCAACACCAGTTATGGAATTAAGGTACTTTATTTAACGAGGATGCATGAAAAAAAAAAATGCTACTATGCTGCTGACAGATTCCCTTTAATTGACAGTCGCCACCAGCCACAGGACAGTCTCTACTCATGTTATAGTGTATTTCACAGTGTAAACATTATTAGGCTGGGCTTAACCGCCCCGTTGGATCTAAGGGTATCGACCTCTCTCACAGCCCCAGCTCACTGGTAACTACTATGAGCTGGTGTAGATTTGTACCATCATTTACTCCAGTTTCTGGAGTACGCTTTCTCCTGTTAAGCCCCATCCTCTTTTCTTGCCACATTTAAAGGGAACCTGTCATCAACTTTATGCTGACCTCACTGAGGGCAGCATAAAATAGTGACCGAAATGTTGATTTCAGCGGTGTGTCACTCATGAGCTAAAAGTAAGTGGTTGCTGAGAACCAGCATCATAATCACTGCAGCCCAGGCCTTGAAAAGAGTCAAATCTACCTGAGAAGAGTCATGGTTATCCATAATCTCCTGCTCTCTCACCCATCTGCTGATGATTGGCAGTTCTCTCCTAGAGAGAAAGGGAGAAAACTAGGTAGAAGCCTGTCAGTCATCAGCAGGTGGGCGGGAGAGCAGGAATTCATGAATAACCAGGACTCTTCTCAGGTGGCCGGGACTTATTTCCAGGCACAGTTTGCAATAATTGTGATGTTGGTTCTCGGCAACCACTTACTTTTAACTTGTAAATGACCGACTGCTGAAATCAACTTACCTGTCCCTACTTTATGCTCCCCATACTAAGAGCAGTATAAAGTTGATGACCGGTTCTCTTTAAAACGTGGCCAGAGAATGGAAAAGTTGCAAATCATCGAGCTAATATAGTGTGCTCCATAATTTGTGACATTTTTACACCTGTGTCTGCAATAAATTGCATGTTAGACTTCATAGACATTCGCCTGCCCAGCACAAATTGTTTAACATGGCATATTACAGCATATATAACATAAGGGCTGTCACCAGTTTGTTCTCTGGCAGTTACAGTTAAAGGATATGGAGATCGAGTGAAGATTATGTCCCTCTGGATTATTTATTTTCATTTATTTCACTACATTTCCTAACACCAATATTTTTAGAGATAATTAATGATTGATGTACATAGTTTATTACGGGTTTATATTTCATTAAGAAATGTAGTGAAATATATGAAAATTAATAATCCAGGGGGACATAATCTTCACTTGATCCAGATATGGATTGCTGGGGGTTGGTAAATGCTGTGACAGTTCTCTTTACATACAGCAATACAAAACATACAGGGTAATACAGTGACATATACCTCTTACATCCAATGATGTCTCCTTTGATGTAGATGTTCTCTTTCCTCATGTTCTCCTTTCAGACCAGACCGCCATGATGATTTATTTCAGGTTTCTCTTGTCTTTGCTGAGTTTGACAAACAGACATCTTAGTTTCCTACTTTACCTCCATCCTCCCACCTTCTGAACACCCCATTCTGCCACCGCCAATACTGTGCAAGCTGTGTTCCCTTATACTATACTGCAGTGTGCCCTAAAAATAACTGCACCCAGCAAATAGAGTCTAGTGTCCTTGGCACTAATAGTGTAAACAAAATGTCCCCACATTTTTTTTTGTGTTAAACTGATTCTGTGCCAGAGGGCCTCCAGCCACCAGTAATAGTGCTCCCAAAAGTCCCAGCAATAGTATTCATTCTCTGCCATAGAGCATGTAGTAGTAATAGTGGCCCTACTGTGCCCCCATAATTACTAATGTCCACACTGTGCCCCAGGAATAATAATGCTCCTATAGTGCCCATACTAGTAATCATCTTCCCTATATTACCCCAGTAGTAATAAAGCTTACCACAATACCCCTAGTAGTAATAATTCTTCTTATGTGTGACAGTAGAAAAATGCCCCCTTATAATGTGAGCCAGTAAAAAAATGCCCCCTTATAATGTGAGCCAGTACAAAAGAAGACCCTTTATAATGTGAGCCAGTACAAAAAAGGCCTTCCTATAATGTGCGCTAGTACAAAAAATGTGCATTATAATGTGTGCAACTGCAAAAAATGCACCCTTATAATGTATGCCAGTACAAAACATGCCACCGTAATGTGTTCCAGGACAAAAATGCCTCCATAATGTGTGCCTATTCCCCCTACTATGTGCCAGTACAAAAAAATACAACCTCTCAGTGCTCCCAGCAGAGCCAATGTCCCCATAGTGTCCCTATAATGTATGCCAATGCCCCCTTGTGTGTGCCAGTACAAAAAATACCCCCTCTTGGTACTCCCAGTTGAGTTAATGTCCCCATAGTCCCCCCATAATGTGTGCCAACATATAATGTTCCTATAGTGCCCCCAGTAGATGCCGCCATAGTGCTCCTCTCCCCCTTTCCCAATATCAGCCAAACAGCATGGTGTCAAATAAAAAAAGAAACTCACATACTTACCGCCATGCAGCTGTCAGCGATTAGGTGTAGGCCTGTTCCGGCCTGTGTCCCTCTCTGTATGCTACACGCATCAGGCCCGGCGATGATGATGATGTTCTTGCGCCGCCTGTGCCGGTCCCTGATAGGCCACAGGCATTAGGCCTGAAGCCTGTCAGAGGGAACAGCGGGGCAGGGAGACATTGCTCCCATGCCCTTCTGCAGCATGCAACTGTATTGCCGTCCTGAGGATGGCGATACAGTTGAATATAGAGAGATGAGCGCTTCCACAAAGGAAGAGCTCATTATCCTTGGTCCTGCCACCACCCAACACTTATTTTCAGGGCTGCGCTGCCTGAGGCAATCGCCTATCCTTGCCTATTTGGCAGTGCGGCTCTGGGTTATATAGATGTACAGCTTAAAGGAACACTCTCTAAGAAAAATTTAAAACTGACATATCTAATGAGTGGGGAAGTACTCACGTCAGAGATTCAAAAAACACTAAAGATAGGCAGGCACCTGTCAGGCACCACCCATTTTGATCCAGCACTAGGCTTAGCACAGTGTATAAGTTTTACCTGAAATGGTCACTTTCTGATTTACACACTTTAAGGAAATGTAGCCATTTCACAACCTAGAATGTAAAATCTGTCAGAGAAGTGTAGCACTATCACGCAGTTCCAAGTTGTACTTTGATTACTCTTTATTTATAGACGGTCATCACATTCTTCAGTTTACACAATAGTACATCTGGCTGCAGTATAATGCTAACATTGATTACCCATACTAGTAAGTTTATCACAAGATATTATTAAATCCATTCCTACTTCAACACAATTGAAATTAGAAATGTAGTCATGAATATTTGCAGGTTACAGTGTATTCTACAGACTTCTTATTGGTTATAGTGTATTCTATAGACATCTTATTGGCATGTTCATGATTTATGTGATTGAATCCATTCATCTTGTTGTTGCTGTTCTTCCGCTTCCTCCTTATCTTCCAACCATAATTATATTTCCATTAGACTTATTCTGGGCCTGTGTACCAAAATTATGTAGTTTATTCTGGATATTTCTTCTTCAGATGCAATACTGGATGTGCTTTGGTCCAGTCCATGACTGTACTCTTCCTGTCCTGCTTCTTTATTGTCCAACTTTCACATTCATAAAAAGACAACAAGGCACATAAGGGCATGTGCCTAGGGTGTCAGGGAGGGGAGTGTTGGTTCACAGAGAGAATGAATGATTTGTGTTAATTCTTTCACCTTAGTGCTGCTGCCAGATAACTGCTTCAAGGTCGGGCAGCAGCGGCAAAGTAGAAGGCTGGGCCTTGGCAGGAACTGTCATATACACAAGCAGAAGTGTAGAGATACGCCATTGCTACTGCTACAGGACAGCTCAGCAATTGTTCTGATGTTAGCTTAAAACAAACAACGTCCTGATGCCGTCTGGCCCTAATACAGTCTGGACTTTAGTGCAGCAGCAGCAGGAAAGTACCATAGCACTAGACACCATCAAATTGAAGCAGCAGGATCCAAAAGGGTTCCATCAATATGCAGTCTGTACCTCTGGGCTAATCTACCTATCACACCATAAATGTCCAACAACACAGGCAGAAATTTAACCAATGCACACCCCTCCCCCCCCCTCATCTGCTCAGTTTAATCTTTGTTCCACATTCCTCAAAGTTTTTGGGCAACAGAAGATGAGAGGAGAAGAGTTATTTGGGTGTAGCTGCTGCTATGTTTGGGTAGCTTCTTGGCCATTGCCGCAGGTCTTGCATTACTCTATAGGACTCCTTCAGCTTCTCCAGGTAGTTATCAAATTGTGACTTGTTACTGAGCATATCTCCCAAGTAAGTCTTTTTTTTTTTTTTATTATTATCAGCTTATTTTAGTCATACTGTATTTGTGTTTGGAAAAATTGAGTGGCAAGGAATACAAACAATATTACAGCACCCATGTAGGTTGCTGCCAAGTTTTCTTATAGTCATAAATAAAAAACTTGCTTTAGTTTCGTATTATACACATGCAGCGACCCAGGAGGGGAGAAGGAGATAACATGAGTGGCGGTGGTGGAGAGCATAGTAGTAGTCATGGAAGCAGTCCCAACTCTGGTGCTCCATGGGCTTTGCAGTGATAGGTAGGGTGCACCCTTTCTTCCCCTTGGGCCTTTGGTTTTAGTGCTCCTGTCTGATGTTACAGTCTTTGGGTTAAGGTTAGGTCAAAGGTAGTGGTCCATCAGAGTATTGGGAAGAATTAATGCAAGGCAATGAGGAGCCAAGATTTGGGGGTTACCAATCCACTGTACTTTACTGAAGCCATTTAACAAACAAAGTTCCTATATCAGCTAAGGTGTGCAGAGTCTCTCTCACAATTACTTCTTGCTCTCAGTATGTCACTACAATATCCAATTGTGGTGCGTAATCTTTAAACATATAGCCAGTCTTTCACAGTAGTATGGCAAGATGCCTGCAGGTTTTCCCTAACCAAATGCAGTGAAGTCAATGGCCTCAATACATGATTTACCTTAGACTGTTATTTTGTCCATGCCCATCTGTCCCTTTGTAATGGCCCTCAACCTTCTGCAAAGTTCAATGTTTATTTCTCTCAGAGGCTGACACAGGTATCCAATCACATTTATGGTTACTATCAGCTTACAGGGCTGATATATCCTGTCTGCTGCTTCTCTCTAGCACCAGATAGCCACAATAACTGTTCGCTCTTTGGCTGCTGGTAGCACACAGACTGCTATCTGAATGCTGCACTATCATACAGCTCACCCCAGTTACTAAGTATAGTGCCAGTGACTAACTATTTCTTCCATACACAGTCTATGGGACATAATATACACAGTAAAGTCACATAACCTCATTTATCAGAGAATCACTGGGTCACTGCACACCCCCTTTCCTGTACTTCAGCATAACAAGATAGGCTTTCTAGGTGTGTGGGGAAGCTGAGTGGCCAGGAATATAGTCACGATAACTGCATTTTAACAGATATTGCCACCCATCTTTCCTCGAGTCCTGCCTATTTAGCTCAGTAAATTGCAACCCCTTTCCTGGCGGGGGCTGTGCAGTCTGTTAATATTTATGATCTATCCTCAGGATACGCTCCATATGAGTGCTGCTTCCACTTCATTATACTGTCCGTCATCTCGGAAGTGCAGAGTAATTACAAGTACTCTCTCTATTCATTTAAATGGAGTGAGTACTTGTAATCACACTATGCCACTGTGACAGGAGAGACAATGCGTGGTATAATGAAGAGGAATCAGCACTCTTATGGAACACCGCCTCCTCTTCAAACAGCTGATTGGCGGGGATACTGGGTGTCGGACCCCGCAGATCAGATATAAATGACCTGTCCTGAGGATTAGCAATCAATATAAACAGGCTGCACAACTCCTTTAATTATTATCCAGTTCGTGTCTCAAGGCCTGTTTAAAAGTTTGAACACTGACTAATAGGATAGCTACCTTACATCCGGTGGCATCAGAGGCAAAGCTTTTTTTCATACCCTAACCTCTTTCCTGTAATTAGCACTATTATAAAATTGTAATATAAAAATGTAACAATTTTTGTATGTTTCTACACCTTTATAACTGCACCTTATTAGTGATGCCATAGGTGCATACCTTATGACTGTAATGCAATTTGTTGGCAACAAACATTGCACCTCTGGTGCCACAATGATCATATGATAAAATGCTTTTGAATATTTAGACAAACTTACTGAATATATTATCAGTCACTGTACAGTGGTATGATCATATGATGACATGGTGGTGTTATTTTCTCATTGTACTTATTATTATTTGGAAGTATGGCTAACCTAGGTATAGTGATGTCGCGAACATAAAATTTTCAGTTCGCGAACGCGAACTTCCGCAAATGTTTGCGAACGAGCGAACCGGGCGAACCGCCATAGACTTCAATTGGCAGGCGAATTTTAAAACCCACAGGGACTCTTTCTGGCCACAATAGTGATGAGAAAGTTGTTTCAAGGGGTCTAACACCTGGACTGTGGCATGCCGGAGGGGGATCTATGGCAAAACTCCCATGGAAAATTACGTAGTGGACGCAGAGTCGGGTTTTAATCCATAAAGGGCATAAATCAACTAACATTCCTAAATTGTTTGGAATAACGTGCTTTAAAACATCCAGTGTGTGTATACGATCAGGTATGATGTTGTATCGATCAGGTAGTGTAAGGGTTACGACCGCTTCACAGACATTGACAGACCAAACTCCCCTTTTAATGCACCGCAAACAGTTCATTTGCACAACCGCAAACTCCCCATTTGCACAAGGTTGGATACCAAGCTAGCCACGTCCCGGTGATGTCATTGAAGGTTTCTTCCTCCACCCAGCCACGTACAACACCAAGGGTCCCCAAAAGATGAATTGAATTGATTTTTCGAACGGTGAGATGGTTAAAAAAACGCTGGCTCCCTCCACTCTGTTTTAAACCACGGTGACTGCGTCTGCGCCGTGCAATTTACTGTCACACCCGATATGAGTGGTATTTTCTGTAGTACTATTCTCATCAGTTTAATCCCTCTAACGTCCCCAATCTGGGTGCCATTTATTGAATAGATTTTTCGAACGGGAGATGGTTAAAAAAACGCTGGCTCCCTCCACTCTGTTTTAAACCACGGTGACTGCGTCTGCGCCGTGCAATTTACTGTCACACCCGATATGAGTTGTATTTTCGGTAGTACTATTCTCATCAGTTTAATCCTCTAACGTCCCCAATCTGGGTGCCATTTATTGAATAGATTTTTCGAACGGGAGATGGTTAAAAAACGCTGGCTCCCTCCACTCTGTTTTAAACCACGGTGACTGCGTCTGCGCCGTGCAATTTACTGTCACACCCGATATGAGTGGTATTTTCTGTAGTACTATTCTCATCAGTTTAATCCCTCTAACGTCCCCGACTCCCCAATCTGGGGGCCATTTATTAAATAGATTTTTTGAACGGGAGATGGTTAAAAACGCTGGCTCCCTCCACTGATATGAGTGGTATTTTCTGTAGTATTATTCTCATCAGTTTAATCCCTGTTACGTCCCATATCAGGGATTGCCTTTTGTGAAAAAAATTTAGGCCGGGTACCTTCGACTGCCTTCACAGTGACAGACCAAACTCTCATACACTAAACTGAATTGATTTCAGGAACCGGGAGATGGAAAAAGCAGCTTGGTCGGTCCTCTTACTCCCAAATTGGGGCACTGCGCGTGCACAGAGCAATGTGCTGTGACACCCTATATGAGTGGTGTCTTAACTAGTACTATTCCTATCAGTTTAATCCCTGTTACGTACCCTATCCGGGGACGTGTGCGAATTAGACTAATGTGTAAAAATTAAATGCCTTATTTATCGGCAAGCTACTGTGCCACCCGGTATCAGTGGTTGGCACTGGCAGTGGGCACACTACAGTCAGTGGAAGCGGGCCTGACACACACTGGCAGCAGGCAAGCAACTGAATTTAGACTACTGTCTAAAAATTAAATGCCTTATTTATCGGCAAGCTACTGTGCCACCCGGTATCAGTGGTTGGCACTGGCAGTGGGCACACTACAGTCAGTGGAAGAGGGCCTGACACACACTGGCAGCAGGCAAGCAACTGAATTTAGACTACTGTCTAAAAATTAAATGCCTTATTTATCGGCAAGCTACTGTGCCACCCGGTATCAGTGGTTGGCACTGGCAGTGGGCACACTACAGTCAGTGGAAGTCAGCCTGACACACACTAGCAGTAGGCAAGCAACTGAAATTACACTAAAGTGTAAAAATTAAATGCCTTTTTTGATGCAAAGTACTGTGCCACACGGGATGACAGGGGTGGGCACTGGCAGTGGGCACACTACAGTCAGTTGAAGTCGGCCTGACACACACTAGCAGCAGGTGAGCAGCTGAAATTACACTAAAGTGTAAAAATTAAATGCCTTTTTTATGCAAAGTCCTGTGCCAGCCGGTATGAGTGGTGGACACTGGCAGTGGGCACACTACAGTCAGTGGAAGTCAGCCTGACACACACTGGCAGACAACTAACCTTAGATTAAAGTGTAAAAATTAAGTGCCTTTTTTTAAGCAAAGTCCTGTGCCACACGGGATGACAGGGGTGGGCACTGGCAGTGGGCACACTACAGTCAGTTGAAGTCGGCCTGACACACACTAGCAGCAGGCAAGCAGCTGAAATTACACTAAAGTGTAAAAATTAAATGCCTTTTTATGCAAAGTCCTGTGCCAGCCGGTATGAGTGGTGGGCACTGGCAGTGGGCACACTACAGTCAGTGGAAGTCAGCCTGACACACACTGGCAGGCAACTAACCTTAGATTAAAGTGTAAAAATTAAATGCCTTTTTTGATGCAAAGTCCTGTACCACACGGAATGACAGGGGTGGGCACTGGCAGTGGGCACACTACAGTCTGTGGGCCTGCAGCTCCTCACACACAGGCAGGCCAGGCAACTGCAATATGTATATAAAGGAAAAAAAAGCAGACTAATGTTGCAGCCCTAAAAGGGCTTTTTGGGGTGCTGTCAGGACGCTGTCCTTACAGCAGAGATCAGATGAGTCTCTCAGGACTGGAGTGGACACTGAATTCACTAGCCTAGCTATCAATTTCCCAATTAAATCAGCAGCAATTACACTCTCCCTCCTCTCACTAAGACTGCAGCTTCAGAATGAATCTAAAATGGATGCTGTTCAGGAGGTGGGAGGGTCTGGGAGGGAGGGTATGCTGCTGATTGGCTGGAATGTGTCTGCTGACTGTGAGGTACAGGGTCAAAGTTTGCTCAATGATGATGTATAGGGGGCGGACCGAACATCGCATATGTTCGCCCGGCAGAGGCGAACACGAACAAGCTATGTTCGCCGGGAACTGTTCGCCGGCAGATAGTTCGGGTCATCTCTACCTAGGTATACAGCCCCAGGCTACAATGACCTGTATAAATATCACTATGAGCAGTATTAATATTTATCAGTCGTAGCATCAATAATATTCATTTTTATGGCATCACAATTGATGATAAACAAAAGTTTTATTGTTAATTCTTTGCTAACATTGACCATGACCAATTATCAAGTGCCTAGGGTAGTGTGAGCTGTAAATGCAGCCCTGATAAAACTATCGAAATATCTGGAGAAGCTTGATATTTGGCGGTATAAATGCAAATCAATACATTTCAAAAATATTTCTAGGATTTTCTACCTTTTTTTCCCCCCATATTATATTTTTAACTGCAAAATCTTTTGCTATTAACTCTCTTAAAAGGGGTTATCCCATAATCAATGTAAAACATGAAAATCCGACATCATATACTACATGACATTACATGACCGTATGTATTTTGCGTTCTGCAAAACGGGGATCTGCTAAAAATATGGATGACCTCTGTTTTTTTTCCTTAAAACAATGCCTATTCTTGTCTGCATGTTCTATTTATTTATTTTTTTCTGGGACTGTGGGACGGACGTGCGGATGCACACATTGAAATGAATGGATCCGCATCCGATCCGTACTTTTTGCAGGTGCGGAAATATGGTCCAGTTGCATATTGATTTCAAGCTGGCAGTTCAGGGTGTTTGTCCTTCTCAGGAGCCATGTCCTTTCAGCTTTAGCTCTCTCCCAATCACAGCCTAAGGGTGTGTCCTTTCACCTGCAGCTCTCTCCTTGTAACAGTGACAGCTTCTAACAGTAAACAGAGCTGGTGGCAGTTAAAAGATGGAATTGAGTATTTGCATCCACCTCTGCGGGGAAAATAAAGAAATAAGGAGAAGGACACACAGGGTTGATACTATACAATACTTTCATGGAGAAACTCCTTTAACTTAATAAAAAAATACAACTCATAAACAAAAACAAAAGAATACAGCAATGTCAGTAAAAATAGTTATGGCTGTACAAATGTTGGGAGGGAAAAATATTTTAAAAATATTGTATCATTAAGGTCATAATAACCAAGTAAAACAAAAGCCTAAAAAAGCACTTTGGCATTGTTTAGCTTATATAATGCACTATAGACTTTTACTGAAGATCAATGTATGCCTTTTTTAGTTGATGTGCCATTTATGGGTTGTCGGCCATATTAAATCCTTTGCCCACTTTAATGTGGGCAGCATGTGATAGATCAGTGCTAGAACTGTCCCTTAACTGACCCTTCAGAGCGTCACTGTATTCCTTCAGCTTCACCTGCTCTCCCCTGTCTTCTGCTTGTGATAGGTTTCTCCCTGTCAGCTCTTACAAGCAGGAGGCAGGGAACAAGGAGTGTGAACTAGGATCTCATAAAATACACTGAACTCTCTGCACACAGAACACACAGATAGTGTAGATAGAAAGTATGAATCAGGGTAGTTGTAGAATTCAGTAGCTAATTATTGTGGAGGCACAACTACTGTATTACTGCATTACTAGTCCATTTGATGAGACACAAATGAAGAAATGATGGGGGTCATTTATAATTAGATATACAGCACTTTTTGGCTTATATCTGTTGCAGATTCGGTGGTAAAGAAAAATTGCGGCCGAATCTGCGGCTTAGTCCTCTTCCATGCCATGTACGCCACTTTTAAAAATGGGGGTGTGGTGCGGGTGGGGAAGAGGGAGGGCCAGCAGGCCCATTTCATTTGTCATTTTCTACACCAGTTTTTGGTGTAGAAAATGATCTAAATCTATGCCAGCAAAAGAACCGGGGGAAGATTTAAGGCTGTTAGGCAGTGGCAGTGGATGAGAGGAGGAGGAGAGGTGTTTTAGAGCTGCCGGGAGGGATTTGATATATGATAATGTAATCCCGTAATCTACAAAGTAAAGAAATCTTTGATTTTCAGGTCAGACTGTGGTCACATGACTTAACTAGCCATAATGAAAGGATTCAAAATATATGGATGCAACTGAGCTGGAATTAAATAAATTACATTAGAATATTGCTGGTTAAATAGCTTTGCATGTGCAAAAAAGTTGCCATTGCTTTTAATTGTTCTAGAAAACGTTTAGCCAAGTTATGTTGAATTATATTTTTCCTCTAGTAGTAGGGAACCTATCAAGTCAGTAGCATACCTTTAATAAAAAGCAAACCACGCAACTGCTATAGGAACTGGGAGGGAGGCAGGCCCTGTGTTGATCTCCTTTTTCTCTTACTCTTCTGTTCCAAAATAAAGAAAACTGCATTTTGATGCAGCTGCCACTAGAGGACGTCAGTGCAAAGATATTATATTAGCTTCCATTCCTCTGTATAAATTCCTATACACTGAGCTCCACTTAGTGGTAGCTGCAGGCAGATAGCTTTGTAATATGTGACGTGAAGCTGGAGAATTTATCAGTATATTTATGAAAATTATATATTTTTTTCTAAAAATTTCTTCTGCTTACAAAAAAAATGTCAGTTCAGAAATCTTGAGCACTGTGTTTTGCATTCCACATTACCTGGGACTGACTGACGCACACGCATTGGAAAATTGGTAAGGTACAGCGGCCCATGCTAAGTTTTGCTATGGGCCTCTATGAGACTGGTGTACGCTCCTGTGTCAAGCATAATTCCTCTGTATTGCATTTGTGTATTGTTCGGTTTGTCACATTATAACTCTAAAACTGTATGATCTTTTTATATTCATTAGGTGGTAACAAAACGAGCATACATGGCTGTTGGGTCCCTTACCATCAATGAGGAGCGCTCAGAAGTGGTGGACTTTTCAGTGCCATTTATAGAGACTGGTATTAGTGTCATGGTGTCAAGAAGCAATGGAACAGTCTCTCCCTCTGCATTTCTTGGTAACGTTAACGTACAGAAGATGAATTGTTTCAATATTATGTTGTCCAATTTCTATACACTTAAATTTGTCTTTGTTCTTGACCTCTTCAACTTTCACGATCTTCATTCTTTTTATTCCTTAGCTTCTTTTCTTACCCAATTCTCTGACCTCCAGTCTTCTGATGCAAACGTATTTCTAATTTCTCTATAGAGCCCTTCAGTGCTGATGTCTGGGTCATGATGTTTGTGATGCTCCTAATTGTGTCTGCAGTGGCGGTGTTTATATTTGAGTACTTCAGTCCAGTGGGGTACAACAGGTGCCTTGCAGATGGCCGAGGTGAGAAGAACATTTGTTGTTAATTATTTTTAAAGACTAAGGGCATTGTTACACACAGTTTTTTTTTTATTAAAAAAAGCATCTGAGAACTGCTTACTTGTGCAAGACTTTTGAAGTGTTTTTTTTTATTTTTTTAGATGTTTTTGTGGCGTTTTGCCCACATAGTGTGTTTGAGCACGTGTTTTTTAATGGCTTTTTTGCAGGCATTTTTTATATAGGAAAGGACATATGTACTGCTTTAAATAATTTTCATAGACTTCCATGTTACAGCTGGAGCTGTCATTTTATATCTGGAAGCTGCAGCAAAAACACCAGTATTTTTTTCAGAAAAAATGCTAGCTCCAGATGTTAGCTAAAAGGGTTTTTCCGAGACTTAAAGGGGTTGTCTCATCATAGACAATGGGGGCATATCGCTAGGATATGCCCCCATTGCCTTATAGGTGCGGGGCCACCGCTGGGACCCTCACCTATATCGGGTACGGAGCCCCGCAAGGTGGTGGCTGGAGGCCTCCGGTCCGGCCACCACCTAGCCAGCTCCCCCTAGAAGTGAATGGGAGTGCACCATGCATGACCAGCCACCTCTCCCATTCACTTTTATGGGCTCAATGGAAATATTTTCGCTGGCCCCATAGAAAATGAATAGAGTGTGGCTGAACATGCGCAGTGTGCCCTCCTTCACTTTCAGGGCTCCGTTCTCTATATAGGTGCAGGTCCTAGCGGTGGAACCCACACCTATAAGACAATGGAGGCATATCCTAGAGATATGCCCCCATTGTCTATGATAAGACAACCCCTTTAAATATTGATGACCTATCCTCTGGATGGGTCATTAGTATCTGATTGGGGCAGCTCGAGACCCCCATCAACCAGATGCTTGAGAAGTCAGCAGCGCTCACAGTAGTGCCGTGGCCTTCATGCTGCTTTCTGTAGGCCGTGTGACGACTCATTCATCGATCACATGGCCTAGATGCTGCTCAATCCCATAAAAGTGAACGGAACTCAGCTGCGATACCAAGTACAGCTGCTATCAAATGTACAGCGCTGTGCTTGGTGAGCATGAAGAAGACCGCTGCGCTCACAAGAGGGTCGATGCTTTTTCAAACAGCTGATCAGTGGGGTCCCGGGTATTGGACCCCCATTGATCAGATACTGATGACCTATCCACAGGATAGGTGATACAAGAAATATGGATAGTGTTTTAAATCAATACATCCTACCTGGATAATTTTCCTTAATGGAGTGCCAATTAAATTTCTTTGTATACCAGGTTTATACCTTTCAGCCCCTCCTCCAGTGTGCACTAAGCATATTTCTGAGGAAAGCACTCAGGAATGTGACCTCAGCACAATGGGGGTTGGGTATTCTAACTATTATTACTAGTGTTGAGTGAGCATGCTCCAGTCTCCTCCCCGCTACGCAGCCAATAAACGTGTAGGTAAGTACTGCCACTCACTGTGCTATAAAGCACCCGATGACGCGTGGTTCGGCTCAATCTTAGGGTGGCCGTATACTGTCCGCAAAAATGTGGATCCGTTTTTTTTAGGACAGTTCAACATGTCTGCCCAAAAAATTATTGCATTCTGTTTTTTTGCTGATCCATTGACTTCAATAGGGCCATTTCCTGATTTTCACTGACAAGTATAGTACATGTTTCATTTTGCTGAGCCGTGCAATGGAAGAAATGGTCCCCATTGAATTTAATAGGACAGCATCTAATCCGCAAAAAACGGGTCCTCATTTTTGCGGACAGCATACGGCTGTCTGAATTAGCCCTTAGTCAGGCAGTGCTGTGCTGTAAAAGGGACAGATAGTGTAGGGAATTGAATTTAATTTTTTTGTTAGGCAGGGTTAGTGTTAGAGACCAAAAAGTCCTTTTAAGCAACCTGCGCTAAATTGCGTGCAATTGTAGAGAACCAAAAGTCCTTTTAAGGACCATTGTTGTATCTTGCAGCAAAATATATTATTAGCACAACCTGCCATAAATTGCGTGCAACTGTTTGGCTGCTGCAGACAGCGACATTATCTGCGCTACATCTCTTGTGTGCGCAGCCTAAAAATATCTGTGACATCCAGTGTACTTTTTCCGCAGATGGTGTCCGCTGTGGACAGTGACATTACCTGCGCTACATCTACTGTTTGAATAATGTTTGCGCATCCTAAAAATATCTGTGACATCCATTGTACCTTTGCCATAGACTCTCCGGACAGTGAAATTACCTGTGCTACATCTCCTGTATACTTAATTAATTACTAAGGGACCAAATCAGGGAAAGGTATACATGAAAACACCATTGCTCATTAGAGCTATTAATTCACCACTTTTATCCATGACTTTTAAAATTCCACTAAGCTATAGGAATTAGTTTAAGCATTAGCCCGTGACTGGCAGAGGGCAATCCTAGTGGGCTGTGCGCACCCACAATAGCCCTCATTTACACAAACACCAGCTCTAGGTTGTAATTAAGGTAGTAGTTTTATCTTTCAATTGCTCACCTGTTATTTTAAAATCACTATTAAAAGTCAAGTTTTAAAGTCAGGGATAAAAGTGGTGAATTAATAGCTCTAATGAGCAATGGTGTTTTCACATCTCCTGTATAACATTTGCACATCTAAAAATATCGGTAACATCCAGTGTACTTTTTCCGTAGATGCTGCGGACAGTGACATTACCTGTGCTATATCTCCTGTATAACGTGTGCGCATCCTAAAAATATCTGTGACATCCAGTGTACTTTTTCCATACACGCTGTGGACAGTGACATTACCAGCGCTACATCTCCTGTATAAAGTTTCCGCATCCCAAATATCTGTGACATTGACTGTAATTTTTTCTTAGCCGCTGTTGAAAGCAGCACCATTCCCTGTGGTACCTCTTCTGTATAACGTTTCCGCATCCCAAATATCAGTGACATTGACGGTAATTTATTTGCGCATACACTTAAAAAAGCTGTGCTACTGTACGTGTGACATACTTGCAAGCATATACACCATTTAATATGATGAAGGTGAGCAGTAAGGGATGGGGAAGTGGTGGTGCTGCTGATGGAGCATGCAGAGGCCGTGGCCCTGGGCGCGGTGAAACTGTGCCTGCTGGCAAAGCACAAGAAACACACTCATCCACGATACCTAGCTTCATGTCCCAGTTTGCAGGGCGGAGCAGGACACCACTCTCAAAGTCAGACCAGAGCGAGCAGGTGGTTGGTTGGATTGCAGCAGATAATGCTTCCAGTCTGTTAAGCACCACCCTATCTTCCACAAAGTCGAGTCTCAGTAGCCAAGAGTCTAGTCAACAGAATCCTCATCCTGATCCTCGTTCCTCCCACCATGGAGTGTCTCTGCAAACAAGTGATCCCACACTCGGATATTTCGAGGAGCTCTTTTCATCGCCATTCCTTAATTTGGGCCACTCGCTAAGCCCGCTTGAAGAGGGACATGAGGAGATCTTGTGCCCTGATTCCCAAACTTGAGCATCCACAGTCAGAAGAATATGGCGGTGGGGAATGGCAATTAGTGTTTCACGAGGTGGATAATGATGATGAGACACAGTTGCCAATAAGCAACGGCAATTAGTGTCTCAAGAGGTTCATGATGAGGATGAGACACAGTTGTCAATAAGTGAGGTTCTTGTTAGGTCAACAAGTCAGAAGGATGACCAGAGTAAGGAAGTGGAAGAGGAGGTAGTGGACGATGAAATCACTTACCCAACCTGGGAAGGTGGCAAGCCGAGCGAGGATAGCAGTACAGAGGGGGAGGGATCCGCAGCACCACATCAGGCTGGAAGAGGGAATGGGGTGGCAAAAAGTAGTGTTTAACGCGAATATTCGAAAAGCGAATTTTTTTAGCGAATATCGTCACTTCGCTAATTCGCGAATATTTCTAATATAGCGCTATAAATTCGCTATTTCGAATATTCGTTTTTTTTTTGTTTTTTTTTAGTTATATTTTTTTCTTTCCTACTTCCCAAAAGTAGTTCTTACCTGTCCTGAGGATTCCTGGCTTCCTGGCTGCTCTAGTCAGTGCCCGTTGCCGCTTCTGCCGACTTCCGTGCTCATGTGGAGCATCCCCATCCATGGGAGAATCTCCATATACTAAAATGTACTGTCGGATTTGAGGAATTACGTTGAAATCGCAATGCGATTAATTCAAGTTATATTAATCGCATTGCGATTACAACTTAGCACTGCTATCTTACATAGGCTAGAATTAACGAATATGGAGTATAGCTATGCACTAGCAGTGCTAAGTTGAAATCGCAATGCTGAATACTTTAAGTTAAATTAATCGCATTGCGATTTCAACTAGCACTGCTGCTATATTCCATATTCGTTAACTTCGTTAATTCTAGCAAGCTGACCCATTATAAACCCAGCTCTAAGTTGAAATCGCAATGCGATTAATATAACTTGAATTAATCGCATTGCGATTTCAACGTAATTCCTCAAATCCGACAGTACATTTTAGTATATGGAGACGTTCCCATGGTGATGGGGACGCTCCATGAGCACAGAAGTTATGGTTGGCTTGGTAGAATTAGCGAATAGCGAATATGACGAATGTATTCGTCATATTCCTCAAAACGAAGATAACGAAGTATTCTACATCTTCGTTTTAGCTACCTATTCGTCTCGTCATCGTCAACTTCAGCTATTCGCTAATTCTAGCAATCAAATAGGAAGGTTGACTTGCAGACAGCTGTGTTAAATTACGCTATGCGATTTTTTTTTTTAATACAATAATTATATTACTTGATAAAATTATTATAAGTATTCTATTTATTAAAAAAAAAAATCGCATAGCGAATTTAACACAGCTGTCTCTATCGTCAACCTTCCTATTTGATTGCTAGAATTAGCGAAGTTGACGAATAGGTAGCTAAAACGAAGATGTAGAATACTTCGTTATCTTCGTTTTGAGGAATAGACGAATACATTCGTCATATTCGTCATCCTCGCTAATTCTAGATATGAAACCAATAGGAAAGTAGCCTTAAGTACAAATCGCAATATGCGATTATTTAAATCGCATGTTAATCGCGATAACTAGAAAAAATGACGAATATTCGATTTCGACGAATATGAAACGAATATTCATTCGAATATTCGCGAATTTCGTCGAAATCGAATATGGCACCTGCCGCTCATCACTAGCAAAAAGGAGAAGGTGGGTCACACCAAAAAGGCCTGCAACTGTTCCCCGGAGCACCCCCTTGCGGAAATCTCCCTTGCCAGGGGGTAGGTGTTCCACAGTCTGGCACTTTTTTGATTAAAGTGCGGCTGATAAAAGAATTGTCACTTTTAACCTGTGCCATACCAAAATGAGCAGGGGTGTGAACACTAGCAACCTCGCCACCACTAGCATGATCTGCCACATGATATCCAAGCACCCTAATAAGTGGGACGAACGCCTGGGTCCACAATTAGTGTCTGCAATCACACCACTGCCTCCTCTTCCCCTGGGTTACGTACTGGCCAATCCGCTGTCCAAGACGCAGGCCCAGATGCCTCCCGCCCCTGCACCTGGACTTTCGCAAGCAACATCATCTAGCTCATCCACTTCTGTGTCCCAGCGCAGCGTACAGATGTCCATACCCCAGGCCTTAGAACGAAAGCGCAAATACCCAGTCACCCACCCACAGGCCATGGCACTAAACGCGCATCTTTCAAAATTGCTGGCCTGATGGCGGCCAGCTGCCACTATTTTGCCCGGGGTGCCGTCCCCACCTTACACCAGCATGTGTCCCTTAACATCACCAGTGCCATGACCAATGCAGTTATTGGGAAGATCCACTTAACGACTGACACATGGATAAGTGCTTGTAGCCAGGGACGCTACATCTCCCTGACTGCACACTGGGCGAGTCGTACTCTGGGATGGCACAGGTACTACCGACGCCAAGGATTGCTGGCCCTACTTCCATCATGATTTCCACCACCACCTACATTAGTGGCTGCAACCCCCCCTTCTCCTTTTCCAAATCCTCCTCCACTTCCACCTCTGAACTCTCATCTTGCAGCACCAGTCAGCCACTGGAAGCAGTGTATCAATGCAGTTGGGAAGCGGCAACAGGCCATTCTGAAACTTATTTGCTTAGCTGACAAACAGCACACTGCTGCAGAGCTGGGTCAGGGTATAAGGGACCAGACTGAGCTGTGGCTCTCGCCACTCAACCTACAAACAGGCATGGTTGTGTCTGATAATGGCCGTAACTTGGTGGCGGCTTTGAAGCTCGGCAAGCTCACACACACACACCATGCCTAGCCCACGTGTCCAACTTAGTGGTTCAGCGGTTTCTCAAAACCTACCCCAATTTGCCTGAGCTACTGGTGAAGGTGCGGCGCCTGTGTGCCCATTTCCAAAAGCCATGTACAGCTGCCGCCAGTCTGGCAACACTGCAGCAACGCTTGCAATTGCCTGCTCACCGACTGTTGTGCAACGTGAGCACGCACTGGAACTCCACATTCCACATGTTGGCCAGGCTTTGTGAGCAGCAGAGGGCAGTAGTGGAATACCAGCTGTAACATGGTTGTCACCTTTCTAGTCAGCTTCCGCTTTTCACAAGCGATGAGTGGGCATGGATGTTCAGGCGGACACTTTGCATGTGGAAGAGGGGGAAATGGGGGAAGACAGTACACGGGGTGATAGCTAGACCACCCTCATTTCGTCTTCTCAGTGCAAATTGGATGATGAGGAGGAGGAGCAGGAGATGGTTGCCTCCGCTACAGAGGGTAGTGCAGCAGGTTTATTCCATCTGTTCAGCGTGGACGGGCAGAAGAGGAGGAAGAGGATGAGGAGATTGAGAGTCATCCTCCTGATGAGGACAGCGAAGTCTTGTCTGTTGAGACTCCGGGACACATGGCTGACTTTATGTTATGCTGCCTTTCGCGTCGCCCACACATTATACGCATTTTGGCCAACACCAATTACTGGTTGTTCACCCTTCTGCTACGTAGCCAGTAAACGTGCAGGGAGGTGCTGGCGCGCACTGTAATTGGCTACTGGCATTACAGTGATTGGCTGGCCGGAACGCATCATCAGGTGCTATATAGCACCCGATGACACATGTTCGGCTCAGTGTTAGTCAGGGAGAGCTGAGCATAGGAAGGGACAGACAGTGTAGGGAGTGTTATTGGAAGATTTTTATTACAAAAACTTTTCAGAGACCCAAAAGTCCTTTTAAGGACTATTGTGTGTGACAGTAGCAATATATATTATTTGTGCATTCTGTCTAATACACTGCAGACAGTTAAATTATCCGTGCCACATCTCCTGTTTAAAGTGTGCGCATCCCTAAAATATCAGTGACATCCAGTGTACTTTTTCAATAGATGGTGTCCGCTTCTGAGAGTGCCATTTCCAGGGCCACATCTAAAGTGTAATGTGTGCGTTTAAAAAGTGTATCTGTGACATACAGTGTACTTTTTCAATAGAAGATGTTCGCTTCTGAGAGTGACATTACCAGGGCAGTGGGATGGCAAAAGGGAGAAGGTGGGCCACACCAAACAGGCCCGCAACTGTTCCATGGAGCACGCGCTTGTGGAAATCTCCCTTGCCAAGTGGTAGGTGTTCTGCAGTATGGCACTTTTTTGAGGAAGGTGCGGACGACAAAATAATGGTAGTTTGCAACCTGTGCCGTACCAAAATGAGCCGGGGCGTGAACACTAGCAACCTCACCACCACCAGCATGATCCGCCACATGATATCCAAGCACCCTAATAAGTGGGACAAACGCATGGGTCCACAATCCGTGTTTGCGGGTCACACCACTGCCTTCTCTTTCACTATGTTACATGCTGCAGGCAATTCCCTGTCAAAGGTGCAGGCTCGGATGCCTCCCACCCTGCACCTAGACCTTCGCAAGCACCATCAGCGACCACCTCCACTTCCCTGTCCCAGTACAGTGTCCAAATGTCCTTACTCCAGGCATTTGAATGCAAGCGCAAATACCCAGCCACCCACCCACAGGCCATAGCACTAAATGCACAGCTTTCCAAATTACTGGCCCTGGAAATGTTGCTTTTTAGGCTTGTGGACACGGAGGCCTTTGGCTGCCGTCCCGCATTACTCAGTACCCTGCCGCCACAAATTTTCACGGTGTGCCATGCCTGCCTTACACCAACATCTGTCCCGTAACATCACACATGCCCTGACCAACGCAGTTAAAGGATTTAATAGGGTACTCATTCCAATAATAGGGCTTCTTAAGAGTCCTGTATTGTTATTTATCGTCACTACCTCCCCGAGTCAGGAGTGGGTAATTGGCACGCCTGGTGCCTTCCTTGGATGTGGTAGCCGTTTCTCAGGCTCCCTCTCCGGAATCAAACCCTGATTCCCCGTTACCCATTGTCACTATGGTAGGCACAGAAAGTACCATTGAAAGTTGTTAGGGCAGACATCCGAATGGATCATCGACGACACAGAGATGTGAGATCAGCCAGAAGTTATCTAGAGTCAACAAAGCGGCAGCACGCCCTTGTCAATAATGTTTTCGATGGTCAGCTCACCTGAAGGCCCTCGCATTTAATGTTTTAAAAGGTCAGCTCACCTGCAGGCCCTTGCATATAATCTTTTAGAAGGTCAGCTCACCTGAAGGCCCTCACCTACAATCTTTACAGGGTCAGCTCACCTACAGGCCCTCACATATAATGTTTTCAGGGTCAGCTCACCTGCAGGCCCTCGCATATAATGTTTTAGAATGTCAGCTCACCGGCAGGCCCTCCCCTACAATCTTTTACAGGGTCAGCTCACCGGCAGGCCCTTGCATATATTGTTTTACAGGGTCAGATCACCTGCAGACCCTTGCATATAATGTTTTAGAAGGTCAGCTCACCTGCAGGCCCTCACCTACAATATTTTACAGGGTCAGCTCACCTTCAGGCCCTTGCATATAATGTTTTACAGGGTCAGCTCACCTGCAGTCCCTCGCATGTAATGTTTTAGAAGGTAAGCTCACCTGCAGACCCTCACCTACAACCTTATAGAGGGTCAGCTCAGCAGCAGGCCCTCAACCATAATGTTTTATAGGGTCAGCTCAGCAGCAGGCCCTCAACCATAATTTTTTCGATGGTCAGCTAAGCAGCAGGCACTCTCCCATAATTTTTTTAAATGGTCAGCTCATCAGCAGACCCTAATAATGCATAATGTTTTAAATAGTAAGCTCAGCAGCAGGCCCTCGCCCCTAATGTTTTAGATGGTCAGATCAGCAGTGTGACGGTCTGAACCATCACTGGGGCTGCTGGAGAAGCCTGAGGGCCAGCCTCCTTCCTATGGACTATGGACCCAGAACTATGGAGACCCCCTCAGACCTCTTGGGGTTACAAGGAACTATGAAACCTTATTTATGTGTGGAGTTTATATGCCACATCTTTCCTTTTGCCCATTAAAAGTGCAGGGGGTGAATCCAGCAACACAAAAAAAGGGTTAACTCTGCACTGAGACTCCCAATGAATGTGTTACAGTTTATTTGTCCCTTTGTGCTATTGTGTTAGTGATGAGATTAAGAGAGCTGACTCTAAAAGTAGCCGTCTCTGGTGTAGATGAGTAGATCACCCTATGATACACTCAGGAGATAATCCCATCACATGTGTCTCCTCTCTCCATAATTATTCATTAAGATAAAGTGGGGGGGGGGGGGCATGGGGTATCTGTTTGCATGCTGTTCATGTTTGATTAAGTTATTATGCTGTTAGACCACCTGAACTGTATATGTATATTGAGTTAGTTCATTGTCTTAGTTAACTGTATCACAGGCAGAGGGGGTGTGCCTCTGGCCTGTGGAATTGTATAAATTGTGAGTGCTGGCTGGCATTAAAGTGTCCTCTTCTACCCTTCATGAAGTCTGGGCTCATGTTTGGGGGATTGGAAAACTACCCTCTTTAGATTGCTATAATCATTATACTGTCCAGAATATAAGGGTGGCTGGAGTACGGAGAAACCCTAAACCAAGCTGCGGCGGTTCGTGGAGTTTGCGGTGGTTCTGGTGTCGAGTCCAGTGCTGATGGTCCTTGGCGAGCACAAGGAGCATCGGTCGACGGAAGCACCCAGTCGGGGTGGCAGGCGGTCCGTCGGGGTGGCAGGCGGTCCGTCACAAGCAAGTCCTTGCTCCAAATGTTTCTGAGGGTCACCAGCAGGCTATAAGTCATAGTTTTTCAAGGGTTTGTATGATGCTCTCCTTTATGTGTAACAAAGGGTGTATTGTAGTGCTGGTTCCTTGTAATTTTTGGCAGCCCTTTCACTTAGTGCATAGGTTTTTTGGGTGTAGGAGTCCCACTACATGAACAATTGTACCACAATGTGAATGAGGCCCTCCTTTATGTGATATACAGGTTGTATCAGAGTGCCTCTTGCTTGTAATTTTTGGCAGCACTTGCACTTTATATACAAGTAAATATACAGGAAAGAATGTTTCCTAACAATTTTCCTCTAAAATCGATTTTATCTTCGGTTTTGTGCGTATTATTGTCAGTCTGTAAAAGTGGCGTACTACTTGGATAACATCGTTCCTAGCAGCGACCTGGGAGTCCAAGATGCATCAAGACATCCTCCCCATGCTGTTCCCGAACCATTTCAGTGGTGGTTCCATCAATTTCTGACCTTTTCATGGGAACCAGACACCCTCCCCGAGCATCCCGAGGTGTTCTACTCGAGCACCCAAGCACTTTAGTGCTCGATCAACACTAATCATTACACAGAATATATAAGGTAATATAAAAGATGACATAATTAAAGGGGACAGAGCCAATCAGTACTTAATTATGGATATAAAATACTCTTACAAAACAATAGTATACACAAGCATTTCTTACTACTGGAGTGTATGTTAATTAGGTGGCGTTTTTGGTCTGTCTTGCTTCTTTTCAAAAACAGAGCAAGCTTTAGCTTTAGGCGTTTTTTCACACATTTTGAGGGAGATTTATCAAACTGTAAAGTAGAACTGGCTTAGTTGCCAAAGCAACCAATCAGATTCCACCTTTCATTTTTTATAGCTACTTTGGAAAATGAAAGGTGGAATATGACTGGTTGCTATGGGCAACTAAGCCAGTTCTACTTTACACCAATTTGATAAATGTACCCCTTTAACTTGACCTTCTCAATAGGGGAAAATACCACAAAGTAAATTCTAGTGGTAAGACACATTGGCCCAGATTTACTGATGTGTCTACTCTAAAAATCTGTTAGAAAGTGGTGCAAATTGGCGCATCTATGGTTTCTACTTATTTTCCCAACATGCTTGACAAAGTTCCGGACTTAGCGGAAGTGAATGGGGTTCACTGGAAAGGAAGCCATTTGGTTCCAAAATAATTTTTGTCTCAAAATAAACCAATAATTAGTACATAGTCAGAGAAAAGTGTCTATCCCTGCACCAGATTTATCATTCAGCCTGAGCCACTGTGATAAATCTGGTTCATATAAAATACCACAAAAACAGCAGGTGGTAAAGTCTGCGGTTATTATTGCATTTTTTTACTGCTAAATTCATGTGTTTAAGAACTATAATTCCAGATTTTTTCTACATATAGATTGTGTCATTAATTGAGGAGTAGTTGTCTGATACATTATTTTATTATATAAAATGGTTTTAGGAATTAGAATTAGAATTTGAAGAGGCTTGACATGCAATGGTTTGTAGTCTTTTCAGTCTTTGTAAAGCCTGTAGACAGCATCTAAAAAGTTAAAAAGTTTGATAATTAGAGATGAGCAAATTGAAGCTGATGAAGTGGAATTCGATCTGAATTTCAGGAAAAATTCAATTTGCACTGACTCAGAATTTCTTCGCGATTCGTGGTAACGAATCACATTTTTTCCTAAAATGGCTGCTGCATGTGTGAGGACATGGAGCAAGGAACTCTGGGAAGGCAGGATCACCTATAATGCCATGCATGCAGCCAATCAGCGACCAGCCCTGTGATGTCACAACCCTATAAATAGCCTCAGCTGTCTTGGATTCTGCCATTTACCAGTGTACTTAAAGCAGGGAGAGACGTCAGCAGGCTCTAGGGACAGTGCTAGAAAAAACTTAATTGTGCTAAAAAAACGATTTGCAAGTGCAGGGAAAGATTATTCAAGGTGTAGGGAAAGGATAGGGAGGAATCATTCCGCAGCATTTATGTTAAACAGGATTCATTAGGGGAGGTTACAGCCTTGGTAATAGGAACAATCCTATTACACCTTGCTGCACTGATTGAGGACCCAAATTGCCATTATACAGCTCTGTAATTCCAGCAAACCGTTCTTGTTATTGGGGTGCAAGTACTGTTTGCTACAGCAATTAACATGTTTTATTGCAAGGAAATATTTCTACATCTTATTTGCTCTTGTGCGGTGCACTTATATGTTCTAAAGCATTTTTTGGCTTCTATTAGTGGGGAGAAATAGGGCCTTTTAGCCGTTGTGTGGTGAAGTACTAAAATTACAGCACTTTTTGTCATGTATTAGTGGCAAAAGAAAAATATATTTGCCGTACTGTGGTGCAGCTATATTTTCTAATGCCTTTTGTGGCGTGTATTAGTGGCAAAGTAAAATATATTTGCCATTCTGTAGTGCAGTTATATGTTTTAAAGCCTTTTGTGGCGTGTATTAGTGGCAAAAGTAAAATATATTTGCCGTTCATCGGTGCAGTTATATGTTATAAATCCCTTTTTGTCGTGTATTAGTTGCAAAATAAAATTATATTTGCCGTTCAGCGGTGAACTTATATGTTCTAAAGCCCTTTTTTCAGGTATTAGTGGCAAAAGAAAAATATATTTGCCGTTAAGCGGTGCAGTTGTATGTTCTAAAGCCCTTTTTTGTGTGTATGAGTGGAGGGGGAAAAGGGCTTATTAGCCATTGTGTGTTGAAGTGAGTGTGTTGGGGTGTTTTAATTTCCTTTTTATTTATTTATTTTATCTAACAGTATGTCAGACAGAGAAGTGCCAGGTCCTGCACAGGGGAGTGGCAGAGGCCTAAATGTTTCTGGGGCAGGCAGAGGTCACAGCAGAATAAGGGGCCGTGGCAGCAGTGGTCAGTTCGAGAGGCCTAAGCTCCCAGTGTCAGCTAGCGGTCGTGTCATGACCAGCAACCCAGCGGTTCTTGAATGGTTGACTCGATCTTCGACTTTGTCGCAAGTGACATCAGACACCCCCAGCCAAGAGTCGGTGGGTTCGTCACACAACCATTAGTTGGCATAGCCCGGGAGCAGGCCCTGTACCCTCACCTGTCCTCAACCTGCCTCTGTCCTTTTCTGTTTCCTCAGCCAGAAAAGTATTGTATGCTGTGGGCTCAGCTCCACTATACAGTGAGGACGAGTTACTAGAAGACAGTCAGCAGCTACTGGCAAGCCAAGATGTGGAGGAGACATTCGCTGCTTCCTCCACTAGGCGGTCAAGTGTTGATGAGGAGAGTGGCATGGGAGCTGATTTTGCGAGCGGGCAGGCTCCAGACCCAGAGACGGTTGAGGAGGACATCAGTGATGTGCAGACAGTACTCGATGATGATGATATAGCTGATCGCACTTGGGAGCTGGGTGATGAAGGGGCTTCGTCATCATCAGGAGAAGAGGGTGGCAGCTTGCCCGTGAGGCAGCGGTGGAGCCAGCAAGTTGGGAGCGTGGCTGGGAGTCAGCAGGGTGGTAGCAGTGGGAGATCGGGAGCCAAACGTGTCCTGGGTAGACCACCCACTTCGCACTGCCCAGGAGGTAGCGATGCATGGGTTCACGGAGGCAGCGGTGGTAGCAGTCAGTCAGTGCTTTGTGTTGAGGTCTAATCACCTACTTCGCTGTGTGGCAGTTTTTTGTTAAGCCGCCGGTGGAAGTGAACATGGCCATATGTAGAATATATGGGCAGATGGTGAAGCGTGGCCAGGTTGCCAATGTTGACACCATGGCCCTGCGTCAACATATGCAGTGTCACCATAAAGTGGACTGGGACAACCGTGGCTCCGATGTGGTGGTCCAGGCTGCCACAGCAACCGCTGCATCACCCAGTGGCACGCAGCTGATTTCAGGCAGTCAAGGCTCCACCACCTCAGCTAAAGGGAGCTGTCTGTTCTTTCCATCATCTGCTGGTCCTGAGGCTTCTACTCCTCACCCTCGTACTCCTCATCAGTCAATCCGTCAGCAATCGATATCCGAAGAGATTACTAAGAGACAACAGTATGCGTGCACTCACCAACTGTGCAGAAGCTGAACATGCTCCTGTCCAAGTTGCTGGTGCTGCAGTCCCTCTCTTTCCAAGTGGTGGACTCTGCATCTTTCAGAGAACTGATGGCTTGTGCCGAGCTGCGGTGGACAGTCCCAAGCCATCATTTATTTACCAAAAAGGCAGTTCCAGCCCTGCACACACATGTAGAACAGAAGGAGGGTCAGTCCTTGAGCCTGTCGGTGTCTGCCAAAGTGCACGGCATTGCCAATGTGTGGAGCTGTAACTATGGTCAGGGACAGTAAATGTCCTTTACGGCCCACTGGGTGAATGTGGTTCCTGCCCAGCCACACCAGCAACTTGACCAGCTGATGCCGCTTCCGCCTCCACGTTCTCACGCCGTTGGTCCTGCGACAATGTCCACCTTTGCCTCCTCATCCTCCACCGTGTCCTCAGCCTCCACTGCAGGGACAATTCACAGTGCCCCTCCAGCATACCACATGTGCAGGGCTCGGCGGTGTAACGCTGTTCTGCACCTTGTTTGCCTGGGAGAACGGAGTCACACGGGGAGAACATGGTGTTGGCGCTGCGTTAAGGAGGGCTGAGCCATGCATGCTGTATGGCACACGTGTTTAATTTGGTTGTCAAGCGGTTCCTGAAGTCTTCCACCCATCTGCAAGACATCCTAAAAATGGCCAGGAAACTCTGCATGCACTTCAGCCACTCATACACCTCAAAGCACACCCTCCTTAAGCTGCAGTGGCAGAACGGCATCCCCCAACATAGGCTAATATGTGACGTTTTCACCCGTTGGAATTCCACCCTCCATATGTTGGACCGACTATACGAACAGAGAAAGGCCATAAACGATTTCTTGATAATCCAAGTGTACAGGAGTACTCCTCTGTGTAACTCAGTGGCAGCTCATGCGTGACACCTGCCATTTGTTCCGGCCTTTTGAGGAGGCCACAGTATTTGTCAGTCGCCAGGACTACGGGATGAACGACGTCATTCCACTGCTTCATGTCCTGGAACAGATGCTGGCAAATCTGGCTGGTAAAGGGATGGGAGACGTGGCACCTAGATCTCATGAAACTCGCCTGTCCACCCAAAATGTAGAGAGACTTACCTTTGTCAAGATGAATCAGGCTTAGATCAGCCAGGATTTCCACCCACCAATGCCTGATGCAAGACTAGATCATCCATGGTGCCACACCAACACTTTGACTTCTGGCTACCTGGCTCAGGTACTATTCTGATGCTGCCACCCGCCTGATGCCACACATCTGATGCCAAGTGCTCCTTCTCTCACACACTTCAGCTGGTACTCGTATTGCCACCCACCTCCCCACTCTAACACTGGGTAACTCTGTGGTCTCTTGATGCTGCTGCCACTTCCTCACTATGTCACCTTGCCACTCTGTGGTCTCCTGATGCTGCTTTCACCTCCACACTATGTCACTTTGCCTATCTGTGGTCTCCTGATGCTGCTGCCACCTCCACACTATGTCACCTTGCCACTCTGTGGCCTCCTGATGATGCTGCCGCCACTTCCACACTCTGTCATTGTGCTACTCTGTGGGCTCCTGATGCTGCCGCTACCTCCACACACTGTAATTGTGCCACTCTCTGGCCCACTGATGCAGCCGCCACATCCACACTGTCATTGTGCCACTCTGTGGTCTCCTCATTCACGTGTCATCTCTGTTTTGAATCCACTCCTGTTTTTTTGGGCATTAGCAATACTGATGGATTGCTGACCGGGTGAAAGCGGATACTTAACTGACAGGATCCGTTTTTTGGGGGTTATTGTACTAACGGATCAGAGGAAGGGCAAAATAATCAGTGACGTCAACACAAACTTACTGCTGACACCCTCTCCACTCTGTCAGGTGGCTCTATTGTATAAGCATTTAATAGAATAGGTTCTTTAGACATTTATGTGGAATCAGCTGATGACGGTGTGAAAGGAGTACGCTGATTCTTGGCGCTAACATCGAGTTCATACTTGAGTTATTTGGTCAGTTTTGTCCCCGTGACTGCCCAAATAAGTGAGGTGTGCAATGATTCTAAGAGCGAAGCCAGTCATCTGCATGTCATACTGACTCACAGTATTATTTCACTACCTCAGCAGACTCCCGATACGTGTTACTACAATGCACAGTGTTCTACACCACTATAAAGGCTCTCTGAAGTCAGGAAATAGCCGTTTTTAACAAGATTTGCCGCAAATAAATTCGGATCAGATCGAATTTTTTCAAAAAATTCGGCAAACTGGCCAAATCAAATCGAAAAATTTACTCATCTCTAACCATAATAAAATAACAATATACTCATTGCTTATACTCCATTGATCCTCTCTTCTGATGTAAACCAGAGGGTATCAGTCCCATTAAGACATATGGAACACATATCTCAGGCATTTCTTCAATGAATCTGCCACTTGAATCATGCCTTTAGCTTAGGTGGCAGACTTGTTGCAGAAATTTTTGCATCTAAAATTAGTCGAATGCCTCTGAATATGGTTGTTTCCATTATAATGAACAGGTCAGTAATAAGAAAAAAATTAACAAACCAGATGGAGTATTCTTTTAAATAACAAGCAATTCACAGTTAATGGCACACTCTCTTTTTTTATCATCCTTACTTTCAGCTGGAACATAATCATGTGTAGCTTGCAGTTGGAAAGTACGATTTCTAATTAGATTATCTGTTTGACCTACAGAGCCTGGTGGCCCTTCGTTCACAATTGGGAAAGCAATCTGGCTACTCTGGGGCTTGGTATTCAACAATTCTGTGCCTGTGCAGAATCCAAAGGGAACTACAAGTAAGATTATGGTGTCGGTTTGGGCCTTCTTTGCTGTGATATTTCTGGCCAGTTATACAGCCAACCTTGCTGCCTTTATGATCCAAGAAGAGTATGTGGATCAGGTGTCCGGTCTCAGTGATAAAAAGGTAGGTCAATACAGAAATGAAAGTTCTTTTATCTGTAGTGTTTGTTTAAAGTTACCAGGGATGTAAAATTTAAATGACTACACGGTAATAAAAGCAAGAATGATACATTTTGTCTAGAGTTATGAATAATGGCTATGGATAATAGTGAAGAAACTACAATTTCATCATTGTTTTTTTGCTTTTTTTTCCCACACACTATATATATATATATATATATATATATATATATATATATATATATAATCATAGAAAGGAACGCAGCACTCTTTCAGACGTAAAAAAAGCGGTGATTTATTCAGCACATGTGTCAGCAACGTTTCAGCTCTCTCACAGAGCCATTATCAAGCCAAGTGGCTTGATAATGGCTCTGTGAGAACTGAACGTTGCTGACATGTGCTGAATAAATCACCGCTTTACGTCTGAAAGAGTGCTGCGTTCCTTTCTATGATTATATGCGGCTCTTGGACACGAGCGGACGCGTGCACCGTGTGTTAAAGTGGAGTGCTGCCTGATCTTATTGGAATATATATATATATATATATATATATATATATATATATAATCTTCTATGGGTTGGTAAAATTACTGGGATACCCAATTTAAAGGGCTGTTGAAAACTATTTATTCCTCTTGGTGTTTTGCCTCTTTTGTTACAATTTTGCAGAACAGGTGCGGACCCATTCATTTCAGTGAGGCTGCAAAAGATGCGAACAGCACACTGTGTACTGTCCGCATCCATAGTTCCTTTCCGCGGACCTGCAAAAAAGATAGAGCATGTCCTACTTTTGTCAGCAATTGTGGACAAGAATAGGCATTTCCTATGATAGCTGCGGCTGTGTGCGGTCCGCAAATTGTGGAATGCACACGGGCCAGTATCCATGTTTTGCAAATCTGCAAAACACTACGTTTGTGTGAATGTAGCCTCACACTACGTGCCTATCTCTTTAAAGATACAAAATATTTTTACTGTGACACAAACAATAATTAAGATAAGACACAAAAAAAACGAGAGTCACCCCATGAAAGTCAATTCTTTGCGGAGCCACACTTTTCTGAAAATTACAGGTGGGTATGTCTCTGCTAGCTTAGTAGTAGCACATCTAGACATCAAGATATTTGGTCATCCTTCCAGGCAAAACTGTACCAACTCCTTCAAGTTAGATTGATTGCGTTGGTGTACAGAAGTCTTCAAGTCATTACATAAATTCTCAATTGGAGTGAGATCTGGGCCTGGACTAGGTTATTAGAGGTTTCCCATTAAATCACTCAGTGTAACTTTAGCAGTATGCTTAGGGTAATTGTCCTGCAGCAAGTTGAATTTATGTCCGTCTCAAATCTCTGGCAGACTGAAACAGGTTTTCCTTTAGTTCTGACCATTTTCCAGTTGATGAAAGGCTTAATTGCGTGAATAATGTTCTTGGGTTTGTGTCACACATAGTATTTCCCATGATGACCAAAAAGTTCAATTTTACAGGGCATTCACATGACTGTATGCGTTTGGTGGTCTGCAAATCACGGTTCTGCAAATGACATTTTTGTGGCCCCACAAAAATGAATGCAGAAAATATGGTTGTGTGAATAGACCATTTGTGTCATCTGACCAGAGAACTTTCTTCCAAGTGTTCGGGGAATCTGCCACATTCTTCAAACATATAAATAAATAAGAGAGAAAAAAGAAGATAGAGGCAGCGCCTCTACAGGGAGTGCAGAATTATTAGGCAAGTTGTATTTTTGAGGATTAATTTTATTATTGAACAACAACCATGTTCTCAATGAACCCAAAAAACTCATTAATATCAAAGCTGAATATTTTTGGAAGTAGTTTTTAGTTTGTTTTTAGTTTTAGCTATTTTAGGCGGATATCTGTGTGTGCAGGTGACTATTACTGTGCATAATTATTAGGCAACTTAACAAAAAACTAATATATACCCATTTCAATTATTTATTTTTACCAGTGAAACCAATATAACATCTCAACATTCACAAATATACATTTCTGACATTCAAAAAACAAAAACAAATCAGTGACCAATATAGCCACCTTTCTTTGCAAGGACACTCAAAAGCCTGCCATCCATGGATTCTGTCAGTGTTTTGATCTGTTCACCATCAACATTGCGTGCAGCAGCAACCACAGCCTCCCAGACACTGTTCAGAGAGGTGTACTGTTTTCCCTCCTTGTAAATCTCACATTTGATGATGGACCACAGGTTCTCAATGGGGTTCAGATCAGGTGAACAAGGAGGCCATGTCATTAGATTTTCTTCTTTTATACCCTTTCTTGCCAGCCACGCTGTGGGAGTACTTGGACGCGTGTGATGGAGCATTGTCCTGCATGAAAATCATGTTTTTCTTGAAGGATGCAGACTTCTTCCTGTACCACTGCTTGAAGAAGGTGTCTTCCAGAAACTGGCAGTAGGACTGGGAGTTGAGCTTGACTCCATCCTCAACACGAAAAGGCCCCACAAGCTCATCTTTGATGATACCAGCCCAAACCAGTACACCACCTCCACCTTGCTGGCGTCTGAGTCGGACTGGAGCTCTCTGCCCTTTACCAATCCAGCCACAGGCCCATCCATCTGGCCCATCAAGACTCACTCTCATTTCATCAGTCCATAAAACCTTAGAAAAATCAGTCTTGAGATATTTCTTGGCCAAGTCTTGACGTTTCAGCTTGTGTGTCTTGTTCAGTGGTAGTCATCTTTCAGCCTTTCTTACCTTGGCCATGTCTCTGAGTATTGCACACCTTGTGCTTTTGGGCACTCCAGTGATGTTGCAGCTCTGAAATATGGCCAAACTGCTGGCAAGTGGCATCTTGGCAGCTGCACGCTTGACTTTTCTCAGTTCATGGGCAGTTATTTTGCGCCTTGGTTTTTCCACACGCTTCTTGCGACCCTGTTGACTATTTTGAATGAAACGCTTGATTGTTCGATGATCACGCTTCAGAAGCTTTGCAATTTTAAGAGTGCTGCATCCCTCTGCAAGATATCTCACTATTTTTGACTTTTCTGAGCCTTTTAAGTCCTTCTTTTGACCCATTTTGCCAAAGGAAAGGAAGTTGCCTAATAATGATGCACACCTGATATAGGGTGTTGATGTCATTAGACCACACCCCTTCTCATTACAGAGATGCACATCACCTAATATGCTTAATTGGTAGTAGGCTTTCGAGCCTATACAGCTTGGAGTAAGACATCATGCATAAAGAGGATGATGTGGTCAAAATACTCATTTGCCTAATAATTCTGCACTCCCTGTAGTTAATACCGTTGAGGTTTCTGGGATGCTAGCCAAGTAGTTTGGACACTCACCTTATACTGTTGTATGAACATGTTACGTGTGGATCTCCACCGTATATGGGTCTTCTGTCTTCTCTGCTACCCCTGACCTAGCCTGGCATGCCATTGGATCAGCTTTCCATTCTGTGCTTTGTTGCAGAGAGGAAAAAAGTACTTCTGTGGATTGGCGCTGTCACAGAAGTCCTCTTTTTCCTCTCTGCAACAAAGCACATTCTCTAAACATGTTTTCTAATGTTTTTTTTATTTTTTTAAAGGAAAAAATCCACTGCAGTCCGTCGCACTCGTCTCACTACAGACACTGATCACGAGATAGATGGCACTGTTTTTCTTAATCACATACATAATAAAACACAATAAAATGCATATTACAGAATCAGTGGCCCACCTTACCAATAACCAGCAACTTGTTTCTACATAATTGGACACATAGAACACGTCCAAGTAATAATGCTTAGTTTTATGCCCCTACTTAGTAAACATCCCGATTTAGGCCCCAGTAGTTCCCTATGTACATATGATGCCCCGCAGTAGTGCACTCTTCACATGTTATGTCCCCCCCCCCCCAGTAGTAGCCTCTTTACATATAATTCCCCCAGTAGTGGCCTTTTTAAATATAGTGCCTCCTAATAGTGGCCTCTTTACATATAATGCCTCCAAGTAGTGGCCTTTTAAATATAGTGCCTCCTAGTAGTGGCCTCTTTAAACATAGCACCCCACAGTAGTAGCCTCTTTAAATATAGCACCCCCTACTAGTGCGTGCCCCCCCAGTATATAATGCACAAACCACTCCCCTTTAGTGCTCCTCCTGTGTCTGGTCTCTGGTGGCATGATGCACGTGACCTGACACAGGTGGTTGTGATGTATAATTCCCCCCAGTAGTGCTCCCAGTATTAATAATGCCCCAGTAGTGCCTCCTGTATCTATAATGCTCCTAGTAGTGCCACCAGTGTTCAAAATGGCCCTGTAGTTCACTCATTATTTATAATACACCTAGTAGTGCCACCAATATGTGTAATGCACCCAGTATTTATAATGACCACCACTGTGGTGTCCACAGTACAGTATTTAGCATGGCTCCCTCTGTAGTGGTAGTACTGGGGGTATTAAGCATGTTCCACCTTTTTAGTGTCCCCACCATTTTATATAGCCCTCTCTTTAGTGTCCCAAGTATTTAGCATGCCCCTCTATATAGCCTCCAGTATTTAGCATGGCTCCCCTCTTTAGTGTCCCAAATATTTAGCTTGGCTCCCCTCTTTAGTGTCCCCAGCAGTGCCGTGAAAGAAATAAAATAACCTACTGACTTACCTGTGATTCATGACTACGTCCTTGCAACCTACTTTACTGGGTCCTATGCGGCAAAATGATCTCGCCGCGTCCACCTGTGCTGGTGTCACGGCTGCCTGCAATGGGATGAAGGCAGACGTGACAACATTATTGTGCCTCCTAGGACTCAGCGCAGGAGTTTGTGATGATGTAATCACGACCGCCCATGCCAGTATATTGCCTCATAGGTTTCAGGCCTAGTGGCCTGAGGCCTATGAGAGTGGACGGTGGGGAGGGGATCCATAGGCTCCCATGTCCCACCATCGACTGCTGCCCCCTCAGAGGCAGTAAAGTGAGATGTTCATCTCGCCTCATAGCAGATGCGGCCGTGTGCCCCCTAAAGTGAGATGCTCACCTCCCCTGATAGCAGTTGTTGCCCTGTGCATAAGCCTGCAAATGCCAACGGTAATTACAGCTAATCCCCATGAACTTCAACAGTTGCATTGCCAGAAAAGCTGTGATCACGGGACATCTCTAAAGCTGTCCTGGTCTATACTTAGTATTTTTGTGGAAAGTAGAGGAAATAAACATTAAGTAGAAAGCAAATAAAATGTTACATTCTTGTTAACAGTAAAATAGGAAGCTTGGTATGCTGAAAGAAACCTGGGATGTTTAGCTGTGTGACTGTTGAAAACTGCCTTTTATATTCCAGATAATAAAAAAGTAACAAAGCAATCATTTGGGTTTAAGCTTTGCGGCGGCGGCTTTATTCTGTCATTATAAAGCTATGATAAATCCTTGAAATGCTGCCATCATTTTTAATTTCTTAATGCAAAAATGCATGCTTTGGTGATTTCTCACTGCATCTAAAATAAACCCAAGAGAAGGTAAAAATTCCCAAGGGGTAAAGGCACGGAATCTTTGGATGGCCGTCAAACTCTGTGCCAAGGGAACTGGAAGTGACAAAGCGTGAATGATGCAGGATACTGGGCTTCCTAAAAAGGCTCCTATGAAACCTGACTCATCCCTCAGCCCCAAGAAGCGATGTGGACAGACACGACCTGATGAGACCTTCTGACTCAATGCAGCGGAGACGGAGTTTTCTGCCAGATCCAAATTCTTCCTGACAGATCAGAGCATCTTCAGGCTTATCAGCTCATTGCTGGATATGTGGATGCCACATAGTTAGGATGGAAAATATTGTCAAACGCTTATTTAGGCCAGTGTTTCCCCACTCATTTGTATATGAAAACCTGGAAACTCTGTATTTTGTGCTTGGTTGACACGCCTTTGTTCACACATATTTCCTTCAAATCTAATCTTCCGTAGTTCTCTTGAAATCATCTAGTGTTTAGCATCAGTAAAAGATTAGCTAAGGGGCTGGGACCTTTTCTTTAACTTAGTAACTATATCTATAACTGTATCTATATAAATTAAAAGCTGAAATACTATTTTTAGGTTCAACATGACTATCACTGAATTAAAAAAGTTAGTAAGCAAGTAACCAAATAAATTATATCACCTAAATTAAAAGCAGACTTCTACTTATAGCCTGAAAATTCCATTTTCAGTGCAATTGTGATAAATTTTCCACTCACTCTCAATGCCGTCACAGAGACATTTAATGTAGCTCTCCAACTTTCAGTGTATGGAGCCCATTTATGATATTAAAAAAAAACAGTCATTGAAAACAGACACACTGTCAAATTTTCATGGCCATTTTGCATCAGTGTGTGCCTCTATTTTCTGGCCTGGTATCCATTTTTAATGCTCCCAGTGTGATCATTAGTGATGTCGCGAACATAAAATTTTCCGTTCGCGAACAGCGAACGCGAACTTCCGCAAGTGTTCGCGAACCGGGCGAACCGCCATAGACTTCAATTGGCAGGCGAATTTTAAAACCCACAGGGACTCTTTCTGGCCACAATAGTGATGGGAAAGTTGTTTCAAGGGGTCTAACACCTGGACTGTGGCATGCCAGAGGGGGATCTATGGCAAAACTCCCATGGAAAATTACGTAGTGGACGCAGAGTCGGGTTTTAATCCATAAAGGGCATAAATCAACTAACATTCCTAAATTGTTTGGAATAACGTGCTTTAAAACATCCAGTGTGTGTATACGATCAGGTATGATGTTGTATCGATCAGGTAGTGTAAGGGTTAAGCCCGCTTCGCTGACATTGACAGACCAAACTCCCCTTTTAATGCACCGCAAACAGTTCATTTGCACAACCGCAAACTCCCCATTTGCACAAGGTTGGATACCAAGCTAGCCACGTCCCGGTGATGTCATTGAAGGTTTCTTCCTCCACCCAGCCACGTACAACACCAAGGGTCCCCAAAAGGTGAATTGAATTGATTTTTCGAACGGGGAGATGGTTAAAAAAAACGCTGGCTCCCTCCCCTTTGTTTTTATCCACGGTGACTGCGTCTGCGCCGTGCAATTTACTGTCACACCCAATATGAGTATAATTTTCTGTAGTACTATTCTCATCAGTTTAATCCCTCTAACGTCCCCAATCTGGGTGCCATTTATTGAATAGATTTTTCGAACGGGAGATGGTTAAAAAACGCTGGCTCCCTCCACTCTGTTTTAAACCACGGTCACTGCGTCTGCGCCGTGCAATTTACTGTCACACCCGATATGAGTGGTATTTTCTGTAGTACTATTCTCATCAGTTTAATCCCTGTTACGTCCCATATCAGGGATTGCCTTTTGTGAAAAAAAATTTAGGCCGGGTACCTTCGACTGCCTTCACAGTGACAGACCAAACTCTCGTACACTAAACTGAATTGATTTCAGGAACCGGGAGATGGAAAAAGCAGCTTGGTCGGTCCTCTTACTCCCAAATTGGGGCACCGCACGTGCACAGAGCAATGTGCTGTGACACCCTATATGAGTGGTGTCTTAACTAGTACTATTCCTATCAGTTTAATCCCTGTTACGGACCCTATCCGGTCGAATTGATTAATCATTGTTGAATTAGCGAACCATTACGACATCATGAAATAATTTAGTTCTGAGCTCTGTACTTGCTTTGTATTGGAATTGATGGGGATTTTTTTAATTACCTGCATCATTTCTAATAAACTATTAAGAGACTTTATTATGATTTTTTATTTTATGTATTAAAAACCCATACAACATATAAAAAAAAGGGTAAATTAATGTTTTTTCTATGAAATATTATCCAGCCGTCCGATCGCTTTTGGTCTGACCATAATGAAGCAACGGCCTTATCATCTGGGGTGTGGCAACATTGCCAACACACTTATAGAGGTGATGATGATTGCTTCATTGTGATACGCAAGCCCCTTCACCACAACAAGGTAACGATCACGAAGGGGAATTGACACTTGTATGTGCCTTTTTTTTTTGGTTTGTTTTTGCAACCACAGTGCTGCACCATAGGACAGAAAAATTAGGCATGTACACATGCCTTAAAAATAATGACACTGTTGCAGCCGCTATTGTAGCAGCGGCCGGAAAAATTGATGTTTTCCAGGCAGAAAAGTGACTGAAACATTGCGGCTTGAACCCTAGTTGGTGGTGGAGAATTCACGAAAGTCATCCGGTATGCAGACATTAAAAACAGCAGCGTGGGGACCATTTTGAGGCCAAGGCATGTAATCAGGCCTTTTGTTAGTCAAACGTATCCCCCACTGTCAGTCCCTTCGGGATCCATGCCTCATTCATCTTTATGAAGGTGAGGTAATCAACACTTTTTTGACCGAGATGACTTCTCTTGTAAGTGACAATGCCTCCTGCTGCACTGAAGGTCCTTTCTGACAGGACACTTGAAGCAGGGCAGGCCAGAAGTTCTATCGCGAACTGGGATAGCTCAGGCCACAGGTCAAGCCTGCACACCCAGTAGTGAAGGGGTTCATTGCTCCTCAGAGTGTCGATATCTGCTGTTAAGGCGAGGTAGTCTGCTCCCTGTCGGTCGAGTCGTTCTCTAAGGCTGGATCCCGAAGGGCTGTGGCGATGAGTAGGACTGAAAAAGCTCTGCATGTCCTCCATCAACAACACATCTGTAAATCGTCCAGTCCTTGCCGCCGTGGTAGGAGGAGGATTACACTCACCTCTTCCCCTGTTAGATTCCCGCTGTGCTGTGACATCCCCCTTATAAGCTGTGTAAAGCATATTTTTTAGTTTGGTTTTGAACTGCTGCATCCTTTCCGACTTTCGGTAATTTGGTAACATTTCTGCCACTTTCTGCTTATACCGGGGGTCTAGTAGCGTGGCCACCCAGTACAGATCGTTCTCCTTTATCCTTTTTATACGTGGGTCCCTCAACGGACATGAAAGCATGAAAGACCCCATTTGAACAAGGTTGGATGCAGAGCTACTCATTTCCCGTTCCTCGTCCTCACTGATGTCATTGACGGTCTGTTCTTCCCCCCAGCCACGTACAACACCATGGGTCCCAGATAGGTGACAACAACGAGCACCCTGGGGTGCCTGCTGTGGTTGGTCTTCCTCCTCCTCAAAGCCGCCACATTCCTCCTCTGACTCCTCTTCCTCATACTCCTCTTCCAGCGTCGCTGCAGGTCCGGCAAGCGATGATGACAAGGCTGTTTCTGGTGGTGATGGTGACCACAAATCTTCCTCTTCCTCTTCACGATCATCTACAGCCTGATCCAGAACTCTTCGCAGGGCTCGCTCCAGGAAGAAAACAAATAGGATGAGGTCGCTGATGGTGCCTTCGGTGCGACTGACTAGGTTTGTCACCTCCTCAAAAGGACGCATGAGCCTACAGGCATTGCGCATGAGTGTCCAGTAACGTGGCAAAAAGACTCCCAGCTCCGCAGAGGCTGTCCTAGCACCCCGGTCATACAAATACTCGTTGACGGCTTTTTCTTGTTGGAGCAGGCGGTCGAACATTAGGAGTGTTGAATTCCAACGTGTCGGGCTGTCGCATATCAAGCGCCTCACTGGCATGTTGTTTCGCCGCTGAATATCGGAAAAGTGCACCATGGCCGTGTAGGAACGCCTGAAATGGCCACACACCTTCCTGGCCTGCTTGAGGACGTCCTGTAAGCCTGGGTACTTAGACACAAAACGTTGTACGATGAGATTCAACACATGTGCCATGCACGGCACATGTGACATCTTGCCCAAATTTAATGCCGCCAACAGATTGCTTCCATTGTCACACACCACTTTGCCGATCTCCAGTTGGTGCGGGGTCAGCCACTGATCCACCTGTGCGTTCAGGGCGGACAGGAGTGCTGGTCCTGTGTGGCTCTCTGCTTTCAGGCAAGTCAACCCCAAGATAGCGTGACACTGTCGTATCCGGGATGTGGAATAGCCCTTGGGGAGCTGGGGGGAATCAGTTGATGTGCAGCCAGACGCCGCAGCAGAAGAGGACTCAGCCGAAGAGGATATCGAAGAGGATGGAGTAGGAGTAGAGGAGGTGGCAGTAGGTCTGCCTGCAAGTCGTGGTGGTGTCACCAACTCCGCTGTGGAGCCACGCATTCCATGCTTGTCAGCCGTCAGCAGGTTGACCCAATGCGCAGTATACGTGATATACCTGCCCTGACCGTGCTTTGCAGACCAGGTATCAGTGGTCAGATGGACCCTTGCCCCAACACTGTATGCCAGAGATGCCATGACTTCCTTTTCAATGACATGGTAGAGGTTTGGGATTGCCTTTTTGAAAAAAATTCGTCCGGGTACCTTCCACTGTGGTGTCCCAATAGCGACAAATTTTTTGAAGGCCTCAGACTCTACCAGCTGGTATGGTAAAAGCTAGCGGGCTAAGAGTTCCGTCAAGCCAGCTGTCAGTGGCCGGGCAAGGGGTGACTTTGTGACATTGGCTTCTTATGCTCAAACATGTCCTTGACAGACACCTGACTGTGGGCAGATGAGCAGGAACTGCTGAAGGTGAGAGATGGAGTGGCGGGTGGTTGAGAGGGGGCAGGGAGGACAGCAGTGGTTGACGTGGCTGAAGATGCTGGACCAGGAGGAGCATGGTGGCTTTGAGTTTGTGTGCTGCTTGTACTCATGTGTTGATCCCATAGGCGTTTGTGATGTGAGATCATGTGCCTTCGCAAAGCAGTTGTACCAAGGTGGGTGTTGGACTTCCCACGACTCAGTTTCTTTTGGCACAGGTTGCAAATGGCATTGCTTTTATCAGAGGCAGACACACAAAAAAAATGCCACTCTGCTGAGCTTTGCAATGACGGCATTCTGGTGGTGGCAACAGCATGCGTTGACTGGCGTGCTGTCTGGCTGACCCCAGGTGCCGATATATGCTGTCTGACTGTGCCACTAACTCCTTGCGACGACCTCCCCCTGCTTCCAACTCGTCTCCTCATTCTCTCTGTCTCCCCTTCAGAACTTTCCCCCTCTTCTTCTCTTCGAGCAGGCACCCACGTGGCATCCGTGGACACATCGTCATCATCAACCGCTTCACTTGTATCTGACACCTCAGCAAAGGAAGCAGCAGCGGGTACAACATCATCATCATCATCATCACACTGTACGTCCATGTGTGTTATCCTGCCTGACTGAGACATATCCCCGTAATCTACATCATCTGGCAATAATGGTTGCGCATCACTAATTGCATCCAACTGATGTGTAAATAACTCCTCTGACGGATCAAGTGAAGCGGCTGTGGTGGCTGTGGTGGTAGTGGTGGTGGTGGCGACGGGCGGGTGCGTGGTAACTTAAGAGCAGGTGACCGAAGCTGAGCTGGAGGAGGATGGTGCGTCAAGGTTCTTAGCGGAAGCTGTTGAAGATTGGGTGTCCTGTCTAAGCCAATCAACTACGTCCTCAGAATTTTTCGGGTTCAGGGTACGTGGCCTCTGAAAACTGGGCATTATTCCAGGGACAGTGGAAATCACAGCACCACGACCACGACGGCCCCTGCGGAGTGGCCTGCCTCTGCTTGTCATTTTTTTTTTTAGATAAGTGGTACTACACGTGCTAGGTACTGTGCCACCCGGTATGAGTGGTTGGCACTGGCAGTGGGCACACTACAGTCTGTGGAAGAGGGCCTGACACACACTGGCAGCAGGCAAGCAACTGAATTTAGACTACTGTCTAAAAATTAAATGCCTTATTTATCGGCAAGCTACTGTGCCATCCGGTATGAGTGGTTGGCACTGGCAGTGGGCACACTACAGTCAGTGGAAGAGGGCCAGACACACACTGGCAGCAGGCAAGCAACTGAATTTAGACTACTGTCTAAAAATTAAATGCCTTTTTTATCGGCAAGCTACTGTGCCACCCGGTATCAGTGGTTGGCAGTGGGCACACTACAGTCAGTGGAAGCGGGCCTGACACACACTGGCAGCAGGCAAGCAACTGAATTTAGACTACTGTCTAAAAATTAAATGCCTTATTTATCGGCAAGCTACTGTGCCACCCGGTATCAGTGGTTGGCACTGGCAGTGGGCACACTACAGTCAGTGGAAGAGGGCCTGACACACACTGGCAGCAGGCAAGCAACTGAATTTAGACTACTGTCTAAAAATTAAATGCCTTATTTATCGGCAAGCTACTGTGCCACCCGGTATCAGTGGTTGGCACTGGCAGTGGGCACACTACAGTCAGTGGAAGAGGGCCTGACACACACTGCCAGCAGGCAAGCAACTGAATTTAGACTACTGTCTAAAAATTAAATGCCTTATTTATCGGCAAGCTACTGTGCCACCCGGTATCAGTGGTTGGCACTGGCAGTGGGAACACTACAGTCAGTGGAAGAGGGCCTGACACACACTGGCAGCAGGCAAGCAACTGAATTTAGACTACTGTCTAAAAATTAAATGCCTTATTTATCGGCAAGCTACTGTGCCACCCGGTATCAGTGGTTGGCACTGGCAGTGGGCACACTAAAGTCAGTGGAAGTGGGCCTGACACACACTAGCAGCAGGCAAGCAACTGAATTTAGACTACTGTCTAAAAATTAAATGCCTTATTTATCGGCAAGCTACTGTGCCACCCGGTATCAGTGGTTGGCACTGGCAGTGGGCACACTAAAGTCAGTGGAAGTCGGCCTGACACACACTAGCAGCAGGCAAGCAACTGAAATTACACTAAAGTGTAGAAATTAAATGCCTGTTTTTGATGCAAAGTCCTGTGCCACACGGGATGACAGGGGTGGGCACTGGCAGTGAGCACACTACAGTCAGTGGAAGTCGGCCTGACACACACTGGCAGCAGGCAAGCAACTGAAATTACACTAAAGTGTAAAAATTAAATGCCTGTTTTTGATGCAAAGTCCTGTGCCACACGGGATGACAGGGGTGGGCACTGGCAGTGGGCACACTACAGTCAGTGGAAGTCGGCCTGACACACACTAGCAGCAGGCAAGCAGCTGAAATTACACTAAAGTGTAAAAATTAAATGCCTTTCTTATGCAAAATCCTGTGCCAGCCGGTATGAGTGGTGGGCACTGGCAGTGGGCACACTACAGTCAGTGGAAGTCAGCCTGACACACACTGGCAGCATGCAAGCAACTGAATTTAGACTACTGTCTAAAAATTAAATGCCTTATTTATCGGCAAGCTACTGTGCCACCCGGTATCAGTGGTTGGCACTGGCGGTGGGCACACTACAGTCAGTGGAAGTGGGCCTGACACACACTGGCAGCAGGCAAGCAACTGAAATTACACTAAAGTGTAAAAATTAAATGCCTGTTTTTGATGCAAAGTCCTGTGCCACACGGGATGACAGGGGTGGGCACTATAGTAGAAGTTTCGCCTCATACATATGTAAGAGTGTTTAGCTTTATGGACACCTTTTGGCGCAATACACCTAGCCCAGATGGTAGTGTGCAGAGTAAATTTTATTTGACAACGCGTTTCGGGGTCTCGGCGACCCCTTTATCAAGTCTGTTTTGCTCGCCAGCGGAGTGGTGATAGAGAGTGCCAGTCACCACGTCGTCTCTCCAGCGCGCCTTTCCGACCACGTGGAGGAGGACGCTTGACCACGCCAGTCGGCTCCTCATACCAGGTGTAAAGACGACGTGGTGACTGGCACTCTCTATCACCACTCCGCTGGCGAGCAAAACAGACTTGATAAAGGGGTCGCCGAGACCCCGAAACGCGTTGTCAAATAAAATTTACTCTGCACACTACCATCTGGGCTAGGTGTATTGCGCCAAAAGGTGTCCATAAAGCTAAACACTCTTACATATGTATGAGGCGAAACTTCTACTATAGACGAGATTCCGAACGGCGGCCCAGCCAGCCACCAACGGGAATTTTGGACGTACCTGGCAGCATCCACCGATTATCCCCCTACAGCGCAACATATAAAGAACGGGTAAAAAAGAAATAAACAAGGTGAGCACACAACTAATATTTTAATAGCACAATAACACAGTTCCTAGACGTATTACCCTATGAGCGCCTTCTCGTTTCACGGCTTCATTCCAGGGGTGGGCACTGGCAGTGGGCACACTACAGTCAGTTGAAGTCGGCCTGACACACACTAGCAGCAGGCAAGCAGCTGAAATTACACTAAAGTGTAAAAATTAAGTGCCTTTTTATGCAAAGTCCTGTGCCAGCCGGTATGAGTGGTGGGCACTGGCAGTGGGCACACTACAGTCAGTGGAAGTCAGCCTGACACACACTGGCAGGCAACTAACCTTAGATTAAAGTGTAAAAATTAAGTGCCTTTTTTTGATGCAAAGTCATGTGCCACACGGGATGACAGGGGTGGGCACTGGCAGTGGGCACACTACAGTCTGTGGGCCTGCAGCTCCTCACACACAGGCAGGCCAGGCAACTGCAATATGTATATAAAGGAAAAAAAAAAGCAGACTAATGTTGCAGCCCTAAAAAGGGCTTTTTGGGGTGCTGTCAGGACGCTGTCCTTACAGCAGAGATCAGATTAGTCTTTCAGGACTGGAGTGGACACTGAATTCACTAGCCTTGCTATCGATTTCCCAATTAAATCAGCAGCAACTACACTCTCCCTCCTCTCACTAAGACTGCAGCTTCAGAATGAATCTAAAATGGATGCTGTTCAGGAGATGGGAGGGTCTGGGAGGGAGGGTATGCTGCTGATTGGCTGGAATGTGTCTGCTGACTGTGAGGTACAGGGTCAAAGTTTGCTCAATGATGATGTATAGGGGGCGGACCGAACATCGCATGTGTTCGCCCGTTGAGACGAACGCGAACAAGCTATGTTCGCCGGGAACTGTTCGCCAGCGGATAGTTCGGGTCATCTCTAGTGATCATGTGTGTCATAATTTTTTTTATTTTAACCCCTGAAAGACTCTTTTTGTCATAGTGTACCCGTTTTTAACGGCCACACTCCTGTTTGAATGGGCTTTAAAAATGGTCTAATTGATTTCAATAGAGTTCTGTCTGGCCATGAAAACAGCCAAATTTAGGACATGTACTATTTTTTGACAGCCGCTATTAACTGGCCGTTAAAGAAATGTACATTATAAGTCCAGAATTTAAGGAAATGGTAGCACATATTAAAAGCCAATGCCATCCCTCTCCCTCTCCGATGCTGTGTGTATTCCCTCACTGTATGATAATATCATTCTATCACTTGTGACAATGCATCTTGCAAGCTCACCTTTATAGGGGTGAAAGGCAGGGGAACAGTCACTCTAGTGAATGAATGATAATGCAAACATATGATTTAAAAAAAAAAAAGCTTAAAAAAAGTATTCCACATAAATAGGAGGCAAACATTCTTGTTTTTTTTTTACGATTTCAGTGCAGTCTGTATCAGGTGACCATCCAGAACCCTAGATGTGGTAATTAGAGTTGAGCAATTCTATGGCGGTCTGTATAACGGAATGCCTTTAGAAGCATTCTGTTATTCATTCTGTCATAATAGAAGTCTATGGGCTGCAAAACGGATCGATCCCGTTTCCGCTATGCAGGGGAGTCCTCTCCTGCATACCGGAAACAGGACAGATCCGTTTTGCAGCCCATAGACTTCTATTATGACGGAATGAATAACAGAATGTCTCTAAATGCATTCTATTATGTATTCCATCATAGAATTGTGTTATGGTCCGTGGTAACGGAATCCATAACGCAAATCACATTTTACCACCAAACAAAATGTGAATGAATTTCAAAAGTAGAAATTCGCTTATCACTAGTGGTAATTAATCATTGGGGTAATTCTGATGTATCCCTCTATACTATGGAAACAGGAAAATTACGTGCCAGAGCGAGGCGACGTGTATACCAGAAGGGCGCACAATGACAACCGGGTCCTCTCAAGCAAAAAGAAGAAACCCTTTATTGGCAAAGACTACGCGTTTCGGGGTTCTTGCGACCCCTTTTTCAAGTCTGAGTAGATGGGTTTGATCCAACGTACGGTGAGGTGTACGAGGAATTTCTATTTTGCTTGCTGTGTGGAGCAGTCCTGATGCACGTGGGACGCTCTTTATTGAATTATTGAGCGAATTTATTGAAAATTCGATTTGGCTGATTCCCCAAATTTCACAAAAAAATTTGCTTTGAGACAAATTATTTCGCCACGAAGCACATTTTTTTGTAAGTAGCGGGTGCAATGACAGGAAGCTGTGATAGATGCCGCGTTCATACATGATCGCGGCATCTGAGTGTACAAACAGTGTGAAATTAACATTAAGAAAAACCATTACATCAAACTTACTGCATCCATTTGCTCGCGACTGGTCTGCTGCTGCCATCTTGCTTGTGAACTTGCGCCGCACGGGATTTCGGCCGAGATCTTCAAGCAAGATGGAGGCTGGCGGCTCTTCACGGCAAATGGAGGCATTAAGTTTGAATTTCAGGATTAATCATTCCGCTGACACTGTACATACTGGTAGTCAGTCAAGATTTTGGTTAGGGTTTTCACTTGGAGGTGTCCATCTTCCTTCCCTAGTTCTCAGGCCTGATTCCCTGTTTCCCCCTTCCCTCCTATGCTCGGTGTGGTGTTTTCCTCCCACACCGAAGAGTGACATTATAAACCACCAAAACTGTCATTTTTTGTTTGTTTGTGTGCAGCCATGGATCCTATTGCTGCACTGGCAGGTCAGCTGCAAAGGCTGTCTTTGGAGGTAGCTGACCTTCGCACGACTGTCTCGCAGATGCAGAGATCACAGGCTGTTGGTCCTGGTGGTAGTAGTGGAAACCAGGCCTATCGGGAGCCTAAAGTTGCCCTCCTAGACAGCTTCTCTGGGAGATGTGATAATTTCATTTTGTTTAGGGAGGCATGCAATCTGTATTTTAGGCTATGTCCACACTTATCTGGGGATGAGAAACAACGAGTCAGTGTGGTTATTTCCTTGCTTAAGGGGGATGCGCAGTCATGGGCTTTTTGTCTGCCGACCGGATCGCAGTCTCTGCGGTTGGTAGATTCATTTTTTTAAGCTTTGGATCTTATCTATGATGATCCGGATCGGACCTCTCTAGCCGAAACCAAGCTGTGCGGCCTTCGTCAGGGTGATCGTTCCACTGAGATTTATCGCTCTGAGTTTAGGAGGTGGGCTATGGATGCGGAGTGAAACGATGCTGCCCTCCATAGCCAGTTTTGTCAAGGGTTATTAGAGAGGCTGAAGGACACTTTGGCCTTTCATGAAACCCCAGTGTCTCTGGAGGCTGCTATGTCTCTGGCTATACACATTGATAGACGCCTTAGAGAGAGATCTAGGGGCCCCACTCTCAGGACGTACTATCACATGATTTATCGTCCTCCTCTGACACTTTGGATGAAGCTACTCCTGGGTTTATGTCTGGGGACAAACCCATGAAATTAGGGAGAGCTACTCCTGGATCCGCTTTTAAGCATACTGGTAATTGGAAGGGAGTGTGTTTTTTCTGTGGACAGAAGGGACATTTTATCAGAGTATGTCCAAAACGAAAAAAGAGGGGTCAGAAAAAATGCATTCGTCTTTGACTGGTAGAAAAAACTGTGGGATTGAGGTGTTTATCGACAGCGGGGCCAGGCTGAACTTGATTGATGGTCAGTTCATTCATATGCACGGGTTGTCACCGAGTACATGAAAAAAAACATTTCCATGTTTGCTATTGATTCTGCACCTCTAACTCAGAAGTGTTTATCTCAACTGGTGCATGATATTAGATTAAGAGTGGATGACTTTCATCAAGAATTTATCTCGTGTTTTGTGTTGGAGGGTCTCCTTGCTCTGTTGGTTCTGGGTTTACCGTGGTTGGCAAGCTAGACAGATTCTAGATTGGGGTGATTATTGCATTGACAATTGTCTGAATACATAGTTTTCTGTTTTAACTACTAAGACATTACCCTCTTTTATATCTGATTTTGCTGATATATTTTCTGAGAGTGGATGACAGATTTTACCTGCGCATGGGGAATATGATTGTCCTATAAACCTTATTCCTGGAGCTAAGTTGCCAAAATCTAGATTGTATAACATTTCTTGACCTGAAAGACTGGCCATGAGAGAGCATATTACAGAGAGTTTGGCTAATTGACACATAATACCTTCCAAGTCTCCAGTGGCAGCAGGGTTCTTTTTTGTTAAAAAAAAAGATGGAGGTCTTCGTCCATGTCTGGATTTCCGTGAACTCAATCAAAGTGAATGAACTACTGTACCTTATCCTTACCCTCTTCCTTTGATTCCTTTGTTTAACCAGATTGTTGGCGCCAAAGTGTTCTCCAAGTTGGAATTAAGGGAGGCATATAATCTGGTTAGGATCAAGGAAGGGGATGAATGGAAGACTGCTTTTAATACTCCTGAGGGGCACTTTGAGAACCTGGCCTTTTGGGTTGACCAATGTTCCTGCAGTTTTCCAGCATTTTGTGAATGACATTTTTCATCACCTTGTGGGGAGGTTTGTAGTCGTGTATTTGGATGACATTCAAATTTTTTCTCCAGATGTGAAGATATATCAGGATTATGTTAGACAGGTGTTACAGATCCTAAGAAATAATAAATTGTATGCAAAATTAGAGAAGTGTGTTTCTGCTGTACACAAGGTGCCGTTTTTGGGCTACCTGCTGTCATCTTCAGGTTTTTGAATGGATCCAGAGAAATTCCGTGCTGTATTGGACTGGAATCGACCCAAAAATCTGAAGGCTCTTATGCAGTTTTTGGGGTTCACCAACTATTGCCAAAAATGTATTCAGAACTATTCGACAATAGTAAAACCCTTAACTGACATGACTAAGAAAGGGACAGATGTTTCAGTGTGGTCTGATTCAGCTTTGCAAGCCTTTTTTGCGATTAAAGAATGCTTCTCTTCTGCGCCTATATTGGTGCAGCCAGATATATCGCAACCGTTCATTGTGGAAGTGGACGTGTCCAAGGTGGGGGTAGGAGCAGTTTTATCGCAGGGCCCATCACCTGGTAAATGGCGTCCATATGCCTTTTTCTCTAAAAAAAAAAATCTCTTCCGCAGAGAGAAATTATGATGTGGTTAACAGAGAGTTACTGGCCATTAAGTTGGCTTTTGAGGAATGCCGTCATTAGTTGGAAGGGGAGATTCATCCAATTACGGTGTTCACTGATCACAAAAACCTGGCTCACCTGGAGTCGGCTAAACAACTGAACCGAAGGCAGGTCAGATGGTTTTTGTTTTTCACCAGATTCAATTTCACTGTCACCTATCGTCCTGGGGTTAAGAATGTCAAGGCAGATGCCTTGTCACATAGTTTTCCTGGAGGTGGTGATTTTGAAAATCCGAGTCCTATACTGTCGGACGGGGTGGTGATATCCGCTCTTTACCCTGACCTAGAGGTGAAGGTGTAAGTGTCCCCGGGAGACGCGCCAGATTCTTGTCCCTCTGGAAAACTGTTTGTGCCATCGGAATTAGGTCACAAGGTGTTTGAGGAACATCACTGTACGGTTCTTACCGGACACCCTGGGAGCAGATCCACTGCCAACCTCATCTCTAATAGATTCTGGTGGCCAGGGTTGCATAAGTGTGTTGAGGACTATGTGTTAGCCTGTAGTACGTGTGCACACGTTAAGGTGACACATACTAGCATCTCTACTTCGGTTGTCCATCCCGTCCAGACCATGGATTCACTTATCTATGGATTTTATCACTGATCTACCTAATTCTTCAGAAAAGACAGTTATTCTGGTGGTAGTTAATAGTTTTAGTAAAATTATGCACTTTATAGTGTTGCCGGGCTTACCCAATGCTAAAATACTTGCACAAGTGTTTGTTGACAACATTGTGAAACTCCATGGCATTCCCTCTGACGTGGTCTCGGATCATGGGATTCATTTAGTTTTGCAGATTCTGGAAGTTGTTCTATACTCAACTGGGGGTACAACGGTCCTTTTCTTCGGCTTTTCATCCTCAGTCGAACGGACAGACGGAGCGCACTAATCAGAGTCTGGAGACTTACTTGAGATGTTTTGTCTCTGAGAACCAGGAGTAGTGGTCTTCATTTTTGTCTTTGGCAGACTTTCTAATAAATAATCATAGACAGGAGTCCACTAGGAAATCACCATTTTTTGGGGCATATGGATTTCACCCGCAGTTTGGCATATTTTCTGGTTTAGATACTTCTGGTATCCCTGAGGAGGAACATTTTTCATCATCATTGTCATCTATAGTGGGTGATTCTGTGTGGCTGTCCACAAGAAACATTAAGTTGAAGGTAGCTTCTTGGAAGTTGGGTCCAAGGTTTATTGGTCCATATAAGATCACTGCCATTATTAATCCGGTAGCTTTTTATCTTGAACTTCCTTAGGCCCTGAAAATTCATAATGTGTTTCATAAATCTTTGTTGAAGAGATATGTTGAATCTTTGGAACCGTCTTCCTTGCCACCTGCTCCTGTCATGGTGGACGGTAGTTTGAAATTTCAGATCGCCAAGATAATTGGCTTTCAAGTTCTCTGTAGATCTCTTCAGTATCTTGTTTACTAGAAGGGTTATGGGCCAGAGGAGAGGATGTGGGTACCGGCATCTGACGTGAATGCCAGTTGATTTGTGAAAGCTTTTCCCAAGTCTCTCCTGGATAAGGTCCGTCCTGGATGCCGGAGGTCACCCGTAGAAGGGGGGGTACTGTCACAGGCGTAGCAGGTTCGGTACACAGGTAGAAAGAATAAGCACACCTTCACTAGGATAGCAAGATAAGAATACCTAAAGCTTTCCACCTGGGAAAACCGCCTTAAATACACATAAGTGGCCAGCCATAGGATGGAACAGATCAGGGCACGCATGCTGTCCCTTTAAGAGTCAGCAGGAGTGTATGAACCCCCTAAAGACAGAATGTGGGAAGCAGGAGTAGGCTGTGTCCTGCTACAGAAGCACATGTAACACCAGCACCTGGGCCCACTAGCAAGTGGGGCAGCGTTAACACAGACTGCCAGCACAGCAAGCTCACCCATATTTCCTTCCAATCTATTCTACCGTAGTTGTACTCTTAAAATCTTCTAATGTTCAGCATCAGGATGGTATCCTCAGGATGGCGATACAGTTGAATACTGTAGCACGGCATGGGAACTGATGGCTCCCAGGCTACCCCCACCCTCTGTTTACCCTCATAGGTCACAGACCACAAGGTCTGAAGCCTATGAGGCAGCAAAATTGCCCAGGTGGTCATTCTGCAATGACATTATCATGCTCAACTGCACTGGGACCGAGATGTCCTAGGTCACAGACCAGGAGAGTCCTGTGACCTGCACCACAGATAGCAGTGTGAAACGGAACTCAGGTGAGATTTTATTTTTATTTTTTACTTGGCCATTTGCGGAGTATACAGGGCACTATAGGGGGCATTACTGGGGGCAATGTGATTATTTTTAATGCTGGGGGCACAATAAATTGCATTATTATTACTAAGCAATGGGTAGCACTATGAGCAGCATGTTGGCTTGCAGCCCTGAGGTCCTGAGTTTGAATCTGACCAAGGACAACATCTACGTGGAGTTTGTATGTTCTCTCTTGTTGCATGGGTTACCTCTAAGTGCTCTGATTTCCTCCCACACTCCAAAGACATAGCGAGAAGGAGCTTAGATTGTGAGCTCCATTATATAATTATATAATAATGTCTGCAAAGCAATGCAGAATGAGTTAGAGCTCTATGAATAAAAAAAAAAAAAAAAAGTAGTATTGAGGAGATTATTAATACCGAAGGCAAACTAGCGGGGCATAATTATGATAAATAATTCTAGGGTACTATAATGGGCATTATTTTGACAGGGGCACAATAGGAGACATTGTTACTGATGGAGGCATCAAAGGAGGCATTATTAACATTCAACTTCTGCTAGTTAATTGCTCACTGTTTTCAGGCTGCCCAGAGCGTTTTTCTGTCACTTTTTTCTGGGGTGATCGGCGGGCCATTTTGTGTCTTGTGGTGCCCCAGCACAAGCTGCCACCAAGTCCATTAATCCATCAATAGTAGGGTGTTTTTTTTTTTTTTTTGCTATATCCTACATCAGAGGCTTGGCTGTGCTTATTGTCACCCCTAGAAACTCAGGATAGAATTTTCTATATTTTATTTTCAGAGGTGAAATTTAATAAAAAAAATAGCAATCCCCCAAATCTGGTGTTCCAGCTGTGGCTAGCCAAGTGTAATACTGTCTGGCAAAGAATATATTATTTTTTCTGGGGTGAAATTCAATTTCTAAAATAGCAATACCCTAAATCAGTGGTTTTTGCAGTGGCAGGACAAGTTTTATAGTGTCCTTCAAAGTATAGCTTTTGTTCTGGGGTGAAATTCAATTGCCAAAATAGCAATACTTTAAATCTGGTGTTCCAGCTGTGACTGGACAAGTTTCATAGTGTCCGTCAAAGGATATATTATTTTCTGGGGTGAAATTCAGTTGCAAAATTAGAAATACAGTAAATCTGGTGTTCTAGATGTGGCTGGACAAGTAGTTTAATAGTATAAATCAAAGGATATATTTTGTTCTGGGTTGAAATTCAATTACCAAAATAGCAATACTTTAAATCTGGTGTTCCAGCTGTGACTGGACAAGTTTCATAGTGTCCGTCAAAGGATATATTATTTTCTGGGGTGAAATTCAGTTGCAAAATTAGAAATACAGTAAATCTGGTGTTCTAGATGTGGCTGGACAAGTAGTTTAATAGTATAAATCAAAGGATATATTTTGTTCTGGGTTGAAATTCAATTACCAAAATAGCAATACCATAAATCTGGTGTTCCAGCTGTGACTGGACAAGTTTCATAGTGTCCGTCAAAGGATATATTATTTTCTGGGGTGAAATTCAGTTGCAAAAATAGAAATACAGTAAATCTGGTGTTCTAGCTGTGGCTGTACAAGTAGTTTAATAGTATCCGTCAAAGGATATATTTTGTTTTGGGGTGAAATTAAATAGCCAAAATAGCAATACCCAAAATCTGGTGTTCCAGCTGTTGCAGGCCAAGTGTTAATCTGTCCATAAAAGGGTATATTACACTCAGCGTGCATCTCCAAGTGTATTTCTTTCCGTTAAAGGGTAAATTACAGTAAGTGTTAAAATACAGCATAATCCTCTACATTTGCACAAACTGTTTTGCATCTCTAAGTTTATTTCTTTCCGTTAAAGGGTACCGTATATTACACAAAGTGTTAAAATACAAGTGCTGAAATCATAATCCTATATATTTTTTCACACGCTACTGTGCATCTCCAAGTGTAAATCTGTCCATAAAAGGATACCTTTCATCCAGGGCCTGAATACTAGGCCTACAATTGATATTCCCCTAAATCCGTGGTTACTGCTGTGCCTGGATTAGTGTAATACGGTACATAAATAGATAGCCAGATAGTGTTAGGTGCCTGTAAAAAAAGGGCCTGAATTTGAATTCAGTACATTGGGCCAAATAATTTTTTTCTTATAGTGGTGAACGGTAACAATGAGGAAAACATCTAGTAAGGGAAGCGGGCGCGGACATGGTCATGGTGTTGTTAGTGGACCCTCTGGTGCAGGGAGAGGACCTGGCCATTCTGCCACAGCCACATGTCCTAGAGAACCAACTACCTCAGGTTCCAGTACCCGACATAATTTACAGCGATATTTGGTGGGGCCCAATGCTGTTCTAAGTATGGTAAGGCCTGAGCAAGTACAGGTGCTAGTCAATTGTGTGGCAGACAGTGGATCCAGCACGTTCACAACATTATCTCCCACCCAGTCTTCTGCAGAAAGTGCACAGGTGGCACCTGAAAACCAAGCCCATCAGTCTGTCACATCACCCCCATGCATATCAGGGAAACTGTCTGAGCCTCAAGTTATGCAGCAGTCTCTTATGCTGTTTGAAGACTCTGCTGGCAGGGTTTCCCAAGGGCATCCACCTAGCTCTTCCCCAGTGGTGGAAGACATAGACGCACAACCACTTATGTTTCCTAATGATGAGGACATGGGAATACCACCTCATCGGAGTCCGCACGTCTCTGATGATGACGAAACACAGGTGCCAACTGCTGCATCTTTTTGCAGTGTGCAGTCCGAACAGGAGGTCAGGGAGGAAGACTGTGTGGAAGACGATGCAGGGGATGATGAGGTCCTAGACCCCACATGGAATGAAGGTCGTGCCACTGACTTTCATAGTTCAGAGGAAGAGGCAGTGGTGAGACCGAGCCAACAGCGTAGCAAAAGAGGGAGCAGGGGCCAAAAGCAGAACAGCCGCTGCCAAGAGAGTTTGCCTGCTACTGGCCACCGCCACCAGGGCCCGAGCACCCCAAAGGCAGCTTCAAGGAGTTCCCTGGCATGGCATTTCTTTAAATAATGTGCTGACGACAAGACCCGAGTGGTTTGCACGCTGTGCCATCAGAGCCTGAAGCGAGGCATTAATGTTCTGAACCTTCTCACAACCTGCATGACCAGGTATCTACATGCAAAGCATGAACTGCAGTGGAGTAAACACCTTAAAAACAAGGAACTCACTCAGGCTCCCCCTGTTCCCACTTCTGCTGCTGCCTCTGACTCTTCCTCCGCTTCGTGAAGAATGTTGGCAGCTGCCACCCACCAAACAGAGGATGTGCCACCGACACCACCACCTCCGTCACCAAGCATCTCCACCATGTCACACGGCAGCGTTCATCTCTCCATCTCACAAACCCTGGAGAGAAAGCGTAAAATCCCACCTACCCACACTCGAGCCCTGGGCCTGAATGCCAGCTTTTCTAATCTACTGGCCTTTGAAATGCTGTGTTTCAGGCTGGTGGACACAGCCAGCTTCAAACAGCTGATGGCGATGGCTGTCCCACAGTATATTGTTCCCAGCCGCCACAATTTCTCCAAGAGATCCGTGCCTTCCCTGCACAACCAAGTATCCGATAAAATCAAGTGTGCACTGCGCAAGGTCCACCTAACCACAGATACGTGGACCAGTAAGCACGGCCAGGAACGCTATATCTCCCAAACTGCACACTGGGTAAATGTAGTGGCGGCTGGGCCCCAGGTGGAGAGTTCTTTGGCGCACATCCTTCCGCCGCCAAGGGTCGCAGGGCATCATTCTTTGCCTCCTGTAGCCTCCTCCTCCTACTCAGCTTCCTCCTCCTCTTCTTCCACCTGCTCATCCAGTCAGCCACACACCTTCACCACCAACTTCAGCACAGCCCGGGGTAAACATCAGCAGGCTGTTCTGAAACTCATATGTTTGGGGGACAGGCCCCACACCGCACAGGAGTTTTGGCGGGGTATTGAACAACAGACCGACGAGTGGTTGCTGCCGGTGGGCCTCAAGCCCGGCCTGGTGGTGAGCGATAATGGGCGAAATCTCGTCCAGCTCTGGGAGTGGCCGGTTTGACGCACATCCCTTGCCTGGCGCATATGCTGAACTTGGTGGTGCAGAAGTTCATTCACAACTACCTCAACATGTCAGAGCTGCTGCATAATGTGTGGGCTGTCTGTGCGCACTTCCGTCATTCACATCCTGCCGCTGCTCATCTGTCTGCGCTACAGCATAACTTCGGCCTTCCCGCTTACCGCCTCATATGCGACGTGCCCACCAGGTGGAACTCCACCTTGCACATGCTGGAGAGACTGTGTGAGCAGCAGCAGGCCATAGTAGAGTTTCAGCTGCAGCACGCACAGGTCAGTCGCACTGCGGAACAGGACCACTTCATCACCAATGACTGGGCCTCAATGTGAGACCTGTGTGCCCTGTTGCGCTGTTTCGAGTACTCCACCAACATGACCAGTTAAAATACCACTTCTATGTCTCCTTGAGAAAACACTTAGGGCGATGATGGAAGAGGAGGTGGCCCAGGAGGAGGAGGAGGAGGAAGAGGGGTGATTTTTAGCACTTTCAGGCCAGTCTCTTAGAAGTGGCTCAGAGGGATGTTTTTTGCAACAGCAGAGGCCAGGTACAAATGTGGCCAACCAGGGCCCACTACTGGAGGACGAGGAGGACGTGGAGGACGAGGATGAGGAGGAGGTGGATGAGGATGTAGCATGTTCACAGCGGGGTGGCATCCAACGCAGCTCGGGCCCATCACTGGTGCGTGGCTGGGGGGAAACAGAGGACGATGATGATATGCCTCCCACAGAGGAAAGCTTGTCCTTGCCTCTGGGCAGACTGGCACACATGAGTGACTACATGCTACAGTGCCTGCACAACGACAGCAGAGTTGCCCACATTTTAATTTGTGCGGACTACTGGGTTGCCACCCTGCTGGATCCCCAGTACAAAGACAATGTGCCCACTGGAGCGTGATAGGAAGATGCGTGAGTACAAGCGCACGTTGATAGATGCACTACTGAGAGCATTCCCAAATGTCACAGGGAAACAAGTGGAAGTCCAAGGCGAAGGCAGAGGAGGAGAGAGAGGTCGCCAATGCAGCTGTGTCACGGCCAGCTCCTCTGAGGGCAGGGTTAGTATGGCAGAGATGTGGAAAAGTTTTGTCACCACACCACAGCTTACTGCACCCCCACCTGATATGGAACTTGTTAGCAGGAGGCAGCATTTCATTAACATGGTGGAACAGTACGTGTGCACACCCCTCCACGTACTGACTGATGGTTCGGCCCCATTCAACTTCTGGGTCTCCAAATTGTCCACGTGGCCAGAGCTAGCCTTTTATGCCTTGGAGGTGCTGGCCTGCCTCGGCGGCCAGCTTTTTGTCTGAACGTGTATTCAGCACGGCAGGGGGCGTCATTACAGACAAACGCAGCCGCCTGTCCACAGCCAATGTGGACAAGCTGACGTTCATAAAATTGAACCAGGCATGAATCCCACAGGACCTGTCCATCCCTTGTGCAGATTATACATTTATAACTACCTCCCCTTAACTATATATTTTTGGACTCCAGGGCACTTCTTCATTCAATCCTCTTTTTTTAATTTTACCATTATATTGCGGGGCAACCCAAAGTTGAATGAACCTCTCCTCCGTCTGGGTGCCAGGGGCCTAAATTTCGTAAAGTGGCCTGTTCCAATGGTGAGTGACATGAAGCCTGATTCTCTGCTATGTGACCTCTCTCCTCTGTCTCTGTGCCGGGGCCTAAATATCTGAAAGTGGCCTGTTCCAGTGGTGGGTGAAATGAAGCCTGATTCTCTGCTATGCGACCTCTCTCCTCTGTCTTGGGGCCGGGGCCTAAATATCTGATACTGGCCTGTTCCAGTGGTGGGTGACATGAAGCCTGATTCTCTGCTATGCAACCTCTCTCCTCTGTCTTGGTTCCAGGGCCTAAATATCTGATAGTGGCCTGTTCCAGTGGTGGGTGACATGAAGCCTGATTCTCTGCTATGGGACCTCTCTCCTCTGTCTGGGTGCTGGGGCCTGAATAAATAAAAGTGGCCTTCTCCGTTGGTGGGTGACATGAAGCCTGATTCTCTGCTATGCGACCTATCTCCTCTGTCTGGCTGCTGGGGCCTAAACAAGTAAAAGTGGCCTTTCCAGTGGTGGGTGACATGAAGCCTGATTCTCTGCTATGCCATCTCTCTCCTCTGTCTGGGTGCTGGGGCCTAAACAAGTAAAAGTGGCCTTCTCCATTGGTGGGTGACATGAAGCCTGATTCTCTGCTTTGCGACCTCTCTCCTATGTCTTGGTGCCAGGGCCAAAATATCTGAAAGTGGCCTGTTACAGTGGTGTTTGACATGAAGCCTGATTCTCTGCTATGGGACCTCTCTCCAATTTAAATTGGTTAATTTTTATTTATTTTATTTTAATTCATTTCCCTATTCACATTTGTTTGCAGGGGATTTACCTACATTTTGCTGCCTTTTGCAGCCCTCTGGCCCTTTCCTGGGCTATTTTACAGCCTTTTTAGTGCCCAAAAGTTCAGGTCCCCATTGACTTCAAAGGGGTTCAGGGTGAAGTTTGGGTCCAGTTCGGATCCCGAACCCGAACATTTTCGGGAAGTTTGCCCGAACTTCTCGAACCAGAACATCCAGGTGTTTGCTCAACTCTAGTCAGAAGGCGGTAGGGACATTGATAGGAAAGTGATTGACAAGTGCAGGGAAAGATAAGTGAAAGAAAATTCGCCTGGGGCGTAAAAACCCAAGAGCAGAATATAAAATCAGTGATACAGTACTAACCTCAGTATCTGAGGAAAGGGATTTAGGGGTCATTATATCAGACGACCTAAAGGTGGGCAGACAATGTCATAGAGCAGCAGGTAATGCCAGCAGAATGCTTGGGTGTATAGGGAGAGGCATTAACAGTAGAAAGAGGGAGGTGCTCGTGCCGCTCTACAGAGCACTAGTGAGACCTCATTTGGAGTATTGTGTGCAGTACTGGAGACCATATCTGCAGAAGGATATTGAAACTTTGGAGAGAGTTCAGAGAAGAGCTACTAAACTAGTACATGGATTGCAGGACAAAACTTACCAGGAAAGGTTAAAGGAACTTAACATGTATAGCTTGGAAGTAAGAAGAGACAGAGGGGATATGATAGAAACTTTTAAATACATAAAGAGAATCATCACTGTAAAAGAGGAGAGAATATTTAAAAGAAGAAAAACTGCTACAAGAGGACATAGTTTTAAATTAGAGGGGCAAAGGTTTAAAAGTAATATCAGGAAGAATTACTTTACTGAGAGAGTAGTGGACGCATGGAATAGCCTTCCTGCAGAAGTGGTAGCTGCAAATACAGTGAAGGAGTTTAAGCATGCATGGGATAGGCATAAAGCCATCCTTCATATAAGATAGGGCCGGGGGCTATTCATAGTATTCAGCATATTGGGCAGACTAGATGGGCCAAATGGTTTTTATCTGCCGACACATTCTATGTTTCTATGTTTCTAAGATTATTTGGGGATCCAAATAATCATTAGACAGCTCTGTTATTCCAGCTTTTTGTTTTTGGGCTGCAAGTGTTATGTTGAAAAGCCTTTAGTGGTTTATATCTTCTCAGTTCACTTCTGCAGTTATTTCTGTTGAAAGCGTATAGGGGCATATTTCAGTGCAACAAGAAAAATATATATACACATTGCACTGTTGCAGTTATTTCTGGTGAAAGCGTATAGGGACGTATTACAGTAAAAAAAATATATATATATGCACACTGCACTGTTGCAGTTATTTCTGTTAAAAGCGTATAGGCGTGTATTACAGTAAAAAATGAAATATATATATATATATATATATATATATATATATACACACTGCACTGTTGCAGTTATTTCTAGTGAAAGCGTATTGGGGCATATTTCAGTCCATCAAGAAAAATATATTCTCAGGTCACTTCTGCAGTATTTTTTGTTGAAAGCACATAGTGGCCTATTTCAGTCTTACAAGAAAAATATATTCTCAGGTACCTTCTGCAGTTATAACTGGTGAAAGGGTATAGGGGCATATTTCAGTACTACAAGAAAAATATATTCACCATTCGCTCATGCACTTATATGTAGAAAAACCTTTATTGACATATATCAGTAGAAAAAGAAATAAACATTCGCGATTGGCTCCTGAACTTATATCTTGAAAAACCTTTATTGGCGTATAGCAGTAGAAAAAGAAATATACATTCGCCATTCGCTGCTGCACTTATATCTTGAAAAACCATTATTGACGTATATCAGTAGAAAAAAATATATATATTCAGCGGTCACTGTTGCAGTTATATGCGGTAAAGCCTTTAGTGGCGTATTTCTGTAGAAAGATCAAGATATATTCAGCGTTCAGCGCTGCAGTTATATGTGGGGAAAGTCTTTTTTGCGGTATGGACTGAATTACCAATATAGGTGAATACACTGGACAAAAATGCGAACTAATTCACACCAGCCCGCAGCTGTGTGTGGTATTGCTTACTGGACACTACGGGGACTTTTCTGTGGCAGAGAAACCACACGAGGACCGTGTGTCGCTTATCCAGCGCAGACCTACTTCTTCTGCTACGTCCCGTTCACTTGAGATTACTCCGCCTCAGGCGCCGTTGTTTTTTTCAAAACTGACAGCTTATAACCCTCTATGGCATATGTACGTGGAAAAAGAAAAAAATACTCTGTGTTCACTGTTCAAGTTATATGTGGTAAAGCCTTTAGTGGCATATATCAGTAGAAAAATATATTCGTCGTTCAGCGCTGCAGTTATATGAGATAAAATCTTTTGGGACTTATTTCGATGGAAAAAAAAATTGTATGAAGCATTCAGTGCTACAGTTATATGCTGTAAAATCTTTTTTTTATTATTTTGGTGGGGAAAAAAATTGTAATCGGTGTTCAGCACTGCAGTTATATGCGGTAAAATCTCCATGATGTCTCTATGATAAATCTGCAGCGTGGGGGCCCCTGTGTGGCTTCTACACACTTTCAAAATAATCCTTTAGCAGAGAGAATAGATGCTGGATGACCGGGATGCTCCATGACCTTCCCAGGAGTTTGTATTCAGCGATGCTGTTATATGTGGTAAAATCTTTTGTGACTTATTTTGGTGAAAAAAAAATCTTGTATTCAGCATTAAGCGCTGCACTTATATGCAGTAAAATCGGTTTTGAAATATTTTGGTGGAAAAAAATCTTGTATTCGTCATTAAGCTTATTCGTCATGAAGTGTTTTCTTGTATTTGTCACTTGTGTGCGGTAAAATCTTTTTAAAATTATTTTGGTGGAGAAAAAACCTGTATTCAGCGTTAAGCTCTGCACTTATATGCGGTAAAATCTTTTTTAAATTATTTCGGTGGAAATACAAATTTTCACCTCCTCCATTAACTTCCTCATCTTTTTATTATCATCGGACACACTAACTTTACACCCCCCCCCCCACTTAACTATATATATGTGATACCAGCACCACCTAGGAGCGAACAAAGGTAAATGACACTGCCAGCCTGTTAAAGGGAGTTACAGCATGATACCACAATACATTTGATATGACATTTAGCAACAGTTTACAGTGCACACATATAGCACATAGTGGGACACTGCATCAAGATGAATCAGGCATGGATCAGCCAGGATTTCCACACACCAATGCCTGATGCATCAGACTAGATCATCCATGGTGCCACACCAAAAATTTGACAAAAGAAACCGGTTTCTTCTGGCTACCTGCCTCAGCTACTATTCTGATGCTGTTACCCGCTGATGCCACACATCTGATGTCAAGTGCTCCTTCTTTCACCCACCATCTTCAGCGGGTACTGGTATTGCCACCCACCTCCACAGTATGTCACCTTGCCACTCTCTGGCCTCCAGATGCTGCCGTCACCTCCAGACTCTGTCATTGTGCCGCTCTGTGGTCTCCTCATGCTGCTGCCACCTCCGGACTATGCCACTGTGCCGCTCTGTGGCCTACTCATGCTGCCCCCACCTCCAGACTCTGTTATTGTGCCGCTCTGTTGTCTCCTCATGCTTCTGCCACCTCCAGACTCTGTCATTGTGCTGCTCTGTGGTCTCCTCATACTGCCGCCACCTCCAGACTCTGTCATTGTGCCACTCTGTGGTCTCCTGATGCTGCTGCCACAGAAGACATGCAAATATTCCATTCATGTGTCATCTGTTTTATATCCACTCTGTTATTTGGGGTTTCCAATTTTTCTGGGTAATTCTGACAGATCAGAGAATGGGGAAAATGAATCAGTGAGGTCAACACAAACTTACTGCTGACACCCTCCACACTCTGTCGAGGCTCTACTTGTATAAGCGTTTAATAGAGCAGTTGCTGTAGAAATCTATGCGGAAGCAGCTGACGAGGGTGTAAAAGGAGTGCAATTCTTCTTGACGCTAACATCTACCTGTAAGGCTGAGTTGATACTTGAGTTATTTCATCAGTTTTGGGCATGTGACCGCCAAAATCAGTGAAGTATGCAGTGATTCTAAGAGCGTCGCCTGTCATATGCATGTCATACTGACTCACAGTATTATTTCACTACCAAAGCAGACTCCCTATGTGTGTTACTGCAAGGCACAGTGTTCTACACCACTATAAAGGCTCTCAGCAGGCAGGAAATAGCCATTTTTTAATGTAATTCGCGGCAAAAAATATATTCAGATCGAATCAAAATTTTCCTAAAAAATTTGGTGAACCGGCGAATCGAATTTGATGAGGCCATCCATCCAGAAAACATTTTTAAATACAATTTTGGGTGGTAATTTCCCTGTATGACGAAAGGGGGAGGGGGGCAGTTAATTTTTTCATACTTTCACTATATTAGATATATTTTGGGGGAGGGGGTTGTCAATCCATTTGTAGCACGTTTTTGGATTCAGAAATGTGCAAGTTTAAGCACATGCCAAATTTATGCAAACATTTGTGAGTTTTTTCAGTATTGTGCTTCCTGTCCACTTTTCAGATGCGATGAGAAAACTTTCACCAAACATATTTAGGGCTGGTGCATTATGATGCAGCACATTATGTTCCTTAAGCTTGTTCTCCCCAAAAAAACATTCACTACTCGCCTATTTTATTGTATTTGGTGACAAGAATGTCAATAAAAAAAAGATTAAAGCTAGGTATGAGCGAATGAGGTCCGAATCGATTCTGCATGAATATGAGAAAGACATCTTTCCCAGAAACCCAAAGATATGCAAATTAGCTTTCCTTCCAAAAGGAAAATTAAGCAAAGCCGCTCTGATGCCAGCAGAAGTAAGATCCAAAAGTAAGATCTGCTAATTTGCATATATTTTCCTCAGAAACCCAGAGGAGCATTGACTGGCCTACAATACTCCTCACGTATACTAGAAGCTCTCAATAAGGAGAAATAGTATCCCTCCCAAGACCTCAACTAAGGCCTCTTTGTCAGTTAAGCTAATTCTTTCTGCTCAGTTCTGCAAAAAGATAGTCACATTTCTTTTCCAAAGGCAGTCTAACTACCTCCCTCGCTCTCCGTTATATTGATAATTGATTTGTTGATTTATTTATTTTTGAACAGTAGATTTGTTCATCTTTAATTAAAACTAAAAACTCATTCAATATAACAATTTCACAATAATCATGCAAAATGGATCATATAATTCACATCATGCAAGGGGCCAATATGTTGTACAGGGGTCATCTGCTTTCTCTGTCCACCCATGAGGTCAGCTAGCTGAATCCATGTTCTCTGTGGCTTCCCAATCAGACTGACTATTCAGACTCAATATACATTTTTACATTTCTAATACTAATCAGTAAGTTCATTTTCAATTATCCACCACCCTTTGTATAAAATGAAATCCTTGATGCCAGATGGATATACTACTATACATGGTGTGCCTTTATAAAAGCATTTGTTTACCCTAGTCAATATACAGTAGATCACCCAACTCCCTTAGTGCTGCAATTGAGTATCTTATTCCAGAACATATGCTGGATTGATTTTTTTCCACTAGGATAAGTGCATCACAAAATTATAAGAAGTCTTAGTGCACAATTCTCCCATGAGAAAATGCTGCAAAGGCACAGAGTCAGCATGTCACCTAAATTGTAGCCAGTCAGAATCAAAGCTTTATTCTGCCCAATCAACAGATGCTTTTAGCTACTTCATTATGTAAATTGTACATCCAGGCGCTTAACAATAGCTCTCTCCAAAGCCTTCATCTGAAGCACATCTCTAAACTACTAATCAGTCTGGCAGGCACAGAAAATTCTCAGTTTGGTCTATGACAGTGACCTTATAGTGAAGGTTTAAACTGCGCCTTCTGTGATTGCACTTTATTCGTTATTATGGCTTTAGAAATATTGCCTCTGGCGAATATTTAGTTTTTTTTCTGTTTCACATGGACAAGGCTATGAGCTTTAGGTACTTGAAATGACATCTGGTGGTATCAATGTCCATCACCAAGATTTATGAAAGAAATTGTTTTCGTGAACTAAAAAGAGTCATGTACAATGTAGTTTTAGAAAAGCTGAAAAGAGATTGATCTTGTGCACCTGTAACAATGGCTGTGCTCTGCCATCGAGAGCTGCGTAAAAGCTTTTGGAGGAGAACAAGATTCTATGTGACACAAAGCAGCAATCTAGACAAGCAGGCAAAGTGATGGATAACGGCACCTTAAATCCACACATCAGGGCCTTCTCTTTTGGAAAATGCAATAACAACCAGGGTAAATTTACTAATCCTGTCTAAAACAGGGTAAACTTAAATAGTCCTTTGTCAAGATGGGCCAAATTTACTCCAATGGAACTTGCTGGACGATACATAGACTGGACCCACACAGACAACATGTTCAGATCTGCGACATAAAACTTACATAGTTACATAGTTAATAGGGTTGGAAATAGACACAAGTCCATTAGGTTCAACCAAGGGATAGGTGGGAATGTGAATCCCAGAAGGAAGTGAGACTCAGATTTCTACACATTTTCATAAGCATTAATGTCATTTTCTTTTAAGAATTCATCTAAACCCTTTTTAAAACTGTCCACTATTCCTGCTGTGACCACTTCCTGAGGAAGTCTTTTCCATAGATTCATAGTTCTTACAGTAAAGAAACTTTGACTCTTCTGGAAACTAAACTTTTTTTTTCTCCACAAGAACAGCTTCTCCAAATGGAACCATATCTTTAGGAGAAGGGAGTCATTATGAGCTGATTGCTCTTATCTTCTTGCCCTACATATAATGGGATGTGTAGTGTGCATCCCCATTGCTAAAGTAGAGCACTAGTCAGGTACAGTAGACAACTGAGGAGTCAGCAGCTCATAAAAGATATATATATATATATATATATATATATATATATATATATATTTGGTGGGTTCGACAATGACAGATTCTCAGACTACGGGGGTTAAAAAGTCCAAACAATGTTTATTTCTTCCTCATAAGCATGATCCAGCAGAATACAGGGCGTCCAAGTTAACCATCCTTTGGGGTGAAGACACAGCACATAAAGCATAACAAACACCAACAAAAACACTTGCCCATACAGAGAACTTCTCTCTCAACTATGCCTTCAGCTTGTCAGGAGGATCAGGCATTGTACAGTCACACGGTCAGATAGCCAGCATGCTCTGACACTGACTGAGGTTCTGAGGCCTACTCATGTGTGCCTCTAGACTAGGGAAACAATTATGAACATCTGCCTCCCTGGTACATACCCTTCCGTTTCTTTGACTTTGCAGTGGAGGTTTCCATCATGACTGTTCAATCTGTATAACTTGACTTTTTTGTCTTGACTTATGGATATATGGCAAACTACCAATCACCCAGAAGCAAGTTATATCCTTCTACACAGTGCCAATACCACATTGATTCTTACTGGAGTGTGAATCAGTAAATGAAACCTTTCACACTTCGATTGTATGGTCGAATGACTGGATCTCCCATAAAACACAGTTTAACATTTAACAACCTCTCATACATTAACAGGCAAAAATGACCAGATTTATTTCCAGTAAAGGACTCTCTGAACCAATTATTCTTCACTTCATGAGCAAAGGATTGTGGGAATGTTATCTTTAATGAAATCCTAATTTAATTTCAGCAGAATTTCATGCTTTGGTGGAAAGCTGTAGTTTGGCTGTTTTAATGAATAATGCATTTATACAAGTAATAACCATGGTCTAATTTTAGACAATAGAATTGAAAGATAGAATCCACAATAAAAAGGCAAAAAACTAAACATATTTTAATAGAAATGACGTAATCTATATAGCCCTGCTGAATAAATGAACTTTATCGATTGTTTATGTTCATGAATTTCAAACTCTACAAAATATGTCCTAATTATAGGCAATGTCTTTGTCTGGCAGGGACAAGCTGTATCTACGAATTCTCAACATATTTGGATTTCTTACATAGCAAAAAAGTAAAACTGGATTGTATTTATTGAGTAGTGTATTAAAAAGTATACATTGCACATCTGTCTCTCCAGCCTCCCAGGAACATGTGGATATAAATGCGAATGTACTGAAAGTATAAGGCCAAAATATGGATTTGGTACAGATATTTTAACTAACTTCACCATTTGTGTTGGGGGATTGAACAGAAAGATGTGTATGTTGAATACTGCTAATTGCTGTACCTGTACTTGTGAATTAAAGGGGACCAGTGAGTGGCCTCTCCTGATAGGTCTTTTTTAGGAACTATTTACATCCCCCATGTAATAACAGTTCTGGAGCATCTTTTCCTATTATTCTATATTGTACCATTCTGTTATTATTCCTACTAGAAGCTATAAATGAATTGCTAGTCATTTGCCATGAAGGTCCAGTTGGGTGTTACCAGTTACAGATGTGTCCCTCCCACTGGCGTTTCTGATTGGATAATATCAGACTGTGCAGGAACACACCACCAAGTGTTAAAACCCTGCCTGACCAAACTGCTAGAAATTCATTTATAACTTCTAGAAGGAATGATAAGTGATCGACACCTTATAGAATCATAAGAATAGATGCCTTAAAGAGGACCTTTTACTGGTCCACCGTTTATGAGGCAAATGTATATACATGCAGAGCGGCACCCAGGAATGACCTGCACTTACTTGTATCCCTGGGTGTCGCTCCGTTTGTTCTCTGTAGCCCCCGGAGCGCTAAGCGCTGCGATTGGCCAGCGCTCCAGGATTGGGAGAAGGAGACGCCCAGGGCAAAAGAAGATGTCTCTGTCCCATGCAAAAATAGGAGAAGCGCGCACGCCAGTACCGGGGGCTACAGAGGACGAACGAAGCGGCACCCAGGGATACAAGTATTTGCAGGGTCATCCCTGGATTCCACTCTGCATGTATATACATTTGCCTCATAAACTGTGGACCAGTGAAAGGTCCTCTTTAAGACTTGGTATTACATGGGGGATGCAAAGGGTTGCTAAAAGAGACATGTCTGGAGAGGTGACAGGTCCAGATAAGTAAAGGTACACTCTGGCAATTAGCAGTAATCCATGTTTGATCACCACAGCCTGGCCACACCGTGTCCACCCTTTTTGTTGTTAGAGGTCATTTTCTTCTATCAATGTGAATATGGAAGTAGAGTAACTTTTTTCTGTGTAAGTTTTAATGCTACAGATATGGACTAAACTTTTCTAATTTTATTGCAGTTTCAAAGACCCAATGATTTCTCCCCCGCCTTCCGGTTTGGCACTGTCCCAAACGGCAGCACAGAAAGAAATATTCGTAACAACTACCTCGAGATGCATACTTATATGGTGAAATTTAACCAGCGATCAGTGCAAGATGCCCTACTGTCTTTAAAAACCGGGTAAGTTGTGTTTAGTATATGGTAGACCAAGATAATGGTCCCAGACTAAGCATTTCATCAAAGCTCTGATTAGTTTGGCTGTGTAAGCTCTATGATTTCTCCCTCCCTGCACTTCGATATAATCAGTGGATTATGCGTCTGTTGCCGGATGCTGTAGCCATTAAAATCAATAGCATTGCAGCTATTAGGCTGCCTATGCCGAATACAGGAGCGTAAATTCTACTCGGCCTGCAGCACAGAGCCTTGGTGGTTCAGCTGCAATGTACTGTATTTAAACTGAAGACTAATCCACTGATTAAACATATTGTGAACCTGAAGACTTTTCTATTAAACATTGAGTCCTATTCAGAATTTTGTACATAAAAAAGTATTAGTCAGTCCAGGTCACAATGTTAAATTGTACTTAAACCACCATATAAAATGTGCATCATTTATGTAAGGTTGCTGACGTTTTTATCAATTGCATTTAGATAAATGATAACATTATTTCAGCAAGAGAAGATTGCCTTCTAGTAAATCTATAACATAACATTCTTAATGACATTTTCATGTCTTTGCTCATATTATAGTAAACTGGACGCCTTTATTTATGATGCTGCTGTGCTGAACTACATGGCAGGGCGGGATGAAGGCTGTAAACTAGTGACCATTGGTAGCGGCAAAGTCTTTGCATCCACTGGTTATGGTATTGCTATCCAAAAGGACTCTGGATGGAAAAGACAGATTGACCTGGCAATCCTGCAGCTATTCGGTGATGGTATGTAGTTCCTCAGGGCAGTCAATAACTGTGGTGGAGAGGAAATCTTAAGTAGGTCTTTCTTATTGTCTGTATACTTGTTCTGTGCATGTAATAAAATAATCCCCTATATACTGTAAATCTGCACCAAAGATGTTTTATGGTCTAAGTTTTGGTGTATAGGAGGAAAGGCTTCAATTACAAAATTAAATCCGTAATCCAGAAATTTTAGGATCTGTTCTGTTAACAGCAATGATGTCTGACTCCATTGAGAAATGCTAAGATGTCTGTCATTTTGCTGGATAAATAGTGATGAGCAACTATTTTGTCTGTTGCGCATAACAGGATTGGTGACAACAGCTACGACACACATAACAGCATCGCCTTATGTACTGCATCATATGCCTTACGTAGCCACATTTTCTACGGTTCACTACAATAAAGTGTTTTACTTTTTACATGCACAAATACATAATCACAAGTCTACTTGCCTTGTGACTATGCTTTTTCCTAGACATTAGGGATTTAACATGGTAGCCTTAATGCAAACCCTGGTGGCGGAAGATGCAACAAAAAAAAGTTATACATTTATCACATCTTCTGCTCTCTGTGTGCCAGGACAGAACCCTACTCCAAGCATCTGGAGTAAATTTCTGGGGTAATGTGCTCCACATGTTGGTAAATGAGTCCTCCCACCCGTACCTGTTCCACTTTTTTGAAAGTGGTGAAGGCAGCATAAAAATGCAAGATACACCTAAATTTAGGCAGAATAGCATTTAAAAGGCTGCAAACCAGTGGATTGCAACTTTTTTATGCCAGAAAACTGGTTTAGAGGCATAGTAAATAACCCCCAGTGTATAACCAATAGACAAGATGTAGTTTAGCAAAAGCAAAACACAATGCACTCCACAAACATAAAACTTATGAGCTAATGCTATATTCACTAACTCAAGTGAATATGAGGTACTTGGCAAATATATTTTGATCAAAATCATTTGTGGCTATATACCACAGCAAGGTGACCTCTTTCTGGATGGGAACCTACTCCATTTAGTACCTTTCATTGTGCCAACCGGCCTATCGGGTTAGGAAAAGGCAAGCTCCACATGAATACTGTGTCTGCAGTTGTAGTTTAGCAATAGAGGCAGACCATGAGACTGTAATTGGGTTCTTGGAGAAGTACAGCGTAGTCCTAGACTCTGCTTTCCAGAGGTGCTTCATTGTTAGCAAGGAATGGTGTTATGGAAAGAGGGTAAAGGTAGAAACAAACAGCTCTTTCTCTCCTGGGTGGCAAAACCAGCATGATGATGGGGGCCTGGACTGATTTTGATATTTCCTATGGGGTGCCCTCTCTTCTATGCATGGAAGCTTTAAAGCACTGCTACATTTATTTGACGATACAGAACACTAGGTATCATAAAGTAACTGACATCACATGGTTGTTTTGTTTTAATAAAGCTTGCTTACCTTCTTAGTATGTCATGATTTTACATTTTCTTTAGGGGAAATGGAAGAGCTGGAAGCCCTCTGGTTAACTGGCATTTGTCATAATGAGAAGAATGAGGTGATGAGCAGTCAGCTGGACATTGACAACATGGCTGGAGTATTCTACATGCTGGGAGCTGCTATGGCTCTGAGTCTCATCACATTCATAATGGAGCACCTCTTCTTCTGGCAGTTCCGTCACTGCTTTATGGGAGTCTGTTCTGGAAAGCCAGGCCTAGTATTTTCTATCAGCAGGGTAAGTTCAACAGATGTGAGACCTGTTCATATCCTCAATTTGCATTAGCATCCAGCCAGTCGATTTTATCTAATAGCATAAAACATGAATTTTTCTAGGGATGTTGAGCTAAGTGAAAAATCCAGTTTCAGTGATTATCCTGGAACTATCGACAAATCTACTGCAGTTGGCAGCTGTACCTTTACTGTCTGCTAAATGTCTCATGGTTGTCATGGCCAGCACAGTCTACAACCATGGCCTAGGTAAAGGACAGTAAGTAGTAAAAAAGAAAAACTGAGATGGCTAAATTGTGTCATTTGTCAAATAACTTATTATGAAGATGAGATGCATTGTTTTGATTTAGTCTTCCCATATGCTTCCAATCCTAATGGAGGTATGACAACTATCCTGTACATCCTTTCAAATGGATTCCAGTGAATCCTTGCCTTTTAATTGAGTCCATGAAGTTTCCTTTAGGGGTCCCATATTTTTTGACACCAAGAATATTGCTGCAGACTGTAGTGTGAATAGAGTCTTAAATATGCACATACGTTAATTGCCTCCTTCTTTTGATATTTGATGTATTTGAAATTTTCATAAAAATGATTAGGATGAGAGAAAGCAGAAACTCAACTTTTTCCGCTAGAGAAATAAACCTGCGGGGGGAAAAATAACCTGAACCTTTATCAAATAAAGTAGTGTGGGGAGTCGCTCTGGTAGATAGCGGTGCGGGTGCAGTACAGAGGCAAAACAAGGAGTCCAGAATGTGCAATAAACAGTGTTTTATTCACACTGACACAAAACAAACGATAAACAGTCTCTTGGTGTTAATTCACACACACATCAGAGGTCATGAGGCAAAACAAAAAGAGTCCAAAGCAGGATCCAATCACCTGTGAGGTTTAAGGTGCGGGTTCGCACCTGGCTGTCAGCCGAGCCGCAGGACAAACCATCTTCAGGCTTCCAGGAAAAACCCCACTTTGCTGAGCTCCTTCCTCCAGGTCAGAGAGCTCCACAGCACTGTTAGCCGCTCCAGGACACTCACAGCCTCACTCTCAGGATGGAAGACAATCCACCCACCTGACAGTGCTGCCTGAGCTTTATAGCCCAGCCAAAACCCGGCCTGGAACATGGGGAGTAGTCACCCACCCAGCACTTTGACTACTCCCAGTAAAAGCCGTCCCGGATAAGCTATAGTAGCCATTCTACCTATAAAAAGTGTCAAGCAGCTACTGCTGCTGACATGAAAAAACGGCTCTTACTCCACCGAGGCCAGGAACCTCGGTGACACGTATCTATCGTCCACAATCATTCCCCGTGCCTTCTTACAGTAGATATAAAAGTATAGTAATCAAGGAAATTTTAATGAAAGTGTATAACACAAGAATAATAATCCCAAATAAAAAATGGATATGAGTAACATAAATTGTGAGTGGAGTGTAATAAAAATTAAACAAATCCATCAAACACATTAGAATCCAGTTCCTTATTCTGTACAAAGAAGCAGTATCATTAAAAGTACACCTAATGCTAAAATATCATATTAGAGTGGCGTTATTCTTCAAACTACACAATGGACATGATTACCTTTTGTGCCCTTCTCTACTTATTATAGATAGATGGGATAGATGTGTTTCATAACTGATAACTATAGACTCTGCTTAATTCAAATCATTTAAGTGTCTGCAGATTTTAAAGTCATGAAAATATATCACAGTAATATCAGATATGTCAGATGAGCCTTGCAAATGCCTACAATTTTTCTAACAAGTAATATAAATCTATAACTCCATACTAAATAGGGGCTTATGCACACAGCAGTGTCATGTAAAAGGTATTTGTCTGTCAGCATGCTGAATCCCTTAAGGTTCTTATTATTGACCTGCATATACAGAAACAACGTGGAAAATACCCTGCGTGGGAGCATACTGAATCCTTACAGGTCCTTATTATGGGTCTGCACCTTATTATCCCCCTGAAGCTTTGATTTTTAAGGCAGGCTGTATACTGCAAAACAGTAATGCAGTATGAGACCATAGCAGCTTATGGACACTGTATAAGGGATCTGTAAAACACAGATCTGTATTACGATCATGTGCATGAGGCCCATTAATGGTAGGTAGATAACGTAGGCCGGTGTATGCTGACTTTAACTGCAGCATGCATTGAACTGACACAAATATATCAAACCATCAACAGCCAGTGGATTACTGGAATACTTCAGTTAATGAGACTTCCAAACTCATGTCCACAGAATCCAAAGAAAAAGCAAATAAGAGGCTTCCAAATATTGCTCCACTTATTTATTAAAGGGGTTGTGCCAAATTCTGAAGTTATTTTTCCTCAGGATAGAAGATAACTAATGGTGGGGTCTAGAGATGAGCAAAGTTATCTAAATTTGATTTGGCTGCTTCGCCGAAGTTCACAAAGAAATTTGATTTGTTACGAATTACTTCGTCATGAATCATATTCCATTGTATGTAGCAGGCTCAATGATGGTTAACGGCGACTGAGCCGTCCCTCATCATTGAACTCCCCTCACACCTGAGGCTTTTCAGGGGTTAATCAGGGGCTAATAAAAAAAATACATACTCACCCATTTGCTCGCGGAGAGGCCGTTGCATACATCTTGATTGAAGAAAACGGGACAAATCTATCGCTCGCTGACGTGATGATGACATTGTGTCATCACACTGGGCGGACATGGTAATGTCATCACTGATGAAGTCACCACGTCTGGCCTGCGTGATGACATGGTGACATCACCTGTCAGCATCCGTGAGATTTGGCATGTTTTCTTTAATCAAGATGGCCGTGACGGCCTCTCAGCGAGCAAATGGATGAGGTGAGTATGTATTTTTTTTACTGCCATTTCGGGAAAAATTGAAATTCAGATTCATGGTGAATCGAATTTTTCCTGCCTGAAATTCGTATTGAAGTCAATTTGTTTAACTTTAATTTGTGCAACACTAGTGGGGTCCAACTGCTGGGACCCCCACCGTTTCTGAGAACAGGGGGGCCCATTCCCCTTATCTGATGGAGCTGCATATGCCCTTGAAGAAGGGATGGACACCAAAAGGTCGCATCTGTGTGTGATCACGCTTGATTCACCTCCACTGTGTCTCCCTGTGCATTAGCTGGTAGCTGAAAATATCTTGAACCTTTAGACTCTGATCACATGTGGCAAACGCTTTTTAATTAATTTGGCACATCAAAGACTGTCATCGTTAGAAAATGAAATCTACAAATATACTGCTGTAAAAAGACAAAGATTTGTGCCATTTTCCTAATTTGTCTCAAACCTGGAGACCATTCCCACTCCTCTGAAGTCCATGGACATCTTTTTCTTGCCACTTTTCAGATTTGGTAAATGACAAGGAATGCCAGAATTTATGTGCAAATTTGGTGCATGTTGCGATCACTGAGATTTTTTCTGCACCTTACTTATAAAATAGGTTAAATTGCTTAGTAAATGTGGCTCACAGTTTACAAATGGTGTACATAAGTGAGAAATTTACAGTTCAGATTCTAGTTTTTGCAAGATCAGCATGCTGCAGTTGTGAAAAGTAGTTTAGGGTACGGCCAAACATCACAGCTCTAGCGATATTTTATTAACTTGTGAGAAATGGATTGTTTTTTCAGTGTTCATTGTTGATGGCTGTGCGGTTTTGCGGGTTACTGCATGGACATTAACCATGATGACTGAATAAGCAATCTGTTCCTAACTTGCTAATACGATACTGAGGCTTCCTTGGCTGCGCAGGTCTGAACCACACGGTGGCTGCATCTCACACAAGTCTGGCCACACCCTTTACAAAGCGAGTATATAGTTCATATGCATTCACATTAAATGGTCACCTTGTATGAATTTCCTGTATAAACTATATACAATGTGTTTTAATAGAGCTATGGTCACTTATATTAATACAGTGGTACAGTTTCTGATATTGCAGATACTGTAGATGCTAGTTACTGAATTCAGCTATAACTTAATTGATTTCAGCAGCTAAAATCAGTTACCAGACTGTCACATGCATTTAGTTAGCATCGAGTCAAGCTGAGCTGGCAGAACTGTTCACAATTTACAGAACTTGGCCAGCGCTTTTGGCATAGGCGGATATATGCAACTCTGCCAGTCTCCTCCAAAGTCTACTCTTGTTGTTAGCAGGTGTTGTCTAAAGGAATATTTTCAAAAAACTATTATTAGTGTAAGGTTATATTACATTGTGAAATTTTTTCCAGTGATCAGCCTTTGCTGTTTTACGTCTTTCTAAAATGTGCACCTTGTTTTTACCTCATAGTATTTTGCAATGTTGCCAGTTTCTTGAATATATACTGTTATTTAAGCATGAATTATTCTTGTTTCTTCATATACTGTGTATCCGACTCCAACAATAAGCGTACAATTTGGTTATTACAGATGCTGATGATGTATATTTGTTTCTGCATTTTAGGGCATATACAGCTGTATTCATGGAGTTCCTATTGAAGATAGACAGTCTGCCATGAACTCTCCGTCAGCAACAATGAATAACACTCACTCTAATATACTTCGTCTTCTGCGCACTGCCAAGAATATGGCTAATCTTTCTGGAGTGAATGGTTCTCCTCAAAGTGCATTAGACTTCATACGGCGAGAATCTTCAGTATATGATATATCTGAACACCGGAGGAGTTTTACGCATTCTGACTGTAAATCCTTTCAGCCGGAGGAGAATCTTTTCAGTGACTATATCTCTGAAGTGGAAAGGACCTTCGGTAACCTTCAACTTAAAGACAGCAATGTCTACCAAGATCATTTCCATCATCATAGGCCACACAGTTTAGGAAGTAATAGTTCTATTGATGGGTTGTATGACTGTGATAACGCTCCTTTTACAACACAACCAAGATCATTGTCAAAGAAACCTTTAGATATAGGCTTGCCATCTAAACATCCAACACCACAAATAGGGGATCTTTATGGAAAATTTTCAATTAAAAGCGACCGTTACGGAGCCCATGATGACTTAATTAGATCAGATGTTTCTGATATATCTACACATACAGTCACCTACGGCAATATTGAAGGTAATGCAAAAAGGAGAAAACAATATAAAGATAGTTTGAAGAAGCGCCCAGCATCAGCTAAATCACGTAGGGAATTTGATGAGATAGAATTAGCCTATCGTAGACGCCCAAGATCTCCAGATCATAAGCGTTATTTTAGAGACAAAGAGGGATTGAGAGATTTTTATCTGGATCAGTTCCGGACAAAGGAAAATAATCCACACTGGGAGCATGTAGATCTAACAGATATCTACAAGGAACGAGGGGAGGATTTTAAACATGAAAGTTCTTGTTCTAACAGGCAAAATCAGAAACATAGTGGGGAATTTGGGCAGAATGAACGCAAACATGGCTCCGGAGGAAATGCTTGGGAGAAAAATATTGGTAATATGGAGTGGGAAGACAGAACTTCAACCAACTTCTGTCGCAATTGCCCTTCAAAGATGCACAACTACACAGGGCAAAATGCTAATCGCCCAGCATGTATTCGTTGTGAGGTGTGCAAGAAAGCGGGAAACCTTTATGACATCAGTGAGGATAATTCTCTACAAGATTTAGATGCCAGACCAATACCACCTGCCAATTCCAAATATCCTCAAAGTCCATCGAATGGCAAAGCCCAGAAGCGTAACCGAAGTAAACTTCATCGCCAGCATTCCTATGACACTTTTGTGGACCTTCAGAAAGAAGATGTAACCTTAGCACCCCGCAGTGTCAGCTTGAAGGATAAGGAACGCTTCTTGGATGGTAGCCCATATGCCCACATGTTTGAAATGCCCAATGAATCCTCTTTTGACAACAAGTCCCATGGGCCAAGCCACAATCCTGGGGGATACATGCTCAGTCGTTCCCTTTACCCTGACCGAGTCACCCAAAACCCATTTATTCCCACATTTGGGGATGACCAGTGTCTGCTGCATGGGAGCAAGCCCTACTATTTTAGGCAACCTGCAATTGGTGGCTTGAAGGGAAGGTCGGACTTCCGAGGGACTGGTAAATCACTCACTGCTCTACATGCAGGTCCCCCAGGACGTTTCCAAAAAGACATTTGTATAGGGAATCAACCCAATGCCTGCGTTGCAAACAATAAGAACCCCAGATCTTTCAACAACTCAACCAATGGCCATGTGTATGAGAAGTTATCCAGCATTGAATCTGATGTCTGAGGGGGAGGTGGGCTGGGACCTAAATTCTCCCCTTCCCTTTTCCAAAATGTTACTCTCTTACAGTGAAACAGGACAGAGGTGTTCCTGAATGCTGTTGGAGTGGGATGAGATGCATCCTTTCTATTCCCTCTCATCTTCTCTTCCTGGGGCCATCTCGTATTTCTGTTCATGTGAAATTCATATACCAGCCTGAAGAAGCATCAAGATGACATCAGATGGGTGGGGGATCAATTTCAAAGACTTGGGCTGAGCGCTGTAAGGGAGGGAGGAGAAATGAACAGACATTCTTGAGTTTTCTTCCAAACCCATGGAGTGAAGAGCTGGGAGAAGACTAAGTATCAGAAGGGTCTTTTGAAAAGAATAAAGAGAAGTTGGCACAGGGAAAGTTGTAGAATGACAGAGGGCACTGCTTGCATTATAGGAAGCTTCCACAAAACCTTCTGGTTATAAGGGTGCAGAGTAAGCATTCCCGTTATTTAGCCAATTATATTTTTTTATCCATTGAAAGGTAACTGGGAGCTGCCCATTGTAAGTGATATTGTATGTTTGTGCTGAGGATGTCTGGGGATACTGATAACAAGATGTCTATAATAATATGAATCATAAAGGAAGATACATTCACTTGTCCATCCACATTAAATTTACATCTTCTGATTCTGATGATACATCTGATTCAGGTTTCTCTTATTATCTATCATATATAGTCTCTTTAAGCAGTAACTAATTAGTTAGGATGTTTAATTCACAGAGGAAAATAATATATTCAGCGTTATCAAAACAATTAATATTTTCTTTAATAACTTAAAAGAATTGCTCAGGAAGACAACAACACTATAATATTCAATGTCGACATTACTGTGCATGAACATTTTAGTCCATAACCAAAAACTACATTATAACAGTAAACTCTTACAGAGAATCCAGAAGTGTAACCTTAGAATAGTTTTTATAACTTTTTGTATTCAGTTGGCTGTGCAAAATTCTAGATTCTGCTGCCTAGTAGTTCATTAGTCCAATAATTTCAGCCATAATATATACATAATTTAACAGACTGTTTAAGAAAATTAGACATAGAAATAGACATTGGTACAACTATATGATATAAATCACATTAGCATCCAAGGGCTTCCTAGCATGGCACTGTCTTGTCAGAAACAGATAGCACCAACCTGGGCTAAAGACTAATGAATGTCCTTCATAGTGAAGGAAGAATTGTTGGCAGTTTAAAACTTCTTTGTAAAAGTTTTCACAGCACAGAATAGTTTCTGCAAACTATAATTTGTCTTCACAGATTAGCGATTACATTTCAGAAACCTATGGTTTAATGGTCACAAGTGCATACGCAGCTTAAATTGAAATATTGTAACAATCCTGATTGTCGACAAGGATCTAGCATGATATTAAGATGATAGCGTTTGTTTCAGTTGCATCTCTAGTCTGTAGTGCAGCACTCACAAAAACATTTTATCACGTTCTGAAAAGTAAAGGGACATATTGGAAGCTCAATGGATGGACAATGGTAAGAATGTGATGGGAATGGTACGGTTGATGTGATGATTGTGGGCAGTATCCTAGCACAAGAGCTATGACCGTAAGGGCATTAATTTTTGTTTCTCTTAGATGATATTTGGTTATAGCTAGAAATAATGGGAAGCGTCAGCCTAGCCTCCACATAGTCCTTCCGTCACGTTGAATGTGAGGGGAGAAAAATCAGGTGCCGCTTCAGTCATCAGAAAACCAGGATGGAATCACACTGTCCATATTTAATTTTTCTTTTCTTTTTTTGTTGTAAATATGTGGTTGAAACTTTTTTGAAAAGACTTATAAATGAATTTATAGTGACACAGAGGAAGATGGCTGTGTGTCCTTCCCCTGAGACACCTATTTTTATAGGTTTCAAGGATCTGTATCCCTGTGCCATATCCCTGAGCTTCTGGATCATAGTTCTTATTTCCTTTTTTTATCAACTTCATGTGCCAATATATAGAGCTTGGTCCTGGAGGGGTAAGAAGCTCTTTTATGTGCCAATTGTTTGAGTTGTCCAATGCCAGGCTCAACATCCATGTGCCAAAATACTGAAGCCACCTTAGAAATGAGACTCTCATCAACTTCTACCCTGACTTAATAGCCTACACATCTATGAAGCCATTCAACCAGAATGTGAAACTGGTATTCTATCCATGTTGTTATACGGTGGAGTCGCTGAAAGAACATAATTTTACCCCCTCTCTGCCATGTTGTTCCTCAGCTAACTCTTGTGAAGGTGTTGAAACAAACGAAAGATACCTCTTGAGATCTAATGATGAACACTTTGAGGCATGTGTATCAAGGTTCATTTTGGTGCGTGACTTTGCTACTGTATTGTGTTTCGTACAGTATATAAAAGGATGTGGAGCCAGTTCTGTAGAACTGTACCTGCACATTAAACCTGACACTGAATGATCTATTCCATTTGTACAGTTTAATAGATAAACTAAGTTGTGTATTAAATATATCTGGGCACTAATAGTATGAGAAAATTGAAAACAACAAAAAGGATTGTGAATTACATTTTAGTGACATGCATATTAGTGAGCAGTACCTTACATGGTGTAACATTTTAATTATTTGCACAGAATGCTCCGCAATTGCACTGTATAGTTGCCCATTTGCTACCCATATTGATTTAATCAAGCTAAAGTCAGATCCAAAAGGCAAAATGGACATGGCAGACATGCTACAAATGTATGGGTATCTGGAATTTATTTTCTAACAAAGCCATAACCTAGAGTAAATTGTTTCTACTGTACATAGCTATATATGCATCATTATTTGCTTTAAAAAATGTTAGGTTGGCAACTAAAGGTAACTGCACAGCAACTTTTCTACAAAATGGTTCTGTTAGACTAGCTCTAGTGTGACGCTGAGATTTTCTTCCTGTTGCTTTAATGCAGGAATGCCCAACCTGCAGCCCTCCAACTGTTGCAAAACTCCAACTGCCAGCATGCCTGGAAAGCTTACAGCTGTCAGCCTACAGAAAGGCATGGTGGGAGCTGTAGTTTTACGACAGCTGGAGGGCCGCAGGTTGGGCATCCCTGATTTAAAGGGTTATTTCATCAGGAAATGACCTATTTGTATCCAGTTTTATGTCAAACATTTTAAAGAATTTTGGTGACTTTTTTTCCATGTCGCTTTCTATAGAAATATCCTGGAATCATGCCGTTTTCACTCTGGCCACTAAACCTCATAATAAGCTGCCCCTTTCTGTTCTGTAGAGATCACTTCTCAGCAATCATCTCATTATCATCACAGGAAGGATTACAATTAAAAATAGCACATATGTATAGATAACACAGGATTCACTATTCACAATAGGTGATGATTATGTCTTACATACTGTCCCTCCCTGCACAATGACCTCTGAAAACATCACAGAGCATGAGCAGAGCATTCTGATTCAATATCAGATTAAAGTAAGTGGAAGTCCCTGGGTGTGTTGGCTCCCCAACATTTTTGATTCATTTAAAAAAAAAAGGTTTGGTAGCAACAGTAGCTGGACCAAAGTATTCATGTATGCTACTGCCAGCTGTCTCCAAATATTACAGTATCACAGTCCCATTTCCTCCTCCCCCTCTTATCTAAGAAGATGTAGAGTCTGACTAAGAGACTCACAGCAGCACAACTAGACATACTCGTTTCTTGTCAAACTCTCTCACTCTGTACTGTGGCCCCGCTGCTATGATGCTTTTTACAAGGTTGGATCCAGCATTGAGATATGGAGGGGAGGGTAGCAAAACACAACAATGGTACCACATTGCACATTAATGGTACACCCTATTAGCCACATAAGTAGAAGGTCTGGGGCAGGGAATATATAAAACCCCATACCAGACAACCTTAATTAATATCCGCCACCCCAGGTCCGTACACCACTAGGAGATTGCCGTCAGGCAGCAGAGGGCACTCCATTAGGTGCACCCAATTCAGGGTTTTAAATATGTGTCACTGTTATTAGAGACACACACTAGGGGATATCTACTAAGTAACATGTGCCAGAAATGGGCACAAAGGGCCAGATTTATCATTACACTTACATCTTACTCCACTTTTACATATGCCCAAAGTCACTTTTGGCTCAGTCAGATTTATTAATGGTCCTTTAATACTGTGATAAATGTGGATTGACAATAGCAGTTTATCCTTCAGTAAGCGGCTTTACAAAAGTCGCACGTCTTTACAAAAAAGTCGCATGTTCTATTAAAAAGTCGCATAAGATAAGCATGGTCCCCCCTGGAGTGAAATTGCGCATTTTTTTGCGACTTTTTTGCGACTTTTTAAATGGTTGCAATAGTAAATCTGTCTAGAGATTCATTTACATAAGACAACACGCCCACTTTCACAAAACTGGAGAGCTTAATGCAGAGCTTGAAAAAGTCGCAAAAAAATGCGCAATTTTACCGATTGCGCATTTTTTTGAGACTTTTTCACTCCATTAAAGTGACTTTAGCTAATGATAAATCTGGCCCTCAGTGTGCAGAAAAGTTCCTAATGTGGGCCAAATGTATTAGAAGCAAGAAGTCAGGCAAAATACCTGTTCTCATAATCATGTACAGAAAATAGAATAGAAAAACTAAAAAATAAATAAATAAAAGAAAAGTATAAATATTAATTCCCTTTAATGAGGACCAGTCACCAATCCTGTTTAATTCAATAATTTTATCCCTCATGCAATAACAATGCTGGAGCATTTTGTTATGTCTACATTGTTCCCTTCTTCAATTCTTCCTATTATAAAGGTATTAATTAATTACAACTGGCTGGTACCAGTTGGGGGTGAGGCCTGCATAATCTGGCACTGTCCAATCAGTACTGCCAGAGTCAGACTGTACAGGGACACAATCGCAACTGATAACACCCCGTTGACCTTTATTAATAAGCTTCTAGTAGCAATAACTGAGGAATGAAACAGCATACACGTAAAGGAAAATATGCTCCAAATTGGTTGCTGCATGGTGAATAAAATCATTTAGTAAAACAGGTATGTCAGGGGTGATGGTAGGTCCTTTTTAAGTTATTGACACTGACATTACCACCAGGTTACTCTTCTCTTCTTCCTATGAGTCCTCTTAATTATATATTTTTTCTTACTTTCTAACATCTTATAACGTCTTTCATGTAAGAACCAATATACTGAGTTGCTGACATGGGCATTACAGTGTAACCCCTTCTCCTCCTATTGACACCTAGATTTTTATGCATAAGTACAGTTTTAGCACTGACATTTTCTGTGTTTGGGATCACTGTATTTATTTTAGGATTTCTATATAATTGATTTATTTCCCTTAAAATGTTCAAGATATTCCTATGAGTCCTCCAAATTAAGTTTTCCTGACTTAAAAAGTAAGCAATTTCAGAATATTGGAGAGTTCTCTTGTGAATAATTCTGGAACACAGCAGTAATGTTTGAAGGGACACGTGTTCTAAAAACAGTGAAAGGTTAAAATGCTGCTCCGTTATTCCCCATTAGGCTATACAGATGAAACAGAAGTTTGCTAGCTGCATAACAATTCAAGGAACCTGTGGTGCAATGTTCAGGCACATTAGGTATGCATTACAATGGTGTACAAAGAATAAGGAGATGCATACAGGACATGCAACATTCCACACCATAAAAATGAGGTGCATCATCTGGCCAGATACCTTTGGTCATGAAAACATACCTGCTTTATGAAAACTTGCTGCAGAAGGCGATAGCTTCTGTGTGAAATGTAGCTACAAATAGACATTGATTGAATGCAGTAGCATAGCTAACGGCTCATGGGCCCTGGTGCAAGAGTTCTGCTTGGGCCCCCCTTCCCTCAATGCTTTCTGTGTCTTCTCATGTGGCACAAGGGTCTTTGGGCCCCCTCAGGCTCCTGGGCCCGGTAGCGACTGCTACCTTTGCACCTCCTATAGCTACGCCCATGATTGAATGTATCTATATCTAACAGTGTAATGGATAATTGCAAGTGCTATGTTGTAACTGCAATGTCAGTGCTTGGGAATCAGACCCCTGCCGCTTGCTAGAAGGAAACAACAGTGCTAACAAAATTCTGTGCCACGTTGTTTTGTAAGCTGCATGGTTGACTATTGAATACAGTGGGTGGACCATGTCACTGTAAAAGACCCATGTTAATCAAGGGCTGGATTGATAACATTCATTTTTGTTTTATTAAATGCTTTCCCTAGTGAACATTTTACTTATATAGTCAAGAAATAACACCTGACATAGCCACATTTACTTAGCAAGTATTGATTAAATGCATACAAATCCAAATGTATTTATGGCATAGGCAATCACTGCTCTTCTTACATTGATGGGGTTGACCACTTTCTGATGAAATTTCTGGAATCAAGAGTAAGTGAATTTAAACATGTCAGGGATAAACATATATCTATCCTAAGGGAAATAATACAGGGCAGTCTAGACCATGTGGTATTTTTCTGCCATCATTCCTAATGCCATAAACTAATGTACTAGCATAGGAATCTATTAAATGCCCCTTCCTTGCCATGGCCACTAAGATGAATCCCCTTTGCTGCCCATGGGAACAGCATATAAACACTGAAAATGGGGAATCACTGCCTCCATGGATCTCAAGATTGTGGTGGCCTTGTGATTTATCCATATGACTACCTCTCTGACTGCATCCTCTTCTGAGCAGGTACTGAAAGTGCCCTGCATATGCTCAAATACAGGAGCTTCTGCTGCTTCCATCTGTACATGAACGCTTCCAGTGCTTGCTCAGAAGTGGACGCTGTTGAGGAGGAATTCATGTAGGTAAATTACATGACCACCACAATCTTGAGAGCTATGGACAAGGTAACTGCCCCATCCAATGTTTTTTACACCCTACCCATGGGCAGCAGTGGAGCTTCAACTTAGGTGCTGCAGTAAGGAATGAGGCATCATAGCATTTTGTATGCCAATACACATCATTTTATGGCATTTTAGATATTACCTCAGAAGGTGGCCAGCCACCATTTCCATTTTACATATAATAAAAAGAAAAAGTATGTGAACCACTGTAATGATTTTCATGTAATAGTTATAGATGAAACACTTGATGACTCTCATGGGTGAAATAAATGGGGCATGCTAACATACCAAATGATGCCATGTTAGTCATAAAACACTGTAAACATGTTAACCTACATGGTAAAGTAGCAATAGTAGTAAATTGCCACAACCTTGTATGTCAACGAAGGCATTCCGTTAGGCCTTGTTTATACCGTACATTGCAGTTTTAACCAGATTTGGATCCTAATGATAGAGGAAGAATATAAAATACAGCATACTTATACCATCTTGCTTTTTGGATCACTCCTGATTCATTATGGTATCCATGAGGAAAAAAATCTGTGTGCCTCTGTACATAAATGGAGGAACATATAGATATAGTATGGGGCCATAGCAGGCTATGGTCTCCAAATGGATGTTATATGGATCTGTAGTGAACAGATCTATAATACTGCAATGTGCAAGGGCCCTCAGATGTTTTTTCCCAATTATCTTTCAGAGGATTTGGACTGGTACAAATACATAACTTTTGTTAACATGATACAAAAACTGCGCCATCATGCATGTTGGCTTGTACACTGTAGCATTTTGTCAAACAACCATTTATTGCCATCATTTTACCCGTAAATCTCCTAATTACTGTACATATATCTGCTTTCCCCACTAGTGAAAAACCTTGTACCACATACTGAAGAAGGGTTTATTAACCCATCTGTAGTTAATTCCAGTAAACAGGTTCTGCTATCCGTGACCTCTGCCCCATCATTTAACAGATCGCCATTGTCTAAATTGTAATCTGGTTATACAAGCCTTTGCAAGGTACTGCTGACTAATACAACATGCAACTCCATAACATGAAATGTAATTGCTGAATGTGGTTTACAATTCTATGTTACAATGATTTACAATAATAGAGTACAAAGTAATGTCATTGAAGTTCAATCTATCCTTGATACATATGCCAGTAAGTGAATGGGAAAATTGAAAATCCAGTTAATGCATATATTTTGTGTCACATTTGTGTCCAAAATTCCCTAGAGATTTGTAGCCCAGATTAAGGTTGGAGAGAATGAGATACTTCAGGGATACAGATAATGATACAGTCAGCCTACTATGTAATTTCAAGCGTGTAATTTCTTCTATCCTTTGTGGTTTTCCACTTTTTGGCTGTAGAAATGTTTGCTGTTGATGTATAGGAAACACTTCATTTCTTGAGTAGCTTTTTCTTGTGTGGTTGGTTCTATCTGCTCATTTAGTTATTTTCCTTCTTTCTTCTTCTCAATTTCAGCTGCTTTTCTGGCTGAAATTCATTCTCTCAAGATGCTGCTATGATATATCTGATAGGCATCATGGTACACTTTCTGGATTTGCCACCAGATGGAGCTATGTTTGCAAAGGATTTTCTTAGTGGAAAACTTGACCAACCTGTGGGTCGCTCAATATTTAGTGCCAAACACATGATTTAATTCATGTTTAAGCCGACGGGTGCACAGGGTCAAACACATAGGAAAAGTCATTCTAATAGTGGTCAGGGTAGTCGTAGTGAAAGCTCTCATAAAAGCGCCTTCTTGTTTTATGTAAATAAAGTTTAATCATTGTATGATAAAAAGTTCTGCAACTTTCTCATATACCCTGTGCTTTAATTCCTCACCACTTTCCAGATCAGCAGCACAAATATCATTTTTTGTCTGAATAGTTTCCTCCAATGTGTCAGCTTAAGTAAAGTATATCAGCCTGGCGTTCAGGCACTGTATCCTACAGCTGAATACATTTGTAGCAATATTAGATCCACTGGATGTACAAAATATTGAGGCAGATTTTCTAATCTACTCTAAAATGTAGACAGTGTAAAGATGTGCCAAACTTATCACAGAGGCTCATGCTGGATGATAAACTTTGTACATGACTAGAAACTTTGGGGTCATTTATCAAATCTGCGACTCCAATTTTCTGATATAAAAAATTCGCAAGTGATGCATATGTGTGACATTAGATGCATATTTTTGCGACTTTTGGTGAACCTCGCCACTTTTAGAAGTAGAGTGAACAGTAGGTGGATTTAAGATTAGAACACCTTTTAGCCCCATTTATGATGTGCAACTTTTTAAAAAGTCAGATCTCCATGCTAGGCAGACCCCTAGTGTACTATTGCAGACATAAACGTACACCATTTAGAATAACCTCACAAAGCCAGGACAGACTTAAAACTGAAACCAAAACTGCAGTAAATTATAACTTTATACCAGATATTGGTTGGTTTAATTTTCTCCACAATGTAAATTTGCTCCATTGTTTCCATTGTTGGGCACATATCAAAATGGAGAGAATGTAAAATACAATGCCATTTGAAAGTTGTATATCTTTTCATTGTGTGATGATTAAAGTTAATTTACATACAACCCATTCAATGAAGGCAAATAATGCACAGGCAGTGGTCTGAACACAGCATTTTAGGAGATTACTTGTCTACATTGAAGGATAAAATGCATAAAGCCCATCTGCAATACCATGTATACATTATATAAACTAAAGAGGCTTGTGATATACTGTAACTATATGAGAAGGTTTTGAGAAGTGAAGAAAATGAATGTAAAAAAAAAGAATGCTAATCAAATTATTGGGTGGCCTACCCCTAGGTTTGAAAACTTCTGACATGTCATGAAACATGTGAGAAGTTTTTATTAGTCGCAGTCCATGAGCTGGGACCTCCATGATCTCTAGAATGAAGAAGGACCAACACTTTCATAAGCTTTGAGCGCCTTCAGCTGTTACCTCAGAGGTCATTGCTTACAGCTAATGTGATGCCTTTAGACTTTGATAAGAATTTGAGCAACCAGTGCATCCTTTCACTCTAATAATTCTAGGGTCTCAGCTCAGGGGCTTCAACCTACGAGAACTTCAGACACATCTTTATGACATAAAAGACATTTTCAAAGGTTCCCTTTTAATCAGCTTACTACTAATTACCCATAATTGAATAATAGGTTCATAGTAACTCTGAGAAGGAGGTTAATATGTGGCTGGGAACATATATGGCACAAATAGTTCAGTCTAAAGAGGTCTGATACAATTGTGAGGTGTCTACTAATATTTATTATTAAAAAAGACCTCTATCAAATACATTGAACTATAAGAAAAGTGACTCTTTTGGGAAAATACTTTGTATCATCCCCTCTAGAGTAATGTTATCATAGTATTATTTTAATCTTGGAGTAAGATTACATTTCAACTATATGGCACACTAGATTTCAGCCAATAATAATAATAAAGTGTTAATAAAAGTATTCCCTTAGAGTACATGAAACACAACACTGACTGCATTCATTTACAAGTCCCTCATTCAACTTGGACCTGAGATACGGCTACATTTGTCTGAGAGAGAAAAAAGAAGGTATTACAGGTGAATTGCAGTTCTTGGTTTGGGAGTTCTTAGCAAGCATTTGTTATATATATATATATATATATATATATATATATATATATATATATTTATATATATATATATATATATACATATAAGCACTAAATGTGCTGGTTGTTATTTACTCACATCCACATACAGATCATTGTACATATCGCCTCTTTACAGGCTGACGTGGATGTGCCCAAGTAAATAATCACTGCCATTATTGGTGCACAAGTTGGTGCACAACTCTGAAGTATCAGATCTTGTCATGCCGTGTAATAAAAAGATTAAGAACATTTAGTGCTCAGTTATATGGATTATGACAATGGGGTGTTCATTACATCCATTGGATTTACACCGATGAGCCACAATATTAAAATATAATATTATTGTGTACTGCAAAGCATTGCAGGACTCACACACAAAGCTATGATGCATTGTATTCTGACACATTAGATTCAGAAGTTAGTGCTACAGCAGCTCTCCTGTGGCACTGGACCAGATGTGCTAGCCTTTACTCCCAACATACACCTGAAAGTCTTGGGTGCCCATGATCCTGTTGCTGGTTTGTTGGTCGCCCTTCCCTGGACCACTTTTGGTAGGTACCAGCCACTGCATACCAGGAACACCCAGCAGGACCTGCCATTGGAGATGCTCTGACCCAGTCATCTAGCCATCACAATTTGGTCCTTTTCAAAGTCCCTCAGACCCTTACAGTTGCCAGAGTTTCCTGCTTCCAGCACATCAAGAACTGACTACTCAATGGCTGCCTAATACATCTCACCTCTGCTACTGTAAGGAGATAACCCATGTTATGTACTTTAATTCTCAGTGGTTTTAATGTTATGGCTGATCGGAGTATATAGAGAAGGATGACATTGACATAACATATCCATGCAGGTATTTGGAAATCAGAAAACCTAGCTCATTCACACAGTGATTTAATCACAGCCCAGGAGAGAAATGGAAGCAGCTAATTGTGGTGTACAGAAAGCCAGAACTGTGATATTTTTTTCCCTGTTGTGTTAAATTTTTTAAGGCTTTTTTTCTCAAATGTGTTCATGAACAAGAAAAAAAAATTAAAAAAAAAAATGTTTACTATAATTCCTCCTCTGCTGTTTACAAATAAAAGTTTTAAAGGGACAAAAACTTTAAATGAAATATAGCGTATATATATGTACATATATATATTAATTGAAAGTACTTCACAGGCGTTTTACATTATGAAACAGGGTGTTTTTTTTAAGTCAAATGTTTAAAGAAAAAAAAAATAAGAGGTCAAAATTCTCTCTGACTTTCATGTTGTTTATATGTGTGTAAAATCGAACAAACAAATTTTGAAGGCAATTTTTCACGCCTCTTAACTGCTATAATAAAAAGAAATAAAATAAAGGACTCAATGGAATTTTGCCAGAGACTTTGCGACTTATGAGTTATACACTTATATAAGGAAAAAAATTGTTTGTGTTACTTCAATGAAAATATCTTCATTTTATACATCTTAAAAATTGTTTGTGAAAAAAAAAAACACTTTTAAGGTCACAATCTTGAGAAATCACTCAGCTATAATATATTCACAGGAACATTCCTGATATGATCATTACTGTTCTGTGAGAAGTTCTACTTACAGTACAATTCAACAATGGGAATTTTTAAATAAAACAAAATGTACCATTATGTCGGGGAATTGATATATTTTTAGTTTGGTTACTTATTTGATTTTTATCTACAGAGAAATGGACACATAGGGAAGGATTTATCACAGGGAAATTTCTAAAGTTAATTTTGCTGAGTCTGTGTTGCTATATTTTGCACCACATTTAGTAAATGGATTACAATTTTTGATAAATTTGTTGCATCTCTAAAGAGAACCTGTCCCTACAAAATGCAGTGCTGTGCAATGCAACATGGGGAATTCTGGGTAGAATGATATTTAGTCTTTTGGGAAAAGATTCAGTAAAACTTATAGGGGTCGTTTATTCATGTTTTTAAACCACTTTTTGGCGCATATGTCGCAGATTTTGTGACTTTTCCCCACTCAGGTAATTTTTTCAAAGTGGAAAAACAAGGGGGCCTAGTATGGGTGGCCAGTCCATCTCATTCATCATTTTCCATGCTAGTTTTTGCAGTGGAAAATTACCTTAAACTATGCCAGCAAGGGAGCTGGTGTAGATTAAAGCATGTCACATGGATGGCGGTAGCATGAGCGAATGTTATGTAGAGGCCATGCATTCTTCGGCAGTGCAGCGGGATTAAGACCAGAGTCTAAATCCTCAGTCTTAATAAATCTCCCCCAAAATTTATGCATTTAAACCTCTGCACTTTCTGAGCTTAAAGGGGTTGTCTACATTTTTTTTTGTTCTTTGTATGCTGCTAACTAAGCAATTTTTCGATTCACATACTTCATCCACAAGGGCCCTGTTCTCCTGTTGTTCCATGCACAGACCTGAGGGGGCAGGAGGAGCAGGTCTGCCTCTGTGTACGGAACGTCACTGTGAAGGCTGTGCTGGTTGAAGTGATAAGCCCTGCCCTCTGTTGATGTCTGCCCTGTGTCTCCCTCCCACTGGATTCTTTGGCACAGTTTAATCCCTTCTACCATCAGCAGTACAGACTCAGGGGTGAAGGCTCTGCCTCAGGTGCTGAGCAGCTGCAGGGTTTACACTTCTCAAGGCACTGAGGAGATAAATTCTGTGCACAGGATCCTCCCTCCTCACCCTGCAAACACAGAGCTGCCAAAGACTGGAGGAGTTCTCTCCTCTGTACTCCTCTGCTGGCTGTGAGGAAGTGTCTGCAAAGCATTGTACAATAACACAATAACCCATAAAAATAATTCATTATTTCCAAAAATATTAAAAAGGGATAACCTCCCTGATAAACAGGACAAAAATCTGTGTAGATATAAAGGATAGTCAGAAAGACACCTAAAAAGAGAGGAAACATGAGAAAAATTGTCTCTGTCTTTCCCCTATTCTAGTCCTCAGCCCAGGGATGGCCCCTAATGGTGGGGACTCCCTTTCCTCGAACCTGTACTATTGTTGCCCTCTCACAACCCTAGAGGAATAGGAGGAAAAAAGATAAAGTGTACCTTAAAACCAACTGTCCTGGTAGTAGCGAGATATAGAGAGGCATACAAGGAAAAGAGTGAGATTAAAAGTCTGTCCCTGTGCTCACCCTTTCCAGTATCTCAGCCGAGGGATGGGCATAAGTGATGGTTGCCATACTATCTACATACCGGCATCCATCTGACCCGCTTTCTACCTACCCCCTGATGATCCCATAGATGGGGGAAATGCGTCCGGGTTTGTTTAAATTTATATAAATCAGGGTTTATTTCAATTTATCTGTGGGTGGCTCACCGATTTTCATCTGTGGGTCCTTCTCATATTACTTACCATATAGCTACCATATAGCACCATTTCTAGCACCCGGATTGAGGAGGTGTTAACTGCTCATCATTTCCCACAGGTTATAGAGAGGGTGTGTAGCTAAGGTTCGAGGACAGGGAGTCCCCTCCATTTAATCTCCCTCTTCTCCTCGTATGCCTCTCTATACCTCGCTACTACCAGGACAGTTGGTTTTGAGGTACACTTTATCTTTTTTCCCCCTATTCCTTTAGGGTTGTGAGAGGGCAACAATAGTCCAGGTTCAAGGACAGGGAGCCCCAACCATTAGAACTAGAATAGGGGAAAGACAGGGACAGTCTTTTCTGACTATCCTTTATGTCTACACAGATTTTTATCCTGTTTATCCCTTTTTACTATTTTTGGAAATAAAGAATTCTTTTTACGGGTTACTATTTTTTTGGGGGGGCTGGAACATAGGCTTATTATTAACCCAGATATACATGTACATTTACATTTGCTGGATCTTGATTGTACAAGAAAAGTTAGAGGGAATATTGTGTGTATCAGCAATGTCATAGTACTGTACGGCTGGGACCACACATACTACATGAGTCAGACTGCAGGCAGGGCAGCAATTCTATTCACTCCCTTTCAAAGCTGGGAAAGGCAGTCTTTGTTGACACCCACAAATTTTCAGGAGGAAAACCTTAGAAATTGTTGTTACAATCCCTCACAGCTCTGGAACAGCATGTCAACAAAGGCCTCTTTCACGCGAGTGAGTGTGTAGTGAATGCACAGCATCCAGACTGAATGCTGAGACTTTCATTTCAATGGGTCAGTGCACATGAGCAGTGTTTTTCACGCAACATTTCTGCTTTCAGGAAAAAGCTCAGTATGTTCTATATTCTGTGTTTTTCATGCAGCTCTGGTTCCATAGAGGTGAATGGGGCTTTAGTGAAAAATTGATTGCAAGAAGATGTAGATTGTTATTCTTCAGTTTATTTTCAAGCATGTGAAAAATGCATCAAACAATTATTGCACCCACGGTTAAAAAAACTGAAACACTAAACGCAATCGCAGACAAAACTGACTGAACTTGCATGCAAAACCATCAGTTTTTTTCCTGAACAGATCCTTAGAGAATCCATAATGCTTGTGTGAAAGAGGCCTAAGGGCCAGAAGAGAAATAGGGAAATGAGTAAATATATTTTTTGTTGCCTAAAACTTGCTTAGCTTATGTATATATTGCTGACAATCAATTATGTATATATTGCTGACAATCAGATATATACACAATCACTGATAGTGTTGAGCGCAAATATTCGATTAGCGAATTTTTTCAAGTTTTAAAGTTGTAATCCTTGCTGCTTTCTGGTTGTCTTCTCGATTCCCAAAAGCTGTTCTTACCTGTCCGGAGGATTCCTGGCTCCCTGCCTGCTCCAGTCAATGCCCGATGCCGCTTCTGCTGACTTCCCGTGTGCATGGGAACGCCTCCATGCTAAAATGGACTGTCGGATGTGAGAATCACGATCTCACAAATTTGACTAAGTTGTAATCGCAATGCGATTAATATAACCTGAATTACTAGCATTGCGAATTCAACTTAGAGCTGGGTTCCTAATGGTTGTATTGCTAGAATATAACAAATATCATGAATTCATGAATATAGCACTATATTCTCAATCTTCGTTATATTCTAGCAACAACCATTAGGAACTCAGCTCAAGTTGAATTCGCAATGCGAACATATACTCACATTGCGAATTCAACTTAGAGCTGAGTTCCTAATGGTTGTATTGCTAGAATTGACTAAGATAACGAATATCACGAATTCACGAATATGGCACTATATTCTCAATCTTCGTTATATTCTAGCAAGCCAACCATTAGAAACCCAGCTCTAAGTTGAGTTTGCAATGCGAGTATATGTTCGCATTGCGAATTCAACTTAGAGCTGAGTTCCTAATTGTTGTTGCTAGAATATAACGAAGATTGAGAATATAGTGCTATATTCGTGATATTCGTTATCTTCGTCCATTCTAGCAATACAACCATTAGGGACCTAACTCTAAGTTTAATTTGCAATGCGAATATAAATTCGCGTAACATTCGCAATATATAGAATAATGACGAATATTCAATTTCGACGAATATATGACGAATATTCAATTGAATATTCGCGAAATATCGCAAAATCGAATATTACATCTCCCACTCATCACTAATCACTGATAACACCTCCCATGTTTGCAACTGAAGTCAGAAAAACAGACATAAAAATGTATAAATTACAAGTTTGCACTGTGTTGTTATGGTGGCAGGTCCTCTTTAAAAGGTTGTCTCACTTCAGCAAATGGCGTTTATCATGTAGAGAAAGATAATACAAGCCACTTACTAATGTATTGTTATTATCTATATTGTCTCCTTTGCTTTTAATTCATTCTGCAATCCATCAGTGGTGGCCGTGCTTGCACATTATAGGAAAGAATGCCAACCTCTCCAGTTGCAGGGATTGTGGGAGAGAGCATAGGTACGCATGTGCAGCATCTCCTGCCATCTCGTATCTGCACTGCAGTGCTGGTCATAACCCCTGGATGTGAGCAGTGTGTGATGGAAAAATGAACCAAGGTAGCAAAAGAGTCAATGTGGACTATCACAATACATTAGTAAGCGCCTTATATTAACCTTTTGTACATGATGAATGCCATTTTCTGAAGGGAGACAACCCCTTTAAGTCTAACACGTCTGTCTTGATATGTTATTGCACTTGCTATGCCACCCCTTTACTGGAGTAACACTGCAACAATTTATTTTTAAAAAGTCATAGGGGGGATTTATCAAACTGGTGTAAAGTAGCTTGGTTGTCCACAGCAACCAATCAGATTCCACATTTTATTTTCCAAAGGAGCTGTGAAAAATGAAAGGTGGAATCCGATTGGTTGCTATGGGCAACTAAGCCAGCTCTACATTACACCAGTTTGATAAATCTCCCCCATAGTCGATAAATCTAGCTTAAGGCCCCTTTCAGACGAGTGAGTTCCATGCATCCAGCTCGCCGGGTGAGTATGCAGCAGCTCCCGACCTGACCTCCCAGCACTGCCGGGGTCACTTAGCATTATATTAATTTAGAATCTATTCACACGTCAGTATTTTTTAATCCGTTCCGCAAATTTTTTGGAACGGAATGCAGACCCGTTCATTTCAACGGGCCCGCAGAAAATGCAGACAGCACTCAGTGTGCTGTCCGCATCCATTGTTCCATTCCGTTATGCGGATCTGAAAAAAAAATAGAGCTGTTCCTACTATTGTCTGCAAAATGTGGTCCGTGGTCCCATTGTAGTCAATGGGTCCCAAAAATGTGGATGACATGCGGAATGCATCAATATGTCATCCGCATGTCATCCGCAATTGCGGATACGTTTCCAGGAAATTTTTTTGTACCCTATCAACATATATTCCTCCCTCCTTCCTTTTTTTTTTTTTTTTTGCAGAAAAACAGAACAGATGTGGATGTACAGTTGGTAAAAACTGAAGTTTTTTTGTGGAAACACGGAGGATCCACAAAAAGGAACTAAAATCTGGAAAAGAAAAATACTGACGTGTGAATAGACTCTTATGATGCTATGTAACCCTTAGGCCCCTTTCACACAGGTGCAATGCGTGAGAAGGACGCATTGCACCCGCACTGAATCCGGACCCATTCATTTTTATGGGGCTGTGCACATGTGTAGTGATTTTCACGCATCACTTCTGCGTTGCTTGAAAATCGCAGCATGCTCTATATTCTGCGTTTTTCACGCAACACAGGCCCCATAGAAGTGAATGGGGCTGCGGGAAAATCGCAAGCATCCGCAAGCAAGTGCGGATGCAGTGCGATTTTCCCGCATGGTTTCCTAGCAACGGGACCAGATCTTTATTATTTTCCCTTATAACATGGTTATAAGGGAAAATATTAGCATTCTTAATAAAGAATGCTTAGTAAAATGAAGATGAAGGGGTTAAAAATAATAAAACTTAACTTACCTTAGCCACTTGATGGCGTAGTTGCGATCTGTCCTCTCTTTTCCAGCATCAGCTAACAGCTAAAGGACCTGTGATGACATCACATCACATGGTCCAATAACATGGTCCATCTAACCATGGTGATGGACCATGTGATTGGACCATGTGATGTGACGTCATCACAGGTCCTTTAGCTGTTAGCTGATGCTGGAAAAGAGAGGACAGATCGCAACTACACGATCAAGTGGCTAAGGTAAGTTAAGTTTTATTATTTTTAACCCCTTCATCTTCATTTTACTAAGTATTCTTTATTAAGAATGCTATTATTTTCCCTTATAACCATGTTATAAGGGAAAATAATAAATTCTCCAGAATACTCTACCCGACACCGGACTTCAGTGATGAAGTCTGGCTACCAAACATGACAATTTTTCACACGCGCGTGCAAAACGCATTACAAACGTTTGCACACTCGCGGAAAAATCGTGCATATTCCGGCAACGCACCCGCATCCTATCCGGGCGTCAAACATGACGCCCGTGTGAAAGGGGCCTTAGGCCTCATGCACACAAACGTATTTTCTTTCTGTGTCCGTTCCGTTTTTTTTGCGGACCGTATGCGGAACCATTCATTTCAATGGGTCCGCAAAAAAAAGGAAGGTACTCAGTGTGCATTCCGTTTCCGTATGTCCATATTTCCGTTCCGCAAAAAAATAGAACATGTCCTATTATTACAGACAAGGATAGTACTGTTCTATTAGGGGCCTGCTGTTCCATTTCGCAAAATACGTAATGCACACGGATGTCATCCGCATTTTTTGCGAATCCGATTTTGCAGACCGCAAAATACATATGGGCGGGTGCATGAGGCCTTACAGTTCTGGAATGTATTGGATGAAACTGACATAATGCTCTCAGTGTTATCCAATACATTGCAGACTTCTAAGGGTTACACAGCATCATAAATTAATATAATGCTATGGGACACGTCAGTCCTGAGAGGTCAGGATGGGAGCTGCTGCATACTCACACTGCGAGTCCGATGTATGGAACTCACTCGTCTGAAAGGGCCCTTAATCAGTTTGACAGAACAACCATGTCCAGTTTCCAAACCACTTTTCAAAAAGAGGGTCATATAAGAATGTGATGTCACCAGCCTAAAAAGTCTCAAAAAACTATTTTGAGACTTTTTGAGGTCAGTGCAGGGTATGATAAATTTTTCCCCATTTATGAATTCCAGCAGTAACACATTTTCACTGAAAAGATATATCAAATGTTATTATTAAAAAAAAAAAGGGTCCATGAACCTGCTTGTCACTAGGGTTCCATATTACAGACCAGTAGGCATTCCATGTGCTGTTATATAGCGCCTTTTTGAAGCAGCTTATTTTGCCCTAAAAGTATGCATTGGAACCTGGGGCTTACACAAGGGGGGCATACCAATAATCGTAATGGTCCACCCCTCTATGCTGGCAGTCATTACTACACGCCTAACCACTAGTGATGAGTGGCAGGGGCAATATTCGAATTCGCAATATTTCGCGAATATTTGGTAGAATATTCGTCATATATTTGCGAATTCGCTATTATTTTCTAGATTGTGAAAATCGGCAATGTAATATTCACAATACAGGCGTGGGTCACTATAGCTACATTTTTCAAACTGCTCGAAGTTTAATGAGACTGGAGAAAATGTTTGTCACGGCAGAACATTACAATAGCTTTATATGCAGATAGAGTGCTCCAATATATTCACGATTGTGCAAATTGGCAATAATGATGCGAATATTTTGGCACAATATGTGCAACTTCACATGTTAGCAGGTCTGACTAGATATTAGTGATTAGTGCACTAAGTATTGTTGGGAACTTGCGACATCACAGCACTATGTATGTATGTATGCTAGATAGATAGATAGATACATACATACATACATTCATACAGCACTACGTATGTAGCATGTATGTATGGACTGCACACTACCTAAGACCCTGCACTGGAACACTATATCACAATCTAACCTACACTATCTCCCACTAACTATCTGTATTATGTATATAAGCTAACTAACTATCTAATGTAATGAGTGGAAAGCACAGAGCAGAGCACAGCAATGACACTGCTGTCTCTCTCAGAACTGTAATAAACTGTTGAAAATGGCTGTGGGGGGGTTCTTATATACTAAAGGGGCAGGCAACTTTCCTGTTGGTTGCAAGGGATGTTGCTAAGCTCAGACAAAGACATTGCAGCCTTGTCATTGGCTCACAAGCAAAAAGGGAGTTTACTGATGGAAAAAAAAAGTAGAATATTCTAAAATACGAATATATATCACTATATGATTACCAATCCTACCCAGAGGGGTAGGAGGCCCTACAGACACAGTCCACCTTAAGGGAGCCAGAGGACACAGTTGTGATGACACCTCTGGCTGCCTTAACAAATATAAATTTAAAACACTCAAGTGTGGGTTATGCAATGCCCATATTTCCAACTCGTTTCCCTGGCCTCTGCCAGTTCATCAGGGGACTATAAAGCAATGCAAGCTGCATAAGCCAAAGGACGTCCGATAGTCTCAGGCGTCAACAGCCTAGGTCAGAATATAGGTATCTATGTGGACAACATATTAACCCCCTTTGTCAAGGCTCTCCCGTCATACACCCGGGATACTAGTGATCTCCTGGCCAGATTAGACGGGATTACCTTGGATGAGGACTGTCTTTTGGCCTCCATAGATGTGGAAGCCCTCTTCTCCTCTATCCCACACAATTTAGGACTTAAAATCCTTAAAGAATCCTTTCTCACCGCAAGGGGTTGACAGTTTGAGGCACATAATGCCTTTGTTTTAAGACTGCTCCAGTTTTCGCTTACTTCCAACTATTTCCTATTCGACGGGTCCTTTTACCACCAGCTCAGGGGCACTGCGATGGGGAGTCCCTGTGCCCCATCGTACGCCAACTTGTTCCTGGGCTGGTGGGAAAAGGAGGTGGTGTTTATTGATCACATTAAACGTTATGTTTTAAAGGTAACCCAATTATTATTGAGAGATTTTTATATATCACTATATTCTAAATATTCACAAATTCTCGAAGTTGCGATATTCGCAATTCGGATATTCGCGCCCAACACTACTAACCATCTGGGACAGGAGAACACATTGCTTTTTTATTCTTTCTGTGATCATAAGGATAATTAACCACACATATGTGAGGAGGAAATCCCTGCACAGACATTTACTATCCATTACAAAAAGAGCTGCAGTCAGGCGTGGGCTTGGCTTTTCTGAGACCCCAAACAAAGTTATGTTTGGGGGCCCTAATTAGGACAGTGAGGAATCACTATTCTCAGCAGCGGTTTCCCTGTTTCTCCACAACTGTATCCGCTGATATAGTTTAAAGTTGTGGTCAAAGCAGATTCTAGCTTTCTCAATTTAATCCTTCTCCCCAGCCCTAGTGCTAAATGCATATTTGGACACTACACACAGCATTACATACCTCTTATATGTAGTGATATCTCCTCTGGTGCAGAAGTTTTCTTTGCTCATCTTCTCCATTTGGACCAGACCATCATGATAAATTATTTCAGCTACGCCTCTCTCTGGAGAGTTTGCAATACAGACATCTTAGATTCCCCACTTTTCCATCATCCTCCCACTCCTGGAGCCCCAACAGTATAATCCTGCTGCTACTCCAAATACTGTGTCTATTGTGCTCCCAATACCCTCAAATACTATAGCTCTGAAACAACAGTGCAGTACAGATAGTTCTCATAGTGCTCCCAAAAGTCCCACCAATAGTAATACTTCTCTCCCAGAGTATCCTATTTAGTGATAGTGCCCTCCTACAGTGACATTGCTCCTCAAGAGGGCCCCTGTTAGTAGTAGTGGTCTACATATTTTGCCCAATAATAATGCCCCCCAAAAAACCCAGTAGTAATAATACAGTAATAATGCCTCTGTATTTATAATGCCCCCCATGTAGTGCCTCCAGTATTTATAATGGGCCCCTGTAGTGCCCTTAGTATTTATAATTGCCCCTTGTGGTGGCCCTAGTATTTATAATGGCACCCTGTAGTGCCCCCAGTATGTATACTGGCCCCTTTAGTGCCCCAGTATGTTTAATGCCCACAGTAGTTCCCCCAGTACTTAATGCCCCCATTCTTCATAATGCTCCCTGTAGAGCCCCCAGTATTTATAATGGCACCCTACGGTTCCCCCAGTATTTATAATGGCCCCCAGTATGCTTAATGCCGCCCAGTAGTGTCCCCAGTATTTAGTGCTCCCAGTATTTATAATCGCCCATTGTACTTCCCCTAGTATTTAGTGGCCCCAGAGTTTATAATAGCCAACTGTAGTGCCCTCGATATTTATAATGTCCCCCAGGAGGTATGCCCCTAGTATATGCCTCCCAGTAGCACCCCCAATACTTAGTGCCCCCAGTATTTGTAATGGTCCGCTCTCTGAAGTGCCCTCATTTATTTAAGATCCCTCGGTATGTTTAATGACCCTAGTAGTTAACTGAATATCTAGTGCCCCCAGTATTCATAATTGGCCCTTGTAGTGCCACCAGTATTTACAATGGCCCTAGTATATTTAATGTACTTCAGTAGTCCATCTTGTATAATAATAACCCCCCCCCCCACACACACACACAAACCGTAGTGTCTCCATCCAATGACGGATCATATAAGTGCCATTTGTGTCAGCAGCCCTGTGCCCAACATCTCTGTGGGGACCAATGCCGCCCCTAATGCCCAAATTACAGAGTACATTCAGCAGTGCTGAGGGCTGCAGTGTCCCTCTAAGCTCAACAAACGCTGTTTCTATTCCCACTATTCTATAATCCGCTTAGAGGCACTTTGCAGGCCTGCCGTCCACGCCTCCTCCATTTTACTGCGCTGCTGTGTCCTTGCCGGAAGAGGAGGAGGCGGCACCAGCTTTGAGCAGCGTAGACTGCAGGGAACATGTACCACATTATCTGTACTCAGAGTTATTACTGTATTATCTGAGGTGTAACATGAAACTGCAGATGACCTACAGATAATGTAGTAGATGCAGTCCTATGTAACACTACAGATAGCATAAGTTAAAGGGGCTCTCTGGGATTTACATATTGATAGTTTATCCTTATGATGGGTCATCAATATGAGATTTGTGGGGGTCTGACTCCTGGCACCCCTGCCAATGAGCTGTTTGAGTGCCAGGGCCTCCTCGCTCTTTACCAGGCACAGTGATGTCCATTTGATAGCGCTTTGCTTGGTATTGCAGGCTAGCTCAGTCTTATTCACTTGAATGGGACTAAGCTGCTCCTAGGCCAGGTAACTGATGAATGTGGTGTCAAGTGGCCTAGGAATAAGCATTCAAGAAGCACTGCAGTCTCTTCATACATAAAAAAAATTTACTTTAGGGTGGGCCCTGGCCTATGATGCACTTTATCCTCCCATCTCCAGAATTTATAATGCTCCCATCCTCTGTTTTTCCCCAGTAGTGCTGGGGGCAAATAAAGTACTTAATTCACTCTTGCTCCATGCAGTCATCTGCAATACAGGCCTGCGGCCTGACTTCCCTGCTACCCAGTGCAGGCGTTACAATGTCAAAATGCCAGGTCTCAGTGGCACTATGACGTTGTCATGTCCGCCTGAGACCCAGTGTAGGAGTTCACGATGACTGCCTGTGCCATTATACTGCCTCAGAGGATCCAGGCCTAGCAGTCTGGTCCACATACCATCTGAGGCATGATGGTGGTCTGGTGGTGGCGCTGTCTGACCTGTCAGGGGTCCTAGCAGGGCTCATTGACAGGTGCGGGCCCCACACAATTGTATGGTAGTAAAGACAGCCACTGGCCTCAGTCAACCTGTGGGGCCATAGCAACGACATAGATTACATCTCTGGTATGTACGTCTTTGGTTAAGGAAGCATTTCCAAATTGCTCTGAGGTACGAAAAGGCCCATAGCAGTCTTTGGGCATCAAATTATAAATCTATACATCATGAATTTTTAATGTGGCCATAAACTCCTATAAGTTTTTCATTTATTTCCTAGCAGAATTTCATACAAAGCATAGATAGAATAAACTTAGGCACTCCGTAGGAATTGCGTGAAGTTTCGTGTTGATCTTTATTTGGTTTTCATATGCAAGGAAACTTATTCGTGTACATGGACCTTTTTCAAACACTTGATAAATTACAAAAGAATACATATAAGAATCAAAAGATTACAAAGTTGCATTATGGTATGGTAATCAAACATTTTATAGGATACATAGTCAATTGTATATCACATAATGGGTAAATATAAGTGGAGGTAATAGAAGGGTAAGGCTTCGTTCACATCACCATTCAGCCTTTTCGTTCTCCTGCTACGTTTAGGAGCAGGAGAATGGAAAGGACGGATTTGGCACATAAATGAGCCCTAACTGAGCCGAACTGAGCCTAAAGACCCCAATAGACTATAATGGGGTCCTTTAGGTGTCCGCTCAGGAGATGATTTTGGAGCGGAGACAAAAGTAGTGCATGCAGGACTTTTATCTCTGCAAAATCATCTCCTGAGCGGACACCTAACGGAACCCATTATAGTCTATTGGGTCTTTAGGCTCCGTCGGCTCAGCTCAGTTATGTGCCGAATCCGTCCTTTCCGCTCTCCTACTACTAAACGGAGCAGGAGAATGGAAAGGCTGAACTGCAATGTGAACGAAGACTTAGCAATAGTCTTGCAAGTTACAGACGATGAATGAGACAATTCAGAAAATATGCTAAATAATGCAAAATAAATAAGAACATCTATTACAAGCAGATCCTCTGATAATATGTATCTGAAGAGTATACCAGTTAGTACACTGTGAATACAAGTTAAGGATGACAGCTCTATAAAATCAACGACATATACAAACTCAGCAATCACAAGGAATATGTAATATTATAGTGGTAATAATAATGAACCGGGTCCCCTGAATAAAGAGAGGAAAAATAAAATGGACTCACATAGTTGCCATAAAAAGGAAAGAGGGAAGAAATGGTTTGAGAAAGGTGACTTGTTACCATGTGGTCTCCTAGGGTATGTTAGCACTGGACGGGATTTAAATACTGTGTAGGCAGGATGTGTTACCCCTGACCAGGAAATGGTTGTGGAAAGTTAAATAAAGATGGGTCAAAATGGATAAAAATAAATGGAAAAGCAGTAGAGGGGAGGGGGGGGGGGGGGCTTATTCATCATCGGTAACTTGGCAAGACTATTTATGACCCCTCTATTTTTGCTATCCTAGCTACTTTTGCCATTTGCTGTTACTGTCGTATACTAGCTCCACTTATATTTACCCATTATGTGATATACAATTGACTATGTATCCTATAAAATGTTTGATTACTGATACTTGGCCATCCCATTATTGTATCCACCATAGCACAGACAGATGTTGTTATACCATATTGCAATTTTGCAATCTTTTGATTCTTATATGTATTCTTTTGTAATTTGTTATCCAGTGTTTGAAAAAGGTCCATTTAGGACAGAAATGTCACATGTACACGAATAAGTTGCCTTGCCTATGAAAACCAAATAAATAGTAAAGATCAACACGATACTTTAAGCAATTCCTACTGAGTGCCTGTTTATTTTATCTTTGCTTGCTATGGGGGTGGGACCCCACAACTAGAGCACCCAACCAACAGGACACGAGTGCCACATCCCACTAAAAGTTTGCTCTCCTCCAGTGAGAAAAACTATGTCATATCAGCCAAACGAGTCTCCTCCAAAAGGATGGTTTTACTGATATGAGAAACTTTTCATCTTTCTAGAACACAGAGTTGATTTGTATAATTTTTACCCCCATGATGCAATGTCTTTAAAGGGGTTTTCTGGCTTCACCACTGATGGCAATGAGTGGCTGCAGCGGCTATGTGTTGTTGATTAGTGTTGAGCGCGAATATTCGAATAGCGAATTTTTTTAGCGAATATCGGCACTTCGCTAATTCGCGAATATTTCGAATATAGCGCTATAAATTCGCTATTTCGAATATTCGTTTTTTGTTTTTTTTTTAGTTATATTTTTTTCTTTCCCACTTCCCAACAGTAGTTCTTACCTGTCCTGAGGATTCCTGGCTTCCTGGCTGCTCTAGTCAGTGCCCATTGCCGCTTCTGCCGACTTCCGTGCTCATGGAGCGTCCCCAACCATGGGAACGTCTCCATATACTAAAATGTACTGTCGGATTTGAGGAATTACGTTGAAATCGCAATGCGATTAATTAAAGTTATATTAATCGCATTGCGATTACAACTTAGCACTGCTATCTTACATAGGCTAGAATTAACGAATATGGAATATAGCACTAGCAGTGCTAAGTTGAAATCGCAATGCGATTACTTCAAGTTAAATTAATCGCATTGCGAATTCAACTTAGCAGTGCTGCTATATTCCATATTCTTTAACTTCGTTAATTCTAGCAAGCTGACCCATTATAAACCCAGCTCTAAGTTGAAATCGCAATGCGATTAATATAACTTGAATTAATCGCATTGCGATTTCAACGTAATTCCTCAAATCCGACAGTACATTTTAGTATATGGAGACGTTCCCATGGTGATGGGGACGCTCCATGAGCAAGGAACTTTATGGTTGGCTTGGTAGAATTAGCGAATAGCGAATATGACGAATGTATTCGTCATATTCCTCAAAACGAAGATAACGAAGTATTCTACATCTTCGTTTTAGCAACCTATTCGTCAACTTCGCTACTAGCAATCAAATAGGAAGGTTGACTATAGAGACAGCTGTGTTAAATTTCGATTTATTTATTTATTTTTATAATAGAATAATTATATTACTTGATATAATTATTATAATTATTCTATTTATTAAAAAATATATATAAATAATCGCATAGCGAATTAAACACAGTTGTCTCTATAGTCAACCTTCCTATTTGATTGCTAGAATTAGCGAAGTTGACGAATAGGTTGCTAAAACGAAGATGTAGAATACTTCGTTATCTTCGTTTTGAGGAATATGATGAATACATTCGTCATATCCGTCATCTTCGCTATAATTCTAGATAGGAAACCAATAGGAAAGTAGCCTTAAGTTAAAATCGCAATACGCGATTATTTAAATCGCATATTAATCGCGGTAACTAGAATAATGACGAATATTCGATTTCGACGAATATGAAACGAATATTCATTAGAATATTCGCGAATTTCGTCGAAATCGAATATGGCACCTGCCGCTCATCACTATTGTTGATGTGACATCATTGCTGCAGCCAGTTAAAAAGAGTCCAACCTGGAGAACTGGAGCGGCAGCATGGGCTCTGCCAGGTAAATACTTAACAGTTCGTTATTGCAGGCATATCCCCTGAAACCAAAAACTACTTTAAGTGGGTCTCCATACATCCTCCTGATCTCTTGATAGCATGTTTTTAGCAAATACATAATTTTCAAATGTCTTTAAATTGTTGTAGGATTCTAGTAAAATAAGTACAAAATATGTTTTTTAATGTTTGACATGATACATACTGTTTAATATTTATGCTTATATTTGAAAGCATTTACATTGATAGTGTGGTAATGTTTGCCTGAGCTCCAATGTTCGATTGAGTGAATTTTTATGTTACCTGCTGCTGAATTTTCTGCCTTATTGTATTTATTTATGTTTTTATGAAAGGTATTGGGGAAGATTTGAATACAAGGCGGCTAATACCCCAGTGATCTGTATTCTGTATAGAAGGAATGGTGCCTAGTGAAGCACACTAGGCAAACATAATGGCACTTGGGTATCACAATCATATATGATGTGAATCTACTTTACTGGGCCTTTGTCTATCTGAAGATCCTCAATACACTAAATCAGGGATCAGCAGCCTCCACCAGCACTCCAGCTGTTCTGAAACTACAACTCCCAGGATCTTCTATCTTCATTTAGCAGGACATGTGCTGAAATCACCGCGCTCACCACGTGATGATGTCACCAAACGTCCTTTTCCTTCCAGGTTCTCAAAGAAGATGAAAGAAGACAAGACGGGCTGCGCGATCAAGTGGATGAGGTGAGTTTATTTTTTTAAATTTCTCCATCACTATTTTACTTACCATTCTATATTAAGAATACTATTATTTTCCCTTAAAACCATGTTATAAGGAAAAATAATAAAGATCGGGCCCCCATCCCAATCGTCTTCTAACAACCATGCGTGAAAATCGCACTGCATCTTGCTTGCAGATGCTTGCAATTTTCACGCAGACCCATTCACTACTATGGGGCCTGCACTGCGTGAAAAGCACACAATATAGAGCTTGCTGCGATTTTCACACAACGCACAAGCGATGCATGAAAATCACTGCTCATGTACTCGCGCATTGCACCCGCGCGGTAAACTCGCCCGCGTAAAAGGGGCCTTAGAAAAACATTTAACCTGTTGTGACAGAATAGCTCAATATTTTTAATAAAGGTCAATTGAAAATATGATTGTATGCCAAAAATGAGTAAAATACAATCATAAAAAAAAATTGCCTCCAAAGGTGTACATAGCCTTTAAATTTGAGAAGATGTAAGTTGCACGTTTGCTGGTGAAAATGGCCCCACAAACTTTATTTGCACAATTTTTCTTGGTTGTCTGTGTTCATCCTTCCAGCCCATGAAAGAACTTAAAACAACGCCACATAACACAATAAACCCACATAACTGTTGGAAAAGGGACACCCAGAGATGCAGAACACTGGGACAAGCCTGTAGTAAGCATCAGTCGGCTGCAGCTCAAAAATGTGAGGAAGATCCAGTGACCATTGCATGAAGTGGGTTAAAAGATGGCCGCACAATACATCTCAAACTAACAGAAAAACAAAAAAGGGGCTCATTCCAGAAATAGGAATGAAGGAAGCTCTTTGCGCACATTTTTGATCAAAAGTATGTCGGGCCCAAGTGCCACTTCACGGCGACTTCCGCACATGGGTGGGATTCTTATAGTATGTTACATTGCATGAAGTGATTAAAAAAATGGGACAAGATTCTAAAAAAAAATTCCAGTGCTGCCAATATAAACTGAAATAAGAAAAACCCATAGATCTATTGTCATAAAAAACAAGGCAACTGGTTGGGCTAAACATATAGTGCAACGACAAAAACAATACAGAACCATACATAGTTCATATAAAATACCATGATGACATTGACAATGTTAGTTAATGGAGACGGAAATAGTAAGCATAAAAAGGTCTATAAAAACACATCCATACAAGGGTAATGAAAAATGGAAAACACAGACTCAGGGGATCCAGATCTGACATAAACATAGAGCTGTGGTCCCATGAATGTCTGTAATTATGGATGAGCGAACCCAAACTGGATAGTTCGGGTTCGTACCGAATTTTGGGGTGTTCAGGACCCAGACCCGAACATTTTCAAAAAAGTTCGGGTTCGGGTCCGTTGTTCGGCGATTTCTTCCCGCTTTCTGAAGGGCTGCACAGCAGCCAATCAGCTAGCGTTTTACTTTACTAAGAAGCCATCAAAGCCATGCCTACTAATGGCATGGCTGTGATTGGCCAAGTGCAGCATGTGACCCAGCCTCTATTTAAGCTGGAGTCACGTAGCACCACACGTCACACTGCTCTGATTAGTGTAGGGAGGGGACGCAGCATCTGTGAGGGCGAGATTAGGCAGGGAAAAGTCAGCAAAAACACCTAATGAAGTGACTGATCTACAGCTGTGAATCATTCAACTTCTGCTAGTTAATTGCTCTGGTTTTTAGGCTGCACAGAGCGTTTTTCTGTCACTTTGATCGGCGGCCATTTGGTGTCTTGTGGTGCACCAGCACAAGCTGCCACCAAGTCCATCAACCCATCAATACTAATTTTTTTTTTTTGCTATATCCTACATCAGGGGCTTGGCTGTGCTTATTGTCACACCTAGAAAATCAGGATAGAAATTTCTATATTTTATTAAGGGGTTAAATTCAATTGCCAAAATAGCAATCCCCTAAATCTGGTGTTCCAGCTGTGGCTAGCCAAGTGTAATACTGTCTGCTGTCTGGCAAAGGATAGATTTTTTTCTGTGGTGAAATTCAATAGCCAAAATAGCAATCCCCTAAATCTAGTAACCCAGCAGTGGCTGGCAAGTTTAATAGAGTCCGGCAAAGGATAGATAATTTTCTGGGGTGAAATGCAATTGCCAAAATAGCAACACCATAAATCTGGTGTTCCAGCTGTGACTGGACAAGTTTCATAGTGTCCGTCATAGGATATATTATTTTCTGGGGTGAAATACAGTTGCAAAAATAGAAATACCGTAAATCTGATGTTCCAGCTGTGGCTAGACAAGTTTAAAAGTGTCCAGCAAAGGATAGATTTTGTTCTGGGGTGAAATTTAATTGCCAAAATAGCAGTACCCTGAGTCTGGTGTTCCAGCTGTGACTGGACAATTTCCCTAGTGTCTGTCAAAGGATATATTATTTTCTGGGGTGAAAGTCAGTAGCAAAAATAGCAATACCGTAAATCTGGTGTCCCAGCAGTGCCTGGCCAAGTTTAATAGTGTCCGTCAAAGGATTTATTATTTTCTGGGGTGAAATTCAGTTGCCAAAATAGAAATACAGTAAATCTGGCGTTCCAGCTGTGACTGGACAAGTTTAACCCTTTAAGGACCGGATATTTTTTATTTTTTGAGTTTTCGTTTTGCGCTCCCTGCCTTCCCATAGCCATAGCTTTTTTATTTTTCGGTTCACAAAGCCATATGAGGGCTTGTTTTTTGCAAAACAAGTTGTACTTTCCAAAGCCACCATTTAACATTGCATATGATGTAGTAGGAAGCAGGAAAAAAAATCAAAATGGGGTGAAATTGCAAAAAAAAAAGCAATTCCACCACAGTTTTGCGGCTTTTTAAATTCCGACGTTCGATGTGCGATAAAACTGACCAGTTACTCTACAGGTCAGTGCGAATCTGGCGATACCCTATATGTATAGGTCTTCTTGCGTTTTGAAAAAATTCAAATGTGGGAAATAATCAGTTTTACTTTTTTGTCACCATGTTTTGACCCCTATAACTTTTTTGAAATTATATGTACAGAGCTGTATCGGGATTCATTTTATGCGTCATAATCTTATCTTTTTATTAATACCATACAATTTTGGGGTGTGTATGACTTTTTAATCACCTTTTATGTAATTTTTTGTGGAAAATGAAGCGACCAAAAACGGCGAATCTGCCATTTGGACGCTTTTTTCCGTTTTGCTGTTTGACGTATGGGCAATATTTTTTTATATTTTTATACTATGGGCGTTTTCGCACATTGTGACACCCATGATGTGTTTTTTTTAAATTTTTTTAGTTTTTAAATTTCTATTTTAGCAAAAGGGGGGTGATTTGAACTTTTATGTTTTTTTATTTATTTATTTTTTAAACTTTTTTTTTTTTTACACTTTTATATAGTTCCCATAGGGAACTATAACTTACAATCATCTGATTGTGATCTTCATATATTCCAATGCAATACCATTGGAATATATGAAAGAATCGCATATTTCCTATGAAGCCTATTACAGGCAAGGCTTCATAGGAAATACTACAGAGCAGCCTGGGCTTCTCCGATCGCCACACGGGGAGCCGGAGCGCAAACCGAATGTTAAATCTTTGGTTTGTGCGCACTCAGATGCCGTGGTCAGGATTGACCACGGCATCTGAAGGGTTAAATGTCCACGATCGGCATCGCTGCCGGTCGCGGACATTAGCCGCGGGTGTCTGCTACAGGAACCATGCGGAACCCCGCGGCTAAGTCGCCCGCATGGAGCAGGAGCGGGCGCCATCTTTAAAGACCGGACACAGGACGTACATAGGTGAAATTTAATTGCCAAAATAGCAATACCCTGAATCTGGTGTTCCAGCTGTTGCAGGTCTAATTTACATCTGTCCGTAAAAGGGTATATTTTTTTCTGGGGTAAAATTTAATTGCCAAAATAGCAATACCCTGAATCTGGTGTTCCAGCTGTGACTGGACAAGTTTCATAGAGTCCGTCATAGGATATATTATTTTCTGGGGTAAAATACAGTTGCAAAAATAGAAATACCGTAAATCTGGTGTTCCAGCTGTGGCTGGACAAGTTTAATAGTGTCCGTCACAGGATAGATTTTGTTCTGGGGTGACATTTAATTGCCAAAATAGCAATACCATAAATCAGTGGTTTCAGCTGTGACTGGACAATTTCCCTAGTGTCCGTCAAAGGATATATTATTTTCTGGGGTGAAAGTCAGTAGCAAAAATACAAAATACAGTAAATGTGGTGTTCCAGCTGTTGCAGGCCTAGTTTAAATCTGTCCTTAAACGGGTATATTTTTTTCTGGGGTGAAATTTAATTGCCAATATAGCAATACCCTGAATCTGGTGTTCCAACTGTTGCAGGCCTAGTTTAAATCTGTTCGTAAACGGGTATATTTTTTTCTGGGGTGAAATTTAATTGCCAAAATAGCAATACCCTGAATCTGGTGTTCCAGCTGTGACTGGACAATTTCCCTAGTGTCCGTCAAAGGATATATTATTTTCTGGGGTGAAAGTCAGCAGCAAAAATATAAATACAGTAAATGTGGTGTTCCAGCTGTTGCAGGCCTAGTTTAAATCTGTCCGTAAAAAGGTATATTTTTTTCTGGGGTGAAATTTAATTGCCAAAATAGCAATACCCTTAATCCGGTGTTCCAGCTGTGACTGGACAATTTCCCTAGTGTCCGTCAAAGGATATATTTTTTTCTGGGGTGAAATTCAATTGGAAAATAGCAACACCGTAAATCTGGTGTCCCAGCAGTGGCTGGCCAAGTTTACTAGTGTGCGTCAAAGTATTTATTATTTTCTGCGGTGAAATTCATTTGCCAAAATAGAAATACAGTAAATCTGGTGTTCCATCTGTGACTGGACAAGTTTAATAGTATCCGTCAAAGGATAGATTTTGCTCTGGGGTGAAATTTACTTGCCAATATAGAAATACCCTGGATCTGGTGTTCCAGCTGTTGCAGGCCAAGTGTTAATCTGTCCGTAAAAGGGTATATTACTCTCAGCGTGCATCTCCAAGTGTAAATCTGTCCATAAAAGGATTTCATCCAGGGCTTAAATACTAGATCTACAATTGATATTCACCTAAATCAGTGGTTACTGCTGTGCCTGGATTAGTGTAATACGGTACATAAATAAATAGTCAGATAGTGTTAGGTGCCTGTAAAAAAATGTCTGACTTTGAAATCAATACATTGGGCCAAATGTTTTTTTTCTTATTGTGGTGCTTTGTGAATGGTAACAATGAGGAAAACATCTAGTAAGGGATGCGGACCCGGTCGTGGTCGTGTTAGTGGACCCTCTTGTGCTGGGAGAGGATGTGGCGATTGTGCCACAGCCACACGTCCTAGTGAACCAACTTCCTCATGTTCCAGTACCCGCCAGAATTTACAGCGATATTTGGTAGGGCCCAATACCGTTCTAAGGATGGTAAGGCCTGAGCAGGTACAGGCACTAGTCAATTGGGTGGCCGACAGTGGATCCAGCACGTTCACAACATTATCTCCCACCCAGTCTTCTGCAGAAAGCGCACAGGTGGCACCTGAAAACCAAGACCATCATTGTGTCACATCACCCCCATGCATATCAGGGAAACTGTCAGAGCCTTAAATTATGCAGAAGTATCTTATGCTGTTTGAAGCCTCTGCTGGCAGGGTTTCCCAAGGGAATCCACCTAGCTCTTCCCCAGTGGTGGAAGACGTAGAATGCACTGATGCACAACCACTTATGTTTCCTAATGATGAGGGCCTAGGATACCACCTCATTGGAGTCCGCACGTCTCTGATGATGACGAAACACAGGTGCCAACTGCTGCGTCTTTTTGCAGTGTGCAGACCGAACAGGAGGTCAGGGAGGAAGACTATGTGGAAGACGATGCAGGGGACGATGAGGTCCTAGACCCCACATGGAATGAAGATCGTGCCACTGACTTTCATAGTTCAGAGGAAGAGGCAGTGGTGAGACCGAGCCAACAGCGTAGCAAAAGAGGGAGCAGGGGGCAAAAGCAGAGCAGCCGCCGCCAAGAGAGTTCGCCTGCTATTGGCCACCGCCACCAGGGACCAAGCATCCCAAAGGCAGCTTCAAGGAGTTCCCTGGAATGGCACTTCATTAAACAATTTGCTGCCGACAAGACCCGAGAGCTTTGCAAGCTGTGCCATCAGAGCCTGAAGCGAGGCATTAACGTTCTGAACCTTAGCACAACCTGCATGACCAGGCATCTACATGCAAAGCATGAACTGCAGTGGAGTAAACACCTTAAAAACAAGGAACTCACTCTGGCTCCCCCTGCTCCCTCTTCTGCTGCTGCCTCGGCCTCTTCCTCCGCCTCGGGAGGAATGTTGGCACCTGCCGCCCACCAAACAGAGGATGTGCCACCGACACCACCACCTGCATCACCAAGTCACACGGCAGCATTCAGCTCTCCATCTCACAAAGAGAGAGAAAGCCTAAATTCCCACCTAGCCACCCTCGAGCCCTGGGTCTGAATTCCAGCATTTCTAAACTACTAGCCTTTGAAATGCTGTCATTCAGGTTGGTGGACACAGACAGCTTAAAACAGCTGATGGCGATGGCTGTCCCACAGTATGTTGTTCCCAGCCGCCACTACTTCTCCAAGACAGCCGTGCCTTCCCTGCACAACCAAGTATCCGATAAAATCAAGTTTACACTGCGCAACGCCATCTGTGGCAAGGTCCACCTAACCACAGATACGTGGACCAGTAAGCACGGCCAGGGACACTATATTTCCCAAACTGCACACTGGGTAAATGTAGTGGTGGCTGGGCCCCAGGCGGAGAGTTCTTTGGCGCACGTCAATCCGCCGCCAAGGATCGCAGGGCATCATTCTTTGCCTCCTGTAGCCTACTCCTCCTACTCGGCTTCCTCCTCCTCTGCTTCCACCTGCGCATCCAGTCAGCCACACACCTTCACCACCAACTTCAGCACAGCCCGGGTAAATGTCAGCAGGCTGTTCTGAAACTCATATGTTTTATGGGACAGGCCCCACCCCGCGCAGGAGTTGTGGCAGGGTATTGAAAAACAGACCGACCAGTGGTTGCTGCCGGTGGGACTCAAGCCCAGCCTGGTGGTGTGCAATAATAGGAGAAATCTCGTTGCAGCTCTGGGACTAGCCGGTTTGACGCACATCCCTTGCCTGGCGCATGTGCTGAATTTGGTGGTGCAGAAGTTCATTCACAACTACCCCGACATGTCAGAGCTGCTGCATAAAGTGCGGGCCGTCTGTGCACGCTTCCGGCGTTCACATCCTGCCGCTGCTCGCCTGTCTGCGCTACAGCGTAACTTCGGCCTTCCCGCTCAACGCCTCATATGCGACGTGCCCACCAGGTGGAACTCCACCTTGCACATGCTGGAGAGACTGTGCGAGCAGCAGCAGGCCATAGAGGAGTTTCAGCTGCAGCACGCACGGGTCAGTCGCACTGCGGAACAGCACCACTTCACCACCAATGACTGGCCTCCATGCGAGACCTGTGTGCCCTGTTGCGCTGTTTCGAGTACTCCACCAACATGGCCAGTGGCGATGACGCCGTTATCAGCGTTACAATACCACTTCCATGTCTCCTTGAGTAAAAACTTAGGGAGATGATGAAAAAGGAGGTGGCCCAGGAGGAGGAGGAGGATGAGGGGTCATTTTTAGCACTTTCAGGCCAGTCATTTAGAAGTGCCTCAGAGGGAGGTTTTTTGCAACAGCAGAGGCTAGTTACAAATGTGGCCAGCCAGGACCCGCTACTGGAGGACGAGTAGGATGAGGAGGAGGTGGAGGAGGATGAGGATGAAGCAGGTTCACAGCAGGGTGGCACCCAACACAGCTCAGGCCGATCACTGGTGCGTGGCTGGGTGGATACGGAGGACGATGACAATACGCCTCCCACAGCGGACAGCTTGTCCTTACCTCTGGGCAGCCTGGCACACATGAGCGACTACATGCTTCAGTGCCTGCGCAACAAAAGCAGAATTGCCCACATTTTAACGTGTACGGACTGCTGGTTTTCACCCTGCCGGATCCCCTGTACAAAGACAATGTGCTCACCTTACTTCCTGCACTGGAGTGTAATAGGAAGATGCGCGAGTACAAGCGCACGCTAGTAGACGCACTCCTGAGAGCATTCCCAAATGTCACTGGGGAACAAGTGGAAGCCCAAGGCGAAGGTAGAGGAGGAGCAAGAGGTCGCCAACGCAGCTGTGTCACGGCCAGCTCCTCTGAGGACAGGGTTAGCATGGCAGAAATGTGGAAAAGTTTTGTCACCACGCCACAGCTAACTGCACCTCCACCTGATACGGAACGTGCTAGCAGGAGGCAGCATTTCACTAACATGGTTGAACAGTACGTGTGGCCCCATTCAACTTCTGGGTCTCCAAATTGTCCACGTGGCCAGAGCTTGGCCTTTTATGCCTTGGAGGTGCTGGCCTGCCCGGCGGCCAGCGTTTTGTCTGAACGTGTATTCAGCAGGGCAGAGGGTGCCATTACTATTGATGAGCGGGAGGTGCCATATTCGATTTTGCGATATTTCGCGAATATTCTATTGAATATTCGTCATATATTCGTCAAAATCGAATATTCGTCATTATTCTATATATTGCGAATGTTACGCAAATTTATATTCGTATCGCGAATTAAACTTAGAGCTGAGTTCCTAATGGTTGTAATTAGAGATGAGCGAACACCTGGATGTTCGGGTTCGAGAGGTTCGGCCGAACTTCCAGAAAATGTCCGGGTTCGTGATCCGAACTCAACCCGAACTTCATCCCGAACCCGAACCCCATAGAAGTCAATGGGGACCCGAACTTTTGGGCACTAAAAAGCCTGTAAAAGACTCCCGGAAAGGGCTAGAGGGCTGCAAAAGGCAGCAAAATGTAGGTAAATCCCCTGCAAACAAATGTAGATAGGGAAATGAATTAAAATAAAATAAAATAAATAAAAATTAACCAATATCAATTGGAGAGAGGTCCCACAGCAAGGAATCATGCGTCATATCATCCACCACTGGAGAAGGCCACTCTCATTTATTTGGGACCAGCACCCAGACAGAGGATACAGGTCCCACAGCAAGGAATCATGCTTCATATCAACCACCACCGGAGATGGCCACTCTCATGTATTTTGGACCAGCACCCAGACAGAGGAGACAGGTCCCACATCAAGGAATCATGCGTCATATCAACCACCACAGGAGAAGGCCACTCTCATGTATTTTGGACCAGCACCCAGACAGAGGATACAGGTCCCACAGCAAGGAATCATGCCTCATATCAACCACCAACGGAGAAGGCCACTCTCATTTATTTTGGACCAGCACCCAGACAGAGGATACAGGTCCCACAGCAAGGAATCATGCCTCATATCAACCACCAACTGAGAAGACCACTCTCATTTATTTCGGACCAGCACCCAGACAGAGGATACAGGTCCCACAGCAAGGAATCATGCCTCATATCAACCACCAACGGAGAAGGCCACTCTCATTTATTTCGGCCCAGCACCCAGACAGAGGATACAGGTCCCACAGCAAGGAATCATGCGTCATATCAACCACCACCGGAGAAGGCCACTCTCATGTATTTTGGACCAGCACCCAGACAGAGGAGACAGGTCCCACATCAAGGAATCAGGCGTCATATCAACCACCACCGGAGAAGGCCACTCTCATTTATTTTGGACCAGCACCCAGACAGAGGAGATAGGTCCCACAGCAAGGAATCATGCCTCATATCAACCACCACCGGAGAAGGCCACTCTCATTTATTTCGGCCCAGCACCCAGACAGAGGATACAGGTCCCACAGCAAGGAATCATGCGTCATATCAACCACCACCGGAGAAGGCCACTCTCATGTATTTTGGACCAGCACCCAGACAGAGGAGATAGATCCACAGCAGGAATCATGCCTCATATCAACCACCAACGGAGAAGGCCACTCTCATTTATTTCGGCCTGCACCCAGACAGAGGATACAGGTCCCACAGCAAGGAATAAGGCGTCATATCAACCACCACCGGAGAAGGCCACTCTCATGTATTTTGGACCAGCACCCAGACAGAGGAGAGAGGTTTTCACAGCAGAGAATCATGCATTTAGATCACCCACCACAGGAGTAGGCCACCATTTAATGGGACCCCGGCAACCATGTCAGATGGCACAAACATCAGCTTCACATCACCCAGCACAAGAGAAGGCCACTTTGAGAGACTTTGACCCCTGCACCCAGACAGAGGAGAGAGGTTTTTACAACAGAGAATCATGCATTTAGATCACCCACCACAGGAGTAGGCCACCATTTAATGGGACCCCGGCAACCATGTCAGATGGCACAAACATCAGCTTCACATCACCCAGCACAAGAGAAGGCCACTTTGAGAGACTTTTACCCCTGCACCCAGACGGAGGAGAGAGGTCCCACAGCAGAGATTCAGGCATTTATATCAGCCAGAACAGGAGAAGGCCGCTTTCAGTGACTTAGGCCTTAGCACCGACACAGAGGAGACAGGTCAGATAGCACAAGCATCAGTTTCACATCAACCACCACAGGAGAAGTGCACTTTTAGAGACTTTGACCCTGCACCCAGAAAGAGGAGAGAGGTCCCACAGCAGAGATTCAGGCATTTATATCAGCCAGCACAGGAGAAGGCCGCTTTCAGTGACTTAGGCCTTAGCACCGACACAGAGGAGACAGGTCAGATAGCACAATCATCAGTTTCACATCAACCACCACAGGAGAAGGGCACTTTTAGAGACTTTGACCCCTGCACCCAGAAAGAGGAGAGAGGTCCCACAGCAGAGATTCAGGCATTTATATCAACCAGCACAGGAGAAGGCCGCTTTCAGTGACTTAGGCCTTAGCACCGACACAGAGGAGACAGGTCAGATAGCACAAGCATCAGTTTCACATCAACCACCACAGGAGAAGGGCACTTTTAGAGACTTTGACCCCTGCACCCAGAAAGAGGAGAGAGGTCCCACAGCAGAGATTCAGGCATTTATATCAGCCAGCACAGGAGAAGGCCGCTTTCAGTGACTTAGGCCTTAGCACCGACACAGAGGAGACAGGTCAGATAGCACAAGCATCAGTTTCACATCAACCACCACAGGAGAATGGCACTTTCAGAGACTTTGACCCCTGCAGCCACACGGAGGAGAGAGGTCCCACAGCAGAGAATCAGGCATTTATATCAGCCAGAACAGGAGAAGGCCGCTTTCAGTGACTTAGGCCTTAGCACCGACACAGAGGAGACAGGTCAGATAGCACAAGCATCAGTTTCACATCAACCACCACAGGAGAAGGGCACTTTTAGAGACTTTGACCCCTGCACCCAGAAAGAGGAGAGGTCCCACAGCAGAGAATCAGGCATCATGTCAACCACCACAGGAGTAGGCCACCTTTTGTTTCTTTGACCCCTGCACCCAGAAAGAGGAGAGAGGTCCCACAGCAGTGAATCAGGCATTTATATCAGCCACCACAGGAGAAGGCCACTTTCAGTGACTTTGGCCCCCTGCACCCACACAAAGGAGACATGTCAGACAGCACAAGTATAACATTTATATCACCCAGCACAGGAGAAGGACACTTTCATGTACTTTGGCCCCGGCACCCAGACAGAGGGAAGGTTCATTCAACTCTGGGTTGCACCCCAAGATCCTACTTAATTTCAAAAATTGATTTTTCAATGAAGAAGTGGCCAGGAGTACAAGACAACATGGTTTAAGGCAGTTATTAAGGACTACTCTGCACAAGGGAGGGTCAGGTCTTGTGGGATCCATGCCTGGTTCATTTTTATAAACGTCAGCTTGTCAACGTTGGCTGCGGACAGGCGGCTGTGTTTGTCAGTAATGACGCCCCCTGCCGTGCTGAATACACGTTCAGATAAAACGCTGGCCGTTTACCCCGGGCTGTGCTGAAGTTGGTGGTGAAGGTGTGTGGCTGACTGGATGAGCTGGTGGAAGCAGAGGAGGAGGAGGAGGAAGCCGAGTAGGAGGAGGAGGCTACAGGAGGCAAAGAATGATGCCCTGTGATCCTTGGCGGCGGAAGGACATGAGCCAAGGAACTCTCCGCCTGGGGCCCAGCCGCCACTACATTTACCCAGTGTGCAGTTAGGGAGATATAGCGTCCCTGGCCGTGCTTACTGGTCCACGTATCTGTGGTTAGGTGGACCTTGCCACAAATGGCGTTGCGCAGTGCACACTTGATTTTATCGGACACTTGCATGTGCAGGGAAGGCACGGCTGTCTTGGAGAAGTAGTGGCGGCGGCTGTTTGAAGCTGTCTGTGTCCACCAGCCGGAATGACAGCATTTCAAAGGCCAGTAGTTTAGAAATGCTGGCATTCAGGCCAAGGGCTCAAGGGTGACTAGGTGGGAATTTGCGCTTCCTCTCAAAGGTTTGAGAGATGGAGAGCTGAACGCTGCTGTGTGAAATAGTGGAGACGCTAGGTGGCGGTGGCGGTGGTGGTGGTGGTGTCGGTGGCACATCCTCTGTTTGCTGCTCGGCAGGTGGCAACATTCCTCTCGAGGCGGAAGCCGAGGCAGCAGCGCTAAAGGGAGCAGGGGGAGCCAGAGCGGGTTCCTTGTTTTTAAGGTGTGTACTCCACTGCAGTTCATGCTTTGCATGTAGATGCCTGATCATGCAGGTTGTGCTCAGGTTAAGAACGTTAATGCCTCGCCTCAGGGTCTGATGGCACAGCGTGCAAACCACTCTGGTCTTGTCCTCAGCACATTGTTTGAAGAAGTGCCATTCCAGGGAACTCCTTGAAGATGCCTTTGGGGTGCTGGGTCCCTGTTGGAGCTGGTCAATAGCAGGCGAACTCTCTGGACGGCGGCTGTTCTGCTTTTGCCCCCTGCTCCCTCTTTGGCTTCGCTGTTGTCTTGGTCTCACCACTGCCTCTTCCTCTGAACTATTTAAGTCAGCGGCACGACCTTCAGTCCATGTGGGGTCTAAGACCTCATCGTCCTCTGCATCGTCTTCCACCCAGTCTTCCTCCCTGACCTCCTCCTGTTCAGTCTGCACACTGCAATAAGACGCGGCAGTGGGCACCTGTGTTTCGTCATCATCAGACACTCGGTCACTCTGCTGTGGTGGTATTCCCATGTCCTCATCATCTGGATACATAAGTGGTTGTGCGTCAGTGCATGGAATGTCTTCCTCCGCTGGGGAAGGGATAGGTGGACGCCCCTGGAAAACCGTGGGAGCAGAGTCTTCAAACAGAAGAAGAGACTGCTGCATAACTTGAGGCTCAGCCAGTTTCCCTGATATGCATGGGGGTGATGTGACAGACTGATGGGCTTGGTTTTCAGGTGCCACCTGTGCGCTTTCCGCAGAAGACTGGGCGGAAGACAATGTGGTGAACGTGCTGGAAGCACTGTCGGCCACCCAATCGACTAATGCCTGTACCTGCTCAGGCCTTACCATCCTCATAACGGCATTGGGCCCCACCAAATATCGCTGTAAATTCTGCCGGCTACTTGAGTGAGTTGTTTCACTACTTTGTGCGCCTGAGGCCGAACGGCCACGTCCTCTGCCAGCAACATAGGCTCCACGGACACCACCACGACCGCATCCTCGTCCCTTAATAGAATGTTTCCTCATTGTTGCGATTCAACTCGCACCACAATAAAATATATTATTTTTTAGCCCCAAAATTCCCACACTGGAAGATATAATTCCTTTTTCCGGTATTAATTACAAGAACACTGCTGCTAATTGGACACCAGATTTTTTATAATGCTAGTTTTGGTACATAGATCCCCACACGGGAAATATAATTCCTTTTAGAGGAGTGAAAACGTGAGGCCGAGTTTTTCTGGTCTAACAAACACCAGATTGATTAAATTGGCCTTTTTTTCACCAAAATTACAACACTGGACAATAATGCCTTTTGGCGGTATTAATTACAAGAACACTGCTGCTAATTGGACACCAGATTTTTATAATGCTAGTTTTGGTACATAGATTCCACACGGGGAGATATAATTCCTTTTACAGGAGTAAAACGTGAGGCCTAGTTTTTCTGGTCTAACAAACACCAGATTGATTAAATTGGCCTTTTTTCAGCAAAATTACAACACTGGACAATAATGCCTTTTGGCGGTATTAATTACAAGAACACTGCTGCTAATTGGACACCAGATTTTTATAATGCTAGTTTTGGTACATAGATCCCCACACGGGTAAATATAATTCCTTTTAGAGGAGTGAAAACGTGAGGCCTAGTTTTTCTGGTCTAACAAACACCAGATTGATTAAATTGGCCTTTTTTTTCACCAAAATTACAACACTGGACGATATAATGCCTTTTGGCGGTATTAATTACAAGAGGACTGCTGGTATATCAGAACACCGGAATTGTTAAAATGCTAGTTTTGCTAGATAAATTTCCCACACTGGAAGAAATATTGCCTAAGCCTTTTTACAGTATTAATTACAACAGGAGTGCTTCTTCTGGTCTAACACCAGAATAATTTTATTATTACGGTGAAAGCTTTTTCTAATTTATATTTCTGGCACATAAAAAAAAATATTTCTGGCTGACAGTATTGGACAAAGTAGTGGCACTGGCTAGCCTAGCTGGAACAGCACATTCATGGGATTTGCTATCCAAGTGGGTTACTTTCAGTTTCACCACTGATATATTAAATATCTTTGCAGTTAGTATGGGTGACACAAGCACAGCCAAACCCCTGATGTATTATATCTATGAAAAAATCGACTATTACATTAGATTAATGGACGTTGTGGCAGCTTTTGCTGTAGCACCACAAGTCCCAAAATGGCCGCCGCCTATCAGCCAAGTAACATGTGCCAGAAAACAGTCTGCCCAGCCAGAAAAAAATTGACTTTGACTGAGCAGCTGAATCGCTGTTGTTCTGATTCACAGGTGTAGATTTTTAACTTCTTTGGAGCTTTGGTTTACACTCTGTGGCAGCAAGTGCTGGCGCACCACAAGTCCCAAAATGGCCACCGCCGGTCAGCCCAGTTACATGTGCCAGTAAAAATCGCTCTGGCCAGTCTCAACAAAATAGTGACTTTCAGTGAACAGCTCAGCTGAGTTGTTCTGATGCACAGGTGTAGAAAGGTAGATCACTTCTTTATCCCTGCCTATCTCACCCTCACAGAAGCTGCATCCTCTCCCTACACTAGTCAGAGCAGTGTGACGTGCGGCGCTACGTGACTCCAGCTTAAATAGAGGCTGGGTCACATGCTGCACTTGGCCAATCACAGCCATGCCATTAGTAGGCATGGCTGTGATGGGCTCTTAGGGCAAGAAGTAAAACGCTAGCTGATTGGCTGCTGTGCAGCCCTTCAGAAAGCGGGAAGTAATCGACGAACACCGGACCCGAACCCGAACTTTTTTGAAAATGTCCAGGTTCGGGTCCGTGTCACGGACACCCCAAAATTCGGTACGGACCCGAACGATTCTCGAACTGTTCGCTCAACACTAGTTGTAATGTAACTTGTATTGCTATAATTGACGAAGATAACGAATATCACGAATATAGCACTATATACTCAATCTTTGTTATATTCTGGCAATACAACCATTAGCAACCCATCTCTAAGTTGAATTCGCAATGCAAGTAATACAGGTTATATTAATCGCATGGTGAATTGAACTTAGAGCTGAGTTCCTAATCGTTGTCAACCATTAGGAACTCAGCTCGAAGTTCAATTCGCCATGCGATTAATATAACCTGTATTACTCGCAATGCACATTCAACTTAGAGCTGGGTTCCTAATAGCTGTATTGCTAGAATATAATAATTATCACGAATATAGCACTATATTCTCAATCTTCGTTATATTCTAGCAACGACCATTAGAAACTCAGCTCAAAGTTTAATTCGCGAAGCGAACATATACTCGCATTGCGAATTTATCTTAGAGCTAAGTTTCTAATGGTTGTATTGCTAGAATAAAACGAAGATGACGAATATCACAAATTCATGAATATAGCACTATATTCTCAATCTTCGTTATATTCAAGCAATACAGCCATTAGCAACTCCACCCAAAGTTTCATTCGCGAAGCGAACATATACTCGCATTGCGAATTGATCTTAGAGCTAAGTTCCTAATGGTTGTGTTGTTAGAATATAACGAAGACAGACGACGAATATCACGAATTCACGAATATAGCACTATATTCTCAATCTTCGTTATATTCTAGCAACAAACATTATGAACTCAGCTCTAAGTTGAATTCGCAATGCGATTAATATAACCTGTATTGCTCGCATTGTGAATTCAACTTAAAGCTGGGTTCCTAATGGTTGTATTTCTAGAATATAACGAATATCGCAATGCGAATAATTCAGGTTATATTAATCAGTCAAATTTAGTCAATCAAATCAAATTTAGTCAATCAAATCAAAATTAGTCAAATTTGTGTGATCGTGATTCTCACATCCGACAGAACATTTTAGCATGGAGGCGTTCCCATGCACACAGGGAGTCGGCAGAAGCGTCATCGGGCATTGACTGGAGCAGGCAGGGAGCCAGGAATCCTCCGGACAGGTAAGAACAGCTTTTGGAAAGTGTGAAGACAACCAGAGAGCAGCAAGGATTAACATCTAAAAAAAAAAATATATATATATTGTAAGAGGGTGCAAGGTACCGTGGTCGACGGGAGGTACGTGTCACCGAGGTTCCTGGTCTCGGTGAGGTAAGAGCCGGGTTTTCTTGGGTGTCAGCAGCAGCTAGTGCTGCTTGACACATTTGTATTTAGTTTGGCTGCAAAGCCAATCCGGGCCGGCTCTTACTGGGAGTAGGCAAAGAGTTGGGCGGGTGCCTATTCCCCACGGTCCAGGCCGGTTTTTCCCGGACCTTTAAAAACACAGCCAGCACCAGCAGCTGGTGAGAGTGTGATTGTCCTGGAGCTGCTAATAGTGCTGTGGAGCTCTCTGACCTGGAGAAAAGAGCTCAGCAAAGTGGTGTTTTTCCTGGAAGCCTGAAAGTGGACTGTCCTGCGGCTGGGCTGACAGCCACGTGCGAACCCGCACCTAAACCTCCCAGGTGACTGGAACCTGTATTGGGTTGTTTTGTTTTGCCTCACATTTTCCGCTGAGTGTGAGTTAACACCAAGTGACTGTTCATTGTTTTGTTTATGCAAGTGTGAATAAACACTGTTTTGCTGCACCTGCTGGTCTCCCTTTGGCCTCTGTACTGCACCCGCACCGCTGTCTACCAGAGCGACTCCCCACATTATATATTGAAATTGCGAATATATAGCGCTATATTCGCAATATTCGTGAATTATCAAATTTGCGATATTCGCAATAAAAATTCGCTATTCGAATATTTGCACTCAACACTAGTCATTACTGACAAACGCAGCCGTCTGTCCACAGCCAACGTGGACAAGCTGACATTCATAAAAATGAACCAGACATGGATCCCACACGACATGTCAATCCCTTGTGCAAAATAGACATTTATAACTGGCTCCCCCTCAACCATCTATTCTTGAACTCCGGGGCACTTCTTTATCGAATCCTCTTTTTTAAATTTTACCATTATATTGCTGTGCAATCAAAAGTTGAATGAACCTCTCCTCCGTCTGGGTGCCAGGGGCCAAATTATCGAAAAGTGGCCTGTTCCAGTGGTCGGTGACATGAAGCTTGATTCTCTGCTATGTGACCTCTCTCCTCCGTCTGGGTGCCAGGTGCCTTATTATCGAAAAGTGGCCTTCTCCATTGGTGGGTGACATGACGCCTGATTCTCTGCTATGCGACCTCTCTACTACGTCTGTGTGCCAGGGGCCTAATTATCAAAAAGTGGCCTTCTCCATTGATGGGTGACATGACGCCTTATTCTCTGCTATGCGACCTCTGTCCTCTGTCTTGGTGCTCGGGCCTAAGTAAATGAAAGTGGGTTTCTCCATTGGTGGGTGACATGACGCCTGATTCTCTGCTATGCGACCTCTGTCTTCTGTCTGGGTGCTGGGGCCTAAATAAATAAAAATTGTGTGCTTTGCCATAGGTGGGTGACAAGACGCCTGATTCTCTGCTGTGTGACATCTGTCCTCTGTCTGGGTGCTGGGGCCTAAATAAATGAAAGTGGCCTTCTCCATTTGTGGGTGACATGACGCCTGATTCTCTGCTATGCGACCTCTGTCCTCTGTTTGGGTGCTGGGGCTTAAATAAATGAAAGTGGGCTTCTCCATTGGTGGGTGACATGGCGCCTTATTCTCTCCTATGCGACCTCTGTCCTCTGTTTCGGTGCTGGGGCTTAAATAAATGAAAGTGGGCTTCTCCGTTGGTGGGTGACATGGCGCCTTATTCTCTCCTATGCGACCTCTGTCCTCTGGTTGCTGGGGCCGAAATTTTCGAAAAGTGGCCTCTCCGTTGGTGGGTGACATGACGCCTGATTCTCTGCTATGCGACCTCTGTCCTCTGTCTGGGTGCTGGGGCCTAAATAAATGAAAGTGGCCTTCTCCATTGGTGGGTGACATGACGCCTGATTCTCTGCTATGCGACCTCTATCCTCTGTCTGGGTGCCATGGGCTAAATATCTGGAAGTGGCCTTCTCTATTGCTGGGTAATATGAAGCCTGATTCTCTGCTATGCAACCTCTTTCCTCTGTCTGGGTTCCAGGGGCCTATCCATTGGTGGGTGACATGACGCCTGATTCTCTGCTATTCGACCTCTGTCCTCTGTCTGAGTGCTGGGGCCTAAATAAATGAAAGTGGCCTTCTCCATTGGTGGGTGACATGACACCTGATTCTCTGCTATGCGTCCTCTGTCCTCTGTCTGGGTGCTGGGGCCTAAATAAATGAGAGTGGCCTTCTCCATTGGTGGGTGACTTGAAGCCTGATTCTCTGCTATGGGACTTCTCTCCAATTGATGTTGCTTAATATTTATTTATTTTATGTTATTTTAAATCATTTCCCTATCCACATTTGTTTGCAGTGGTTTTTCCTACATTCTGCCTTTTGCAGCCCTCTAGCCCTTTCCTGGACTATTTTACAGCCTTTTTAGTGCCCAAAAGTTCGGGTCCCCTTTGACTTCAATGGTGTTCGGGATGAAGTTCGGGTCGAGTTCGGATCCCAAACCCGAACATTTTCGGGAATTTCGGCCGCACTTCTCGAACCCGAACATCCTGGTGTTCGCTTAACTCTATTTGTGATTTATTTGTAAGTTTATATGATAATTTAATATGAGCGGAGCGAGCTTCGGCCTCCAATAAGGCAAAGTTAGTTATTGGCAAAGTTGCATGAGACTTCATTGAATAACTTCAGTATTTGATTTATAAAGTGTAAAACTACTTTAAAACTTGGTTCCAGGGTACAACTCGAAACCAAAGCAGTGTTCAAATACAAGTTTTAAACTGGTTTTCCACTTTAAAAATCAAATACCAAAGTTATTTAACAAAGCCTCGTGCGACTTCGCCAATAACTAACTTTGCCTCATCGCAGGCCGTACATTTTAATGCTGAATGGACACGGATCTCCGTAAAGCATTAATCTGAAATTTTTAACAAAGCGACTTTTGATCTATGATCTGATGCTCGCTTTGCGCCTCACTAACGCTAACAATAGCTGTTACATGTATCAGCCCCTACCAGACACCTTTTTCACCTAACAGCTTTATTTTGCAAATCTAACATGTCACTTTATGTGGTAACTATAGAAGACAACTAGTGGACAACTTACTTTGATGTATATGTATGTGGTAAATGGAAATAAATCAAAATATGATAATTGCACTCACCCGTCAAGTGCCAGAAAAAAGCAAAAAACTAGAAGAGAAACAAACGGTAAGGCTCTCAAGGCATACAATAAAAACGATATGGGGAAATTTATCATTCCCTTTACACTTATTTTTGGGGTAGAAAAGTAGTTTTTAAACTTCTCAAAGTATTTGCATCTTTACTAGTCACAATCTGCATTGTACACCGCCCCTTGCCAAGTCTACAAAAAAGGGGTGTGGTGAGGGCAGTGCAAGGGCAGGACTATCGGCCGCAACTAATGACTGGAATTTATTGCAGCTCCAAGTTGCCGTAGTTTTCATTCCAGCACACAAAGTGCTTGAGGAGGCAGGTCATTTAAAAAAAGGCCTGTGCCTTGTCTGTGAAGGCTGTGAATATAAAAAATGGCTGTGAGCATGAAAAATAAATTTTTCCAATAAAATGTCATTCATTATTATTTATTTTATGCACTTATGCACAGTGCCTTACAGATATTAGCATCAAGGTGTCGCCAATGGGTCTCACAATCTAAGTTCCCTATCTGTATGTCTTTGGAGTGTGGTAGGAAACCGGAGTACCCAGAGAAAACCCATGTAAACACAGGGAGAACATTCAAACTCCATACATATGTTCTTCTTGGGTAGATTCGAACCTCGGACCCCAGCTCTGCAAGGCACCAGGCTTTTCCATTTTCTCCTGAATATGGCAACACCTCATACATGTTCGTAAACTGCTGTATGGGCACATGATAGGGCTCAGTACGGAAGGAGTGCAATTTTGCTTTTGGAGGTCAGATTTAGCTGGAATGGTTTTCAGGTGCTAAGTGTACGACCTGCTGGGAGAGTGCTATAAAGAGGATGGGAGTGGTAGTGGTGGTACATATAGGAAGAGCAGTGGTTTATGGTAGCTGTCCTCACTCTGGCGCTCCCTGGGGCCATAGAGCAATGAATAGAGTGTGCATCCTTTCTTCTTTCAGGCACAACCTGAGCCTTTTGGGAACTTCAGCCTGGTGGTAGTTAGGGTGCCTTTGATCGTTTAACCCCTTAAGGACGAAGGGCATACATGTACGCCCTTCGTCCGCACTTTAAAGATGGCGCCCGCTCCCGCACGGAGCGGGCGCATGAGCTGCGGGTAAATGCTTGATTCATCAAGCTGACACCCGCAGCTCATGTCCGCGACCGGCAGCGATGCCGATCGCGGACATTTAACCCCTCAGATGCCGTGGTCAATCCTGACCACGGCATCTGATCGCGCAAAAACCGAAAGTTTCACTTTCGGTTTGAGCTCGGCTCCCCTGATGGCCACAAGGGGAGCCGGAGCATGCATGTAGTAGCCTAGGTTTCTGTGAATGAAACCTAGGTTACTACATAGTATTCCTATGGAGCCTATGACTGTAATAGGCTCCATAGGAAATATGCTGATTTTCTCATATATTCCAATGCTATTGCATTGGAATATATGAGAATAGCAATCTGATGATTGCATCTTATAGTTCCCTATGGGAACTATAAGAAAGTGGTAAAAAAAAAAAAAAAAGTTTAAAAAATAAAAAAAATAAAAAAAATATAAAGATTCAAATCACCCCCCTTTCCCCAAAATGAAAATAAAATAAATAAAAAAATAAAAAAATTACACATAATGGGTGTTACAATGTGCGAAAACGCCCATACTATAATAATATTAAAAATATTCACCATACGGTAAACATAAAACGAAAGAAAGCGTCCAAATGGCTAATTCGCCATTTTTGGACGCTTCATTTCCTAAAAAAATGAATAAAAAGTGATCAAAACATCATACGCACCCCATAATGGTATCAATTAAAAGTTCAGATTGCCCCGCAAAAAATGAGCCCCTACACTGCTCCGTACGTATAATTACAAAAAAGTTATAGGGGTCAAAACATAGCGACAAAAAAATAAAATAAAAAAATTCCCACTTTTAATTTTTTTTTCACTATCAAAACGCAAGAAAAACTATACATATTAGGTATTGCCGGATTCATACTGACCTGAAGAATAAAATTAACCAGTCAGTTTTATCGCAAATCGAACGTTGTAATTCAAAAACCCGTAAAACTGTGGTGAAATTGCTTTTTTTTTGCAATTTCACCCCATTTGGAATTTTTTTCCCGTTTCCCACTACATCACACGCAAAAATAAATGGTAGCGTTAAAAAGTACAACTTGTCCCGCAAAAAACAAGCTGTCATATGGCTATGTGAGCGGAAATATAAAAATGTTATGGCTTTTGAAAGGCAGGGAGCGCAAAACAAAAACGCAAAAATCCCAAAACCCCCGGTCCTTAAGGGGTTAAAGTTGGCAAGATGTAATGCAGGAGGGAAGGTCCCCAGCTTCTGATGTCCTAGCTTAGTTGTCATTAACTACAAATTAGATTTCACCTTCTTATTTTTCAGAGCTCCTTTGGAGAATAAAAGGTGGAATTAAGTTGGTTACAAGTAAACCAGTTTTTCTTTACACCAGTTTTGATAAATCTCATCCAATGTTTTCTAGTATATTATCAAGATTTGTTGTACAAAGACAATAGACAGCACGTTAGCAGAAGGTAAACTAGACAACAGTATAAAATGTCCCATCTTACTGAACCTGTCCACGACTACTCAAATGGTATTCTGCCCCTTGAACTTGATAATAAAGTCTATGGGCCAGATTTATCATTAGCCTAAGTCACTTTTCTGGAGTTGAAAAGTCGCAAAAAATTGCGCAAAAAGCCAAATTGCGCAATTTTTTGCGACTTTTTGGAGACTTACGCCACTCACTCCAAAACCAAGTTTATGGGCGTTTTGTCGTATGTAAATCACTTGCAAGACAGATTTATTATTGCGACTTTTTAAATAGTCGCAAAAAAGTCGCAAAAAATTGCGCAAACTCACTCCACTCATGACCATGCTTATGTTTGACAAAATCACTTTTTTAAAATGGCGACTTTTCCAAAGAAAAAGCCAAAATACAACTAGGAACCAGAAATACACCAGATTTATCAACCTCTGAAAGAGCCCATGATAAATTTGACTTGAATCAAATACACATACGCCTTCTTTGAAAGTGGAGTGAACTGCAAGAGTAATGATAAATCTGGCCCTATGTGTCTGTGCATCCATGTTCTCTTGGGAGTGGGTAAATGTCTTAAGTAATCAATGGGTAAGGACCTAGGTTTCTTATCGCAGGCACATATGTCATATTCTCAAATAAATCTCTCTACATCTTTGATCATGGCTGACCACCAAACAGATCAAGAAATCACAAAGGTGTTAGGTAGACTAACAGTAAGGTCTCTTGAATACGACCGTGGTTTCAAAGGGGCTGCAAAAGATGCGGACAGTACTCTGTGTCCTGTCCGCAACCGTTGCTCCGTTTTGTAGCCCCACAAAAATTATAGATTATGTCCTATTCTTGTCTGTTTTGCAGACAAGAATAGGCATTTCTAAAATGGACCGTCTGTTCCGTTACGCAAATTGCAGAAGGCACACGGGCGGCATCCGTGCTTTGCGTATTCGCAATTTGCTGAATGCAAAACATGGTACGTTCATGTGCAAGAGGCCTAAGTCAGACAATTAATAGGTTCCTAGCAAAAATTCACAGAATGGAAAAAGAGGCCCACCCTAAAATATAACCTTTATTAATAATACGTTAAAACAATAAATACCATAGACAAATATCCAAATTATTGAATGATAAAATAGGTCCTTTAAAGCATAAGTCATGAGTGCAGACAGGAAGATTATCCCAAAGATATCACGATACTTAGCTGTACAGGGAACAAATGACCCTGAGTCACCCTACCTAAAGCAGAATAGCCGCCCTAAAAAGGGCGATCCCACTGCCTTTCAATCTATCCCTAGCCAACCCTAGCCTATCAGCTAGTATGGTAGAGAGGAGTGGGATGCCCTAAGCTGGTTTATATAAATAATATAGTGGTAAGGGGGTACCTATGTAGCAGATATATTTTACTATGAACAGTACACTTAATACAGTATATGTACCACCAGTAGGGTAACCAAAAAACTACTTGGGTATGAAAATCTCAAAAAGTTGAGCCCAAACTAGATGGAAACCTATAAGTAAAGGTGTTGTAACTTTGAGAAATACGCTGAATATATGTGGCCCACCAGTATTGTAACCAAACAAGCACTAATAGCAATAGTGTCAAATAATTAGACCCAAGCCTGACACTTTTCCCCCTGTTGAATTTGGGGGTTTATCAGGGGCAAGTAAAGTAACAAGGCTGTGTAGATAGAAAAAACGTATAGTTGATTAACACAGATGTATGTAGACTTTCATATACCCCCACATGATCTGTACAAGTGCACACTGATGTAGGGGACAGAATATACTGTGTTATCCACGGTGACAACCGTAGTATATGCCGTACATTGTGCAACAATATAGAAAGTTGGATAAATACTCTTATACTGCCAATAGATGCTCTGTAAAACAATATTAATGAGAAATATACAGTCATTCCCAGTTGGGCCAGGCACAGAGTGTAAGTGTTCAGCCCGGCATAAGAAAAATGATAGTGAGCAGATATTATAATCAGATCTCAAAGTAAAAAAAGAGACTTATTTGCTGGTCATAATCATTGAGTGCAGACAGCCAGATATACAATGAACATAGCAGAAATGTGCCAGCAACAATTTGCATGGATAATGAAATATGGAGTGTGGACGATGCTGTAGATACTTAAGTAGGTCTGATACTGGTGGTGCCAGTATAGTTGTGCCCGAGAAGGGACTCGTCTACTAGCTGGAGGAGCTCCCTCTATTTCAGCAGTGAAGCATACCTATTTTATCATTCAGCAATCTGGGATTTTCTCTATGGTGTTCATTGTTTTAACTAGGGTTGAGTGAACCCGAAATTGTAAAGTTCGGGTTCGTACCGAACTTTACTATTTTTCATACCCGAACCCGAACATTTCCGTAAAAGTTCAGGTCTGTTGTTCGGCGATTTCTTCCCACTTTTTGAAAGGCTGCAGGGCAGTCAATCAGCAAGCGTTTCACTACTTTGCCCTAAGAAGCCATCACAGCCATGCCTACTAATGGCATGGCTGTGATTGGCTGAGTGCAGCATGTGACCCAGCCTCTATGTAAGCTGGAGTCACGTAGTGACTCATGTCACTCTGCTGATCTTTGTTGGTCCACACAGCAGTTTTGTATACACAATACACAATACCTATTTTACATTTCAGAAGTGAACTACTGCATTTGTGTATTTTGGGGAAATTAACCCTTATTGTTGGTTCACAGAGCAGTTTTTTTTTTGTTTTTTTTTATAAGTATTTTTTATTTCAATCATCTCAAAAGACACAATTCATAAAACAAAATTACAGTTCACAGAGCAAAAAATATTTGTGCGTTGTATGTAAAACTACTACTGTTCACAGAGCAGTTTTACATACAACGCACAAATATTTTTTTTAAATTTGAGCAGTGAAATACTGCATTGGTGTATTTTGGGGAAATAAACCGGTATTGTTGGTCCACACAGCAGTTTTGGATACACCGCACAAATAGCTATTTTACATTTCAGCAGTGAACTACTGCATTTGTGTATTTTGGGAAATAAACCCTTATTGTTGGTTCACAGAGCAGTTTACATACAACGCACAAATACTTTTTTTAAATTTCAGCAGTGAACTACTGCATTGGTGTATTTTGGAGAAATAAACCGGTATCGTCGGTCCACACAGCAGTTTTTGATACACCGCACAAATACCTATTTTAAATTTCAGCAATGAAATACTGCATTGGTGTATTTTGGGGAAGTAAACTGGTATTGTTGGTCCACACAGCAGTTTTGGATACACCGCACAAATAGCTACGTTTAAATTTCAGCAGTGAAATACTGCATTGGTGTATTTTGGGGAAATAAACTGGTATTGTTGGTCCACAGAGCAGTTTTACATATACCGCACAAATACCTATTTGAAATTTCAGCAGTGAAATATTGCATTGGTGTATTTTGAGAAATAAACCTGTATTGTTGGTCCACAGACCAGTTTTGCATACAACGCACAAATACTTTTTTTAAATTTCAGCAGTGAAATACTGCATTGGTGTATTTTGGGGAAAAAAACTGGTATCGTTGGTCTACACAGCGGTTTTTGATACACCGCACAAATACCTATTTTAAATTTCAGCAATGAAATACTGCATTGATGTATTTTGGGGAAATAAACCGGTATTGTTTATCCCCACAGCAGTTTTGCATAAAACGCACAAATGCCTATTTTAAATTTCAGCAGTGAAATATTGCATTATTGTATTTTGGGGAAATAAACCGGTATTGTTGGTCAGCACAGCAGTTTTGCATACACAGCACAAATACCTATTTTAAATTTCAGCAGCGAAATACTGCATTGGTGTATTTTGGGTAAATAAACCGGTATTGTTAGTTCTTAGAGCAGTTTTGCATACACCGCACAAATAGCTATTTTAAATTTCAGCAGTGAACTACTGCATTTGTGTATTTTGGGGAAATAAACCCTTATTGTTGATTCACAGAGCAGTATTACATACAACGTACAAATTCTGTTTTTAAATTTCAGCAGTGAAATACTCCATTGGTGTATTTTGGGGAAATAAACCGGTATTGTTGGTCCACACAGCAGTTTTGGATACACCGCACAAATACCTATTTTAAATTTCAGCAGTGAAATACTGCATTGGTGTATTTTGGGAAATTAAACGGTATTGTTGGTCCACAGAGCAGTTTTACATTAACCGCAGAAATACCTATTCTAATTTCAGCAGTGAAATACTGCATTGGTGTATTTTGTGGAAATAAACCGGTATTGTTGGTCCACAAAGCAGTTTTAGATACACCGCACAAATACCTATTTTAAATTTCAGCAGTGAAATACTGCATTGCTTTTTTCAGGCCTCTTTCACACTTGTGTTGTGAAGATCCGGCGTGCACTCCCGTCGCTGGAATGCACGCTGGATCCGGCACAACACAAGTGAACTAAGCATTTGAAGACTGATCAGTCTTCAAAATGCTTTCAGTGTTACTATGGCAGCCAGGCGCTACTAGCGTCCTGGTTGCCATAGTAGCAGTGAGGAGCAGAGGAGCGGCATACTTACATTCCGTGCGGCTCCTGGGCGCTCTGAATGACGTCAGAGCGCACCGCGCGCATGGATCACGTGATCCATGTGATCACGTGATCTATGCACTGGGGCGCCCTGGCGTCATCCTGGAGCGTCCGGGAGCCGCACGAAATGTAAGTATGCCGCTCCCCGCTCCCCCTACTCTTTACTATGGCAACCAGGATTTTAGCGTCCTGGCTGCCATAGTAACCATTGACAAAAAGCTAAGCGTCGGATCCGGCGATGCGCGGAAGCGACGTTTAGCTAAAGGCCTGATCGGACTAATGCCCTTCAATGGGCATTAATTCCGGATCGGCGTTACGGCATGTCTTCCAGATTTTTGGGCGGAGACAAATCCGCAGCATGCTGCGCTTATGTCAACGTCCAAAAAGCGTTGACATACTGAGCGGAAGACATCCTGATGCATCCTGAGCGGATTTCTCTCCATTCAGGATGCATGGGGATAATCCTGATCAGTAGCTTTCCGTCCTAGAGACCCGAGGACGGATCTCTAGGACGGAAAGCTAAAACGCTAGTGTGAAAGAGGCCTTAGGGAAATAAACCGGCATTGTTGGTCCACACAGCAGATTGCATACAACACACAAATACCTATTTTAAATTTCAGCAGTGAAATACTGCATTGGTGTATTTTGGGTAAATAAACCGGTATTGTTGGTTCACAGAGTACTTGTGCATACACCGTACAAATACCTACGTTTAAAATTCAGCAGTGAAATACAGCATTGGTGTATTTTGGGGAAATAAACCGGCATTGTTGGTCCACAGAGCAGTTTACATATACCCACAAATACCTATTTGAAATTTCAGTAGTGAAATACAGCATTGGTGTATTTGGGGGAAATAAACCTGTATTGTTGGTCCACAGACCAGTTTTGCATACAACGCACAAATACTTTTTAAAATTTCAGCAGTGAAATACTGCATTGGTGTATTTTGGGGAAATAAACCGGCATTGTTGGTCCACACAGCAGTTTTGGATACACCGCACAAATACCTATTTTAAATTTCAGCAGTGAAATACTGCATTTATGTATTTTGGGGAAATAAACCGGTGTTGTTTATCCACACAGCAGTTTTGCATACAATGCACAAATGCCAATTTTTAATTTCAGCAGTGAAATACTGCATTGATGTATTTTGAGGAAATAAACTTGTATTGATTATCCACACAGCAGTTTTGCATACAACGCACAAATAGCCTATTTTAAATTTCAGCAGTGAACTACTGCATTTGTGTATTTTGGGTAAATAAACCGTATTGTTGGTTCATAGAGCAGTTTACATACAACGCACAAATAGCTATTTTTAAATTTCAGCAGTGAACTACTGCATTGGTGTATTTTGGAGAAATAAACCGGTATTGTCGGTCCACACAGCAGTTTTTGATACACCGCACAAATACCTATTTTAAATTTCAGCAATGAAATACTGCATTGGTGTATTTTGGGGAAGTAAACTGGTATTGTTGGTCCACACAGCAGTTTTGGATACACCGCACAAATAGCTACGTTTAAATTTCAGCAGTGAAATACTGCATTGGTGTATTTTGGGGAAATAAACTGGTATTGTTGGTCCACAGAGCAGTTTTACATATACCGCACAAATACCTATTTGAAATTTCAGCAGTGAAATATTGCATTGGTGTATTTTGAGAAATAAACCTGTATTGTTGGTCCACAGACCAGTTTTGCATACAACGCACAAATACTTTTTTTAAATTTCAGCAGTGAAATACTGCATTGGTGTATTTTGGGGAAAAAAACTGGTATCGTTGGTCTACACAGCGGTTTTTGATACACCGCACAAATACCTATTTTAAATTTCAGCAATGAAATACTGCATTGATGTATTTTGGGGAAATAAACCGGTATTGTTTATCCCCACAGCAGTTTTGCATAAAACGCACAAATGCCTATTTTAAATTTCAGCAGTGAAATATTGCATTATTGTATTTTGGGGAAATAAACCGGTATTGTTGGTCAGCACAGCAGTTTTGCATACACAGCACAAATACCTATTTTAAATTTCAGCAGCGAAATACTGCATTGGTGTATTTTGGGTAAATAAACCGGTATTGTTAGTTCTTAGAGCAGTTTTGCATACACCGCACAAATAGCTATTTTAAATTTCAGCAGTGAACTACTGCATTTGTGTATTTTGGGGAAATAAACCCTTATTGTTGATTCACAGAGCAGTATTACATACAACGTACAAATTCTGTTTTTAAATTTCAGCAGTGAAATACTCCATTGGTGTATTTTGGGGAAATAAACCGGTATTGTTGGTCCACACAGCAGTTTTGGATACACCGCACAAATACCTATTTTAAATTTCAGCAGTGAAATACTGCATTGGTGTATTTTGGGGAAATTAAACGGTATTGTTGGTCCACAGAGCAGTTTTACATTAACCGCAGAAATACCTATTCTAATTTCAGCAGTGAAATACTGCATTGGTGTATTTTGTGGAAATAAACCGGTATTGTTGGTCCACAAAGCAGTTTTAGATACACCGCACAAATACCTATTTTAAATTTCAGCAGTGAAATACTGCATTGCTTTTTTTCAGGCCTCTTTCACACTTGTGTTGTGAAGATCCGGCGTGCACTCCCGTCGCTGGAATGCACGCTGGATCCGGCACAACACAAGTGAACTGAAAGCATTTGAAGACTGATCAGTCTTCAAAATGCTTTCAGTGTTACTATGGCAGCCAGGACGCTACTAGCGTCCTGGTTGCCATAGTAGCAGTGGGGAGCAGAGGAGCGGCATACTACATTCCGTGCGGCTCCCTGGGCGCTCCTGAATGACGTCAGAGCGCACCGCACGCATGGATCACGTGATCCATGTGATCACGTGATCTATGCACTGGGGCGCCCTGACGTCATCCTGGAGCGTCCCGGGAGCCGCACGAAATGTAAGTATGCCGCTCCCCCGCTCCCCCTACTCTTTACTATGGCAACCAGGATTTTAGCGTCCTGGCTGCCATAGTAACCATTGACAAAAAGCTAAACGTCGGATCCGGCGATGCGCGGAAACGACGTTTAGCTAAAGGCCTGATCCGGACTAATGCCCTTCAATGGGCATTAATTCCGGATCCGGCGTTACGGCATGTCTTCCAGATTTTTGGACGGAGACAAATCCGCAGCATGCTGTGCTTATGTTAACGTCCAAAAAACGTTGACATACTGAACGGAAGACATCCTGATGCATCCTGAACGGATTTCTCTCCATTCAGGATGCATGGGGATAATCCTGATCAGTAGCTTTCCGTCCTAGAGACCCGAGGACGGATCTCTAGGACGGAAAGCTAAAACGCTAGTGTGAAAGAGGCCTTAGGGAAATAAACCGGCATTGTTGGTCCACACAGCAGATTGCATACAACACACAAATACCTATTTTAAATTTCAGCAGTGAAATACTGCATTGGTGTATTTTGGGTAAATAAACCGGTATTGTTGGTTCACAGAGTACTTGTGCATACACCGTACAAATACCTACGTTTAAAATTCAGCAGTGAAATACAGCATTGGTGTATTTTGGGGAAATAAACCGGCATTGTTGGTCCACAGAGCAGTTTTACATATACCCCACAAATACCTATTTGAAATTTCAGTAGTGAAATACAGCATTGGTGTATTTGGGGGAAATAAACCTGTATTGTTGGTCCACAGACCAGTTTTGCATACAACGCACAAATACTTTTTAAAATTTCAGCAGTGAAATACTGCATTGGTGTATTTTGGGGAAATAAACCGGCATTGTTGGTCCACACAGCAGTTTTGGATACACCGCACAAATACCTATTTTAAATTTCAGCAGTGAAATACTGCATTTATGTATTTTGGGGAAATAAACCGGTGTTGTTTATCCACACAGCAGTTTTGCATACAATGCACAAATGCCAATTTTTAATTTCAGCAGTGAAATACTGCATTGATGTATTTTGAGGAAATAAACTTGTATTGATTATCCACACAGCAGTTTTGCATACAACGCACAAATGCCTATTTTAAATTTCAGCAGCGAAATACTGCATTGGTGTATTTTGGGTAAATAAACCGGTATTGTTAGTTCTTAGAGCAGTTTTGCATACACCGCACAAATAGCTATTTTAAATTTCAGCAGTGAACTACTGCATTTGTGTATTTTGGGGAAATAAACCCTTATTGTTGATTCACAGAGCAGTATTACATACAACGTACAAATTCTGTTTTTAAATTTCAGCAGTGAAATACTCCATTGGTGTATTTTGGGGAAATAAACCGGTATTGTTGGTCCACACAGCAGTTTTGGATACACCGCACAAATACCTATTTTAAATTTCAGCAGTAAAATACTGCATTGGTGTATTTTGGGGAAATTAAACGGTATTGTTGGTCCACAGAGCAGTTTTACATTAACCGCAGAAATACCTATTTTAAATTTCAGCAGTGAACTACTGCATTTGTGTATTCTGTGGAAATAAACCCTTATTGTTGGTTCATAGAGCAGTTAAACATACAACGCACAAATACTTTTTTTAAATTTCAGCAGTGAAATACTGCATTAGTGTGTTTTGGGGAAATAAATCGGTATTGTTGGTCCACACAGCAGTTTTGGATACACCGCACAAATACTTATTCGAAATTTCAGCAGTGAAATACTGCATTGGTGTATTTTGGGGAAATAAACCGGTATTGTTGGTCCACAGAGCAGTTTTACATATACCGCACAAATACCTTTTCTAATTTCAGCAGTGAAATACTGCATTGGTGTATTTTGGGGAAATAAAGTGGTATTTTTGGTCCACTTAGCAGTTTTAGATACACCGCACAAATACCTATTTTAAATTTCAGCAGTGAAATACTGTATTGGTGTATTTTGGGTAAATAAACCGGTATTGTTAGTTCACAGAGCGCTTGTGCATACACCGCACAAATACCTACATTTAAATGTCAGCAGTGAAATACTGCATTGGTGTATTTTGGGGAAATAAACGGGTATTTTTGGTCCACAGAGAAGTTTTACAGATACCCCACAAATACCTATTTGAAATTTCAGCTGTGAAATACTGTATTGGTGTATTTTGGGGAAATAAACCAGCATTGTTGGTCCACAGACCAGTTTTGCATACAACGCACAAATACTTTTTTTAAATTTCAGCAGTGAAATACTGCATTGGTGTATTTGGGGGAAATAAACCCTAATTGTTGATTCACAGAGCAGTATTACATACAAGGTACAAATACATATTGAAATTTCAGCAGTGAAATACTGCATTGGTGTATTTTGCGGAAATAAATCGGTATTGTTGGTCCACACAGCAGTTTTGGATACACCGCACAAACACCTATTTTACATTTCAGCAGTGAAATAATGCATTGGTGTATTTTGGGGAAATAAACCGGTGTTGTTGGTCCACAGAGCAGTTTTACATATACCGCACAAATACCTATTTGAAATTTCAGCAGTGAAATACTGCATTGGTGTATTTTGGGGAAATAAACCGGTATTGTTGGTCCACACAGCAGTTTTACATATTCCGCACAAATACGTATTTTAAATTTCAGCAGTGAAATACTGCATTGGTGTATTTTGGGGAAATAAACCGGTATTGTTGGTCCACACAGCAGTTTTGGATACACCGCACAAATACGTATTTTAAATTTCAGTAGTGAAATACTGCATTGGAGTATTTTGGGTAAATAAATCGGTATTGTTGGTCCACAGAGCAGTTTTACATATACCGCACAAATACGTATTTGAAATTTCAGCAGTGAAATACTGCATTGGTGTATTTTGTGGAAATATACCGGTATTGTTGGTCCACACAGCAGTTTTACATATTCCGCACAAATACGTATTTTAAATTTCAGCAGTGAAATACTGCATTGGTGTATTTTGGGGAAATAAACCGGTATTGTTGGTCCACACAGCAGTTTTACATATTCCGCACAAATACGTATTTTAAATTTCAGTAGTGAAATACTGCATTGGAGTATTTTGGGTAAATAAACCGGTATTGTTGGTCCACAGGGCAGTTTTACATATACCGCACAAATACCTATTTAAAATTTCAGCAATGACATACTGCATTTGTGTATTTTGGGGGAAATAAACCCGTATTGTTTTTCCACAGAGCACTTTTGCATAGAACGCTGAAAAACCTATTTTAATATTTAGCAGTGACATACTGCATTTTTGTATTTTGTTGCACTAAACACTGGTTTTGTGCTACATAGCAGATCTGAGGCCTACCTTATATTTCAGTCATTTAAAGTAACCTTTTGAACTCCGCATTTACATAGTTGGTTTCAAATACACTGGTTTAGTGGTAGATAGCACATTTGAGGAGTGCGCTGCATTTCTGACAAATTAAACCGTTAAGTTCTGCTTTTACATTGTTGATATGAAAAATCAAATTTTTAGTGATAGTAAAGTAATTGTATTGAATTGCTCGGTTACACTGTTGTGTGACCTAAAGAAATGTATTCTGTTTATGACACGGGCACTGTCTTACAGTTAGTGAACCTAATTGTTGACTATTGGCAGTTAAATTGACACTGGAGATCAATCATCTGTAACTTTGGTCGGTGAACGCAAATAATGAGGAGAACATCAAATAAGGGCATGGTCGTGGTGGTGTTGGTGGAGCTCCAGTTGTTGGTAGAGGACGTGGCCATTCAGCACCAACTACAGGTTCATCGCCTTCCTCAGGTGCGAGTAGGCAACAGAACCTGCAACGTTATTTGGTGGGCCCGAATGCCGCTCTACAGATGGTGAGGCCAGAACAAGTACAGGCGATAGTAGATTGGGAGGCTGACAGTGGCGCCAGTTCCTTCACAGTATCTCCCACCCAGTCGTCTGCAGAAAGTTCAGAGTTGGCATCTGCAGCCCATGCCCATCAGTCATGCCCATCAGTCTTTCACCTCACCTCCTTGCAAAGCAGCCAAGCAGCCTGAGCTCCAAGTTATGCAGCAGACTCTTATGCTTTTTGATTACTCTGCTGGCAGGGTTTCCCTGGGCCATCTACATAGCCCTGCCCCAGAAGTGGAAGACATTGAATGCACTGATGCCCAACCACTTATGTTGCAGGATGAGGAGATGGGAATACCACCGCTGCACGTCTCTGATGATGAAGAAACACTGGTGCCAACTGCTGCGGCTTTCTGAATGGGTGAAAGATGACCTAGACCCAGACTGAACTCAAGTTCATGCTAGTGACGTGTGCAGTTCTGAGGAAGAGGCGGTGGTCACACAGAGGCAACAGCACAGTAAAAGAGGAAGCAGGCTGCAAAAGCGGAGCAGCTGCCCCCAGAGAGTATGCCTGCTACTGCCCACCGCACCCAGGGACCTTGCACAACAAAGCCAGCTCCAAGGAGTTCATTGGCGTGGAAGTTCTTCAGACAATGTACACGAGTAGTTTGCACGTTGTGCCATCAAATCCTGAAGCGAGGCATAAACGATCTAAACCTGAGCTCAACCTGCATGACCAGGCATCTAAATGCAAAGCACGAGCTGCAGTGGAGTAAACAACTGAAAAAAACAAGAAAGGTTTATGGCTCCTCCTGTCTAGCATATAAGAGTGAATCCGGATTGCACATCTTCAGTACTATGCTTTTGATATAACAGCTGTCCTTCAGCATAATTACCTAGCATCTAAGGCTCCTCCTGCTGCCTCTTCTGCTGCTGTCTCTGCCCCTTCCTCCACCTCTGGAGTTACCGTGGCACCTGCCACCCAGAAAACAAAGGATGTGCCACCAACAGCACCACCTCAGTCATCATCATCAAGCATCTCCACAGCGTTCAGCTGTCCATCTCCCAAACACTGGAAAGAAAGAGAAAATACCCGCCTACCCACCCTCGATCCCTGGTCCTGAATGCCAACAGTTCAAAATTACTGGCCTTTGAAATGCTATCATTCCATGTGGTGGAGAGAGACTATTTTAACCCCTTAAGGACCGGGCTCATTTTCACCTTAGGACCAGGCCATTTTTTCAAAATCTGACCACTGTCACTTTAAGTGTGAATAACTTTAAAACGCTTTTACTTACCTAGGCCGTTCTGACATTGTTTTTCGTCACATATTGTACTTCATGACACTACTAAAATTGTGTCAAAAAGTTTATTTTTGCATAAAAATACAAATTTTACAAAAAATTAGCAAAATTTAGCAAATTTTAAAGTTTCAGTTTCTCCACTTCTATGATACATAGTAAAACCCCCAAAAAGTGATGACTTTACATTCCCCATATGTCTACTTCAGGTTTGGAGTATTTGGGAAATGCTATTTTATTTTTTGGGGATGTTACATAGCTTAGAAGTTTGGAAGCAAATTTTGAAATTTTTCTGAAATTTTCCAAATCCCACTTTTATGGACCAGTCCAGGTTTGAGGTCACTTTGTGAGGCTTACATAATAGAAACCATCCCCATTTTAGAAACTACACCCCTCAAGGTATTCAAAACTGATTGTACAAACTTTGTTAACCCTTTAGGTGTTTCAAAACAGTTCATGGAAAATGGAGATAAAATTTCTGAATTTTGATTTTTTGGAAAATTTTCCATTATAATCCATTTTTCCCAGTAATAAAGTAAGGGTTACCTGCCAAACAAAACTCAATGTGGGTTGCCCTGATTCTCTAGTTTACAGAAACACCCCATATGTGGTCCTAAACTACTGTTTGGCCAAACGGGAGGACATTGAAGGAGGGAACGCCATATGGGTTTTGAATGGCAGATTTTACGGGACTGTTTTTTTAACACCATGTCCTATTGCAAGCCCCCTGATGCACCCTAGCATAGAAATTCCAAAAAGCGACTCCATATAAGAAAGTACACCCCTCAAGGTATTCAAAGCTGGGTTTACAAACGTTGTTAACCCTTTAGGTGTTCCACAACAGTTCATGGAAGATGGAGAAACAATTTCGATTTTTTGGAAAATTTTCCATTATAATCCATTTTTTCCAGTAATAAAGTAAGGGTTACCTGCCAAACAAAACTCAATGTGGGTTGCCCTGTTTCTCTAGTTTGCAGAAACACCCCATATGTGGTCCTAAACTACTGTTTGGCCAAACGGGAGGACATTGAAGGAGGGGAACGCCATATGGGTTTTGAATGGCAGATTTTGCGGGACTGTTTTTTTTAACACCATGTCCTATTGCAAGCCGCTGATGCACCCTAGCATAGAAATTCCAAAAAAGTGACTCCACCTAAGAAAGTACACCCCTCAAGGTATTCAAAGCTGGGTTTACAAACGTTGTTAACCCTTTAGGTGTTCCACAACAGTTCATGGAAGATGGAGAAACAATTTTGGAATTTCGATTTTTTGGAAAAATTTCCATTTTAACCCTTACTTTATTACTGGAAATAAAGGGTTAACAGTCAAACAAGACTCAATATGGGTTGCCCTGATTCTGTAGTTTGCAGAAACACCCCATATGTGGTCGTAAACTACTATTTGGCTAAACGGCAGGACATTGAAGAAGGGGAACGCCATATGGTTTTTGGAAGGCAGATTTTGCAGGACATAGTTGGTTTCAAATACACTGGTTTAGTGGTAGATAGCACATTTGAGGAGTGCGCTGCATTTCTGACAAATTAAACCGTTAAGTTCTGCTTTTACATTGTTGATATGAAAAATCAAATTTTTAGTGATAGTAAAGTAATTGTATTGAATTGCTCGGTTACACTGTTGTGTGACCTAAAGAAATGTATTCTGTTTATGACACGGGCACTGTCTTACAGTTAGTGAACCTAATTGTTGACTATTGGCAGTTAAATTGACACTGAGATCAATCATCTGTAACTTTGGTCGGTGAACGCAAATAATGAGGAGAACATCAAATAAGGGCATGGTCGTGGTGGTGTTGGTGGAGCTCCAGTTGTTGGTAGAGGACGTGGCCATTCAGCACCAACTACAGGTTCATCGCCTTCCTCAGGTGCGAGTAGGCAACAGAACCTGCAACGTTATTTGGTGGGCCCGAATGCCGCTCTACAGATGGTGAGGCCAGAACAAGTACAGGCGATAGTAGATTGGGAGGCTGACAGTGGCGCCAGTTCCTTCACAGTATCTCCCACCCAGTCGTCTGCAGAAAGTTCAGAGTTGGCATCTGCAGCCCATGCCCATCAGTCATGCCCATCAGTCTTTCACCTCACCTCCTTGCAAAGCAGCCAAGCAGCCTGAGCTCCAAGTTATGCAGCAGACTCTTATGCTTTTTGATTACTCTGCTGGCAGGGTTTCCCTGGGCCATCTACATAGCCCTGCCCCAGAAGTGGAAGACATTGAATGCACTGATGCCCAACCACTTATGTTGCAGGATGAGGAGATGGGAATACCACCGCTGCACGTCTCTGATGATGAAGAAACACTGGTGCCAACTGCTGCGGCTTTCTGAATGGGTGAAAGATGACCTAGACCCAGACTGAACTCAAGTTCATGCTAGTGACGTGTGCAGTTCTGAGGAAGAGGCGGTGGTCACACAGAGGCAACAGCACAGTAAAAGAGGAAGCAGGCTGCAAAAGCGGAGCAGCTGCCCCCAGAGAGTATGCCTGCTACTGCCCACCGCACCCAGGACCTTGCACAACAAAGCCAGCTCCAAGGAGTTCATTGGCGTGGAAGTTCTTCAGACAATGTACACGAGTAGTTTGCACGTTGTGCCATCAAATCCTGAAGCGAGGCATAAACGATCTAAACCTGAGCTCAACCTGCATGACCAGGCATCTAAATGCAAAGCACGAGCTGCAGTGGAGTAAACAACTGAAAAACAAGAAAGGTTTATGGCTCCTCCTGTCTAGCATATAAGAGTGAATCCGGATTGCACATCTTCAGTACTATGCTTTTGATATAACAGCTGTCCTTCAGCATAATTACCTAGCATCTAAGGCTCCTCCTGCTGCCTCTTCTGCTGCTGTCTCTGCCCCTTCCTCCACCTCTGGAGTTACCGTGGCACCTGCCACCCAGAAAACAAAGGATGTGCCACCAACAGCACCACCTCAGTCATCATCATCAAGCATCTCCACAGCGTTCAGCTGTCCATCTCCCAAACACTGGAAAGAAAGAGAAAATACCCGCCTACCCACCCTCGATCCCTGGTCCTGAATGCCAACAGTTCAAAATTACTGGCCTTTGAAATGCTATCATTCCATGTGGTGGAGAGAGACTATTTTAACCCCTTAAGGACCGGGCTCTATTTTCACCTTAGGACCAGGCCATTTTTTCAAAATCTGACCACTGTCACTTTAAGTGTGAATAACTTTAAAACGCTTTACTTACCTAGGCCGTTCTGACATTGTTTTTTCGTCACATATTGTACTTCATGACACTACTAAAATTGTGTCAAAAAGTTTATTTTTGCATAAAAATACAAATTTTACAAAAAATTAGCAAAATTTAGCAAATTTTAAAGTTTCAGTTTCTCCACTTCTATGATACATAGTAAAACCCCCAAAAAGTGATGACTTTACATTCCCCATATGTCTACTTCAGGTTTGGAGTATTTGGGAAATGCTATTTTATTTTTTGGGGATGTTACATAGCTTAGAAGTTTGGAAGCAAATTTTGAAATTTTTCTGAAATTTTCCAAATCCCACTTTTTATGGACCAGTCCAGGTTTGAGGTCACTTTGTGAGGCTTACATAATAGAAACCATCCCCATTTTAGAAACTACACCCTCAAGGTATTCAAAACTGATTGTACAAACTTTGTTAACCCTTTAGGTGTTTCAAAACAGTTCATGGAAAATGGAGATAAAATTTCTGAATTTTGATTTTTTGGAAAATTTTCCATTATAATCCATTTTTCCCAGTAATAAAGTAAGGGTTACCTGCCAAACAAAACTCAATGTGGGTTGCCCTGATTCTCTAGTTTACAGAAACACCCCATATGTGGTCCTAAACTACTGTTTGGCCAAACGGGAGGACATTGAAGGAGGGGAACGCCATATGGGTTTTGAATGGCAGATTTTACGGGACTGTTTTTTTAACACCATGTCCTATTGCAAGCCCCCTGATGCACCCTAGCATAGAAATTCCAAAAAGCGACTCCATATAAGAAAGTACACCCTCAAGGTATTCAAAGCTGGGTTTACAAACGTTGTTAACCCTTTAGGTGTTCCACAACAGTTCATGGAAGATGGAGAAACAATTTCGATTTGATTTTGGAAAATTTTCCATTATAATCCATTTTTTCCAGTAATAAAGTAAGGGTTACCTGCCAAACAAAACTCAATGTGGGTTGCCCTGTTTCTCTAGTTTGCAGAAACACCCCATATGTGGTCCTAAACTACTGTTTGGCCAAACGGGAGGACATTGAAGGAGGGGAACGCCATATGGGTTTTGAATGGCAGATTTTGCGGGACTGTTTTTTTAACACCATGTCCTATTGCAAGCCGCTGATGCACTCCTAGCATAGAAATTCCAAAAAGTGACTCCACCTAAGAAAGTACACCCTCAAGGTATTCAAAGCTGGGTTTACAAACGTTGTTAACCCTTTAGGTGTTCCACAACAGTTCATGGAAGATGGAGAAACAATTTTGGAATTTCGATTTTTGGAAAATTTCCATTTTAACCCTTACTTTATTACTGGAAATAAAGGGTTAACAGTCAAACAAGACTCAATATGGGTTGCCCTGATTCTGTAGTTTGCAGAAACACCCCATATGTGGTCGTAAACTACTATTTGGCTAAACGGCAGGACATTGAAGAAGGGGAACGCCATATGGTTTTTGGAAGGCAGATTTTGCAGGACTGGTTTATTTACACCATGTACCCTTTCAAGCCCCCTGCTGCACCCCTTGAGTAGAAACTCCATAAAAGTGACCCCATCTAGGAAACTACAGGATATGGTGGTTGTTGTTTTGGGACTATTTTAGGGTAAATATGATTTTTGGTTGCTCTATATTACACTTTTTTGAGGCAAGATAACAAAAAATGGAAATTCTAAAATTATTTCTACATTCGCCATTAAGTTTTGTGGAACACCTAAAGGGTTAACTAAGTTGGTAAAGTAATTTATGAATACCTTGAGGGGTGTAGTTTTTTAGATGGGATCAATTTTTTGGAGTTTCTAGTCTAGGCTACATCAGGGGGGGCTTCTAATGGGACATGGTATAAAAATAAAAATCTGCCTTCCAGAAACCATGTGGCGTTCCCTTCTTTCTATGCCCTGCCTTGTGGCTATACAGCAGTTTACGACTAGTGTTGAGCGAACAGTTCGAGCATAGTTCGGGTCCGTACCGAATTTTGGGGTGTTCGTGACACGGACCCGAACCCGAACTTTTTCGTAAAAGTTCGGGTTCGGGTTCGGGTTCGTCGTTCGGCATGTATTTTGGCGCATTTTGAAAGACTGCAAAGCAGCCAATCAACATGCATCATACTACTTGCCCTAAGATGCCATCGCAGCCATGCCTACTATTGGCAAGGCTGTGATTGGCCAAGTGCAGCATGTGACTCAGCCTCTTTATAAGCTTGTGCGCACGTCGGGACGTGCTCACTCCCGATGTGAATAGAACAGGGATAGACGCAGCTGATGCTAGGGCGAGAATAGGCAGGGATAATTGAATAACTGGAAGCAAATTTCTCTCCTCCACCTGTGATTCATCTGAACAACTGCAGCTGAGCTGCTTTTTTGATAGGGATTGGCTATTTTTAGAGTGGCCAGAGTGATTTTTCCATCCACATGTACCTAGGCTGACCGCCGGCCGCCATTTTGCGACTTGTAGTGCTGCAGCAGAAGCTGCCACAGTGTGCATTCCAAAGCTCCAAACAAGTCAGACATCTACACCTGGGATTCAGACCAATAGCGATTTAGCAGCACAGTCCAAGGCTATTTTTTTAAAGGTTGTGCAGACCATTTTGTGGCACATGTTACTGGGCTGATAGGCGGCGGCCATCTTGGGACTAGTGCTGCAGCACAATCTCTCCCAACGTCCATTAATCACTTGTAATAGTGGTCTGTGCCATAGAAATCCTACATCAGGGACTTGGGTGTGCTTGTGTCACCCCTACTAATACCAGTCCACCTGTAATCCATACAGTGAAAAGCCATAAAGTATTCCAGTGAGGGAATTTTTTTTTTATTTAAAAAAGGCCAAGTTAGTTTATCTGGCGTTCAATATACTAGATACAGTTAGGCTCATGCTTTCATACATCTGGAATTAGCAAACTAATGTGCTGGGGTTGGGAAAACATATATGTACCCATACTAGAATCTGTCAAAGAAAGCGGTACTCACATATAACAGTCATTCCATCTGTAATCCATACAGTCAAAAGACTAAAAGTATTCCAGTGAGGGAATTTTTTTTATTTAAAAAAGGCCAAGTTAGTTTATCTGATGCTCAATATACTAGATACAGTTAGGCCTGTGTTTCATACATCTGGAATTAGCAAACTAATGTGCTGGGGTTGGGAAAACATATATGTACCCATACTAGAATCTGTCAAAGAAAGCGGTACTCACATATAACAGTCATTCCATCTGTAATCCATACAGTCAAAAGACTGAAAGTATTCCAGTGAGGGAATTTTTTTATTTAAAAAGGCCAAGTTAGTTTATCTGGCGCTCAATATACTAGATACAGTTAGGCCTCATGTTTCATACATCTGGAATTAGCAAACTAATGTGCTGGGGTTGGGAAAACATATATGTACCCATACTAGAATCTGTCAAAGAAAGCGGTACTCACATATAACAGTCATTCCATCTGTAATCCATACAGTCAAAAGACTGAAAGTATTCCAGTGAGGGAATTTTTTTATTTAAAAAGGCCAAGTTAGTTTATCTGGCGTTCAATATACTAGATACAGTTAGGCCTCATGCTTCATACATCTGGAATTAGCAAACTAATGTGCTGGGGTTGGGAAAACATATATGTACCCATACTAGAATCTGTCAAAGAAAGCGGTACTCACATATAACAGTCATTCCATCTGTAATCCATACAGTCAAAAGACTGAAAGTATTCCAGCGAGGGAATTTTTTTTATTTAAAAAAGGCCAAGTTAGTTTATCTGGCGTTCAATATACTAGATACAGTTAGGCCTGCGTTTCATACATCTGGAATTAGCAAACTAATGTGCTGGGGTTGGGAAAAATATATGTACCCATACTAGAATCTGTCAAAGAAAGCGGTACTCACATATAACAGTTATTCCATCTGTAATCCATACAGTGAAAAGCCATAAAGTATTCCAGTGAGGGAATTTTTTTTTTATTTAAAAAAGGCCAAGTTAGTTTATCTGGCGTTCAATATACTAGATACAGTTAGGCCTGCGTTTCATACATCTGGAATTGGCAAACTAATGTGCTGGGGTTGGGAAAACATATATGTACTGTGGGGGTTTAGCTCTGGTCTCGAGGATCGTTCACATACAGACTGTTGTCCACTGCAGCTTTAGGGGCCAAACATCGCTTTATTGTCTCAGCATCAACATAAATAAATGAAATGCAAAACAAACACCTGCCCGGCTGGGCTCTAACTTAACACAGTGTGTCCCTGACTCACCTACAACACTGTTCACACACACCGCACCCGTGCGGCTTTTCCAGGCAGCCTGTTCGGTTTCACAGGGGTCTGAGCCCTCCAGCTTGGCTCCAGCCGTGGGTCCCAAACAACAGCCCTCAGCTCCCAGCACTATTAGCAGCTCCAGGAAAATCACCCCCAGCTGCTAAGGAGGCTGCCTCTTTAAAGGGCCGGATAAAGTCCGGACTGGACCGTGGGGAGTAGGCACCCACCCAGCTCTTTGCCTACTCCCAGTAAGAGCCGGCCCGGATTGGCTTTGCAGCCAAACTAACTAACAGAGTCTGACAGCACTAGCTGCTGCAGACAACAAAACTGCTCTCACCCCACCGAGGCCAGCAACCTCGGTGACACGTACCTGCCATCGCTCTCTCCTATCAGCCATGAGGCCTGTCACTGCCTCACATATCCCCCTTTGTTCAACCCCGTAGGGGTGAACACTAGCACCCAACCAAGACGCTCGTGAGAGGGCATCGACCTGGCCTACAGTCTTCCCCTTATTCCGCCAGACCCAGGCTAATAGCGCTTGGTTTCTCACCCGCATGAGTTTAGTACGGGGCAGATAAGACCTACGGGATTTTCTTGCCCATCTCATGACCCGGTACTCTCTTTCACGAATGAGGATGATGCGCTCGCACCCGTGGCCTCTCTCTTTCGTTTTTCTTTTCTCTCCACATTTCGCATCAGCACATGTTCCTCACATCCTTTCTTGGACTGCTGCATCTCTCGACTGAACTGTTCCCTCACTTCGGCCGACTCTTCTTTAGCCTTATCTTTGGTCTTGGGAACATCTGAGGACTTCTCCCACTCCAACTCATCAGCATCAGCTTCTTCAGCCTTTGAGTCTCTTTTGGAGTCTTCAGTCACTTTGATAGGCTTTTCATCCTTCTCGGACACAGCATCACCTACTTGCATTCTTAGCTCCGCCTCCTCCTCTTTCTCTTTAAGGACGGAGGTACTTGGGACATCAGAGTCCGTATCAGACTCATCATCTTCTGGCAATCCCTGCCAAGGTTTATCCAGGATATGGTTCTCCTTTCGGGCAGGATTCAGGAGAGTCAGCCCATCGGAGTAGACAGCACCCTCATACTGGTCGTCGGTCCCCCCGTATTTCTTCCCCAGCAGACTGCTGGCTTTCTGGAAGGCATTGACAGCAGAGGGAATGTCTTTCACGACCAGGTCCTGGCCACACACTGCCACGAGTCTCTGGGCTTCTGCATCCACCTCAGCACCATCATCTGGTTCAGCAGATACATCTTTCACCTTCTCTGCCTCGGCCGGCACCACGGCGCCACCATCTCCAGACCCATTCCTAACAGGCTCTGACTTCTTGGCATCTTTTAGAGGAGCTTCTCTTCAGGTATCTCATTTTCTTCCACCTGCTGCGCAGGAGAACGCTTAGGCCTCTCCAACTCATAGACGTCATCTTTTGAGCTCCTGAGATCTTCCATCTCTGCTCTGAGTTGCTTGTTCAGCCACTCCAATTCATCTCGCTCCTTAGGCGCTTTTTCAAGGGCTCTAGCCAAGGAGAGGGCCTTGGTCGTCTTCTCAGTTTTCCCCACCAGCTTGTTAGCAGCGCCCCACTCTTGGGCCTTCTGTTCCAGCTGCTCTTCACTCTGTTCTGGGGTAACAGCAGGTGTAGGAGTACCACCATTCTTCTTTAGACACTCTGTGGGATTTTCACCCAGGGACTCTTCAAACCCACTGTTGAGGTCTACTATAGACTTTTGTGTCTTTCTGGAGTCTTTTCCCCTCCCCAGGACACCAGGAGGTAGACCCTTCAGTTCACTCATCTTTTCTGGGGTCTCCTCTTTTGACCCTTCTGCAGCCTTCTTCGGTGACCCTGTGACGACAGCTTGTCCCTTCTCTATCGTATCTAGGGACCGTGTGGCGAGAGTGAGATCAGCCTCCTGTTTGCCGCTGTACTGTCCTGTCAGGTCATCTAAGACTGCCTGGACATGAGCTTCAGACACTAGGCTGACGTCACCCGACTGTACTCTCGTCACATCAGGTATAACTATCGTCTGGTTGCTACCAGTAACCACGTCAGTTTGGCAAGACCTCAACATGGCAGCCTCTCTCTCAGAGTTGCTGTCGGTCACAGAACGTGCGTTATATATACCGCTCGTGTCATTCTCAATCCTGTCCTCTAGGGGCACCGATGAGCTAATCCCCACCTGGGACATTTTATTAACCATGGAGATCTGTGGAGACTGCATATCCACTTCTAGTACGTGTGGTACACCCTCTAGGCCTGCCCCATGTACTTGCACATTTTTCACAGTGGTTTCCCTCAGTTGTGAGCTCTCAACATCAATTAGCATTTTTATACCATCCACATTTTTACCAACAGGGGGAGCTTCTTCCCTGATCACACCCTTTAAAGGAGCAGGTATATCATCGTCACACATATCATTACACATTTCAACAAACTTTGCACCTTCCCTTGGCACCGTGTTCTGCACCATTATTTCTAATGGTCATTTCACTTAAACCATTGCTTTCTATTTGCATTTGCCTTACACCTTCACTTAAAGGGACAGGTACAGGTTCTGTAGGAGCTTCATTACTTCCCACAGAAGTGTCTCCATTGCCCCACATTACATCATGCATGAGCACATTTGCAACATCAACTCCATCAGTCCCTGTTCCCACCGTGGTCTCACCCTCCGTGAGGACCACCGGATAGTCCACAGTATTCACATAATTGTCCCGACAGTTATCATTCTACCTCGTACTCCAGGCTAGCATGGGATCTCTGATTTTCGCCATCCCAAATCTAGCCTTGGTCACAGGCACTTTAGACAACACCCTGAGCTTCTCCTCTGCAGGTTCCTGCGATGGAGCAACCGCAACAGGCCTTCCCGCCTGTTCAGACACAGCATTTTTCCTATAGTCACTCTTTTTGAGACATTTTTACGCTGCAGCGCTTTATCACTCACCGCCCGGCAGGTAGCAACTGCCGCCGGCTCACTGTCACTGGGTCTGCCACAAAATAATCAACCGGAACAGTCTTACCGATTGTCGTCACTGACTCGGCACGGTCATCACCCGTCTCCTCAATGCAGTAGTAGCCATGGGAGACGCCTTGGACTTGTCTCCTGTCTTTTCCCGGACGGACATTCCAGCCGCACCCTTTAAGATTCTGTGCACAGTCGCAGGGAAAATAGGCACTCCTGAGAAACGCACCACTCTCCAGCTCTTTGTCTTTCCCGACGGTTGCCCTTGGCAACGGCATGCATATTCTCCTCCAACACTGCACTCAGAGCCGCCACTCCAAGTGCCGCACTCGGCTTTCTCACCAACCGATCAGTCTCCAGCACCAGCTGCTCCATTACACCCTCAGTGGCCTTGGTTTTCCGCCAAACCGGGCCACTTCTCACATACGGTATCACCATTGGTACAAGCAGCTTCCGCCACACGTGCTGAAGTAGTAGCTGGTTGGTCTCCTGGTGCTGCAAGTTAGCCTCCACAAGGGCTTTTACAACCGCCTCCATTGTGTCAGGAAAAACAGTCCACAATCGCATGAGCGGCTCTTGCTTCACTAGACAAACAGGCTTCCGGCCCTTTAAATCACTGCATAGCAAAACAGCAATTCCTTGGCAACTTTCACAGCACCTGCTCTTCTCAGTCAGGTCGTTGCCCCTAGCAACACTTTGCCTTTTCCAGCAGGGACGACTTGCCCGCATCCGACACCAAATGTGGGGGTTTAGCTCTGGTCTCGAGGATCGCTCACATACAGACTGTTGTCCACTGCAGCTTTAGGGGCCAAACATCGCTTTATTGTCTCAGCATCAACATAAATAAATGAAATGCAAAACAAACACCTGCCCGGCTGGGCTCTAACTTAACACAGTGTGTCCCTGACTCACCTACAACACTGTTCACACACACCGCACCCGTGCGGCTTTTCCAGGCAGCCGGTTCGGTTTCACAGGGGTCTGAGCCCTCCAGCTTGGCTCCAGCCGTGGGTCCCAAACAACAGCCCTCAGCTCCCAGCACTATTAGCAGCTCCAGGAAAATCACCCCCAGCTGCTAAGGAGGCTGCCTCTTTAAAGGGCCGGATAAAGTCCGGACTGGACCGTGGGGAGTAGGCACCCACCCAGCTCTTTGCCTACTCCCAGTAAGAGCCGGCCCGGATTGGCTTTGCAGCCAAACTAACTAACAGAGTCTGACAGCACTAGCTGCTGCAGACAACAAAATCCGGCTCTCACCCCACCGAGGCCAGCAACCTCGGTGACACGTACCTGCCATCGCTCTCTCCTATCAGCCATGAGGCCTGTCACTGCCTCACAGTACCCATACTAGAATCTGTCAAAGAAAGCGGTACTCACATATAACAGTCATTCCATCTGTAATCCATACAGTCAAAAGACTGAAAGTATTCCAGTGAGGGAATTTTTTTTATTTAAAAAAGGCCAAGTTAGTTTATCTGGCGTTCAATATACTAGATACAGTTAGGCCTGCGTTTCATACATCTGGAATTAGCAAATTAATGTGCTGGGGTTGGGAAAATATATATGTACCCATACTAGAATCAGTCAAAGAAAGCGGTACTCACATATAACAGTCATTCCATCTGTAATCCATACAGTGAAAAGCCATAAAGTATTCCAGTGAGGGAATTTTTTTTTTATTTAAAAAAGGCCAAGTTAGTTTATCTGGCGTTCAATATACTAGATACAGTTAGGCCTGCGTTTCATACATCTGGAATTAGCAAACTAATGTGCTGGGGTTGGGAAAATATATATGTACCCATACTAGAATCTGTCAAAGAAAGCGGTACTCACATATAACAGTCATTCCATCTGTAATCCATACAGTCAAAAGACTGAAAGTATTCCAGTGAGGGAATTTTTTTTATTTAAAAAAGGCCAAGTTAGTTTATCTGGCGCTCAATATACTAGATACAGTTAGGCCTGCGTTTCATACATCTGGAATTAGCAAACTAATGTGCTGGGGTTGGGAAAACATATATGTACCCATACTAGAATCTGTCAAAGAAAGCGGTACTCACATATAACAAAGTCATTCCATCTGTAATCCATACAGTCAAAAGACTGAAAGTATTCCAGTGAGGGGATTTTGCTTATAAAAATAATATATTTCATTGTGGTGCGAGTTGAATCGCAACAATGAAGAAAAATACTATTAAGGGACGAGGACGCGGTCGTGGTGGTGTCCGTGGAGCCTCTGTTGCTGGTAGAGGACGTGGCCGCTCGGCCCCAGGCGCACACAGTAGGGAACGAACTCCCTCAACTAGCCGGCAGAATGTACCGCAATATCTCGTGGGGCCCAATGCCGCTCTTAGGATGGTAAGGCCTGAGCAGGTACAGGCATTAATCGATTGGGTGGCCGACAGTGCTTCCAGCACGCTTCACCACATGGTCTTCCACCCAGTCTTCATGGAAAGCGCACAGGTGGCACCTGAAAACCAAGCCCATCAGTCTGTCACATCACCCCCAAGCATATCAGGGAAACGGTCTGAGCCACAAGTTATGCAGCAGTCTCTTCTTCTGTTTGAAGACTCTGCTTCCAGGGTTTCCCAGGGGCGTCCACCTAGCCCTTCCCCAGTGGAGGAAGACATACCATGCACTGACGCACAACCACTTATGTCTCCAGATGAAGAGGACATGGGAATACCACCACAGCAGAGTCACCGACTCTCTGATGATGACGAAACACAGGTGCCCACTGCCGCTCTTTTGCAGTGTGCAGACTGAACAGGAGGAGGTCAGGGAGGGAGACTGGGTGGAAGACGATGCAGAGGACGATGAGGTCTTAGACCCCACATGGACTGAAGGTCGTGGCGATGACTTTCACAGTTCAGAGGAAGAGGTAGTGGTGAGACCGAGACAACAGCGAAGCCAAAGAGGGAGCAGGGGGCCAAGCAGACGAGCCGCCGCCCCAGAGTTCGCTCTGCTACTGGACATCGCCAACAGGAACCCAGCCCCACAAAGGCAGCTTCAAAGAGTTCCCTGGCATGGCACTTCTTAAACAATGTCCTACCGACAAGACCCGAGTGACTTTCACGCTCTGCCATCAGAGCCTGAGGCGAGGCATTAACGTTCTGAACCTCAGCACAACCTGCATGACCAGGCATCTACATGCAAAGCATGAACTGCAGTGGGTACACACCTTAAAAACCAGGCACTCGCTGAGGCTCCCCTGCTCCCTCTACCGCTGCTGCCTCGGCTTCCGCCTCGAGAGGAATGTTGCCACCTGCCGAGCAGCAAACAGAGGATGTGCCACCGACACCACCACCACCGCCACCGTCAACTAGCGTCTCCACTATATCACACAGCAGCGCTCAGCTCTCAATATCTCAAACCTTAGAGAGGAAGCGCAAATTCCCCCGAGTCACCCTCGAGCCCTTGGCCTGAACGCCAGCATTTCTAAACTGCTGGCCTTTGAAATGCTGTCATTCCGGCTGGTGGACACAGACAGCTTCAAACAGCTGATGGCCATGGCTGTCCCGCAGTATGTGGTTCCCAGCCGCCACTACTTCTCCAAGACAGCCGTGCCTTCCCTGCACATGCAAGTGTCCGATAAAATCAAGTGTGCACTGCGCAACGCCATTTGTGGCAAGGTCCACCTAACCACAGATACGTGGACCAGTAAGCACGGCCAGGGACGCTATATCTCACTAACTGCACACTGGATGAATGTAGTGGCGGCTGGGCCCCCGGCGGACAGTTCCTTGGCGCACGTCCTTCCGCCCCTAGGATCGCAGGGGCATCATTCTCTGCCTCCTGTAGCCTCCTCCTCCTACTCGGCTTCCTCCTCCACTGCTTCCACCAGCTCATCCGGTCAGCCACACACCTTCACCACCAACTTCAGCACAGCCCGGGTAAACGTCAGCAGGCCATTCTGAAACTCATATGTTTGGGGACAGGCCCCACAGCGCAAAGGAGTTGTGGCAGGGTATTGAACAACAGACCGACGAGTGGTTTCTGCCGGTGGGCCTCAAGCCAGGCCTGGTGGTATGCGATAATGGGCGAAATCTCGTGGCAGCTCTGGGACTAGCCGGTTTGACGCACATCCCTTGCCTGGCGCATGTGCTGAACTTGGTGGTGCAGAGGTTCATTCACCACTACCCCAACATGTCAGAGCTGCTGCATAAAGTGCGGGCCGCCTGTGCGCGCTCCGCCGCTCACATCCTGCCGCTGCTCGCCTGTCTGCGCTACAGCGGAACTTCGGCCTTCCCGCCACCGCCTCATATGCGACGTGCCCACCCGGTGGAACTCCACCTTGCACATGCTGGAGAGACTGTGCGAGCAGCAGCAGGCCATAGTGGAGTTTCAGCTGCAGCACGCCGCGGCCAGTCGTACTGCCGAACAGCACCACTTCACCACCAATGATTGGGCCTCCATGCGAGACCTGTGTGCCCTGCTGCGCTGTTTCGAGTACTCCACCAACATGGCCAGTGGCGATGACACTGTTATCAGCGTTACAATACCACTTCTATGTCTCCTTGAGAAAACACTTAGGGCAATGATGTTAGAGGAGGTGGCCCAGGTGGAGGAGGAGGAGGAGGATGAGGGCTCGTTTCTAACACTTTCGGGCCAGTCTGTTCGAAGTGGCTCAGAGGGAGGTTTGTTTAAGCAGCAGAGGACAGGTTCACAAGTCGCCAGCCAAGGCACTGTACTGGAGGACGAGGAGGATGAGGAGGAGGAGGTGGAGGGGGACGAGGATGACGCAAGTTCACAGCGGGGTGGCAGCCCAGGCCCATCACTGGTGCGTGGCTGGGGGATACGGTGGACGATGACGATACGCCTCCCACAGAGGACAGCTTGTCCTTACCCATGGGTAGCCTGGCCCACATGAGCGAATATATGCTCCAATGCCTGCGCAACGACAGCAGAGTTGCCCACGCTTTAACGTGTGCAGACTACTGCGGCCACCCTGCTGGATCCCCGGTATAAAGACAATGTGCCCACTTTAATTCCTGAACTGGAGCGCGACCGTAAGATGCGCGAGTACAAGCGCACGCTGATAGAGGCGCTCTTGAGAGCATTCCCACATGTCACAGGGGAACAGGTGGAAGGTGAAGGCAGAGGAGTGGCAAGAGGTCGCCAACGCAGCTGTGTCACGGCCAGCTCATCTGAGGGCAGGGTTAGCATGGCAGAAATGTGGAAAAGTTTTGTCTCCACGCCACAGCTATCTGCACCGACACCTGATACGGAACGTGTTAGCAGGAGGCAGCATTTCACTAACATGGTTGAACAGTATGTCTGCACACTCTCCACATCCTGACGGATGGTTCGGCCCCATTCAACTACTGGGTTTCGAAATTGTCCACGTGGCCAGAGTTAGCATGTTATGCCTTGGAGGTGCTTTCCTGCCCGGCGGCCAGCGTTTTATCTGAACGCGTATTCAGCACGGCAGGGGGCGCCATTACTGACAAGCGCAGCCGCCTGTCCACAGCCAACGTGGACAAGCTGACCTTCATAAAGATGAACCAGGCATGGATCCCACAGGACCTGTCCCTCCTTTGTGCAGAGTAGTCCTTATTAACTGCCTAAAACATGTCTTGTTGTGCTACGGGCCACTTCTTTATTTGATACAAATTTTATGAAACCCACAGTTGAATGAAACTCTTCTCTGTCTGGGCGCCGGGCCTAACCAGATGAAAGTGGCCGGTTAAACTAACGGGTGACATGAAGCCATAACCTCTGCCATGCTACCTCTGTCTTCTGTCTGGGTGCTGAGGCCTAAGTCAAATAAAGCGGTCTTCTGCTGTGCTGGGGGATATGAAGCTAATCTCTGACCTCTCTCCTCTGTCTGGGTCCAAAGGCCTAAATCACTGAAAGAGGCCTTCTCCTGTGGTGTGTGATATGATGCCAGAATATGTGCTGTGGGGCCTCTCCTCTTCCTGGGTGCAGGGGTCAAATAAACTAAATTGTGGCCTACTCCTGTGGTGGTTGATATGATGCCTGATTCTCTGATGTGGAACCTCTCTCCTCTGTTTGGGTGAAGGGGTCAAAGTAACTAAATGGTGGCTTCTCCTGTGGTGGCTGATATGATGCCAGAATATGTGCTGTGGGGCCTCTCTCCTCTTCCTGGGTGCAGGGGTCAAAGTAACTCAATGGTGGCTTCTCCTGTGGTGGCTGATATGATGCCAGAATATGTGCTGTGGTGCCTCTCTCCTCTTCCTGGGTGCGGGGTCAAAGTAACTCAATGGTGGCTTCTCCTGTGGTGGCTGATATGATGCCAGAATATGTGCTGTGGTGCCTCTCTCCTCTTCCTGGGTGCGGGGTCAAAGTAACTCAATGGTGGCTTCTCCTGTGGTGGCTGATATGATGCCAGAATATGTGCTGTGGGGCCTCTCTCCTCTTCCTGGGTGCAGGGGTCAAAGTAACTCAATGGTGGCTTCTCCTGTGGTGGTTAGTATGATGCCAGAATATGTGCTGTGGGGCCTCTCTCCTCTTCCTGGGTGCAGGGGTCAAAGTAACTCAATGGTGGCTTCTCCTGTGGTGGCTGATATGATGCCAGAATATGTGCTGTGGTGCCTCTCTCCTCTTCCTGGGTGCGGGGGTCAAAGTAACTCAATGGTGGCTTCTCCTGTGGTGGTTAGTATGATGCCAGAATATGTGCTGTGGGGCCTCTCTCCTCTTCCTGGGTGCAGGGGTCAAAGTAACTCAATGGTGGCTTCTCCTGTGGTGGCTGATATGATGCCAGAATATGTGCTGTGGTGCCTCTCTCCTCTTCCTGGGTGCGGGGTCAAAGTAACTCAATGGTGGCTTCTCCTGTGGTGGCTGATATGATGCCAGAATATGTGCTGTGGGGCCTCTCTCCTCTTCCTGGGTGCAGGGGTCAAAGTAACTCAATGGTGGCTTCTCCTGTGGTGGTTAGTATGATGCCAGAATATGTGCTGTGGGGCCTCTCTCCTCTTCCTGGGTGCAGGGGTCAAAGTAACTCAATGGTGGCTTCTCCTGTGGTGGCTGATATGATGCCAGAATATGTGCTGTGGTGCCTCTCTCCTCTTCCTGGGTGCAGGGGTCAAAGTAACTAAATGGTGGCTTCTCCTGTGGTGGTTGATATGATGCCTGATTCTCTGCTGTGAAACCTCTCTCCTCCATCTGGGTGTAGGGGTCAAAGTCTTTCAAAGTCGCCTTCTCCTGTGCTGATTGATATAAAGCTGATGGTTGTGCCATCTGACATGGTTGCCAGGGTCTGATTCAATGGGGGCCTACTCCTGTGGTGGGTGATCTAAATGCCTGATTCTCTGCTGTGAAACCTCTCTCCTCCGTCTGGGTGTAGGGGTCAAAGTCTTTCAAAGTCGCCTTCTCCTGTGCTGATTGATATGAAGCTGATGGTTGTGCCATCTGACATGGTTGCCGGGGTCCCATTAAATTGGGGCCTACTCCTGTGGTGGGTGATCTAAATGCCTGATTCTCTGCTTTGAAACTCTCTCCTCCGTCCGGGTGTAGGGGTCAAAGTCTGTCAAAGTCGCCTTCTCCTGTGCTGATTGATATAAAGCTTATGCTTGTGCCATCTGACATGGTTGCCGGGGTCTGATTCAATGGTGGCCTACTCCTGTGGTGGGTGATCTAAATGCCTGATTCTCTGCTGTGTAACCTCTCTCCTCCGTCTGGGTGTAGGGGTCAAAGTAACTAAATGGTGGCCTACTCCTGTGGTGGGTGATATGATGCCTGGTTCTCTGCTGTGGGACCTCTCTCCTTTGTCTGGGTGCTGTGGTCAAAATAATAGTAAGTGACCTTCTCCATTGGTGGGTGACTTGAAGCCTGATTCTGTGCTATGGGACCTCACTCCAATTAATATTGTTTAATTTTTATTTATTTTATGTTAACTCATCATTTCCCTATCTACATTTGTTTGCAGGGGATTTAACTACATTTTGCTGCCTTTTGCAGCCCTCTAGCCCTTTCCGGGTGTGTTTTACAGCCTTTTTAGTGCCCAAAAGTTCGGGTCCCCATTGACTTCTATGGGGTTCGGGTTCGGGATGAAGTTCGGGTCGAGTTCGGATCCCGAACCCGAACATTTTTCGAAAGTTCGGCCGAACTCGTCGAACCCGAACATCCAGGTGTTCGCTCAACTCTATTTACGACCACATAAGGGGTGTTTCTGAAAACTACAGAATCAGGGCAATAACTATTTAGTTTTGTTTGACTGTTAACCCTTGCTTTATTACCGGAAAATATGGATTAAAACGGAAATTTGCCAAAACATGGTTGTTTTGGCACCGTTTTTATTTTATTTTTTTAACGCCGTTCATCCGAGAGGCTGGGTCTAATGTTATTTTTATAGGGCAGAGTATTATGGACGCGTCGATACCTAATATGTCTACTTTTTTTGATGTATTTAGATTTTACACTATTTTATCATTTTAGGAAGAAAAAATTAATAATTTTACTATCTCCATAGCCTGGGATCTAATTTTTTTGTTGTTGTTGGGGTAACTATCTAATGTAGGGGCTCATTTTTTGCGTGAGGAGATGGCGGTTTTATTGGCACTATTTTGGGGGGCATATGACTTTTTGATCGCACACTATTACACTTTTTATGATGTAAGGTAACAAAAAAAATGGCTTTTTTTTACTTATTTTTTTTGACAGCGTTTATTTGAGGGGTTAGGTCAAATGTTATTTTTATAGATCACATTATTACGGACGTGGCAATACCTAATATGACTACTTTTATAAAAGTTGGCTTCAGCATGACATCATTAACCAACTTTGGAAAAAAAAAAATGTGTACCTCCACATACTGGAAGCCATAATTTTTTTTTTTTTTTTTTGGGCGACTGTTTTATCTAGGGGCTCATTTTTTGCGGGATGAGATGGCAGTTTGATTGGCTCTATTTGGGGGGGGCATTTGATTTTTTTTATGACGTGCTATTATAATTTTTGGGATCTAAGGTGACAAAAAATTTTTTTTTAACATGGTTTTTAATTTATTTTTAAAAGGGTGTTTATCTGAGGGGTTAGGTAATACTTTATTATTATACATAAGATTGTTACGGACGCGACGATGCCCAATATGTATGGCTCTCAGACTTTGGATACACTAAAACAACATTTTTTTAAAAACTTATATAACATAAAATAATTTTTGGAAAAAACTGCCTGACTAGCTGATAGCGGTGATCAGCAGTGGGGTGAGCGATGCACTAACAGTGGCCGGATGCTAAGAGCGCCGACAGTCAGCGCACGCAAAAAAAAAAAAAAAATGCCCCACAAAAAATGTGGTGGGGGGATGGAGGGGGGTGCACCCTGGGGGGTTCTAGGGTCACACAACTAAGTGCTGTGGACCCAGGTGCACTTACTCAGATGCTGCTGCTGGGGCTGGCTGGGGCTGGAGCGGCTGGATGGCTGGGGCTGTGGGTGGCTGGGTGAGCTGCTGGGGCTGATCGGGGTCTGCTGGGTGGGATGGGGTCCTTTGGGGTCCCTCCTGGGGTCCTTCTGGGGTGCGATGGGTCCTGCTGGGGCTATGGGCGCCTGGATCCTCCGGCGCCACGGCAGGCAGTGTGCAGGGAGAGAATCTCCGGCGGTTAGTGTCTGCCGCCGCCCCCTGCCCAGCCAATCAGGGCGATTTGTGGTTAACGGTAAGGATGGTGATTGGTGGTGTATTATAGCACCACCGATCACCATCCTGTTCCAGGTTATTGGGTCACCTGAGACCCGAATGACTCGGAATCGCATAAAACCGCAGGTCTGAATTGACCTGCGGTTTTCTGCGATCGCCGACATGGGGGTCACAGGATCCCCTGGGCATTGTAGCCAAGGTGCCTGCTGATTGATTTCAGCAGGCATCTTGTTCGATCACCGCCATGTGCGCAGCGGTGATCGGAAATTCACAGGGCATACATGTACGCCCTGGTCCTAAGTACCAGGACGCTAAGGGCGTACATGTACGCCCTTCGTCCTTAAGGGGTTAAAAAGCTGATGGTGGTGGCTGTCCCACAGTACGTTGTTCCAAGCCGCCACTCCGCTTCCAGGCGAGCCGTCCTTTCCCTGCACAACCAAGTGGAGGATAAAATCAAGTGTGCACTGCTCAACGCCATCTGTGGCAAGGTCCACATAACCACAGATCCATGGACCAGTAAGCACGGGCAGGGACACTATATCTCCCTAACTGCACACTGGGTAAATGTGGGGCGGGTGGGCCCAAGGAGTAGTAGCGGTTTGGCGCATATCCTTCCACCACCGAGGATCGCAGGGGATTATGCTTTGCCTCCTGTTGCCTCCTCCTCCTACTCTGCTTCCTCCTCTCTAACACCTCCTCATCCCGTCAGCGAAAGACCTTCCCCACCAACTTCAGCACAGCCAGGGATAAACGTCAGCAGATGGTTTTAAAACTCATGTGTTTGGGGAACAAACTCCACACTGCACAGGAGCTGTGGAGGGGCATAGAAGAACAGACCGATGAGTGGTTGCTGCCAGTGAGCCTCAAGCCCATCTCGTTGCAGCTCTGGGACAAGCCAGTTTGATGCACATCCCTTGCCTGGCACATGTGCTGAATTTGGTAGTGCAAAATTCTTTAAAAACTACTCAGACACGTCAGAGCTGCTGCAGAAAGTGCAGTCAGTCTGTGTGCCCTTCGGCGTTCTCACCCTGCCGCTGCTTCGCCTGTCTGCGCTGCAGCGTAACTTTGGCCTTCCCGCTCACCGCCTTATATGCGACGTGCCCACCAGGTGGAACTCCCCCTTGCATATGCTGGAGAGACTGTGCGAGCAGCAGCAGGCGATAGTGGAGTTTCAGCTGCAGCACACATGGGTCAGTCACTGTGCGGAACAGCACCACTTCACCACCAATGAGGGGGCCTCCATGTGGGACCTATGTGTGATGATGGAAGAGGATGTGGCACAGGAGGTTGAGGAGGAGGAAGAGGGGACATTTCACAGGGTTTCAGGCCAGTCATTCAGAAGTGGCTCAGAGGGTGGGCCAACCAGAGCCCAGGTACACATGTGGCCAACCAGGGGTACATGAGGTAGAGGAGGAGGAACCGCATTCACTGCAGGGTGGCACCCAACACAGCTCATGGCCTCCATCACTGGAGCATGGCTGGGGCGATACGGAGGACACAGACGATACACCACCTACAGAGGACAGCTTATCCTTACCTCTGGGCAGCCTGGCACACATGAGCGACTACATGCTGCAGTACCTGCACAACGACCGCAGAGTTGCCCACATTTTAACTTTTGCTGACTACTGGGTTGCCACCCTGCTGGATCCCCATTACAAAGACAATGTGCCTTCCTTAATTCCATCACTGGAGCGTGATAGGAAGACGCGCGACTACTACTGGTGGATGCGCTCTGAGGGCATTCCCAACTGACACCTGGGGACACATAGAAGCACAAGGTGAAGGCAGAGGCATAGGAGGAAGAGGTCCGAACGCAGCTGGGTCAGCACCTCAGAAGGCAGGGTTAGCATGGCCGACATGTGGAAAAGCTTTCTTACCACGCCACAGCAACCGGCACCACCAGCTGATATGGGAACGTCTTTCGAGAAGGCAGAATTTGAACAACATGGTGGAACAGTATGTGCGCACACGCCTACATGTACTGTCTGCATTCCCAGCTGAGAGGTACAGGAGTAAGATACAGCTAGCCAGGACCGTGCCAAAATGTGAAAGGGTGTATTAGTGCAGCGACTTGGCTGCAGGGGCATGTGAGTTTGGTGGCCTGATGGGTGTAGTAGTTGGTACTCTCGGTTTTGAAGAGCTCCCTTGGCCGGCATGTAGTGACAGGAAGGAAGGCAACGGATACCTTCAGGGCACACTCTGATGCTGAGGGATCTTCTGCCAGAGGTTGGTTGAGGTGCTCTTGATGGTACAGGGTTTAAGGTGCAGGGAAGGCAGGGTCCCTGAGGTTTGTGATGCCAGCACCCTTTGGTGCAAATGAGCTGTAGAAATGAAGATGAGTCATTTTATATAAAATAACCGGAACATTTACTGGTAGATTGAGGTAGATGTACAGGTTCCTTGACATGGAAGTGGAAGTTGCATTGTAATCCATACAAAGCACATCACATTTAGTTTTATCTGTAATCCTAGTAACAGGCTTATGGTGAGGTATAGTTTCTGATCACACTCAGGCTGTTGTAACATCTGGCTGACTATCTTCCATGTGTGGAATACACATCAATAAACTGATTCACATAGCCATTATACATACTGTATGTCTTGCGTTCCTGTTTACTCCCAATTTCCATAAGTATTGTCCACACTGTCCATAGAGAAATGCGGCTCTGCATACAGCTTGTACTTCACCGTAGACTGTGAACAGGCACCGTAGGCTAACTCCTGTCTGACTTTAGTTGCTAATAGAGTCTATAGGCTGTGGTAACACTCTCATCCACTAGACTCTCCTTATAGACTCTCATCACAATGGGTTTCTGTTATTCTTCTGTTCAGGCTTACCCTTGGTCTGCACACAACTCAGAGGGGTAGATAAAATGTCAGCTCACTTTAGGTCCAGCAGGTCCAGCCCTAGCTTTGGTCATGCACTTCCTTAATCTGTCCTTTCAGTCTGGCTGTGGCATCTGACTTCTTGAATCTGACGCTGGAGGTAGCTTTCCTTGGCTTAGAACCAAACTTATGCTGCCATCGCTGCACAGCTTTCACTGCTGCACTTCATAATTTAATCTGGTTTAAACTGATTTTCATCATCTGCCTCACATTTCCTATGTCCTGTTATATATTATTAGTAACAGCACCACCTAGTGGTAACTGATGTGAAGTGGTGGTTTCCCAGCCTGTTATAAGGAATTACAGCAATGTACATACACATATCAAATGACATTCTGCAAATATCCATAAACATACAGGGCCCCACTACTGATAAGGAGTGGGACACTGCATTAGCAATGTCTGTCTCACTGCAGTAAATTCTCTATCAATCTTAAACAGATAATACCTTACTGACTGACTCTAATCCACAGCCATACATATTCTGGACTATCTAGTCCTTTCTTTCTCTAGAGATGGAGTTATTAATGCAAATACAGTATCTCAGAGATAGTGATTCTCTGGGACTCAGGCCTATTTCTCTGAGGAGTGAGTGCATGCAACTCCTCTCTGTTTCTCAGTTAGACTCATCTCCTAGTATTCTAAAAGGTGCAGAGTCAGGATTGTTAACCCTGACCTATCCTTACAAATCTATGCAGGTATGATACATCAGAACATTACATAGAATCAAATCTAGGGTACTGCATAGATGGAGCATGAGCGGCATGTTCCCCCAATGATCACAAGAACAGAGACTTCATACCCTGTGGACATCCCCAAACTGAACAGAATGGTCAGTTGACCATGCGCACAGTCATTTCTATAGGAGATCCAGAGATAGTTGAACACTCTGGAACTCCCACTGTCCACCCGGTCATTTCGGGGTGCTGCATGGGCATGGAGTCTTGGATTGGAGCTGTGTATAACAAAGCTGCCAACTGCTGGCTATGGAACTTCTGGCTCAGCTCCTGAGGTGTCCTCATATTTAAATGTATTTAAATTTCTAGCTTCCACCAGCGATGTACAGCAGATGTTGGGAATGGGTTAAAGAGGCTCAGTCATTCAAAATAAACATTTGTGCAACTTGCCGCCCCCCAGGGCCGATCGTGTCCCAGGTTTTTAGGGAATGTCCAGTGGTGGTGTCGCTTCAATAAGTTGTGTATCACGGTGCTCCTGCCTGGATACCGTCGCTCCCCAGGGTTAGGCTCCATAGCATTCAAAGGAGCTGGAGGAATAAGCCAAGTCTAGACTTGATAAAGTTCAACAGTTTTACTTGAATAAAATTGCATCCAGAAAATATTTGATCTTTCTGTGGTTCCAGCAGGTTTTGGGGTATACAGGCAAGTGAACTTGAACACTTAGTTTTCTCTCTCTGCTGTGCTAATCTCTGGCTTCAGTCTGGTATCTGGACTTTCTACAGTTTCTGGTACCTTTGAGTGTGATGCCTTTGGCAGTTAAACCCCTCGTAATACTCAATTTATTAACTGCAAGGAGTCGTGTGCTCTATGAGCTGCTTCCCCTGGAAGACTCCTGCCGAGAGCTCCCCTTACTGTACCATGTTTCTTCTCTTTCCAACTCTCAACTCAACTATAGCTTCCTGCAACTCCTTCCTTTGTAGAAAACAGGATTAGTCCACTTCTGCCCAAAAAGGAAGGGGGGGGGGATGGAATGATAAGTTCTATTCTATCTAAAGATCTCTTTCTTTGCCAGATACACTGCCACCTGCTTTGCCAGATACAATACATAAGTTACATAGCTATGTTATTAAGGCACAATATCAAAGGACCTGGAATAAATACACAGATTACATTATTGGTTAGCCACTAGAGACAGTAGCAGGGTAAAGGATTAGGAATAGTAGTGCCCACCTTGGGGTACTACATTTGTTTTTGTTTTTTTTATGTGGATAAACATCCTAGTCAAGTCATTCTATTTTTAGAATGGAACGCACAAACTGAAGGAGGTCGCACCATGCTGAAAATAGCCGAGCGCTAGCAGTGAATGTAGAGGTGGTCGCACTTACACAGTACGCTTCCCATAAGAATTTTTTTTGCTCTCATAGTAATGAATGGAGGGTGGCCACTAGTGTTGGGCATGAATATTCAAATCATGAATTTTAATTGCGAATATCGCCAGTTCGAGAATTCGAGAATATTTAGAACATAGGGCTATATATTTGTATTTGCGAATATTCTAGATTTTTTTTCCTCTGAACCTATGATCCCTCCCTGCTTCTTGCTTGTGGGCCAATGAGAAGGCAGCAATGTCTTTGTCTGAGCTTAGCAACATCCATAGCAATCAATAGGAAAGTTGCTTACCCCCTTACTAAATAAGAACCTCCCCAGAAGCCATATTCTGCAGTTTTTTGCAGTTCTGAGAGAGACAGCAGTGTTATTGCCGTACTTTGCTGTGTCATTACATTAGATAGTTAGTTAGTTAGCTTATATACATAATACAGATAGTTAGTAGGAGATAGTCAGTGTAGGTGAGATTGTGATATAGTGTAGCTGATAGGTTCCAGTGCAGGGTGTTAGGTAGTGTGATAGGTTCTGCTGTCCATAGATGGTTGCACGTATTGCACCTAAACATGCGCATCATTAATTGACGATTTGCACAATCATGAATATATTGGAGCACACCATCTGCATATTGCTATTGTAGCTATGGCAGAACATGTAATGTTCTGCCATGCCAACCATTTTCTTCAGTCTCAGGAAACTTATAGCAGCTTGGAAAATGTAGCAAAAGTGACCCACATCTGTATTGAGCGCGCAATACTCACATATTACATTGCCGATTTTCGCTTTTAAGAAAATAATGGCGAATTCTTGAATTCATGAATTTATGACGAATATTCGCTCCCAAATATTCGCAAAATATTGCGAATTCGAATATCGCCCCTGCCGCTCATCACTAGCGGCCAACCATGCATGGTGCACTCTCCTTCACTTTGCGGACTCCATTCTAAAGATTGTTGCGAGTCGCTTGTGATATGCCCCCAATGTCTAAGGTGAGACAACCCCTTAAAAAAATTACGTTTCCTATTGAATTGCTGCAAGCAGAAATCTTGAAAACCATGAGTAATTAGTACAGAAAGTATATTTGAAAATTGTATAACTAAAGCTTTGTTTAAACTGACATCATGAATTCCATTTCTACAAGAGCCATGACAGCTTTGTTCCATCATGTTCACTGATGATCAGTTTGATGGATCCGTTTCTTTTCTTCCATTCAACTTATAATGGAATCATGTATATTTACTGTATACAGTAGCTTTTCTGTCAAAAAACAACTAAAACCATATTATTTATTTGTTGTAACTGAAATACCCCTTTAAGTTTTATTGGCACTATTTTGGGGGGCATATGACTTTTTGATCGCACACTATTACACTTTTTATGATGTAAGGTAACAAAAAAAATTGCTTTTTTTTACTTATTTTTTTTGACAGCGTTTATTTGAGGGGTTAGGTCAAATGTTATTTTTATAGAGCACATTATTACGGACGTGGCAATACCTAATATGACTACTTTTATAAAAGTTGGCTTCAGCATGACATCATTAACCAACTTTGGAAAAAAAATAAAATTTGTACCTCCACATACTGGAAGCCATAATTTTTTTTTTTTTTTTGGGCGACTGTCTTATCTAGGGGCTCATTTTTTGCGGAATGAGATGGCGGTTTGATTGGCTCTATTTGGGGGGGTATTTGATTTTTTTTATGACGTGCTATTATAATTTTTGGGATCTAAGGTGACAAAAAAAAAATTTTCAACATGATTTTTAATTTATTTTTAAAAGGGTGTTTATCTGAGGGGTTAGGTAATACTTTATTATTATACATAAGATTGTTACGGACGCGACGATGCCCAATATGTATGGCTCTCAGACTTTGGATACACTAAAACAACATTTTTTTAAAAACTTATATAACATAAAATAGTTTTTGGAAAAAACTGCCTGACTAGCTGATAGCGGTGATCAGCAGTGGGGTGAGCGATGCACTAACAGTGGCCGGATGCTAAGAGCGCCGACCACAGTCAGCGCACGCAAAAAAAAAATAAAAATGCCCCACAAAAAATGTGGTGGGGGGGGATGGAGGGGGGGGGGGTGCACCCCTGGGGGGGTTCTAGGGTCACACAACTAAGTGCTGTGGACCCCAGACACCCAGGTGCACTTACTCAGATGCTGCTGCTGGGGCTGGCTGGGGCTGGAACGGCTGGATGGCTGGGGCTGTGGGTGGCTGGGTGAGCTGCTGGGGCTGATCGGGGGTCTGCTGGGTGGGATGGGGTCCTTTTGGGGTCCTCCTGGGGTCCTTCTGGGGTGCGATGGGTCCTGCTGGGGCTATGGGCGTCTGGATCCTCCGGCGTCACGGCAGGCAGTGTGCAGGGGAGAGAATCTCCGGCGGTTAGTGTCTGCCGCCGCCCCCCTGCCCAGCCAATCAGGGCGATTTGTGGCCAACGGTAAGGATGGTGATTGGTGGTGTATTATAGCACCACCGATCACCATCCTGTTCCAGGTTATTGGGTCACCTGAGACCCGAATGACCCGGAACCGCAGAAAACCGCAGGTCTGAATTGACCTGCGGTTTTCTGCGATCGCCGACATGGGGGGGTCACAGGATCCCCCTGGGCATTGTGCCAAGGTGCCTGCTGATTGATTTCAGCAGGCATCTTGTTCCGATCACCGCCACGTGCGCAGCGGTGATCGGAAATTCACAGGGCATACATGTACGCCCTTGGTCCTTAAGTACCAGGACGCAAGGGCGTACATGTACGCCCTTCGTCCTTAAGGGGTTAAAAAGCTGATGGTGGTGGCTGTCCCACAGTACGTTGTTCCAAGCCGCCACTCCGTTTCCAGGCGAGCCGTCCTTTCCCTGCACAACCAAGTGGAGGATAAAATCAAGTGTGCACTGCTCAACGCCATCTGTGGCAAGGTCCACATAACCACAGATCCATGGACCAGTAAGCACGGGCAGGGACACTATATCTCCCTAACTGCACACTGGGTAAATGTGGGGCGGGTGGGCCCGAGGAGTATAGCGGTTTGGCGCATATCCTTCCACCACCGAGGATCGCAGGGGATTATGCTTTGCCTCCTGTTGCCTCCTCCTCCTACTCTGCTTCCTCCTCTTCTAACACCTCCTCATCCCGTCAGCGAAAGACCTTCCCCACCAACTTCAGCACAGCCAGGGATAAACGTCAGCAGATGGTTTTAAAACTCATGTGTTTGGGGAACAAACTCCACACTGCACAGGAGCTGTGGAGGGGCATAGAAGAACAGACCGATGAGTGGTTGCTGCCAGTGAGCCTCAAGCCCATCTCGTTGCAGCTCTGGGACAAGCCAGTTTGATGCACATCCCTTGCCTGGCACATGTGCTGAATTTGGTAGTGCAAAAATTCTTTAAAAACTACTCAGACACGTCAGAGCTGCTGCAGAAAGTGCAGTCAGTCTGTGTGCCCTTTCGGCGTTCTCACCCTGCCGCTGCTCGCCTGTCTGCGCTGCAGCGTAACTTTGGCCTTCCCGCTCACCGCCTTATATGCGACGTGCCCACCAGGTGGAACTCCCCCTTGCATATGCTGGAGAGACTGTGCGAGCAGCAGCAGGCGATAGTGGAGTTTCAGCTGCAGCACACATGGGTCAGTCACTCTGCGGAACAGCACCACTTCACCACCAATGAGGGGGCCTCCATGTGGGACCTATGTGTGATGATGGAAGAGGATGTGGCACAGGAGGTTGAGGAGGAGGAAGAGGGGACATTTCACAGGGTTTCAGGCCAGTCATTCAGAAGTGGCTCAGAGGGTGGGCCAACCAGAGCCCAGGTACACATGTGGCCAACCAGGGGTACATGAGGTAGAGGAGGAGGAACCGCATTCACTGCAGGGTGGCACCCAACACAGCTCATGGCCTCCATCACTGGAGCATGGCTGGGGCGATACGGAGGACACAGACGATACACCACCTACAGAGGACAGCTTATCCTTACCTCTGGGCAGCCTGGCACACATGAGCGACTACATGCTGCAGTACCTGCACAACGACCGCAGAGTTGCCCACATTTTAACTTTTGCTGACTACTGGGTTGCCACCCTGCTGGATCCCCATTACAAAGACAATGTGCCTTCCTTAATTCCATCACTGGAGCGTGATAGGAAGACGCGCGACTACTACTGGTGGATGCGCTCCTGAGGGCATTCCCAACTGACACCTGGGGACACATAGAAGCACAAGGTGAAGGCAGAGGCATAGGAGGAAGAGGTCGCGAACGCAGCTGGGTCAGCACCTCAGAAGGCAGGGTTAGCATGGCCGACATGTGGAAAAGCTTTCTTACCACGCCACAGCAACCGGCACCACCAGCTGATATGGAACGTCTTTCGAGAAGGCAGAATTTGAACAACATGGTGGAACAGTATGTGCGCACACGCCTACATGTACTGACTGATTGTTCTGCCCCATTTAACTTCTGGGTCCCCAAATTGTCCACATGGCCTGAGCTTGCCCTTTATGCCTTGGAGGGGCTGTCATTACAGACAAATGCAGCCGCCTGTCCACAGCTGACGTGGACAAGCTCACGTTCATTAAAATGAACCAGGCTTGGATCCCACAAGACTTGTCTGTACCTTGTGCAGAATAGACATTTATACCCGCCTCAACCATACATTCTTGTACTCAAGTGCACTTATTCTTTGATTTCTTTTTTTTATTTGTCCCATTATTTTGGGGGCTACCCCAATAAAAAAAAAAAAAAAACATTGTTAGCTGAAGGAGGACAGAACAGTAAAACAGTGGCTTCTTACAAGCTGGATACAGGAAACTGGGACTCCTTAAATCCTGGCCGCAGTAAAACAGCGGCTTCTTACAAGCTGGATACGAGAAACTGTGACTCCTTAAATCCTGGCTGCAGTGAAACAGCGGCTTCTTACAAGCTGGATACGTGAAACTGCGATTCCTCAAATCCTGGCCACAGTGAGTCAGCAACCTCTAACAGGCTGGACCGCATGATACTCAACCCTGCAAAGTGCTACGGTGCTGCATCGCCATCCACCACAGTTGCAAGTGTGCAAACCTGTTCACAGTGTCATTATGTCGACAACAGAATCCGAACTGTTCAAGACAAGGTCTCGCATCACAGTTAGCTCCAGAAGCTCAAAGAGATCAGTGAGAAGCTCCGCGTTCGCCATTATCCGTGCAAAAAGCTGAATCTGCCAAAATCTGCGCAACATTTGCCAAACAAGAAAGACAATTAAAAATAGAGAAAGCTCATATGGAAATAGAGAAAGCTCATATGGAAGCAGCCCTAGCTGAACAACAGGCAACACTGGAAAAGCTAACTGTAGAAAAGGAAGCTGCAGCTGCTGTAGCAGAGGCAAAGGCTTTTAGAAGAAGCAGCAAACTCCACAAGGGATAGACTCAGCCACATAGTTAGGCCTGAACCTGATCATCACAATAACTCGCAACGCACTTCATATTATGTCATGCAGCATGCTAAGTCAGATGACGGCATTTAGGTCCAAGAGCCGCGTCAACCCCTGCTAAAGATGCCCCAGCAGACTCCTGTTACACAAGTGACCTCAGCTAACTAAAAACCCTGCATTGAACGAGACAACAGCTTCATTGGACATCAGCCCTCAATGCAATCTACATTCAGACTCACAAATGATCGCAGTATAGTCAAATCCTTTAAGAAAGAACAAATAGATGGTGGCTATTACAGCAACGATATACCAAACAGAGATCTGGGTATGTCAGATTTTCAAGAATTCTTTGCCTGATGTGAGTTTATAACCAAGGGGCTCTCCAAGTTTGATGACAGCTGAAAGTCTGAAAGCTATAGGTCATGGCGATCATCATTCAGGAATCCAATCAGAGCCCTAGATCTGTCTGCAAGTGAAGAAGTTGATCTTCTTGTCAAATGGCTAGGAAATGATTCGGCAGAGCATGCAAAGCGGATTAGAGCTATTATTATTACCCAAACACAGGGTTAAACATTATATGGGAGAGACTTGAGGAATGTTACGGCTCACCAGAAGTGATAAAGAACACACTCTTCAAAAGAATTGAGGATTTCCCCAAGATCCAAAACAAAGGTTTCCAGAAGCTGAGAGAACTGAGTGATCTGCTGACAGAGCTCCAAGTTGCCAAAGCGGAAGGAGACTTAAAAGGTCTGGCATTCATACAGTGTGCGGTGTAAACCCCATAGTACAAAAAGTACCTTACAACCTGCAAGAGAAGTGGATTGCTCAAGGCTCCAGGTACAAGCAACCGCAAAATGTCCCGTTTCCTCCATTCTCATTCTTTGTGGACTTTGTGCACCAGCAAGCAAAGACTAGGAATGATCCCAGCTTTGACTTCTCGATGTTTGACACCACTTACCCCAAATCAGGTAGACCTGTCCCACTCTGTAACATGAAAGATTCACTCAGGGATTCCTGACGAAGGAGCCCGAAAGACCCGAAAAGTGTCGGATTAAGTTTGTCCCACGGAGGTACCAGTAGGAACCTTGTGACGTCACACGTTCCCCGTTCTCACAGTGGCTCCTGTGCATGCACGTCTGCCACCGGCCGGGGCGGTGCGTGCAACAGGGGAGCAGAAGACCTTCAAGCCCTGCTAACAAGCGAAGGAGTGTAACACCAATGGACTTTTTAAACACGGCAAAACCACCAGAGTCAAGGTAGGGATATAGCGTGTATGTGCAGTTACAACAGCGCAGAAATTCCTTGTTTAAATAAATAGAAGTCCTCGCGGATATACTTTGTGTATAAAATCAATTTGATATTTGCAAAGCCTTATCAGGGGGCTTTTGATCTTTATCCTAGCAGCGGCCCCTGGCTACAATTTAGCGGGGGAATAGAGAATTAATTTACATACGGCAGCGCAAGTGTAAGCTTGCAATCTCTAGATTTAAAAGATCTATCCGATACCCATGCAGCGCAGCCTAGGGCTCAGCTGGGACCTCAAGTCTGACACCTTTACCTTTCAGGTTGACCAGTAACAAAAACCCTTCACACGACATGGAGTCTTATCCACCATTTACAGTCTGTATGATCCACTTGGATTTGCAACCCCCGTTACTATCCAAGGTAAGACCCTGCTCAGAGAGTTAACCACAGATTCATGTGACTGGGATTCGCCACTTCCCTCAGAGAAAGAGGCACTATGAATAACATGGAGAGACTCTCTAAGTGCATTATCAAACTTATGTATATATAGGCCATATGCCCACTTCTCTCCTGCAGTGGTTCAGTCCAGGCAGCTCGGCATATTTTGTGATGCTTCAGTAAAAGCAATCGATGCAGTCGCTTACCTTAAAACTATAGACATCAAAGGTCAGGTACAAATTGGCTTTGCAATGGGCAAGGCAAAGGCAAAACAGTAGTAGAGCTAGCAGATCTTATTGTGTCAGAAATAGATATAAAACTTGATAGTACAGTGTTTCATAGGACAGTAAAGTAGTGTTGGGCTACATTTACAATGAGACTAGGAGATTTAATGTCTATGTTCATAACAGAGTTCAAAGAATCAGGAGGTCGGCACGACCTACCCAGTGGCACAGTGTACCTACTGACCTCAACCCTGCACACCATGCTGCAAGAGCTGTTCCTGCAGCCCACCTTAAAGATACCACGTGGCTCACAGGATCACCATTCCTCTACAAACCTGTACTTGACACTCTTGAGAAAGACACATTTGGTCTACTAGAGCCAAATGTTGATGCAGAGATTCGTCCTCATGTTTCTGTACTCACCACAAGAGTTTCTAACAGAGAGCTTGGATCCAAACGATTCGACAAGTTTTCTACATGGAAATTACTGAATAGCTGGTTTGATTCTCATAGCCAGATCTTTTTAGAGCCACACCTACAGGATCAGGGCACTGCAAAGGTTGGCATTACTGTCATAAGGCCCATACAGTGGACTAGCTCACACAGGCCAGAGATGTTATCATCCGTTGTATCCAACAAGAGGTTTAGGCTCAAGAATTTGAACTCCTCCGAAATCAAAAGAGTGTTCCCAAAGATATTTTCCTCAAGAGACGTGACCCCTTTATAGATGCCAATGGACTGTTGAGTGTTAGAGCATGCAAAGAACTGCATATCCCCTCAAACATTGACAGCGACCATGTAGGGAGATATCTTGCTGAGCAAGACTATAAATGGGAGGCTCTTAGGAGCATATGATTGGCATAGCCCGTCGGATCCTTGATTCTGTCTTTCTATAGCTGGGAACCACAAGGCTCACCCATGAAACCCTCTCAACCTTCATGGCTGAAGTAGTGGCGATCATAAATGCCAGACCTTTGACTTCAATATCCTTTCTTGCTCACCACTTCCACTCTTCTGACCCAAAAAGCTGGTTCAGCATCAGCTCCTGATGGTGAATTTAGTACTAAAGACTTGTACAAGTGTTAGTGAAGACGAGTGCAAACCCTAGCAGATGCCTTCTGGAATAAATGGAGGAAACAATACATCTCTACACTACATGTCCGGAATAAATGGCAAACCAGCAAACCCAACATGTAGGTTGGTAATGTTGTTCTTGTCAAAGACCATCAGTCAAAAAGAAATGACTGTCCTTTGGGACTAATAATGTTCCCAAGGGAAGATGGGAAGGTCAGAAAGGTGGAAGTTAAAGTCTGCAGGCAATATGAGCCTAAAGTATTCCTCATACCCGTTACTGAACTGATTTTGTTGCTCTCTCCAGAGGTGACTTAATGTGGTATCCATTAGATACCAGGCAGGGAGTGTCATGCCTTCTGCAGTTGTTATTAGTTAATTAATGTATAATTCTCTGTTCATTGTGTAACTTCCCCATCTAGTGACTGCTTTACATACACTGCAGCTCTTCACACTAGAAGTTTGACCCACTTCAGCTTTCATAACTTGTAGCCTATGAACTCTAGTGACATCATCAGCACTGCACATAGCAGCCATTTTCCTCATCCACAGTTATTATTCCAGAGGTATCCACATGGCCTGGTAGTGTCCTGATCCATTTTCGACATCTAAGCTTACGGTAGCATCGCTGGTATGTTCACATAGCTAAGTAAGAACATGTTTGCATCTGTATGCATATTGTATTATATGTATTGTCATATGTCAGACTGCATTAGTAAGTGCATTATTTTTCTGTTCCTCAGTTTTACCTTGCACATATATCCTTACTATAAAGACAAAGTTGGATGTTACTCCATTGTCAATTCATTTCCGGGAGAGGTTTAACTGTCTGCCAAGCTATGTACCATAAGGAGGACACCGAGTAAGTATTACACCGACAGTGTGTCTATGAGAGCATAGGCTTCCGTAGCTGGTAGTCTCTGATGCCCCCTCCATCTGCAAGCAGCGTACATGCCATGGTCAGAGTTGACTGTCACATATGAAGGGTTAATCTGCCGGCATCTGTGTCTTCTCTGATATACCAGGAGCCTGGCTGTCATTAACAGCCGGGCCACTGAACTATTCGTGCAGGCACAGCTACGTGCACACAGCTTGTGGATATATTTCAAGCCTCATAGGTTCTTACTCATAGCAGAAGCCTAGCAAGCCCAAAAAACTATGCTAAATTGATATGAACATCATAAATTTTCCAACCAATTTGAACATGTATGAAATTGTGTATGGCCAGGGTGTATATTACCCAATAAGCTAGAATACGTTTCCACCAAATATATGTACATGATGCAGCTTAGGATTTAAAGGCTATGTACACATTTGGAGTACTTTTTTATGATTGTATTTAATTTATTTTTGGCTAAAAATCATTTTTTCAATTGGCCTTTATTAAAAATATTGAGCTGTTCAGTCACAAAGGGTAACTGTTTTTCTAACTTTGTGACTGGCACTTTCACTTTGTGCCAGCCATCTAATAAGCCTTATCTCTAAACTACTGAGAGGTCATAAACACTTATTTAAGCCACTTTCTTATCAATTTGGTAAGAACTGAGCTATAATGAGTGTTTATAATGTCAGAGAGCAAAGATACGGAATCTGTCTGCTCCTCAGATCACGGAAATGTAAAAAAATCCACAGGCAGCTAGTAGAACATGTCAGCTCTGTACAGAAAAAAGGATTCCATATTGTTAATAAAGACCAATTGAAAAAATTGTTTTTAGCTCAAAATAAGTATAATGCAATAATAAAAAAAAATTGCCCCAAAAGGTGTACATAGTTTAACCACTTCAGCCCCCCTAGCTTAAACACCCTTAATGACCAGGCCACTTTTTACAATTTCGCACTACACTAATTTCACCGTTTATTGCTCCGTCATACAACTTACCACCCAAATGAATTTTACCTCCTTTTCTTCTCACTAATAGAGCTTTCATTTGGTGGTATTTCATTGCTGCTGACATTTTTACTTTTTTTGCTATTAATCAAAAATTACCGAAATTTTAGCAAAAAAATGACATTTTTCACTTTCTGTTGTAAAATTTTTTTAAAAAAAACTACATTTCTATATAAATTTTTCTCTAAATTTATTGTTCTACATGTCTTTGATAAAAAAATCCAATAAGTGTATATTTATTGGTTTGGGTAAAAGTTATAGCGTTTACAAACTATGGTGCAAAAAGTGAATTTCCTCATTTTGAAGCAGCTCTGACTTTCTGAGCGCCTGTCATGTTTCTTCAGGTGCTAGAATGTCAGGATAGTATGAATACCCCCAAATGACACCATTTTAGAAAGAAGACACCCCAAAGTATTCGCGGAGGGGCTTGGTGAGTTCATGTATCATTTCATTTTTTTTCACAAGTTAGCGGAAAATGACACTTTCTGAGAAAAAAAAAAAAAAAAAAGTTTCAATTTCTGATAACTTCTGGCAAAAAAAAAAAAATCTCAGACGGACTCACTATGCTCCTCAGTGAATACCTTGGGGTGTCTACTTTCCGAAATGGAGTCATTTGTGGGGTGTGTTTACTGTTCTGGCATTTTGGGCGGGGCTAAATTGTGAGCCGCCATGTAAAACCTAAAGGTACTCGTTGGAATTTGGGCCCCTTTGCGCACCCAGGCTGCAAAAAAGCGGCACTTATGTGGTATCTCCGTACTCAGGAGAAGTAGGGCAATGTGTTTTGGGGTGTATTTTTACATATACCCATGTTGGGTGAGAGAAATATCTCTGTAAATTGTCAACTTTGTATAAATTTTTTTAAAAGTTGTCGTTTACAGAGATATTTTTCACACAAAGTATGGGTATATATAAAAATACACCCCAAACTGACCTACTTCTCCTGAGTGCAGCGATACCACATGTGTGCCACTTTTTGCAGCCTGAGTGCAAAGGCCCTAAAACCAATGAGTACCTTTAGAGTTTCACAGAGCATTTTTACGCATTTGGATTCCAGACTTCTTCTCACCCTTTAGGGGCCCCTAAAATGCCAGGACAGTATAAATACCCCACATGTGACCCCATTTTGGAAAGAAGACACCCCAAGGTATTCTGTGAGGGGTATGGTGAGTTCATGTAAAATTTTATTTTTGTCACAAGTTAGTGGAATATGAGACTTTGTAAAAAACAAAATTTAAAAAAAAAAAAAAAAACAATTTCCACTGACTTGTGCCAAAAATAAAAATTCTGTGGACTCACCATGCCCCTCACGGAATACCTTGGGGTGTCTTCTTTCCAAAATGGGGTCACATGTGGGGTATTTATACTCACCTGGCATTTTAGGGGCCCCTAAAGTGTGAGAATCCAAATGCATAAAAATGGCCTGTGAAATCCTAAAGGTACTCATTGGTTTTAGGGCCCCTTTGCGCATCTTGGCTGCAAAAAGTGTCACTCATGTGGTATCGCCGAACTCAGGAGAAGTAGGGCAATGTGTTTTGGGGTGTATTTTTACATATACCCATGCTGTGTGTGAGAAATATCGCTGTAAACGACAACTTTTTACATTTTTATTCAAAGTTGTCAATATACAGAGATATTTCTCTCACCTAGCATGGGTATATGTAAAATACACCTAAAGCACATCGCTCTACTTCTCCTGAGTGCAGCGATACCACATGTGTGCCACTTTTGCAGCCAAATGCGCAAAGGCCCAAATTCCAACGAGTACCTTTTAGGAGGGTATTTTTACGCATTTTTCTTCTCACGCTTTAGGGCCCCTAAAATGCCAGGGCAGTATAAATACCCACATGTGACCCCATTTTGGAAAGAAGACACCCCAAGGTATTCCATGAGGGGCATGGCGAGTTCATAGAATATTTTTTTTTGGCACAAGTTAGTGGAAATTGATTTTTTATTGTTTTTTCTCACAAAGTCTCCCTTTCCGCTAACTTTTGACAAAAAGTTTAATTTTTCATGAACTCATTGTGCCCCTCAGCGAATACCTTGGGGTGTCTTCTTTCCAAAATGTTGTCACATGTGGGGTATTTATACTGCCCTGGCATTTTAGGGGCCCTAAAGCGTGAGAAGAAAAATGCGTAAAAATACCCTCCTAAAAGGTACTCGTTGGAATTTGGGCCCCTTTGCGCATCTTGGCTGCAAAAAAGTGTCACACATGTGGCATCGCCGTACTCAGGAGAAGTAGGGCGATGTGTTTTGGGGTGTATTTTTACATATACCCATGCTGGGTGAGAGAAATATCTCTGTATATTGACAACTTTGAATAAAAAAATGTAAAAAGTTGTCGTTTACAGCGATATTTCTCACACACAATATGGGTATATATAAAAATACACCCCAAAACTCATTGCCCTACTTCTCCTGAGTACGGCGATACCGCATGTGTGGCACTTTTGCAGCCAAGATGCGCAAAGGGCCCTAAAACCAATGAGTACCTTTAGGATTTCACAGGCCATTTTTACGCATTTGGATTCTCACGCTTTAGCACCCCTAAAATGCCAGGGCAGTATAAATACCCCACATGTGACCCCATTGTGGAAAGAAGACACCCCAAGGTATTCTGTGAGGGGCATGGCGAGTTCACAGAAAAAAATAATTTGGCACAAGTTAGCGGAAATTGTTTTTTTTTTTTTTTTTACAGTCTCATATTCCACTAACTTGTGACAAAAATAAAAATTTTCATGAACTCGCCATACCCCTCACGGAATACCTTAGGGTGTCTTCTTTCTAAAATGGGGTCACATGTGGGGTTTTTGTACTGCCCTGGCATTTGAGGGTCTCCATAATCATTACACGTATGGCCAGCATTAGGAGTTTCTGCGATTCTCCGTATATTGAGCATACGGGTAATGAGATTTTTTCCGTTCGGCCTCTGCGCTGAAAAAAAAAAAAATGAACGGCACAGATTTTTCATTCGCAATGTGGATGAAAAATCTCTGCCAAATCAGTGACTGCGGTGCGGTGGGTTGGGCGCTAGCTACCTAACAAGTAGCTAGCTAACTGGCGGTGATAAGGGACCCTTATGCCCCATTCACACGTCCGCAATTCTGTTTCGTGAGCGAAATTGCGGACCCATTCATTTCTATGGGGACAGACTTTGTCCCGCTCGGATCCGGAATTACGGATCCGCGCTTCCGAGTCTGCACTTCCGTTCCGCAAAAATATAGAACATGTCCTATTCTTGTCCGCAATTGCGGACAAGAAAAAGCATTTTCTATATAGTTCTGGCAATGTGCGGATCTGCAAAATGCGGAAAGCACATTGCCGGTGTCCGTGTTTTGAGGATCCGCGGATCGGATCCGCGGATCAGATCCGCGGATCCGAGAATCCACGGATCCGTGAATCCACGGATCCGCAAAACACATATGGACGTCTGAATGGAGCCTTACAAGGGGTGTGATCAATGACAGGGGGTGATCAGGGGGTCTAGATGGGGTGATCAAGGGGTTAATAGGTGAGGGGGAAGGGGGTTAGTGTAGTGTTTGGTGCAACTTTTACTGTTACCTGGTCCTCTGGTGGTCGATCCCAGAAAATGGAACCACCAGAGGACCAGGTAGCAGGTATATCAGACGCTGTTCATAAAACAGCGTCTGATATAGCTGTTTGATGCGATTTATATCGCATCTACAGCCTGCCAGCGATTGATCATCGCTGGCAGGCTGTAGTCCAACTCTCGAGACGCGCGACGCTGTGAACGCGCGCATGCGCGCGCGTTCACAGGAACTCTCGCGTCTCGCGAGATGATGCCCCGGCGCGTCCGAACAGAAGAGCAGGACCGCCCGCAGGACGCAATCCTGCGTACGGCGGTCCTAAAGCAGTTAACTTCACAGAATACAGCTCCTTCTAACTGACCAATGAGAATTTACTCTTTTTGGTCTGGATACAGGGTATATTGAAGGTAGCTAACATCTTTTTACAAAAGTCTCTTAGAGTATGGGGCACTCCTGTATAGCGTGAGAGCCATGATGCCTGATAGTCAGTGACATTATGCATGGAGTTATAGCAGTAGTTGCAGGGTTGTTGCAGCTTGTCAGAGCATTGTTCTAACTGTCAGACATGGCTAGTGAAGTGCTCTCCTGATTGTTCATGTCATAGAGAGGCAGTTGCGCAACTTTGGAGTGCAATGCTATGGGTGACAGCAGTATATAAGGTACATGTCCTTTTTTGCGGAGTTGTACAATAATACTATTGTTGGCCCCAGACAGTCTCCATATAATAGTTAGTTATTCCCGGCAGTACTTACTAAGATGAACTGGCACTTGGTTTTTGGGTCCTAGATTACAGGATCTGTGTGGCTGTTACACGCGTCCATTTTCAAAGTGGTGGCAGCGGTCTTGAACTTCCAACAGGGTACAGTTGTTTTTTTGTCCCCCAGGAACTTGTTGTGGACAATTTGGTTCTGCTTACAGGGATGTAGTTTTCTCTGGGTAGGCGCAGGGCTTTTCTCTCGCTTGTTTCCTGTGCTTGGATGGGCGGAGCTAAGTTGTGATGACGCAGATCCAATATGGCCGATTGCGGGCAGTGCACAGCCAATTGCTTAACTCTATTCCTTGACAGCAAGCTGGCTAAGTGATAACACTCATGATGAGTCTTTGCAACAGAGTGTAGCCCTAAAATCTGCAAAGGAATCACTTTTAGCTTAATAAAGTCACTTCTGGGCTGGTAACTAGTGTTTGGCGCAAATATTAGAATCACTAATTTTAATTGCGAATATCGTCACTTTGAGAATTCGCGAATATTTAGAATATAGTGCTTTATATTTGTATTCGCGAATATTCTAGAAACCAATAGGAAAGTTGTCTACCCCTATAAGAACAGCAGCCATTTACTGCAATTTTTTTTTTTTTTTCAGTTCTGAGAGACAGCAGTGTCATTGCTGTGTTCTGTGCTTTACTGTGTCACATTACATTAGATAGTTAGTTAGTTATCTTATATATATAATACAGATAGTTAGTGGGAGATAGTCAGTGTAGGTTAGATAGTGATATAGTGTAGCTGATAGATTCCAATGCAGGGTGTTAGGTAGTGTGATAGGTAGTGTGTGGTAGGGTTCTGCTGTCAACACATACATGCTACAGCCAAGTTCACAACAATACTTAGTGCACCAATCACTAATTTGTAGTCAAACCTGCTAAAATATTAAGTTGCACGCATTGCGCAAAAATATGCGCAATTTCGAATATATTGGAGCACTGTATCTGCATATAAAGCTATTGTAATGTTCTGCCGTGCCAACCATTTTCTCCAGTCTCAGGAAACTTCTAGCAGCTTGAAAAATGTAGCAATAGTGACCCACGCCTGTATTGCACGAGCATTATGCAAATATTACATTTCCAATTTAAACAATCAAGAAAATCAATTTATGATGAATATTCGCCCAAATATTCGCGAAACATCGCAAATTCAAATACTGCCCCTGCCGCTTATCACTACTGGTAACACAGTAGTACGGCAACTTGTTCAGTAGGATAAAGATGATTTTGAACCTGTTTGTGACGCCAAAATTCTGTTGCTGCGGCCCGGGAGGAGAAAAAAGGAGGACAGGATTGGTAGTGGTTGATGCAGCAGTTATTTACACTGGCAATCCTAACACCAATGTTCCTTAGGGCCAGGCTGTGACCGAAAGGTGCACCCTTTCTTAACTCAGGGAACACTCTGATGTTGGGATTCCTGCCTGAAGGTACTTGAGGTGCCCTTGGTGTTATGAGTTTTCTACAGCTGCAAGGTAGAAGATGTAGGTGAGTGGCCGCCGAATGGTGCTGGAGTCAGTAACCAGGCAAGTTGTAGAAAATAGACAAGTCTCTCTTTACTAAACATTTAATGGTATCAAAACACAGTTCCAATCAATTCTCAGTGCAAATCTTTCCTAATAGAAATGTATGTATATAGGGGGGTTGTAGTACTCCTTCTCTCAGTTTCCAAAGTCTCTCTCTCTGCAGAATCTAAGGTTGGCAATAAGGTTCTAGCAAACTTGTCTGCATTCCCAGCTGAGAGGTACAGGAGTAAGATACAGCTAGCCAGGACCGTGCCAAAATGTGAAAGGGTGTATTAGTGCAGCGACTTGGCTGCAGGGGCATGTGAGTTTGGTGGCCTGATGGGTGTAGTAGTTGGTACTCTCGGTTTTGAAGAGCTCCCTTGGCCGGCATGTAGTGACAGGAAGGAAGGCAACGGATACCTTCAGGGCACACTCTGATGCTGAGGGATCTTCTGCCAGAGGTTGGTTGAGGTGCTCTTGATGGTACAGGGTTTAAGGTGCAGGGAAGGCAGGGTCCCTGAGGTTTGTGATGCCAGCACCCTTTGGTGCAAATGAGCTGTAGAAATGAAGATGAGTCAGTTTATATAAAATAACCGGAACATTTACTGGTAGATTGAGGTAGATGTACAGGTTCCTTGACATGGAAGTGGAAGTTGCATTGTAATCCATACAAAGCACATCACATTTAGTTTTATCTGTAATCCTAGTAACAGGCTTATGGTGAGGTATAGTTTCTGATCACACTCAGGCTGTTGTAACATCTGGCTGACTATCTTCCATGTGTGGAATACACATCAATAAACTGATTCACATAGCCATTATACATACTGTATATCTTGCGTTCCTGTTTACTCACAATTTCCATAAGTATTGTCCACACTGTCCATAGAGAAATGCGGCTCTGCATACAGCTTGTACTTCACCGTAGACTGTGAACAGGCACCGTAGGCTAACTCCTGTCTGACTTTAGTTGCTAATGGAGTCTATAGGCTGTGGTAACACTCTCATCCACTAGACTCTCCTTATAGACTCTCATCACAATGGGTTTCTGTTATTCTTCTGTTCAGGCTTACCCTTGGTCTGCACACAACTCAGAGGGGTAGATAAAATGTCAGCTCACTTTAGGTCCAGCAGGTCCAGCCATGGGCGTAGCTATAGGGGGTGCAGAGGTAGCAGTCGCTACCGGGCCCAGGAGCCTGAGGGGGCCCAAAGACCCTTGTGCCGTATAGGAAGACACAGAAAGCACTGAGGGAAGGGGGGCCCAAGCTGAACTCTTGCACTAGGGCCCATAAGCCATTAGCTACGCTCCTGGGTCCAGCCCTAGCTTTGGTCATGCACTTCCTTAATCTGTCCTTTCAGTCTGGCTGTGGCATCTGACTTATTGGATCTGACGCTGGAGGTAGCTTTCCTTGGCTTAGAACCAAACTTATGCTGCCATCGCTGCACAGCTTTCACTGCTGCACTTCATAATTTAATCTGGTTTAAACTGATTTTCATCATCTGCCTCACATTTCCTATGTCCTGTTATATATTATTAGTAACAGCACCACCTAGTGGAAACTGATGTGAAGTGGTGGTTTCCCAGCCTGTTATAAGGAATTACAGCAATGTACATACACATATCAAATGACATTCTGCAAATATCCATAAACATACAGGGCCCCACTACTGATAAGGAGTGGGACACTGCATTAGCAATGTCTGTCTCACTGCAGTAAATTCTCTATCAATCTTAAACAGATAATACCTTACTGACTGACTCTAATCCACAGCCATACATATTCTGGACTATCTAGTCCTTTCTTTCTCTAGAGATGGAGTTATTAATGCAAATACAGTATCTCAGAGATAGTGATTCTCTGGGACTCAGGCCTATTTCTCTGAGGAGTGAGTGCATGCAACTCCTCTCTGTTTCTCAGTTAGACTCATCTCCTAGTATTCTAAAAGGTGCAGAGTCAGGATTGTTAACCCTGACCTATCCTTACAAATCTATGCAGGTATGATACATCAGAACATTACATAGAATCAAATCTAGGGTACTGCATAGATGGATCATGAGCGGCATGTTCCCCCAATGATCACAAGAACAGAGACTTCATACCCTGTGGACATCCCCAAACTGAACAGAATGGTCAGTTGACCATGCGCACAGTCATTTCTATAGGAGATCCAGAGATAGTTGAACACTCTGGGACTCCCACTGTCCACCCGGTCATTTCGGGGTGCTGCATGGGCATGGAGTCTTGGATTGGAGCTGTGTATAACAAAGCTGCCAACTGCTGGCTATGGAACTTCTGGCTCAGCTCCTGAGGTGTCCTCATATTTAAATGTATTTAAATTTCTAGCTTCCACCAGCGATGTACAGCAGATGTTGGGAATGGGTTAAAGAGGCTCAGTCATTCAAAATAAACATTTGTGCAACTTGCCGCCCCCCAGGGCAGATCGTGTCCCAGGTTTTTAGGGAATGTCCAGTGGTGGTGTGGCTTCAATAAGTTGTGTATCACGGTGCTCCTGCCTGGATACCATCGCTCCCCAGGGTTAGGCTCCATAGCATTCAAAGGAGCTGGAGGAATAAGCCAAGTCTAGACTTGATAAAGTTCAACAGTTTTACTTGAATAAAATTGCATCCAGAAAATATTTGATCTTTCTGTGGTTCCAGCAGGTTTTGGGGTATACAGTCAAATGAACTTGAACACTTAGTTTTCTCTCTCTGCTGTGCTAATCTCTGGCTTCAGTCTGGTATCTGGACTTTCTACAGTTTCTGGTACCTTTGAGTGTGATGCCTTTGGCAGTTAAACCCCTCGTAATACTCAATTTATTAACTGCAAGGAGTCGTGTGCTCTATGAGCTGCTTCCCCTGGAAGACTCCTGCCGAGAGCTCCCCTTACTGCACCATGTCTCTTCTCTTTCCAACTCTCAACTCAACTATAGCTTCCTGCAACCCCTTCCTTTGTAGAAAACAGGATTAGCCCACTTCTGCCCAAAAAGGAAGGGGGGGGGGAATGGAATGATAAGTTCTATTCTATCTAAAGATCTCTTTCTTTGCCAGATACACTGCCACCTGCTTTGCCAGATACAATACATAAGTTACATAGCTATGTTATTAAGGCACAATATCAAAGGACCTGGAATAAATACACAGATTACATTATTGGTTAGCCACTAGAGACAGTAGCAGGGTAAAGGATTAGGAATAGTAGTGCCCACCTTGGGGTACTACATTTGTTTTTGTTTTTTTTATGTGGATAAACATCCTAGTCATGTAATGAGTACTGTTATTAAGACCTCTGCTTACAAGCATTTAATAGAAACTATCATTACAGTATTTACACTGCTTATAGTGGATAAAAATGTGCCCTGTTCATTTGATAGACCTACAGGTGCTCAACTCAGTAGATTCCTGTTAACTGCACTGTAACTCTGCATATTTCTGTGTATATCACATAACCAGAATGAATTTGCATCCACAGGAAGTTAAAGGGGTTGTCTCCCCTTAGACACTGGGGGCATATAGCTAGGATATACCCTCCATGTCTGATAGGTGTGGGTCCCGCCTCTGGGACCCGCACCTATTTTTAGAATGGAACGCACAAACTGAAGGAGGTCGCACCATGCTGAAAATAGCCGAGCGCTAGCAGTGAATGTAGAGGTGGTCGCACTTACACAGTACGCTTCCCATAAGAATTTTTTTTGCTCTCATAGTAATGAATGGAGGGTGGCCACTAGTGTTGGGCATGAATATTCAAATCATGAATTTTAATTGCGAATATCGCCAGTTCGAGAATTCGAGAATATTTAGAACATAGGGCTATATATTTGTATTTGCGAATATTCTAGATTTTTTTTCCTCTGAACCTATGATCCCTCCCTGCTTCTTGCTTGTGGGCCAATGAGAAGGCAGCAATGTCTTTGTCTGAGCTTAGCAACATCCCTAGCAATCAATAGGAAAGTTGCTTACCCCCTTACTAAATAAGAACCTCCCCAGAAGCCATTTTCTGCAGTTTTTTGCAGTTCTGAGAGAGACAGCAGTGTTATTGCCGTACTTTGCTGTGTCATTACATTAGATAGTTAGTTAGTTAGCTTATATACATAATACAGATAGTTAGTAGGAGATAGTCAGTGTAGGTGAGATTGTGATATAGTGTAGCTGATAGGTTCCAGTGCAGGGTGTTAGGTAGTGTGATAGGTTCTGCTGTCCATAGATGGTTGCACGTATTGCACCTAAACATGCGCATCATTAATTGACGATTTGCACAATCATGAATATATTGGAGCACGCCATCTGCATATTGCTATTGTAGCTATGGCAGAACATGTAATGTTCTGCCATGCCAACCATTTTCTTCAGTCTCAGGAAACTTATAGCAGCTTGGAAAATGTAGCAAAAGTGACCCACATCTGTATTGAGCGCGCAATACTCACATATTACATTGCCGATTTTCGCTTTTAAGAAAATAATGGCGAATTCTTGAATTCATGAATTTATGACGAATATTCGCTCCCAAATATTCGCAAAATATTGCGAATTCGAATATCGCCCCTGCCGCTCATCACTAGCGGCCAACCATGCATGGTGCACTCTCCTTCACTTTGCGGACTCCATTCTAAAGATTGTTGCGAGTCGCTTGTGATATGCCCCCGTTGTCTAAGGTGAGACAACCCCTTAAAAAAATTACGTTTCCTATTGAATTGCTGCAAGCAGAAATCTTGAAAACCATGAGTAATTAGTACAGAAAGTATATTTGAAAATTGTATAACTAAAGCTTTGTTTAAACTGACATCATGAATTCCATTTCTACAAGAGCCATGACAGCTTTGTTCCATCATGTTCACTGATGATCAGTTTGATGGATCCGTTTCTTTTCTTCCATTCAACTTATAATGGAATCATGTATTTTTACTGTATACAGTAGCTTTTCTGTCAAAAAACAACTAAAACCATATTATTTATTTGTTGTAACTGAAATACCCCTTTAAGTTTATTGTAGATAAAATGTAAGACTTTGAACTTTTAGATGATGTCTTATGATTAGATTAAAAAAATGCCTTATTGCAGGACAGTAAACTGAACTTTGGCAAACGCTGGGAGGGTGCTTATGTACCCAGCCGTTGACCACAGGTGCCCTGATAGGGTGCATTAATGGAAGCACTGGGGGGCATTTTTTTATACTGGAGCACTATAGGGGACATTACTGCATGCATTGGGGTCATTTTTAATACTGGGGCACTTTACGGCCATGCGGCCACTGGGGAAACATTTAATACTGTGGAGCCATAGGGAGGTTTTTTTAAATACTGAGGCACTGTAGAGGCATTACTGGAGGAACTGGGACATTTTTAACACTGGGGCACTACAGGAAGCATTACTGAGGGCACTGTAAACGTGATAAAGCCTTCCGGGTCCTGTCAATCAAACTGGAGAGGCATGGTAGTTTCAGAGATTGCTGAGCCTCTAGGAGTAATGGCAAAGCCCTCGTTACTCCTAGGAGCTCATTCGTATATGTTAAAACCTTATTTTTCTCAGCAATGCGGGCACATATGAACATGGGACTAACACAGATGCCTTCAGCGGCCAAGTGCACATGTAACAGGTCAGCTAGTTTCAGAAATCTGCTGACAGATGCACTTTAACAATTAGAGACAATGGGATTGTCTTGCCTACCGGATTAACAATGGGATTGTTTTGCCTACCACTATAGCATATGTTGAAGGTGATGATTTACTGCAGTTCTATGTTATCACCCAATATTTTAGGATCAGAAAAACATAGAAAAAGATGGGAATGTATAAATTGGAATTAGAGCATTATGTGCAGACTCTGATCATCTGCGTGTTAATTGTTGCTGATTCTTCTGCCAGGGAAGCTTCACTGTTTTTAATAATGAGATTTCTGCACTGTGAAGATTATTATTTTTTTAAGGAACTGGAACTGTGACAGCTTAATAACAGCCCTGGGTATTTATGCAGCTCCCGGCATATAATTTGAGCCCTATAAATAGATGGTTGTTATAAAGAAGATGCATATGCTTTCCAGGGATCAGCAGAAAATGTTCTGGAAAGGAAGCTAAGAACTTCTGAAGATATGTAGAGTTCAGACTAGTTGGTGTATGTTTGAAGTGATAGCATTACAAAGAATGTGTCTCAATCACAATTCAAATCAGGAGTATTTAACTATACCAATTATATTAGTACAAGAGACATTTTTCACTTCATCAAATTAATATTAAGGATGACCCGTCACCACTCCTGGCATGTTTCCGTAAATACATTCATTCCCCTTAAATAACAATTTGGTGGCATATTTTATCAGAACTCTGTGTTGTGTTGTTCCACTGTTATCCCTCCTAGAAATCCATCAACAACTGAACTCCTGAGAGTTAAGATTTCATTTCACAAAGGGCCACGTTCCTACACAGTCCACCAACACTGATTGTACAGTGTCAAACTGAGTAGGGAAACATTCTAGTTAAGCCTCTTTCACACATCCGTGTTTCATCCATGGTTTTCACAGACCCATAGACTATAATGGATTTGATGGATCCGTGAACAAGGAAAAAATAGAGCATGCATCCGTGCTAAAAACACTGTCCAACGGACCGTGCTAAAACGCTGATGTGTGAATACACACATTAAAAAGAATGGGGACGTGTGTTGTCTGTGGAGAACACATACAGCACATGTCCAAGAAACACTGACGTGTGAACAAAGCTTTAGGAAGACAAATTTGTTAATTTCTTCATAAATTTCCAACAGGAATAAGGAGTGGTACAACGCAGAGCTTTAAAAAATAAAGCTGCAGAATTGTTATATTAAAGAGGTTAAATCCTGGTTCAATACCCAGGTAAGAGGCTACTCCCTCTGTTTAGACAAAACATGTAACCTACAGGGGTGGTGAGGTTACTTTACCATAAGACCTGTGAATCTTTAGAATATTGTATCTCAGAAGCTGGTCTCAGCAGAAAAATTTGACAACTTACAAAAAAAAGTTTGGATGAATTCATAAAATAAAATAACATCAATGCTTATATAAATGTGTAGAATACTTGTTTTAGATGTTGATTAGGTCTGGTCACAACCTTTAGGGCAAATTTGTGTCTGTTTTATGGATTTCCTACATTTACCTGGATCAATAGTTTAGCCAAACCCTTTCATCCACCTTAAAGATTAGCAAACCTTATGAGATTCGGTTTTCTTTAGGTTTGCCAAATTTTTCAAAAAGTTCAGTTTGGAATTGATTCTACCCGAAACAAAATTGCTCAAATTGCCCTGAAAATTTGTATATATTCTCTTGCCCTCCGCCCTTCCTAAGATCTTGAACGTGATGACAGCAATAGCAAATAATGTCACAGTGACAATGTTAATTAGACCCCAGCTCAGACTCCTAATCAGACCTCAGATCAGACCCCCAATGTTAATTAGAGCTCAGACCACCAATCAGGCCTCAGATCAGACCCCCAGTGTTAATTAGACCCCACCTCAGTCCTCAATCAGACCTCAGATCAGACCCTCAATGTTAATCAGGCCTCAGATCCGTCAAAAAAAAAATAATCAACTCACCTTTCCTGTTTCGGACGCTGCCACCACTCCCAAGATCAATGGCCCTTCCTGCCGTGCTGTGCTGTTAACTGACATTGCAAAAATATGGTATATAGCTATAGGCAAACACATGTTTGACAGCATTAAAGATCTCCCTGCACCATCACATGTGTTATGCTTTTTCATATTCCAAAGCCTGCAAAAATTGTTCCTTATCATGTATAGGTGGTGTATAAACACCCAGTGTTATAGGAAAAAAAATAATGGCTTGTTGGGGAACCAAACAGCCAAAAATGATGACTTAACTGGGGCAGATTGCCTACACATACAGTATGACACCATGTGCCTCATTTTGAACAAACCTTGAAGATGTCTCCCTTTTAAGGAGGAGTATACTATGAAAAGGAAAAGGTAATAGCAGCATGAAGCTACAACAGTATTTATAGTGCAGCAGGGGCATGGCTGTGTCTTTGTATGTAATAATCTATAATAGCGTGTTTCTGAGATCAGGCAAGACGATAATGGTCCGTTTTCATCGCTGACTGCAGCACCATCCCTATTTTACCACATGGGCTACAACTCCCAGCCTCCTCAACTGAGCGTGTGGAGGATGGGAAAGTGTCTGCTCGTGCTCTGTATAATGTGTGATAGGGCCTGGGAGTTGTAGTTTTCTTACTGCAAAATGCTGTACTCTTAGGCCTCATGCACACAAACGTGTGCACCCCGTGCCGGTATTGCGGACCGCATTTGCGGATCCGCAATACACGGGCACCATTCCGTGGCCATTCCGCATCACGGATGCGGACCCATTCATTTCATGGGGTGCACACGTTCGTGTGCATGAGGCCTTAGGGCCCGTACCCTGTACAAATGACATATTTTAATGCTCTCCAAATCTGCAATGTACTGTATACCGCAACAGAAACTGACGCGGTTTCTGTTCACTTTAAATGCCATGGATACGCATGCGTCTTAGCTCCTTTGAATACAGCTAAGCAGCAAGTGGACACCATGCAGACCTCCGCACTGAAAACTGCACTGCTGCCTCCCACTGAAAACAATGGGAAGCAGACGCCACATTGACGCTGGACAGGGTTGCTAATCATCCTGAATTTTCTGGACAGCCGGTATAAATAGATGTTTTTTTCTCTGTGTCCATGAAAAAAAAATAGATGTGTCCGTGATTTTTATTTTTTTCCGGCTTGTGGTACTTGATTATTTTAGTGGTAATTATCCTCACCTTACAGCTCACAATAATTGCTGGTGATGAAGTTTAACAGTATATTACGCCATAGACGTGTATGACAACTAAATGTCTATACGGTATACAAATGAAATTAAAAGGGTTGTCCAGGCATCCTGAGAAATACACAAGTTCCGTGGACCTGTGGAAGAAATTTGGTTTTATTACTACTTACCTGTCCTTTGCTCTGTCAATACTCCTACGCTCGATCAAAACTAATAGCCCAAACAAAATACCCATAGAGTGTGATATAAAATGTATTAAACTGTATTTATTGAAACATGATCACATAAAATTTAAAAATATTAAAGTTGAAAAACAGTACAGTGATCAGTTGGAATAGTCTATAATAAATTTTGATATTTTTTTAATCATATTCTATGTGTATTTTGTTTGGATTATTTCATTACTACTTACCTGTCCTTTGCTCTGTCAATGCCGCTGTCCCAACTGCAGTTACACAGGCCACAGGCCACAAATGGATGTGTGCGCTTTTCCTGTTCATTTGCATTTATTAATATGTTGCATATAGTAATAAATTTCTTCCACAGGTCCACGGAACGCGTGTATTTCTCAGGATACCTGGAGAACCCTTTTAAGAATTTGCCTAAAATTGCACAGCTATTAACATTTGGCAAGTAGTAAAGAGGGTAATTTATGATCAGAAATACTCATATTGGGCGTATTTGTGTCGCAAAGGTTATTTGTGTCGCAATCTGCGACTTTTCTCTGCTCCTGCCAGGTATAAGAGAGTGGATGTGGCAGCAGCAGGAGTAGAAAATGGTCTAAATTAGGGATGAGCAAATCGACTTTGGATGAAAAATCTGAAGTCGATTCTTATAAAACTTCGTTCTAATACTGTAAGGAGCAGGAGCTCTGTACAGTATTAGAATGTATTGGCTCCGAGGAGCCAAAGTTATTACTTTGCGAAGTCTCGCAAGACTTCGCGCAATAACTTCATGAATTAATTTGTACTGTAAAAAAACATTTCCCGAACTCGGGTTCTGTTCCAAGTGGTACGGTATGAAATTCGGGAAATATTTTTTTATAGTACTAATTAATTTATGAAGTTATTGCACGATGTCTCGTGAGTAGAGTTGAGCGAACACCTGGATGTTCGGGTTCGAGAAGTTCGGCCGAACTTCCCGAAAATGTTCGGGTTCCGAACTCGACCCGAACTTCATCCCCAACCCGAACCCCGTTGAAGTCAATGGGGACCCGAACTTTTGGGCACTAAAAAGACTGTAAAATAGTCCAGGAAATGGCTAGAGTGCTGCAAAAGGCAGCAAAATGTAGGTAAATCCACTGCAAACAAATGTGGATAGGGAAATGAATTAAAATGACATAGAATAAATAAAAATTAAGCAATATCAATTGGAGAGAGGTCCCATAGCAGAGAATCAGGCTTCAAGTCAATCACCAATGGAGAAGGCCACTTTCATTTATTTAGGCCCCAGCATCCAGACAGAGAACAGAGGTCGCATAGCAGAGAATCAGGCGTCATGTCACCCACCAATGGAGAAGGCCACATTTATTTATTTAGGCAACAGCACCCAGACAGAGGACAGAGGTCACATAGCAGAGAATCAGGCATCATGTCACCCACCAATGGAGAAGGCCACTTTCATTTATTTAGGCCCCAGCACCCAGACAGAGGACAGAGGTCGCATAGCAGAGAATCAGGCGTCATGTCACCCACCAATGGAGAAGGCCACTTTAATTTATTTAGGCCCCAGCACCCAGACAGACGACAGAGGTCTCATAGCAGAGAATCAGTTGTCATGTCACTCACCAATGGGGAAGGCCACTTTTCGATAATTAGGCGCCTGGCACCCAGACAGAGGAGAGAGGTCGCATAGCAGAGAATCAGGCTTCATGTCACCCAGCAATAGAGAAGGCCACTTCCAGATATTTAGCCCACTGCACCCAGACAGAGGAAAGAGGTCGCATAGCAGAGAATCAGGCGTCATGTCACCCACCAATGGAGGAGCCCACTTTCATTTATTTAGGCCCCAGCACCCAGACAGAGGACAGAGGTCGAATAGCAGAGAATCAAGCGTCATGTCACCCACCAATTGAGAAGCCCACTTTCATTTACTTAGGCCCCAGCACCCAGACAGAGGACAGAGGTCGAATAGCAGAGAATCAGGCGTCATGTCACCCACCAATGGAGAAGGCCACTTTTGGATAATTAGGCCCCAGGCACCCAGACGGAGGAGAGAGGTCTTATAGGAGAGAATCAGGCTGCATGTCACCCACCAATGGAGAAGGACACTTTTTGATAACTTAGGCCCCAGCACACAGACGGAGGATAGAGGTCGCATAGCAGAGAATCAGGCGTCATGTCACCCACCAACGGAGAAGGCCACTTTTCGATAATTAGGCCCCTGGCACCCAGACGGAGGAGAGAGGTCGCATAGCAGAGAATCAGGCGTCATGTCACCCACCAATGGAGAAGGCCACTGTTCGATAATTAGGCCCCTGGCACCCAGAAGGAGGAGAGAGGTCGCATAGCAGAGAATCAGGCGTTATGTCACCCACCAATGGAGAAGGCCACTTTTCAATAATTAGGCCCCTGGCACCCAGACGGAGGAGAGAGGTCGCATTGCAGAGAATCAGGCTTCATGGCACCCAGCAATAGAGAAGGCCACTTCCAGATATTTAGCCCACGGCAGCCAGACAGAGGTCGCATAGCAGAGAATCAGGCGTCATGTCACCCACCACTGGAACAGCCCACTTTCAGATAATTAGGCCCCTGGCACCTAGACGGAGGAGAGGTTCATTCTACTTTTGGTTGCACCACAATATAATGATAAAATTAAAAAAAGAGGATTCAATAAAGAAGTGCCCCGGAGTACAATAATATATGGTTGAGGGGGAGGCAGTTATAAATGTCTATTCTGCACAAGGGATGGACAGGTCCTGTGGGATCCATGCCTGGTTCATTTTTATTAACGTCAGCTTGTCCACGTTGGCTGTGGACAGGCTGCTGCGTTTGTCAGTAATGACGCCCCCTGCCATGCTGAATACACGATCAGACAAAACACTGGCTGCCAGGCAGGCCAGCCCCTCCAAGGCATAAAAGGCTAGCTTTGGCCACGTGGAAAATTTGGAGACCCAGAAGTTGAATGGGGCCGAACCATCAGTCAGTACGTGGAGGGGTGTGCACACGTACTGTTCAACCATGTTAGTGAAATACTGCCTCCTGCTAACACGTTCCGAATCAGGTGGTGGTGCAGTTAGCTGTGGCGTGGTGACAAAACTTTTCCACATTTCTGCCATGCTAACCCTGCCCTCAGAGGAGCTGGACATGACACAGCTGCGTTAGGGACCTCTTGCTCCTCCTCTTCCTTCACCTTGGGCTTCCACTTGTTCCCCTGTGACATTTGGAAATGCTCTCAGGAGGGCGTCTACCAGCGTGCGCTTGTACTCGCGCATCTTCCTATCATGCTCCAGTGCAGGAAGTAAGGTGGGCACATTTTTGTCTTTGTACCGGGAATCCAGAAGGGTGGCAACCCAGTAGTCCACACACGTTAAAATGTGGGCAACTCTGCTGTCGTTGCGCAGGCACTGTAGCATGTAGTCGCTCATGTGTGCCAGGTTGCCCAGAGGTAAGGACAAGCTGTCCTCTGTAGGAGGCATATCGTCATCGTCCTCCGTTTCCCCCAGCCACGCACCAGTGATGGGCCTGAGCTTTGTTGGGTGCCACCCCGCTGTGAACCTGCTTCATCCTCATTCTCCTACACCTCCTCCTCATCCTCCTCCAGTAGTGGGCCCTGGCTGGCTACATTTGTACCTGGCCTCTGCTGTTGCAAAAAACCTCCCTCTGAGGCACTTTTAACAGACTGGCCTGAAAGTGCTAAAAATGACCCCTCATCCTCCTCCTCCTCCTGGGCCACCTCCTCTTCCATCATCGCCCTAAGTGTTTTCTCAAGGAGACCTAGAAGTGGTATTGTAATGCTGATAACGGCGTCATCGCCACTGGCCATGTTGGTGGAGTACTCAGAACAGTGCAACAGGGCACACAGGTCTCGCATGGAGGCCCAGTCATTGGTGGTGAAGTGGTGCTGTTCCGCCGAGCTGTGCGTGCTGCAGCTGAAACTTCACTATCACCTGCTGCTGATCGTCTGGCCAGCATGTGCAAGGTGGAGTTCCACCTGGTGGGCACGTCGCATATGAGGCGGTGAGCGGGAAGGTCGAAGTTCCGCTGCAGCGCCGACAGGCGAGCAGCGGCAGCATGTGAACGCCGGAAGCGTGCACAGACGGTCCGCACTTTATGCAGCAGCTCTGACATGTCGGGGTAGTTGTGAATTAACTTCTGCACCACCAAATTCAGCACATGTGCCAGGCAAGGGATGTGCGTCCCAGAGCTGCAACGAGATTTCGCCCATTATCGCACACCACCAAGCCGGGCTTGAAGCCCACCGGCAGCAACCACTGGTCGGTCTGTTGTTCAATACCCAGCCACAACTCCTGAGCGGTGTGGGGCCTGTCCCCCAAACATATGAGTTTCAGAACGGCCTGCTAACGTTTACCACGTGCTGTGCTGAAGTTGGTGGTGAAGGTGTGTGGCTGACTGGATGAGCAGCAAAGAATGATGCCCTGCGATCCTTAGCAGCGGAAGGACGTGCACCAATGGACTCTCCGCCTGGGGCCCAGCCACCACTACATTTACCCAATGTGCAGTTAGGGAGATATAGCATCCCTGGCCGTGCTTACTGGTCCATGTATCTGTGGTTAGGTGGACCTTGCCACAGATGGCGTTGCGCAGTGCACTCTTGATTTTATCAGATACTTGGTTGTGCAGGGAAGGCACGGCTGTCTTGGAGAAGTAGTGGCGGCTGGGAACAACATACTGTGGGACAGCCATGGCCATCAGCTGTTTGAAGCTGTCTGTGTCCACTAGCCTGAATAACATAATTTCAAAGGCCAGTAGTTTAGAAATGCTGGCATTGAGGCCCAGGGCTCGAGGGTGGCTAGGTGGGAATTTAGGCTTTCTCTCCTCTTTTGCTACGCTGTTTGCTCGGTCTCACCACTGCCTCTTCCTCTGAACTATGAAAGTCAGTGGCACGACCTTCATTCTATGTGGGGTCTAGGACCTCATTGTCCCCTGCATCGTCTTCCACACAGTCTTCCTCCCTGACCTCCTGTTCGGTCTGCACACTGCAAAAAGACGCAGCAGTTGGCACCTGTGTTTCGTCATCATCAGAGAAGTGCGGACTCCGATGAGGTGGTATTCCCATGTCCTCATCATCAGGAAACATCAGTGGTTGTGCATCAGTGCATTCTATGTCTTCCACCACTGGGGAAGGGCTAGGTGTATTCCCTTGGGAAACCCTGCCAGCAGAGTCTTCAAACAGCATAAGAGACTGCTGCATAACTTGAGGCTCTGACAGTTTCCCTGATATGCATGGGGGTGATGTGACAGACTGATGGGCTTGGTTTTCAGGCGAAACCTGTGCGCTTTCTGTAGAAGACTGGGTGGGAGATAATGTTGTGAACATGCTGGATCCACTGTCGGCCACCCAATTGACTGGCGCCTGTACTTGCTCAGGCCTTACCATCCTTAGAACGTCATTGGGCCCCACCAAATAGCGCTGTAAATTCTGGCGAGTACTTGAACCTGAGGTAGTTGGTTCACTAGGACGTGTGGCTGTGGCAGAATGGCCACGTCCTCTCCCAGCACCAGAGGGTCCACTAACACCACCACGACCGTGTCCGCATCCCTTACTAGATGTTTTGCTCATTGTTACCATTCTCCAAGCACCACAATAAGAAAAAAAATATTTGGCCCAATTTATTGATTTCAAATTCAGGCCTTTTTTTACAGGCACCTAACACTATCTGCCTATTTATTTATGTACCGTATTACACTAATCCAGGCACAGCAGTAACCAATGATTTAGGTGAATATCAATTGTAGGCCTAGTGTTTAGGCCCTGGATGAAAGGTATCCTTTTATGGACAGATTTACACTTGGAGATGCACAGTAGCGTGTGAAAAAATATGTAGGATTATGCCTTCAGCAATTGTATTTTAACACTTAATATACCCTGTGTAATATACCCTTTAACGGACAGAAATACACTTGGAGATGCACAATAGTGCGTGCAGATTTACAGGATTATGCTTTCAGCAATTGTAATGTAACACTTTTTGTAATATACCCTTTTACTGAAAGAAATATACTTGGAGATGCATGCTGGAGATACTAGGAGATTAACACTTGGCCTGCAACAGCTGGAACACCAGATTCAGGGTATTGCTATATTGGCAAGTGAATTTCACCCCAGAACAAAATCTATCCTTTGACGGATACTATTAATCTGGTCCAGTCCCAGCTGAAACACCAGATTTACTGTATTTCTATTTTTGCAACTGTATTTTTAACCTCAGAAAATAATATATCCTTTGACGGACACAAGGGAAATTGTCCAGTCACAGCTGGAACACCAGATTCAGGGTATTGCTATTTTGGCCATTAAATTTCAACCCAGAAAAAAATATACCCTTTTACGGACAGATTTAAACTAGGCCTGCAACAGCTGGTACACCAGATTCAGGGTATTGCTATTTTGGCAATAAAATTTCACCCCAGAAAAAAATATACCCTTTTACGGACCGATTTAAACTAAGCCTGCAACAGCTGGAACACCAGATTTACTGTATTTCTGTTTTTGTAACTGTATTTCACCTCAGAACAAAATTTATCCATTGACGGACACTAGGGAAATTGTCCAGTCACAGCTGGAACACCAGATTCAGGGTATTGCTATTTTGGCCATTAAATTTCACCCCAGAACAAAATCTATCCTTTGACGGATACTATTAAACTTGTCCAGTCACAGCTGGAACACCTGATTTACTGTATTTCTATTTTGGCAACTGAATTTCACCGCAGAAAATAATAAATCCTTTGCCGGACACTATTAAACTTGTCCAGTCACAGCTGGAACACCAGACTTACTGTATTTCTATTTTGGCAATTGAATTTCACCCCAGAAAAAAATATATCCTTTTACGGACACTAAGGAAATTGTCCAGTCACAGCTGGAACACCAGATTCAGGCTATTGCTATTTTGGCAATTAAATTTCACCCCAGAAAAAAATATACCCTTTTACGGACAGATATAAACTAGGCCTGCAATAGCTGGAACACCAGATTTACTGTATTTCCTTTTTTGCTACTGACTGTCACCCCAGAAAATAATATATCCTTTGACGGACACTAGGGAAATTGTCCAGTCACAGCTGGAATACCAGATTCAGGTTATTGCTATTTTGGCAATTAAATTTCACCCTAGAAAAAAATATACCCTTTTACGGACAGATTTAAACTAGGCCTGCAACAGCTGGAACACCAGATTTACTGTATTTCTATTTTTGCAACTGTATTTCACCCCAGAAGAAAATCTATCCGTTGACGGACACTAGGGAAATTGTCCAGTCACAGCTGGAACACCAGATTCAGGGTATTGCTATTTTGGCAATTAAATTTCACCCCAGAACAAAATCTATCCTTTGACGGATACTATTAAACTTGTCCAGTCACAGCTGGAACACTAGATTTACTGTATTTCCATTTTGGCAATTGAATTTCACCACAGAAAATAATAAATCCTTTGACGGATGCTATTAAACTTGTCCAGTCACAGCTGGAACACCAGATTTATTGTATTTCTATTTTGGCAATTGAATTTCACCCCAGAATAAAATATATCCTTTGCCGGACACTATTAAACTTGTCCAGCCACAGCTGGAACACCAGATTTACTGTATTTCTATTTTTGCAACTGTATTTCACCCCAGAAAATAATATATCCTTTGACGGACACTAGGGAAATTGTCCAGTCACAGCTGGAACACCAGATTCAGGGTATTGCTATTTTGGCAATAAAATTTCACCCCAGAAAAAAATATATCCTTTTACGGACAGATTTAAACTAGGCCTGCAACAGCTGGAACACCAGATTCAGGGTATTGCTATTTTGGCAATTACATTTCACCCCAGAAAAAAATATACCCTTTTACGGACAGATTTAAACTAGGCCTGCAACAGCTGGAACACCAGATTCAGGGTATTGCTATTTTGGCAATTACATTTCACCCCAGAACAAAATCTACCCTTTTACGGATACTATTAAACTTGTCCAGTCACAGCTTGAAGACTAGATTTACTGTATTTCCATTTTGGCAACTGAATTTCACCACAGAAAATAATATATCCTTTGCCGGACACTTTTAAACTTGTCCAGCCACAGTTGGAACTCCAGATTTACTTTATTTCTATTTTTGCAACTGTATTTCACCCCAGAAAATAATATATCCTTTGACGGACACTAGGGAAATTGTCCAGTCACAGCTGGAACACCAGATTCAGGGTATTGCTATTTTGGCAATTAAATTTCACCCCAGAACAAAATCTACCCTTTGACGAATACTATTAAACTTGTCCAGCCACTGCTGGGACACCAGATTTACAGTATTGCTATTTTGGCAATTGAATTTAACCCCAGAACAAAATATATCCTTTGCCGGACACTATTAAACTTGGCCAGCCACAGCTGAAACCACTGATTTATGGTATTGCTATTTTGGCAATTGAATTTCACCCCAGAAAATTATCTATTCTTTGCCGAACACTATTAAACTTGGCCAGCCACTGCTGGGACACCCGATTTACGGTATTGCTATTTTGGCTATTGAATTTCACCCCAGAACAAAATATATCCTTTGCCTGACACTATTAAACTTTGCCAGCCACTGCTTGGACACCAGATTTAGGGGATTGCTATTTTGGCAATTGAATTTAACCCCTTAATAAAATATAGAAATTTCTATCCTGAGTTTCTAGGGGTGACAATAAGCACAGCCAAGCCCCTGATGTAGGATATAGCAAAAAACAACCTAGTATTGATGGATTGATGGACTTGGTGGCTCATCGGAGCCAATACATTTTAATACTGTACGGAGCCCCTGCTCCTCCTGTAGAAACTAGAGGATTTAAAAAAAAAGCGCAGGTGTCTCTCTGTTTAAAAGAGAAAAAATTTTTTTTTTTGTGCAGGTGGCTGGTTTTTGAGGCTCTGCAAAAGCTCTATTTCAGCGCCTGTATCTACCACTGTGCCCCAGCCCCTCACCTTTTCAAAGCTTTTCCTGATCAAAGTCCCTTTTCTACATAATTATTTCTGCCTATTCTTTTTCAACACTGTCCCTGTTACACTAGAAGGATGCTTCCTTGTGACTCTTTATACTGTGTAAGATCATTTTCTGTCAGACACTGCATACAGCCATCCACCCTCATTATCAATCCAACACTCAATGATGTTCTGTTTATTCTACAAGGGCACCTCCCTGCCTCCTGCCCCACTTATTGGATGATGAAGATGTTTTTCAGCCTGTGAGACAATTAGGACAAGCCTTTCCTCCCATTTGCTACCAGGCTCAAAGTGTATCCTTCTTCTTCCTCCCTCATGGATTTTTCCACCAACATGACCAGTAAAATGGTGCCAAGTGCCATTTTACTGGATTTGTCACAGTAAACCTGAAAAGCTTTTGGTTCATACTGTGGATGCATTTTTGTTAAATTTATAAAAAACCTGGTTCTTTACAAACTGGTTCCCTCATCCTTGATCCCCATACCTTTCCATACCTTGGTCGTACTCAGTGGAGATGACCATATGTGTTTTTTCAGATATGCCAAGTACCTGTGTCTAATCTATGTGATACGAATTGCATAAACTATGCACATCAATGAAAAGTAATTGCTCTCTTTATCTTTGCTGATAATTAAGCAAAGAAGCAATGGGAAATATAATTACAGCAAACAGAAGTTCATTTACTATACGGTACGTTATCTGCTGTTCTAATCAAATAATTCAGTGTGTTGTAGATGGAAGTCCAGTCTGTGGGGCAATTTGCAGTACTGTGATAGGCAACTTACATTCCGTGCAACCGTGTAAACACTAGTGCTGGTAAAGCTAGTGATTTGAATACTAAGAGTAAAATGGAAAAAAATCATATTATTTTATTGATGATCACTTTAATCCCATCACTGAACACCCAAAGTTGTGTTGGTTCCATTGGGGGCTATGTGGCTGCAGAAGGGAGCCACTTCTGAAGACTATTTCTTAGGCTGTGATTAGGCTACAGCCATGAAGACTATTTCTTTAGCTATGATTTGGCTATAGCCACGATTTTGTTTTAAATAATTATGCTTTAAGAGAAGACTAAGGGCCGAACACAAGCCATGATACCTCTATAGATACAACCCCCAGGAATGGGTCCTGGTGAGAGTTGCATATACCTTCAGCTTTCAATGGCCAGGGTAACATAGACTTGTATGCATGTTATCAATCCTCCTTACACCATCATTAAGATAGTATACTTGCTATTCAAACATGGGTGGCTTTTTTCCAGAAAACAAGTGTGAAGATGAGTGTTTGTTCATCTAGTTGACCCTCTGTTCATCTAGTTAGGTTTTTCACTGATTCCATGACCCAGACGTTTACCAGCATCCAGATCATGTTGTTAAATAAGTTGCACCAAACCAAATAAAGTTCCCAATTTACTCTACCCCTATCTTGTCCTACCCAATAGTTAGTGTAAAACATGAGAAGCAATTATCTAGCAATAGTTGTTACTCACTCAGTTATAACTAGAGATGAGCAAACCAAAGTTGGCTAATAGGAGATATTCTATTACACCTTGCTGCACTAATTGTGGTTAAAAAGTGTTCTAATACTACAGATTTTAGGTTGTTTGCATTCTTTGATACATCAGTGATTCCATTAATCCTTGATTCTGCTATTGGGGTGAAACTACGGTCTAATACTACAGATTTTAGGGGGTTCACATTATTTTATATATAATTAAATCCGTTAATCCTTGATTGTCTAATTGGGGTGAAAATGTGGCTTGATACTACAGATTTAAAGGGTGTTCACATTATTTTATATATGCTTCAATTCATTAATCCTTGATTGTCTAATTGTGGCGAAATTGCAGCCTGATACTAAATTTTAGGGTGCTCACGTTCTATTATATATAAGTATATCCATTAATCCGTAATTGAGGTGAAATTGTGGCCTGATACCACAGATTTTAGGATGCTCACGTTCTCTTATATATGTACATCAATTCATCCTTCTTTCAGGGGGTGAAATGCGGCTTGGTACTACAAATTTTAGGGTGTTTACATTCTTTTATACATGTACATAAATATATCTGTTAATCCCTAATTGTGTAATTGAGGTGAAATTACGATTTCCACCCACGAATTCCTGATGCATCTGATTAGATCATCCATGCCGCCTCACCCAAACCTTGAAAAAAGAGACCGGTTTCTTCTGGCTACCTGCCTCAGCTACTACTCTGATGCTGCCGCCCACCTGATGCCACATATCTGATGCCAAGTGCTCCTTCTTTCACCCACCTTCATCAGCGGGTACTGTTATTTCCACCCACCGTCCCACTCTGTCACCTTCACACTTGGTGGTATCCTTATGCTGCTGCTGCTGCTGCCATATTCACACTATGTCACCTTGCCACTCTGTGGTATCCTGCTTCTGCTGCTGCTGCCATCTCCACATTATGTCACCTTGCCACTCTGTGGTATCCTGATGCTGCTGCCATATCCACACTATGTCATCTTGCCACTCTGTAGTATCCTGCTGCTGCCATATCCACACTATGTCACCTTGCCACTCTGTGATCATTAAAGCCTACTAGCCAACAATGGGCCCACACTGCAGAGTCATTGTTTTCTGGGTCACTTAATTGTTACTGAACTACCTCAGCACGACCATAGGCTTTAAAAAACCGCCATCGCCTGCAATCTCCCAAACGTGTGCACGAGCACAGTCATCACTACTCCAAGATTGACGCATAGAGGAATAAAATTTATGTCATGAGTGTGTCAACTAAAAATCTATTTGATACAGGTCCCCTAATAGGGGACGTAACAGGGATTAAGCTGATAGGAATAGTACTACTTAACACACCACTCATATAGGGTGTCACAGTACAGTGTGCGGCGCACACGCAGTGCCCCAAATTGGAGAGAAGAGGACCGACCAATCATCTTTTTCCATCTAGCATCACCAAGTGAATGGGGAAGTGGCACTGTAACTGTCCATATGGTACGGCACGGAGGGGAGAGGGTGCTTGGTACAGCTCAATCTTTGGGATCACTGGAGGTGGTGCTCAGTCGGAGGTATACAGCATACAGAGAAATAAAGGATGGACGGCACTCACCAAATGATGCAAAAAGTTTCTTCAAGCTTTATTTGGATGATACAAGCGTAAGCGGGGTCGGGGCGGACTTCTGCTCACCAGAGTGCAAAGATACAGGCGACAGCCGTTTCGCACTTGCTTGCGCTTTGTCTGGCCCGTGACATCATTGCTATGCGACTCCACTCTTATAGCTCTGATGACGCGTGGTCACCATCTTTTTCCATCTCCCGGTTCCTAAACTCTATTCACATCCCCTGATAGGGGACGTAACAGGGATTAAACTGATAGGAATAGTACTTCTTAACACACCACTCATATAAGGTGTCACAGTACATTGCACGGCGCACGCGCAGTGCCCCAAATTGGAAGTAAGAGGACCGACCAAACTTCTTTTTCCAACTCCCGGTTCCTAAAATCTATTCACGTCACCTGATACGGGACATAACAGGGATTACACTGGTTCGGGATGCGAACTCGACCCGAACGTTATCCCGAACCCGAACCCCATTGAAGTCAATGGGGACCTGAACTTTTAGGCACTAAAAAGGCTGTAAAATGGTCCAGGAAAGGGCTAGAGGGCTGCAAAAGGCAGCGAAATGTATGTAATTCCCCTGCAAACAAATGTGAAAAGGGAAATGAATTAAAATAAAATGAAATAAACAAAAATTAACCAATATCAATTGGAGAGAGGTCCCACAGCAAGGAATCATGCGTCATATCACCCACCACTGGAGAAGGCCACTTTCAGTTATTTCGGCCCAGCACCCAGACCGAGGATACAGGTCCCACTGCAAAGAATCATGCGTCATATCACCCACCACTGGAGAAGGCCACTTTCAGTTATTTCGGCCCCAGCACCCAGACAGAGGAGAGAGGTCCCGCAGCAAGGAATCATGCGTCATATCACCCACCACTGGAGAAGGCCACTTTCAGTTATTTCGGCCCAGCACCCAGACCAAGGATACAGGTCCCACAGCAAGGAATCATGCGTCATATCACCCACCACTGGAGAAGGCCACTTTCAGTTATTTCGGCCCAGCACCCAGACCGAGGATACAGGTTCCACAGCAAGGAATCATGCATCATATCACCCACCACTGGAGAAGGCCACTTTCAGTTATTTAGGCCCAGCACCCAGACCGAGGAGACAGGTCCCACAGCAAGGAATCATGCGTCATATCACCCACCACTGGAGAAGGCCACTTTCAGTTATTTCGGCCCAGCACCCAGACAGAGGAAAGAGGTCCCACAGCAAGGAATCATGCGTCATATCACCCACCACTGGAGAAGGCCACTTTCATTTATTTAGGCCCAGCACCTAGACAGAGGAGAGAGGTCCCACAGCAAGGAATAAGGTGTCATATCACCCACCACTGGAGAAGGCAACTTTCAGTTATTTTGGCCCAGCACCCAGACCGAGGAGACAGGTCCCAAAGCAAGGAATCATGCGTCAAATCACCCACCACTGGAGAAGGCCACTTTCAGTTATTTCGGCCCAGCACCCAGACAGAGGAGAGAGGTCCCACAGCAAGGAATCATGCGTCATATCACCCACCACTGGAGAAGGCCACTTTCAGTTATTTCGGCCCCAGCACCCAGATAGAGGAGAGAGGTCCCACAGCAAGGAATCATGCGTCATATCACCCACCACTGGAGAAGGCCACTTTCAGTTATTTAGGCCCAGCACCCAGACAGAGGAAAGAGGTCCCAAAGCAAGGAATAAGGCATCATATCACCCACCACTGGAGAAGGCCACTTTCAGTTATTTAGGCCCAGCACCCAGACAGAGGAGAGAGGTCCCACAGCAAGTAATCATGCGTCATATCACCCACCACTGGAGAAGGCCACTTTCAGTTATTTCGGCCCCAGCACCCAGACAGAGGAGAGAGGTCCCACAGCAAGGAATCATGCGTCATATCACCCACCACTGGAGAAGGCCACTTTCAGTTATTTAGGTCCAGCACCCAGACAGAGGAGAGAGGTCACACAGCAAGGAATAAGGCGTCACATCACCCACCACTGGAGAAGGCCACTTTCAGTTATTTCGGCCCAGCACCCAGACCGAGGAGAGAGGTCCCACAGCAAGGAATCATGCGTCATATCACCCACCACTGGAGAAGGCCACTTTCAGTTATTTCGGCCCAGCACCCAGACCGAGGATACAGGTTCCACAGCAAGGAATCATGCATCATATCACCCACCACTGGAGAAGGCCACTTTCAGTTATTTAGGCCCAGCACCCAGACCGAGGAGACAGGTCCCACAGCAAGGAATCATGCGTCATATCACCCACCACTGGAGAAGGCCACTTTCAGTTATTTCGGCCCAGCACCCAGACAGAGGAAAGAGGTCCCATGGCAAGGAATCATGCGTCATATCACCCACCACTGGAGAAGGCCACTTTCATTTATTTAGGCCCAGCACCTAGACAGAGGAGAGAGGTCCCACAGCAAGGAATAAGGTGTCATATCACCCACCACTGGAGAAGGCCACTTTCAGTTATTTCGGCCCAGCACCCAGACCGAGGAGACAGGTCCCAAAGCAAGGAATCATGCGTCAAATCACCCACCACTGGAGAAGGCCACTTTCAGTTATTTCGGCCCAGCACCCAGACAGAGGAGAGAGGTCCCACAGCAAGGAATCATGCGTCATATCACCCACCACTGGAGAAGGCCACTTTCAGTTATTTCGGCCCCAGCACCCAGATAGAGGAGAGAGGTCCCACAGCAAGGAATCATGCGTCATATCACCCACCACTGGAGAAGGCCACTTTCAGTTATTTAGGCCCAGCACCCAGACCGAGGAGAGAGGTCCCACAGCAAGGAATCATGCGTCATATCACCCACCACTGGAGAAGGCCACTTTCAGTTATTTCGGCCCAGCACCCAGACCGAGGATACAGGTTCCACAGCAAGGAATCATGCATCATATCACCCACCACTGGAGAAGGCCACTTTCAGTTATTTAGGCCCAGCACCCAGACCGAGGAGACAGGTCCCACAGCAAGGAATCATGCGTCATATCACCCACCACTGGAGAAGGCCACTTTCAGTTATTTCGGCCCAGCACCCAGACAGAGGAAAGAGGTCCCATAGCAAGGAATCATGCGTCATATCACCCACCACTGGAGAAGGCCACTTTCATTTATTTAGGCCCAGCACCTAGACAGAGGAGAGAGGTCCCACAGCAAGGAATAAGGTGTCATATCACCCACCACTGGAGAAGGCAACTTTCAGTTATTTTGGCCCAGCACCCAGACCGAGGAGACAGGTCCCAAAGCAAGGAATCATGCGTCAAATCACCCACCACTGGAGAAGGCCACTTTCAGTTATTTCGGCCCAGCACCCAGACAGAGGAGAGAGGTCCCACAGCAAGGAATCATGCGTCATATCACCCACCACTGGAGAAGGCCACTTTCAGTTATTTCGGCCCCAGCACCCAGATAGAGGAGAGAGGTCCCACAGCAAGGAATCATGCGTCATATCACCCACCACTGGAGAAGGCCATTTTCAGTTATTTAGGCCCCAGCACCCAGTCAGAGGAGAGAGGTCCCACAGCAAGGAATCATGCGTCATATCACCCACCACTGGAGAAGGCCACTTTCAGGTTTTTAGGCCCCAGCACCCAGACAGATGAGAGAGGTCCCACAGCAAGGAATCATGAGTAGTGTTAAGCGAACAGTTCGAGCATAGTTCGGGTTCGTACCGAATTTTGGGGTGTCCGGGACACGAACCCGGACATTTTCAAAAAAGTTCGAATTCGGGTTCGTTGTTCGGCGATTACTTCCCGCTTTCTGAAGGGCTGCACAGCAGCCAATCAGCTAGCGTTTTACTTCTTGCCCTAAGAGCCCATCACAGCCATGCCTACTAATGGCATGGCGGTGATTGGCCAAGTGCAGCATTTGACCCAGCTTCTATTTAAGCTGGAGTCACGTGGCTGGTGCACAGTGGTAGATACAGGCGCTGAAATAGAGCTTTTGCAGAGCCTCAAAAACCAGCCACCTGCACAAAAAAATATATTTTTTTTCTTTTAAACAGAGACACCTGTGCTTTTTTTTAAAATCCTCTAGTTTCTACAGGAGGAGCAGGAGCTCCGTACAGTATTAGAATGTATTGGCTCAGATGAGCCAAACTTATTGCTTTGCGAAGTCTCACGAGTAGGGATGAGCGAACCCGAACTGGATAGTTCGGGTTCATACCGAATTTTGGGGTGTTCGGGACACGGACTCGGACGCGAACATTTTCAAAAATGTTCGGGTTCGGGTCCATTGTTTGCCGATTTCTTCCCAATCAGCTAGCGTTTTACTTCTTGCCCTAAGAAGCCATCAAAGCCATGCCTACTATTGGTCTCATGTCACACTGCTCTGATTAGTGTAGGGAGAGGACGCAGCTTCTGTGAGGGCGAGATTAGGCAGGGAAAAGTCAGCAACAGCACCGAATGAACGGATCGATCTACTGCTGTGAATGATTGAACTTCTGCTAGATACTTGCTCACTGGTTTTTTAGGCAGCACAGAGCGTTTTTCTGTCACTTATTTTCTGGGGTGATCGGCGGCCATTTTGTGACTTGTGGTGCACCACAACAAGCTGCCACCAAGTCCATCAAACCATCAATACTAGTTTTTTTTTGCGATATCCTAAAATCAGGGGCTTGGCTGTGCTAATTGTCAACCCTAGAAACTCAGGAAAGCAATTTCTATATTTTAATAAATACAATTTAAATTCAATTGCCCAAATACCAATCCCCTAAATCTGGTGTTCCAGCTTTGGCTAGGCAAGTATAATACTGTCTGCTGTATGGAAAAGGATAGATTATTTTATGTGGTGTAATTCAATTGCCAAAATAGCAATACCATAAATCAGTGGTTTCAGCTGTGGCTGGCAAAGTATAATAGTGTCCGCCAAAACATATATTTGTTCTTGGGTGAAATTCAATGGCCAAAATAGCAATACCCTGAATCTGGTGTCCCAGCTGTTGCAGGCCAAGATTCATAGTGTCCGCAAAAACATATATTTTGTTCTGGGGTGAAATTCAATTGCCAAAATAGCAATACCCTGAATCTGGTGCCCCAGCTGTTGCAGGCCAAGTTTCATAATGTCCGCAAAAACATATATTTTGTTGTGGGGTGAAATTCAATTGCCAAAATAGCAATACCATAAATCAGTGGTTTCAGCTGTGGCTGGCCAAGTTTAATAGTGTCCGCAAAAACATATATTTTGTTGTGGGGTCAAATTCAATTGCCAAAATAGCAATACCCTGAATCTGGTGTCCCAGCTGTTGCAGGCCAAGTTTCATAGTGTCCGCAAAAAAATATATTTTGTTCTGGGGTGAAATTCAATTGCCAAAATAGCAATACCATAAATCAGTGGTTTCAGCTGTGGCTGGCCAAGATTCATAGTGTCCGCAAAAACATATATTTTGTTCTGGGGTGAAATTCAATTGGCAAAATAGTAATACCATAAATCAGTGGTTTCAGCTATAGCTGGCCAAGTTTCATAGTGTCCTGCAAATTATATATTTTGTTTGGGGTGAAATTCAATTGCCAAAATAGCAATACCATAAATCAGTGGTTTCAGCTGTGGCTGGCCAAGATTCATAGTGTCCGCAAAAACATATATTTTGTTCTGGGGTGAAATTCAATTGGCAAAATAGTAATACCATAAATCAGTGGTTTCAGCTGTGGCTGGCCAAGATTCATAGTGTTCGCAAAAACATATATTTTGTTCTGGGGTGAAATTCAATTGCCAAAATAGCAATACCATAAATCAATGGTTTCAGCTGTGGCTGGCCAAGTTTCATAGTGTCCGCGAAAACATATATTTTGTTCTGGGGTGAAATTCAGTTGCCAAAATAGCAATACCATAAATCAGTGGTGTCTCAGCTGTGGCTGGCCAAGTTTCATAGTGTCCGCAAAAACATATATTTTGTTGTGGGGTGAAATTCAATTGCCAAAATAGCAATACCATAAATCAGTGGTTTCAGCTGTGGCTGGCCAAGATTCATAGTGTCCGCAAAAACATATATTTTGTTGTGGGGTGAAATTCAATTGCCAAAATAGCAATACCCTGAATCTAGTGTCCCAGCTGTTGCAGGCCAAGTTTCATAGTGTCCGCAAAAACATATATTTTGTTGTGGGGTGAAATTCAATTGCCAAAATAGCAATACCCTGAATCTGGTGTCCCAGCTGTTGCAGGCCAAGTTTCATAGTGTCCGCAAAAACATATATTTTGTTCTGGGGTGAAATTCAATTGCCAAAATAGCAATACCATAAATCAGTGGTTTCAGCTGTGGCTGGCCAAGATTCATAGTGTCCGCAAAAACATATATTTTGTTGTGGGGTGAAATTCAATTGCCAAAATAGCAATACCCTGAATCTGGTGTCCCAGCTGTTGCAGGCCAAGTTTCATAGTGTCCGTAAAAACATATATTTTGTTCTGGGGTGAAATTCAATTGCCAAAATAGCAATACCATAAATCAGTGGTTTCCAGCTGTGGCTGGCCAAGATTCATAGTGTTCGCAAAAACATATATTTTGTTCTGGGGTGAAATTCAATTGCCAAAATAGCAATACCATAAATCAATGGTTTCAGCTGTGGCTGGCCAAGTTTCATAGTGTCCGCGAAAACATATATTTTGTTCTGGGGTGAAATTCAATTGCCAAAATAGCAATACCATAAATCAGTGGTTTCAGCTGTGGCTGGCCAAGTTTCATAGTGTCCGTAAAAACATATATTTTGTTGTGGGGTGAAATTCAATTGCCAAAATAGCAATACCATAAATCAGTGGTTTCAGCTGTGGCTGGCCAAGATTCATAGTGTCCGCAAAAACATATATTTTGTTGTGGGGTGAAATTCAATTGCCAAAATAGCAATACCCTGAATCTAGTGGTCCCAGCTGTTGCAGGCCAAGTTTCATAGTGTCCGCAAAAACATATATTTTGTTCTGGGGTGAAATTCAATTGCCAAAATAGCAATACCATAAATCAGTGGTTTCAGCAGTGGCTGGCCAAGATTTATAGTGTCCGCATAAACATATATTTTGTTGTGGGGAGAAATTCAATTGCCAAAATAGCAATACCCTGAATCTAGTGTCCCAGCTGTTGCAGGCCAAGTTTCATAGTGTCCGCAAAAACATATATTTTGTTGTGGGGTGAAATTCAATTGCCAAAATAGCAATACCCTGAATATGGTGTCCCAGCTGTTGCAGGCCAAGTTTCATAGTGTCCGCAAAAACATATATTTTGTTATGGGGTGAAATTCAATTGCCAAAATAACAATACCACAAATCAGTGGTTTCAGCTATGGCTAGCCAAGATTCATAGTGTCCGCAAAAACATATATTTTGTTGTGGGGAGAAATTCAATTGCCAAAATTGCAATACCCTGAATCTGGTTTTCGAGCTGTTGCAGGCCAATTGTAAATCTGTCCATAAAAGGGTACCTTTCATCCAGGGCCTAAATACTAGCCCTAAAAGAGATATTCCCCTAAATCAGTGGTTACTGCTGTGCCTGGATTAGTGTAATACGCTACATAAATAAATTGGCAGATAGTGTTAGGTGCCTGTAAAAAAAAGGCCTGAATTTGAAATCAATACATTGGGCCAAATATTTTTTTTCTTATTGTGGTGCTTGGTGAACGGTAACAATGAGGAAAACATCTAGTAAGGGACGTGGACGCGGTCGTGGTGGTGTTAGTGTACCCTCTTGTGCTGGGAGAGGACGTGGCCATTCTGCCACAGCCACACGTCCTAGTGAACCAACTACCTCAGGTTCCAGTACCTGCCAGAATTTACAGCGATATTTGGTGGGGCCCAATGCCGTTCTAAGGATGTTAAGGCCTGAGCAGGTACAGGCGCTAGTCAATTGGGTGGCCGACATTGGATCCAGCATGTTCACAACATTATCTCCCACCCAGTCTTTTTCAGAAAGCGCACAGGTGGCACCTGAAAACCAAGCCCATTAGTCTGTCACATCACCCCCATGCATATCAGGGAAACTGTCTGAGCCTCAAGTTATGCAGCAGTCTCTTATGCTGTTTGAAGACTCTGCTGGCAGGGTTTCCCAAGGGAATCCACCTAGCCCTTCCCCAGTAGTGGAAAACATAGAATGCACTGATGCACAACCACTGATGTTTCCTGATGATGAGGACATGGGAATACCACTTCATCGGAGTCCGCACGTCTCTGGTGATGATGAAACACAGGTGCCAACTGCTGCGTTTTTCTGCAGTGTGCAGACCGAACAGGAGGTCAGGGAGGAAGACGATGCAAGGGACGATGAGGTCCTAGACCCCACATGGAATGAAGGTCGTGCCACTGACTTTCATATTTCAGATGAAGAGGCAGTGGTGAGACCGAGCCAACAGCATAGCAAAAGAGAGAGCAGGAGGCAAAAGCAGAACAGCCGCCTCCAAGAGAGTTCGCCTGCTACTGTCCACCGCCACCAGGGACCGAGCACCCCAAAGGCAGCTTCAAGAAGTTCCCTGGCATGGCACTTCTTTAAACAATGTGCTGACGACAAGACCCGGGTGTTTTGCACGCTGTGCCATCAGAGCCTGAAGCGAGGCATTAACGTTCTGAACCTTAGCACAACCTGCATGACCAGGCATCTACATGCAAAGCATGAACTGCAGTGGAGTAAACACCTTAAAAGCATGGAACTCACTCAGGCTCCCCCTGCTCCCTCTTCTGCTGCTGCCTTGGCCTCTTCCTCCGCCTCGGGAGGAATGTTGGCACCTGCCGCCCACCAAACAGAGGATGTACTACCGACAACACCACCTGCGTCACCAAGCATCTCCACCATGTCACACGGCAGCGTTCAGCTCTCCATCTCACAAACATTGGAGAGAAGCGTAAATTCCCACCTAGCCACCCTCGAGCCCTGGGCCTGAATGCCAGCATTTCTAAACTACTGGCCTTTGAAATGCTGTCATTCAGGCTGAGTGGACACAGACAGCTCCAAACAGCTGATGTCCATGGCTGTCCCACAGTATGTTGTTCCCAGCCGCCACTACTTCTCCAAGACAGCCGTGCCTTCCCTGCACAACCAAGTATCCGATAAAATCAAGTGTGCACTGCGCAACGCCATCTGTGGCAAGGTCCACCTAACCACAGATACGTGGACCAGTAAGCACGGCAAGGGATGCTATATCTCCCTAACTGCACACTGGGTAAATGTAGTGGCAGCTGGGCCGCAGGTGGAGAGTTTCTTGGTGCACGTCCTTCCGCCGCCAAGGATCGCAGGGCATCATTCTTTGCCTCCTGTAGCCTCCTCCTCCTACTCGGCTTCCTCCTCTTCTGCTTCCACCAGCTCATCCAGTCAGCCACACACCTTCATGACCAACTTCAGCACAGCCCGGGGTAAACGTCAGCAGGCCATTTTGAAACTCATATGTTTGGGGGACAGGCCCCACATCGCACAGGAGTTGTGGTGGGGTATTGAAAAACAGACCGACAAGTGGTTTCTGCCGGTGGGCCTAAAGCCCGGCTTGGTGGTGTGTGATAATGGGCGAAATCTCGTCACGGCTCTGGGACTAGCCGGTTTGACGCACATCCCTTGCCTGGCGCATGTGCTGAATTTGGTGGTGCAGAAGTTCATTCACAACTACCCCGACATGTCAGAGCTGCTGCATAAAGTGAGGGCCGTCTGTGCGCGCTTCCTGCGTTCACATCATGCCGCTGCTTGCCTGTCTGCGCTACAGCGGAACTTCGGCCTTCCCGCTCAATGCCTCATATGCGACGTGCCCACCAGGTGGAACTCCACCTTGCACATGCTGGAGAGACTGTGCGAGCAGCAGCAGGCCATAGTGGAGTTTTAGCTGCAGCACGCACGCGTCAGTCGCACTGCGGCACAGTACCACTTCACCACCAATGTTGCGCTGTTTTGAGTACTCCACCAACATGGCCAGTGGCGATTACACCGTTATCAGCGTTACAATACCACTTCTATGTCTCCTTGAGAAAACGCTTAGGGCGATGATGGAAGAGGAGGTGGCCCAGGAGGAGGAGGAGGATGACTGGTCATTTTTAGCAATTTCAGCGGAGAAGGCCACTCTCAGTTATTTTGGCCCAGCACCCAGACTGAGGAGACAGGTCCCACAGCAAAGAATCATGCGTCATATTACCCACCACTGGAGAAGGCCACTTTCAGTTATTTCGGGCCCAGCACCCAGACAGAGGAGAGAGGTCCCACAGCAAGGAATCATGCGTCATATCAACCACCACCGAAGAAGGCCACTCTCAGTTATTTCGGCCCAGCACCCAGACAGAGGAGAGAGGTCCCACAGCAAGGAATCATGCGTCATATCACGACCACCGGAGAAGGCCACTCTCAGTTATTTCGGTCCAGCACCCAGACCGAGGAGAGGTCCCACAGCAAGGAATCATGCGTCATATCACCCACCACCGGAGAAGGCCACTTTCAGTTATTTCGGCCCAGCACTCAGACAGAGGAGAGAGGTCCCACAGCAAGGAATCATGCGTCATATCAACCACCACCGGAGAAGGCCACTCCCAGTTTTTCGGCCCAGCACCCAGACAGAGGAGAGAGGTCCCACAGCAGGGAATCATGCGTCATATCAACCACCACCGGAGCAGGCCACTCTCATTTATTTCATTGCTCAGCACCCAGACAGAGGAGAGAGGTCCCACAGCAAGGAATCATGCGTCATATCACCCACCACCGGAGAAGGCCACTCTCAGTTATTTCGGCCCACCCAGACAGAGAGAGAGGTCCCACAGTAAGGAATCATGTGTCATATCAACCACCACGGAGAAGGCCACTCTCAGTTATTTCGGCCCAGCACCCAGACAGAGGAAAGAGGTCCCACAGCAAGGAATCACACGTCATATCAACCACCACCGGAGAAGGCCACTCTCAGTTATTTCGGCCCTACCACTCAGACAGAGGAGAGGTTCATTCAACTTTGGGTTGCACCGCAAGATCATGGTAAAGTTAAAAAAATGAGGATTCAATAAAGAAATGCCCCGGATTACATGAATACATGGTTGAGAGGGAGGCAGTTATAAATGTCTATTCTGCACAAGGGAGGCACAGGTCCTGTGGGATCCATGCCTAGTTAATTTTTATGAACGTCAGCTTGTCCACGTTGGCTGTGGACAGGTGGCTGCGTTTGTCAGTAATGACGCCCCCTGCCGTGCTGAATACACGTTCAGACAAAACGCTGGCCGCCGGGCAGGACAGCACCTCCAAGGCATAAAATTCTAACTCTGGCCACGTTGACAATTTGGAGACCCAGAAGTTGAATGGGGCCGAACCATCAGTCAGTACGTGGAGGGGTGTGCAGACGTACTGTTCAACCATGTTAGTGAAATGCTGCCTCCTGCTAACACGTTCCGTATCAGGTGGTGGTGCAGTTAGCTGTGGCGTGGAGACAAAACTTTTCCACATTTCTGCCATGCTAACCCTGCCCTCAGAGGAGCTGGCCATGACACAGCTGCGTTGGCGACCTCTTGCTCCTCCTCTGCCTTAGCCTTGGGCTTCCACCTGTTCCCCTGTGACATTTGGGAATGCTCTGAGGAGCGCCTCTACCAGCGTGCGCTTGTACTCGCGCATCTTCCTATCACGCTCCAGTGCAGGAAGTAAGGTGGGCACATTGTCTTTGTACCGGGGATCCAGCAGGGTGGCAGCCCAGTAGTCCGCACACGTTAAAATGTGGGCAACTCTGCTGTCGTTGCGCAGGCACTGCGCTGATGTGTGCCAGGCTCCCAGAGGTAAGGACAAGCTGTCCTCTGTGGGAGCGTATCGTCATCGTCCTCCATATCCCCCAGCCACGCACCAGTGATGGGCCTGAGCTGTGTCGGGTGCCACCCCGCTGTGAACCTGCTTCATCCTCATCCTCCTCCACCTCCTCCTCATCCTCCTCGTCCTCCAGTAGTGGGCCCTGGCTGGCCACATTTGTACCTGGCCTCTGCTGTTGCAAAAACCTCCCTCTGAGCCACTTCTAACAGACTGGCCTGAAATTGCTAAAAATGACCAGTCATCCTCCTCCTCCTCCTGGGCCACCTCCTCTTCCATCATCGCCCTAAGCGTTTTCTCAAGGAGACATAGAAGTGGTATTGTAACGCTAATAACGGTATCATTGCCACTGGCCATGTTGGTGGAGTACTCAAAACAGCGCAACATTGGTGGTAAAGTGGCCTTCTCCGGTGGTGGGTGATATGACGCATGATTCCTTGCTGTGGGACCTCTCTCCTCGGTCTGGGTGCTGGACCGAAATAACTGAGAGTGGCCTTCTCCGGTGGTCGTTGATATGACGCATGATTCCTTGCTGTGGGACCTCTCTCCTCTGTCTGGGTGCTGGGCCGAAATAACTGAGAGTGGCCTTCTTCGGTGGTGGCTGATATGACGCATGATTCCTTGCTGTGGGACCTCTCCTCTGTCTGGGTGCTGGGCCCGAAATAACTGAAAGTGGCCTTCTCCAGTGGTGGGTAATATGACGCATGATTCTTTGCTGTGGGACCTGTCTCCTCAGTCTGGGTGCTGGGCCAAAATAACTGAGAGTGGCCTTCTCCGCTGAAATTGCTAAAAATGACCAGTCATCCTCCTCCTCCTCCTGGGCCACCTCCTCTTCCATCATCGCCCTAAGCGTTTTCTCAAGGAGACATAGAAGTGGTATTGTAACGCTGATAACGGTGTAATCGCCACTGGCCATGTTGGTGGAGTACTCAAAACAGCGCAACATTGGTGGTGAAGTGGTACTGTGCCGCAGTGCGACTGACGCGTGCGTGCTGCAGCTAAAACTCCACTATGGCCTGCTGCTGCTCGCACAGTCTCTCCAGCATGTGCAAGGTGGAGTTCCACCTGGTGGGCACGTCGCATATGGGGCGGTGAGCGGGAAGGCCGAAGTTACGCTGTACCGCAGACAGGCGAGCAGCGGCAGGATGAGAACGCCGGATGCGCGCACAGACGGCCCGCACTTTATGCAGCAGCTCTGACATGTCGGCTAGTTGTGAATGAACTTCTGCACCACCAAATTCAGCACATGCGCCAGGCAAGGGATGTGCGTCAAACCGGCTAGTCCCAGAGCTGCGACGAGATTTCGCCCATTATCGCACACCACCAGGCCGGGCTTGAGGCCCACCGGAAGAAACCACTCGTCGGTCTGTTGTTCAATACCCCGCCATAACTCCTTCGAGGTTTGGGGCCTGTCCCCCAAACATATGAGTTTCAGAATGGCCTGCTGACGTTTACCCCGGGCTGTGCTGAAGTTGGTGGTGAAGGTGTGTGGCTGACTGGATGAGCTGGTGGAAGCAGAGGAGGAGGAAGCCGAGTAGGAGGAGGAGGCTACAGGAGGCTAAGAATGATGCCCTGCGATCCTTGGCGGTGGATGAACGTGCGCCAAGGAACTCTCCACCTGGGGCCCAGACGCCACTACATTTACCCAGTGTGCAGTTAGGGAGATATAGCGTCCCTGGCCGTGCTTACTGGTCCACGTATCTGTGGTTAGGTGGACCTTGCCACAGATGGCGTTGCGCAGTGCACACTTGATTTTATCAGATACTTGGTTGTGCAGGGAAGGCACGGCTGTCTTGGAGAAGTAGTGGCGGCTGGGAACAACATACTGTGGGACAGCTATGGCCATCAGCTGTTTGAAGCTGTCTGTGTCCACCAGCCTGAATAACAGCATTTCAAAGGCCAGTAGTTTAGAAAAGCTGGCATTCAGGCCCAGGGCTCGAGGGTGGCTAGGTGGGAATTTACGCTTTCTCTCCAAGGTTTGTGAGATGGAGAGCTGAACGCTGCCGTGTGACATGGTGGAGATGCTTGGTGACGCAGCTGGTGATGTCAGTGGCACATCCTCTGTTTGGTGTGCAGCAGGTGCCAACATTCCTCCCGAGGCGGAGGAAGAGGCCGAGGCAGCAGCAGAAGAGGGAGCAGGGGGAGCCTGAGTGAGTTCCTTGCTTTTAAGTTGTTTACTCCACTGCAGTTCATGCTTTGCATGTAGATGCCTGGTCATGCAGGTTGTGCTAAGGTTCAGAACGTTAATGCCTCGCTTCAGGCTCTGATGGCACAGCGTGCAAAACACTCGGGTCTTGTTGTCAGCACATTGTTTAAAGAAGTGCCATGCCAGGGAACTCCTTGAAGCTGCCTTTGGGATGCTCGGTCCCTGGTGGCGGTGGACAGTAGCAGACGAACTCTTTTGGAGGCGGCTGTTCTGCTTTTGCCCCCTGCTCTCTCTTTTGCTACGCTGTTGGCTCGGTCTCACCACTGCCTCTTCCTCTTAGCTATGAAAGTCAGTTGCACGACCTTCATTCCATGTGGGGTCTAAGACCTCATCGTCCCCTGCATCGTCTTCCACACAGTCTTCCTCCCTGACCTCCTGTTCGGTCTGCACACTGCAGAAAGACGCAGCAGTTGGCACCTGTGTTTCGTCATCATCAGAGACATGCGGACTCCGATGAGGTGGTATTCCCATGTCCTCATCATCAGGAAACATCAGTGATTGTGCATCAGTACATTCTATGTCTTCCACCACTGGGGAAGGGCTAGGTGGATTCCCTTGGGAAACCCTGCCAGCAGAGTCTTCAAACAGCATAAGAGACTGCTGCATAACTTGAGGCTCAGACAGTTTCCCTGATATGCATGGGGGTGATGTGACAGACTGATGGGCTTGGTTTTCAGGTGCCACCTGTGCGCTTTCTGCAGAAGACTGGGTGGGAGATAATGTTGTGAACATGCTGGATCCAATGTCGGCCACCCAATTGACTAGCGCCTGTACCTGCTCAGGCCTTACCATCCTTAGAACGGCATTGGGCCCCACCAAATATCGCTGTAAATTCTGGCAGGTACTGGAACCTGAGGTAGTTGGTTCACTAGGACGTGTGGCTGTGGCAGAATGGCCACGTCCTCTCCCAGCACAAGAGGGTACACTAACACCACCACGACCGCGTCCGCGTCCCTTATTAGATCTTTTCCTCATTGTTACCGTTCACCAAGCACCACAATAAGAAAAAAAATATTATGCCCAATCTATTGATTTCAAATTCATGCCTTTTTTACAGGCACCTAACACTATCTGCCTATTTATTTATGTAGCGTATTACATTAATCCAGGCACAGCAGTAACCACTGATTTAAGGGTATATCTCTTTTAGGGCTAGTATTTAGGCCCTGGATGAAAGGTATCCTTTTATGGACAGATTTACACTTGGCCTGCAACAGCTCGAACACCAGATTCAGGGTATTGATATTTTGGCAATTGAATTTCACCCCAGAACAAAATATACCCTTTCACGGACAGATTAACACTTGGCCTGCAACAGCTGGGACACCAGATTCAGGGTATTGCTATTTTGGCAATTGAATTTCACCCCACAACAAAATATATATTTTTGCGGACACTATGAAACTTGGCCAGCCACAGCTGAAACCACTGATTTATGGTATTGCTATTTTGGCAATTGTATTTCACCCCAGAACAAAATATACCCTTTTTCGGACAGATTAACACTTGGCCTGCAACAGCTGGGACACCAGATTCAGGGTATTGCTATTTTGGCAATTGAATTTCACCCCACAACATAATATATGTTTTTGCTGACACTATGAAACTTGGCCAGCCACAGATGAAACCTCTGATTTATGGTATTGATATTTTGGCAATTGAATTTCTCCGCAAAACAAAATATACCCTTTTCCGGACAGATTAACACTTGGTCTGCAACAGCTGGGACACCAGATTCATGGTATTGCTATTTTTGCAATTGAATTTCACCCCACAACAAAATATATGTTTTTGCGGACACTATGAAACTTGGCCATCTACTGTTGTAACCACTAATTTATGGTATTGCTATTTTGGCAATTGAATTTCACCGCAGAACAAAATATACCCTTTTACCGACAGATTAACACTTGGCCTGAAACATCTGGGGCACCAGATTCAGGGTATTGCTATTTTGGCAATTGAATTTCACCCCACAACAAAATATATGTTTTTGCGGACACTATGAAACTTGTCCAGCCACAGCTGAAACTACTGATTTATGGTATTGCTATTTTGGCAATTGAATTTCACCGCAGAACAAAATATACCCTTTTACGGACAGATTAACACTTGGCCTGCAACAGCTGGGACACCAGATTCAGGGTATTGCTATTTTGGCAATTGAATTTCACCCCACAACAAAATATATGTTTTTGCGGACACTATGAAACTTGGCCAGCCACAGCTGAAACCACTGATTTATGGTATTGCTATTTTGGCAATTGAATTTCACCGCAGAACAAAATATACCCTTTTACCGACCGATTAACACTTGGCCTGAAACATCTGGGGCACCAGATTCAGGGTATTGCTATTTTGGCAATTGAATTTCACCCCACAACAAAATATATGTTTTTGCGGACACTATGAAACTTGGCCAGCCACAGCTGAAACCACTGATTTATGGTATTGCTATTTTGGCAATTGAATTTCACCGCAGAACAAAATATACCCTTTACCGACAGATTAACACTTGGCCTGCAACAGCTGGGACACCAGATTCAGGGTATTGCTATTTTGGCAATTGAATTTCACCCCACAACAAAATATATGTTTTTGCGGACACTATGAAACTTGGCCAGCCACAGCTGAAACCACTGATTTATGGTATTGCTATTTTGGCAATTGAATTTCACCGCAGAACAAAATATACCCTTTTACCGACCGATTAACACTTGGCCTGAAACATCTGGGGCACCAGATTCAGGGTATTGCTATTTTGGCAATTGAATTTCACCCCACAACAAAATATATGTTTTTGCGGACACTATGAAACTTGGCCAGCTACTGTTGTAACCACTGATTTATGGTATTGCTATTTTGGCAATTGAATTTCACCGCAGAACAAAATATACCCTTTTACCGACAGATTAACACTTGGCCTGAAACATCTGGGGCACCAGATTCAGGGTATTGCTATTTTGGCAATTGAATTTCACCCCACAACAAAATATATACTTTTACGGACACTATGAAACTTGGCCAGCCACAGCTGAAACCACTGATTTATGGTATTGCTATTTTGGCAATTGAATTTCACCGCAGAACAAAATATACCCTTTTATCGACAGATTAACACTTGGCCTGCAACAGCTGGGACACCAGATTCAGGGTATTGCTATTTTGGCAATTGAATTTCACCCCACAACAAAATATATGTTTTTGCGGACACTATGAAACTTGGCCAGCCACAGCTGAAACCACTGATTTATGGTATTGCTATTTTGGCAATTGAATTTCACCCCAGAACAAAATATACCCTTTACCGACAGATTAACACTTGGCCTGAAACAGCTGGGGCACCAGATTCAGGGTATTGCTATTTTGGCAATTGAATTTCACCCCACAACAAAATATATGTTTTTGCGGACACTATGAAACTTGGCCAGCCACAGCTGAAACCACTGATTTATGGTATTGCTATTTTGGCAATTGAATTTCACCGCAGAACAAAATATACCCTTTTTCGGACAGATTAACACTTGGCCTGCAACAGCTGGGACACCAGATTCAGGGTATTGCTATTTTGGCAATTGAATTTCACCCCACAACAAAATATATGTTTTTGCGGACACTATGAAACTTGGCCAGCCACAGCTGAAACCACTGATTTATGGTATTGCTATTTTGGCAATTGTATTTCACCCCAGAACAAAATATACCCTTTTACCGACAGATTAACACTTGGCCTGAAACATCTGGGGCACCAGATTCAGGGTATTGCTATTTTGGCAATTGAATTTCACCCCACAACAAAATAAATGTTTTTGCGGACACTATGAAACTTGGCCAGCCACAGCTGAAACTACTGATTTATGGTATTGCTATTTTGGCAATTGAATTTCACCGCAGAACAAAATATACCCTTTTTCGGACAGGTTAACACTTGGCCTGCAACAGCTGGGACACCAGATTCAGGGTATTGCTATTTTGGCAATTGAATTTCACCCCACAACAAAATATATGTTTTTGCGGACACTATGAAACTTGGCCAGCCACAGCTGAAACCACTGATTTATGGTATTGCTATTTTGGCAATTGAATTTCACCGCAGAACAAAATATACCCTCTTACCGACCGATTAACACTTGGCCTGAAACATCTGGGGCACCAGATTCAGGGTATTGCTATTTTGGCAATTGAATTTCACCCCACAACAAAATATATGTTTTTGCGGACACTATGAAACTTGGCCAGCCACAGCTGAAACCACTGATTTATGGTATTGCTATTTTGGCAATTGAATTTCACCGCAGAACAAAATATACCCTTTTTCGGACAGGTTAACACTTGGCCTGCAACAGCTGGGACACCAGATTCAGGGTATTGCTATTTTGGCAATTGAATTTCACCCCACAACAAAATATATGTTTTTGCGGACACTATGAAACTTGGCCAGCCACAGCTGAAACCACTGATTTATGGTATTGCTATTTTGGCGATTGAATTTCACCACAGAAAATAATCTATCCTTTGCCAGACAGCAGACAGTATTATACTTGGCTAGCCAAAGCTGGAACACCAGATTTAAGGGATTGGTATTTGGGCAATTGTATTTAACCCCTTAATAAAATATAGAAATTGCTATCCTGAGTTTCTAGGGGTGACAATTAGCACAGCCAAGCCCGTGATATAGGATATAGCAAAAAAAAAAAAATAGCATTGATGGATTGATGGACTTGGTGGCAGCTTGTTCTGGTGCACCACAAGTCACAAAATGGCTGCCGATCACCCCAGAAAATAAGTGACAGAAAAACGCTCTGTGCAGCCTAAAAACCAGTGAGCAAGTAACTAGTAGAAGTTCGATCATTAACATCTGTAGATCGATCACTTCATTAGGTGCTGTTGCTGACTTTACCCTGCCTAATCTCGCCCTCACAGAAACTGCGTCCTCTCCCTACACTATTTAGAGCAGTGTGACGTGCGGCGCTACATGACTCCAGCTTAAGTAGAGGCTGGGTCAGATGCTGCACTTAGCCAATCACCGCCATGCCATTAGTAGGCATGGCTGTGATGGGCTCTTAGGGCAAGAAGTAAAACGCTAGCTGATTGGCTGCTGTGCAGCCCTTCAGAAAGCGGGAAGTAATCGCCGAACAACGAACCCGAACCCGAACTTTTTTGAAAAAGAACTATGCTCGAACTGTTCGCTCAACACTACTTAACACACCACTCATATATGGTGTCACAGTACGAAAGGAAGAGGACCGACTAATCTTCTTTTTCCATCTCCCGGTTCCAAAAATGTATTCCATACACCAGCCCCTGATAGTGAACAAAACAGAGATTAAACTGGTAAGAACAGATTTTTTTAATAAAAAAAAAAAAAAGAGGACAGCCTCTGTGCAGCTGGATATTTTTTGGCCGCATTACTGAACGCTCATGCACAATGGATTTAGGCTCATGAGTCCTTTTGCGGAGGTGACAAACCTGGTCAGTCAAACCCGAGGCAACATTATCGACCTAATCCCATATGCGTTTTTTCTGGAGCTTGGCCTGCGAAGAGTGCTGGATCAGGCCGTAAATGAGCATGAAGAGGAAGAGTTGTGGTCACCATCACCACCAGAAGCAGCCTTGCTGAACCTGCGGCAATGCAGAGAGAGGAGTCTGAAGAAGAGGAGTCAGAGGAGGAAGGTGGCTTTGAGGAGGTGGAAGACTAACCACTGCAGGCGTCCCGGGGGGCTTGCTGTCACCTCTCGGGGACCCTTGATGTACGTGGCTGGGTGGAGGAAGAGACCCTCAATGACGTCAGTGAGGACAAGGAACGGGACATGGCTAGCTTGTTATCAAACCTTGTGCAAATGGGGAGTTTGCGGTTGTGCAAATGGACTGTTTGTGGTTGTTTGCGGTGCGTTAAACGGGGAGTTTGGTCTGTCAGAGTTTGGTCTGTCACTGTGAAGCGGGCATAACCCTTACACTACCTGATCGATAAAACATCATACCTGATCGCATACACACACTGGATGTTTTAAAGCACGTTATTCCAAACAATTTAGGAATGTTGGTGATTTATGCCCTTTATGGATTAAAACCCGACTCTGCGTCAACTACATAATTTTCCATGGGAGTTTTGCCATGGATCCCCCTCCGGCATGCCACAGTCCAGGTGTTAGTCCCCTTGAAACAACTTTTCCATCACGATTGTGGCCAGAAAGAGTCCCTGTGCTTTTAAAATTCGCCTGCCAATTTAAGTCTATGGCGGTTTGGCCAGTTCGCGAACATTTGCGGAAGTTCGCGTTCGTGGTACGCGAATGGAAAATTTTATGTTCGCGACATCTCTATTTACAAGTGGGTCAGAGGGTGGGTTCCTGCACCAACATAAGCCAGGTACACAATTGTCCAGCCAGGGCACATTTCTGGAGGATGAGGAGGATGAGGAGGATGGGGAGGATGAGGAGGAACCGTGTTCAAAGCAGGGTGGCACCCAAAGCAGCTCACGGCCACTGCAGTGTGGCTGGTGGGATACTGAGGACACAGACGATATACATCCCACAGAGCTTGTTGTTGCCTCTGGGTAGCCTGGCACACATGAGCGACTACATGCTGCATTGCCTCCGCAATGACCGCCGAGTTGCCCACATTCTAACTTGTGCTGATTACTGGGTGGCCACCCTGCTGGATCCCCATTACAAGGAAAATGTGCAGTCCTTAATTTCCTTACTGGAGGGTGATCGGAAGATGCGCAACTACAAGCGCACGCTGCTAGACGCGCTGCTGATGACATTCCTACCTGACAGCGGGGGCTCAGTTGAAGCACAAGCATAAGCCAGAGGAGGAAGAAGAGGTCGCCAACGCAGCCGGGGCTCCGCCAGCACCTCAGAAGGCAGGGTTAGCAAGGGCGAAATGTGGAAAAGCTTTGTCACCGCGCCACAACAACCAACATCACCATCGGATATGCAACATCTTAGCAGGAGGCAACATTTCAGCAACATGGTGGAGCAGTATGTGTGCACACGTCTACACGTACTGACTGATGGGTCTGCCCCATTCAACTTCTGGGTCTCCAAGTTGGGCCTGTCCACAGCGAATGGATCTCACAGGACTTGTCCGTACCTTGTGCAGAATAGACATGTATACCGGCCTCACACAGCCATTGTTATACTCCAGCGCACTTTCTATTTGTTTTATTTTATATATTCAACAATGTTTTGTGGTGTACCCAAATTAAATAAAAAATAAAAAGTGTTGGCTACCCCCTCCTCCTCCACCTCCCCTTCCAACTACACCGCCATGTCCACCGCCTCCTCAATCTCCTACTTCATATGGACCTCCTCCTCCTAGTTCAAGATTATTATTTTTTAATTTAATTTATTTTATTTTAAGTCATTTCCCTATCCACATTTGTTTGCAGGGTATTTGTCATGCTCCCACATTTTGCTGCCTTTTGCAGCCCTCTAGCCCTTTCCATGACTCTTTTAGAGCGATTTTGGTGCCCCAAAGTTTGGGTCCCCATTGACTTCAATGGGATTCGTGTTCGGATCAAGTTCGGGTCGTGGACTCGAACTTTGCGAAAAAGTTTGGTCGAACCCGGCAAACCTGAACTTCCAGGTGTTCGCTCAACTCTATCTGAGATCTACATTGATTTTTTTGTGGGTGCAATGTAACGTTTTTGTACCCTGCCCTGAGCCCAGTGACACAGAAAAATAAGTTTTAATCTGTCGGTTAGTTAGGCGGGCTTCAGCGACCATTTTGTGCAAGTGCAGTGCACTTGCACCTGCATATGTGCCAAGGACAATAATTTAATCATGTTCTTGTACAAACTGGATTCCAAACAAGTTGGCACACTATACAAATCGTGAATAAAAACTGAATGGAATGATGTGGAGGTGCCAACTTCTGATATTTTATTCAGAATAGAACATAAATCACGGAACAAAAGTTTAAACTGCGAAAATGTACCATTTTAAGGGAAAAATATGTTGATTCAGAATTTCATGGTGTCAACAAATCCCAAAAAAGTTGGGACAAGGCCATTTTCACCCCTGTGTGGCATCTCCCCTTACAACACTCAACAGACGTCTGGGGGCCGAGGAGACCAGTTTCTCAAGTTTAGAAATAGGAATGCTCTCCCATTCTTGTCTAATACAGGCCTCTAACTGTTCAATCATCTTGGGCCTTCTTTGTTGCACCTTCCTCTTTATGATGCACCAAATGTTCTCTGTAGGTGAAAGATCTGGACTGCAGACTGGCCATTTCAGTACCCGGATCCTTCTCCTACGCAGCCATGATGTTGTGATTGATGCAGAATGTGGTCTGGCATTATCTTGTTGAAAAATGCAGGATCTTCCCTGAAAGAGATGACATCTGGATGGGAGCATATGTTGTTCTAGAACCTGAATATATTTTTCTGCATTGATGGTGCTTTTCCAGACATGCAAGCTGCCCATGCCACACACACTCATGCAACCCCATACCATCAGAGATGCAGGCTTCTGAACTGAGCGTTGATAGCAACTTCGGTTGTCCTTGTCCTCTTTGGTCCGGATGACATGGCGTCCCAGATTTCCAAAAAGAACTTTGAATCGTGACTCGTCTGACCACAGAACAGTCTTCCATTTTGCCACACTCAATTCTAAATGATCCCTGGCCCAGTGAAAACGCCTGAGCTTGTGGATCTTGCTTAGAAATGGCTTCTTCTTTGCACTGTAGAGTTTCAGCTGGCAAAGGCGGATGGCACGGTGGATTGTGTTCACTGACAATGGTTTCTGGAAGTATTCCTGAGCCCATTCTGTGATTTCCTTTACAGTAGCATTCCTGTTTGTGGTGCAGTGTCGTTTAAAGGCCCGGAGATCACGGGCATCCAATATGGTTTTTCGGCCTTGACCCTTACCCCTTGTTCCATTGTTCTTCGGATGATGTTATGCACAGTTGATGATGATAGATGCAAAGTCTTTGCAATTTTTCGCTGGGTAACACCTTTCTGATATTGCTCCACTATCTTTCTGCGCAACATTGTGGGAATTGGTGATCCTCTACCCATCTTGGCTTCTGAGAGACACTGCCACTCTGAAAAGCTCTTTTTATACCCAATCATGTTGCCAATTGACCAATTTTGTGTTAATTGGTCTTCCAGCACTTCGTTATGCTCAAATTTACTTTTTCCAGCCTCTTATTGCTACTTGTCCCAGCTTTTTTGGGATTTGTTGACACGTGAAATTTTGAATCAACATATTTTTCCTTTAAAATGATACATTTACTCGGATTAAATGTTTGATCTGTCATCTACGTTCTATTACATATAAAATATTGACATTTGCCATCTCCACATCATTGCATTCAGTTTTTATTCACCATTTGTATAGTGTCCCAACTTTTTTGGAATCCAGTTTGTAGTTCAGTGGGCGACATATGCCCATTTTGTAAGTGCACCTGCACTGTATATGTGCCAGGGGAAGGGAAATAATATAGGTAACCCATTTGTGAGTTCAGGGACCCAGGGGGTGACATAGTCACATTTTTTTCTGTAATGTACCCCTGTGCTGCATATTTTGACAGTGTAAGCAAGTCATTAAATCCATCTGTTAGATTCTGGGGGGACATATTAATTTTTTTTTTTGCCATAAAGTACATTTGCGGCCTGCACTCCATTTCTGAGAGTAAAATATAATCAGTAAATACAACTGTGACATTGTGGGTAAAAAAAAATCCCTTTTTTTTCCCCATAAAGTGCGTTTGCGGCCTGCACTGCATGTCTGAGAGTGAAATATAATCAGTAAATACAACTGTGACATTGTGGGTGAAAAAAATCCCTTTTTTTTGCCATAAAATACATTTGCGGCCTGCACTCCATTTCCAAAACTTTTTTAGAGCCATTTTAGTGCCCAAAAAGTTCGGGTCACCATTGACTTCAATGGGGTTCGGGGTCAAGTTCGGGTCCCGAACTCGAACTTTGCTTCGAAGTTCGGCCAAACCCGAACTTCCAGGTGTCCACTCAACTCTATTCACTAACACTTTCTGTTGCGATTAAAAGCATAACGGAGTGGGCTAAGAACTAACCAGCATGGATAAGAGATAGCGTCCCGTTTTGTCAACTGTGCATGTCGGACCATAGCTTCCACCTTACAGAAAGAAACATGTGATGCAATCGCACAAAGGCCGCGAGCATCCATACACAGGGTGTTCACATGATAAAAGATCATGTGTTCGCACATGAAATTGAACGCAAGCTGAGCCACAACTGCATCATATCTAAACGGACACATGATCATAATCATGGAAATTAGTATAATCACTCGCAAAATTGTGACATGGCTTTAAGAACATTAAATACTCCACAGTTTATAATGCAAATTTTAAAGTTGTGTTTATATAAAATTAGCATGTGCAAATTATCATTACATATTTGTCAAGAAATAACATAAAATAAAATTTGTATATATCATTATCTGCATTTAAAAATAACGCTCCATTCCCAAAACCGGATTACCACGCGGATGAGTATAATGCGAGTCATTCCCAACCATGTAGAGAGATCGACTCGGAAGTCAAGCATCTTGTTCCGTATTTAAACAAACAATAAAAAAAAAAATAATAAAACTTTATTAAATGCATTATTCAGTCTTGTAGAATGTTAACTGCACAAGACAAGGGAAGGCCACATTCAATCCCCACCGTTCTACAGTAAGAACCACAACAGGGCCTTCCAAAACCCAAGTTAAGCAAAATAATAAAATAAAGTAAAAAAATTATATTTTGTGAATGAAGCGTAACACCGCATGATAATATTTTATTAAAAATATTCTTATATATATATATATATATATATATATATATAAATAACCGTATTTTTCGCCCTATAAGACGCACCTGGGTTTTTGAGGAGGAAAATAAGAAAAAAAATATTTTGAACCAAAAGGTGTGCTTTTGGTGGGTTTTGAACTAATGGTGGTCTGTGGGTGACACTATTATGGGGGATCTGTTGAGGACACTATTATGGGGGATTTGTGAATGGCACTATTATGGGGATCTGTGGATGACATTGTTATGGGGGATCTGCGGGTGACACTGTTATGGGGGATCTGCGGGTGACACTGTTATGGGGATCTGTGGGTGAAAATGTTATGGGGGGGATCTTTGGGTGACACTGTTATGCTTGACAAAGGCTCATCAGCCGAAACGTTGCATCTGGAATAAATCCCACTGATTGGACGTGCTGTCTTCATTTTTTTTATTTTTCACAACTATATTGGACTGTTATGGGGGGGGGATCTGTGGGTGACACTGTTGTGGGGATCTCTGGATGGCTCTGTTATGGGGGTCTCTAGATGGCTCTGTTATGAGGATCTGTGGATGACACTGTTATGGGGGGGATCTGTGGATGACACATATAGAGCATCTTATGCTATGTGTCATCCACAGATCCCCCCCATAACAGTATCCCTGTAGTGTGAATGACTCCCAATACAGGGGATGGGGGTCGCATCTGGTTTTATAATGACAGCGGGGCCCGTGCAGTGACTGTATTCTACTACACGGGCCCCGCTCACTGTATATAATCTTATCTATAATTGTAGGGATTGTTAATATATAAAAATCCTGGGTAATCAACGTCTGTATTACTTACAATCGCTCGGTAGCAGAGAGGAGGGAGGAGGCAGGTCGGGAGGACGGGCACTGGCAGCGTGACTCCCTATGTCACACGCCTGCGCCGCCCACTTTATGAATGAAGCAGGCAGTGCGGGAGCATATAAGGCCTACACATAGCTCAGCCTAACTCTTCAGGACATACAGCAGCAGGTTTTAAGTTTGCAGCAGGAATGTGTTCCCAGGAATGGGCCCACACCAGACCAGGGCAACACCAAAAATAAACTAAGACACCTCTGACAGCAGCAGGTTCTAAGTTTGCAGCAGGAATGTGTTCCCAGGAATGGGCCCCCACCAGACCAGGCCAACACAAAAAATAAACTAAGACACCTCTGACAGCAGCAGGTTTTGTGTCTACAGCAGTAATGTGGTAACATGCATACAAAATGTAATATTTTACATTGTCAATTTTTGTTATCAAAGGTATTTTAAGTTTTGAAAGTACACTATAAATTTGTACAAAATTAGGTATACACGCCACCTGTATCGGTCTGCTCTAAGTTTCCATATCGGGCACATCGAATCTGGAGCAGAACACCACGGTAACACAGCCTGCCTCACCGTGTGCTGATTCTTCCAAGCCAGAGGGCAGTAGGAGGGTTAAGCAGCGGCTCTCTCATCCTCCTTTTGTCTGTGAGGAGGCATGGGTACCTCCGCTCTCCCCACCCATACACGATCGGCGCCACACACACTCTGGGCTCCAGCCATTGGCAGGACCCATCAGGCAGTGACGAGCCAGCTTGCCTCGGCCCGGGTCTGGAAGTAGCCCCGGCTCTGCGGCTGGGATCATTTTCCCTTCTCATCGGTGATGACTCAGCCACAGTCCCCGTTTGCTGGCCAGGTGCTCTGCGGCTGCCTCCAGTGCGCAGCCTGGATCATTGATGGCAGGTTAGGCTGCTGAATAAGCCTTTAGCTGTGAGGCTTGACTTCACACGGGTCTAGTGTCACATAACCTGGGCCAGACATCACTAGGAAGGGGCTGACAGGCACCGGGGAGCACCGACACTGTCATCCATCAGTTACTAGTCTGTTCTGAAGCCACCATGTGTTCACCAAGGCATAGAACTGCAGGTAAACTTAATCCACAAAACGAATGCAGCTCTGCTTTATCTCTGTCGACTAGGCATAGAAAATGAGATCCGGTAGGTTCATAAAAAGATTAAAAACAACGTCGTTTTGGAGGGAGAGACAAGGAGAGAGATTGACAAGGGACCCTTCAGCCCCCTGAACCGACTGGGGAGGACAAGAAGTCGCCGCTGATCCAGGCCTCATGCATTTTAACGAATGTTAGTCTGTCGACGGAGTCTGACCACCCCACCTGCCACACTGAATGTCCGCTCGGATAGTATGCTGAAGGGGGGGACAAGACAGTAACTCCAGCGCATACTGAGCGAGCTCACGGCAGGCGTCCAGCCTGGCAACCTAGTACTCCATGAGTTCGTCGGTGCTAATGCTGTCAGAAAGCACTAACGGACCCCATGTAGTCAGCCACCATGCGGGCCAGCTGCTGGTGGCAACTGCTGCTGCAACTACGGTTTGCGCAGACTGGTAGAACAACCTCATCTTCCCCATCAGGTCACCTGCTCGGCTAGTGCTGCTGGGGCAAACCACCTGCTGCATGAGATGGGCGGGGACAACTGGAGCATGAGGCTGAGGGTTTACCTGCTCCAGCCGGATGATCAGACAGGCCCGAAGCTTATTTATTCGGGCCTCCCTCTGGCTGGCTGGGATGAACTGCTCCAGTTTTCCCTTGCAGCGAGGGTCTAAAAGGGTGGCCAACCAATAATCGTCCCTCTCTTTAATTCTCTTGATCCGAGGGTCCCTCCTGAGGCATCGCAGCATGTGGGCAGCTATGGGGAAGAGGACAGCCCGCTGTGACTCTTCTTGGCTGCCCGGGACCATGACTTCTTGGTCCTCCTGCTTGTGCTGCTCCCTGTGGGAGCCGCCCGACCCCCGGACTAACGGTGCCCCAAGCACCGGCTCTCCCTCCTGACCAGGCCCAGACTTCTGGACGTCGGCAAACTCCTCAACAAATTCTTCCTCCTCCTCGTCCTGGGCCTGGTCTTTGTGGAGCATTGTTGGCTCTTCTTGCTCCACCGAGGCACTCTTCCCAGCTTCGAGCAGGCGATCTAGTGTCCTCTCCAGCAGGAACAGTATGGGGAGCATGTCATTGAGGCCGACATGCTCCCTGCTGACCATCTTGGTTGCCTTCTCTAATGGGGCCAACATGCGGTGGACCTGGTGTATCTGCCCCCACTCCGCATTGGTAATGTAGGGGAGTGGGTGTGATGGCCCACAAGTGCCTTGGTCCCGCGGTTATTGACCGCCCGTCGCTGCTCCCACAACCTCCCCAGCATGTGGAGGGTGGAGTTTCACCGCGTCACGCTGTCCACAATCAGCCTGTGAGGAGCCGACTGTAGAGTTTGAGCGGACACCTGGAAGTTCGGGTTCGACCTATTTGGCCGAACTTTACAAAAAAGTTTGGGTTCGGAACCCGAACTTTACAAAAAAGTTTGGTTTCGGAACCCGAACTTTACCCCGAACGCCATTGAAGTCAATGGGGACCCGAACTTTTGGGCACTAAAATGGCTCTAAAAATGTAATGGAAAGGGTTAGAGGGCTGCAAAGGGCAGCAAAATGTGCTTAAGAGCATGGCAAGTGCTCTGCAAACAAATGTGGATAGGGAAATAACTGAAAATAAAATAAATACAAATTAAATATAAACGTTCTAAACCTGAGCACAAGTGAGTGACAGTGGCACCTGCCACCCCGCAAACAGAGGATGTGGCAGCAACGCCCCAACATCTTTTACCATCACCAAGCATCTCCACACTATCCTATGGAAGTGTTCAGCTGTCGATCTCCCAATTAGAAAAAGAAATAGAAAGAGGAAGTACCCCCCTACCCACCCACGGTCCCTGGCCCTGAATGCCAGGATTTCAAAAGTTCTGGAGGATGAGGAGGAGAAGGAGGAGGAGAAGAAACTGTGTTCACAGCAGGGTGGCACCCAAAGCAGCTTGCGTCCATCACTTGAGCGTGGCTGGGGGGGATGCAGAGGACACAGATGATACACCTCCCACAGAGGACAGCTTGTCGTTGCCTCTGGGCAGCCTCGCACACATGAGTGGCTACATGCTGCAGTGCCTGCGCAACTACTGACGAGTTTCTGTCACTGAAGCGTGATCGGAAGAAGCCAACACTGGTAGACGCGCTGCTGATGGCATTCACACCTTAACCCGGGGGCTCAGTGGGAGCACAAGGCTAAAGCAGAGGAGGAGGAGGAAGAAGTCGCCATCGCAGCTGGGTCACTGCCTGCACCTCAGTAGGCAGGGTTAGCATGGCCGAAATGTGGAAAAGCTTTGTAACCATGCCACAACAACCAACACCACCAGCATATATTGAACGTCTTAGCAAGAGGCAGCATTTCCGTGGTGGAATAGTATCTGTGCGCACGCCTACACGTACTGATTGATGGGCCTGCCCAGGGTCGTAGCTACAGGGAAAGCGGCTGCTTTGGGGCCCTGACCAAGAAGGGTCCCATCTGGGCCCCCTCAACAGTATTATACAAAGAAATTATATACTGTGTCAGTATAGACAGTGTTGAAAACGGATGGAACAGCTGCCTGGTCTGAAAGAGCGATCTTTAATAGCCACAGGAATGGGGGAAGCATGAAAGGAAGGAGTTGTGAAAAAAATACTGGGGGAGGGGGGCCTCATTTAAAAATTTGCTGATGGGCCCAGTCATTTCTAGCTATGCCACTGGGTCTGCCGCATTCAACTTCTGGGTCTCCAAATTGGGGACATGACCTCAGCTTCACCTTTACGACTTGGAGGTGCTGGCCTGCCCTGCAGCCAGTGTATTGTCTAAACGTGTGCTTAGCACGGCTGGGGGCGTTATCACAGACCAGCGCAGCCATCTGTCCACAGCCAACTTGGAGAATCTCACATTCATTAAAAAGAACCAGGCATGGATCCCACAGGACTTGTTCGTACCTTATGCAGAATAGACATGTATACCGGCCTCACCCAACCGCTTTTATACTACAGCGCACTTACTCTTTGTTTTCTTTTTTATATTTCCCAATGTTTTGGGGTCTACCCCAATTTATAAAAAAAAAAAATAGAAAACAAAAACACATTGTTGTTGGCGATTACCTTTGGCTTCACAGCCAAAAAACGCTTTATGTCAGGCGACAATGCAACCGCCAATTGTAATGTATTAAGTTCCCTGTCTGTTATGCAGTGCAGGGGAACTTTGAAAGAAAGAAGGGGTACAGATCAGCCAACAATCTGAATGCCACCTAATTTACAGCATATATTTCCCAGTCAGGTATTCAGGGCAGGGGTAGTTTGAAAGAAAAAAGGGGTCATTGAGCGTCCCCGTCATCAGGTATCTATTTGCCGCGGTAAAGGATTATTTTAAAAGTGTATAAAAGCCACAAGGGTCCCCCACTCTGCAGATTTATCATGGAGACATCATGAGCATATAACTACAGCACCCAACAATGTAAACGCTGCTGAATTTACAGAATATAATTCCCAGTCATGTATGCAGTGCAAGTGTACTTTGAAAGAAAGAAGGGGTACAGATCACCTAACAATCTGAATGCCACCTAATTTACTGAAGGATACTGTCGGGTTTATAATAATAATTCAATTAAGAATTATTAATTATGGTCAAAAAAATAAATTTTCCATAACTTCTTGAAATCATGACCTGGTGAATTGTAGATAACCCAATCGATACAATTCACATCTGAGGCCGACTATTTCCTCAGATAATAAGTTATTTTCATGTGAGATGACATTAATGCTAAAGATATAGTTTTGACATTAAACAATAATACACAAGTATTATAAAAATATGCAGATTTATTGGTTACAGGGTTCTAAACATAAATACACACAATGGTAAATGCAAATATATACTGAGTTAATATAAAGCATTATAAGCTTAACATAAGTAAATAAATACAATGTTATCATCAATATAAAGCAATATAAGCTTAGCAATACATGCGGGTAGAAGCAACTTGTCACATTATAACAAAGCTATTTTTTGGTTAGGATATCAAAACAAGAAGTTAAATTATATACATCACCTCTGTTCAGAGGAAACCTCATGATATCAGGATGGGCATGTCTAATCCTAGACATTAATATCGAATGCTAACTACATTCTGCCCCCCTCTAACCAACTACACCTCACATGACTTCAGGAATGGGCAAATCCATCCAAGGATAAAATTTAGAAGAGATAACTGTATCCTTCCGCCCCATCCTGGACTATTTTCACATGTATGACTTGGTAAGACTATTAAGACACACAACAGAAATGGGAAGAACTTGGAACAAGTCTTACCAGTGGGAATTTATCACCTAGCTTGGCGAAGAATACTATATACAATCATTTAATACTTTGCTAGATTATGAGTCTTAATTCTTCTGCAGGTAGAATAAAGCCTCACAATATCCTAAGACTACATCTCAATGTGGAGATGATCAATTAATTAATGTGTTTATGTATTCGCCAATCTAGATGGTATGACTTCACCCACATTATCCAATTAGTCTTAATAAAATGAAATATCATTCTTCATGTCTCTTACCAAGTCCTAGCAGGAATCACACTTCTGCTCCTAGGAAAGCTGGGTGGTCCATCATCGCATGTCCCACCATGACTTTCATATTGATAGACCCCTCTCTCTTGGGTGTTCTGGCTAAGATGATGATCCTGATGCTCTATCCTGGAATGTTGGAATATTCTTTGCTTGTTCTCTGCTTTTTGGAAATCCCCTTCTTCCAACAGTAAATATCCCAATCCTTATCTTACATTACCTTCCCCCTGGATTAAGATCTTCCAATCATACGCTCATATGGTAATGATCCTATGAGATCATATTTACCCATAATGCAACTATGGAGGATGGTGTAGTGATATCCATCTGTCTCCGGATGGCACTGTTGTGCAAGCTATTAGCACCATACTATAAAGAGTTAACTATGGTACTCTTGTATTATATACATTTGATCCTCGTCGTCATAAATCAGAGATAAGGATTAGTTTAGACATTAAAACAACTAAAGACAGACTTCTAGGGGTCTCTCTGAATGTTTCTCACACCGTTGATCTATGGACCATAATGATATGAATGGGCCTTGTTCTCTTCAGACGGACATTTCTGGAGAATACAGTGTACTCCCAACAGATAAGACCACATCTGTGGCAATAACTTTTTAAAATACAATGTTCTTTGTATTCAGTAAACTTTTACACAGACTGAACTCTGCGTTACCTCATGTTGGCCTGTTTCAGCCATACAGCAAAACTTTGTAATTTTGGTTCAGTCTGTCTCTTAAAAACAATGAGCATCTATTTTGGACTATAATATGATTAGGTATCATATACACTCATGAAAATGCCCGACAATACACAGTAAATTAGTGTGGAGGCCATAGAGGAGGGTGCAGAGGAGGCAGAGGTCTGGCTGCCGATACCAGTACCTCTAAGAGAGGGAGTGGGAATGCATTGTTGGAAGGGAGTGGGGTGGCTTCAGAACAGCGGCAGTAGCTGGTGTCCCTTGTGCACTGCTGGTGGAGCTGCTATGACCCCCCTGCATCTGTTCCCACTGCCGCCAGTGGTTGACTCTCAGGTGCTGGGTAAGTGCAGTGGTACCCAGCCGAGTAACAGACTTCCCTCTCCTCACCTGGCATGGCAAAGCTGACAGAAGCCAATTGTCACATCGTGTGCTACCAGGGTGAAGTAAGTCCAAACAGGCGAATTACGCACTGACCACCTGTCAGATGGGGTGGTGCTGATTTGCGCCTGTTCAAGCTCGCGGTGCACAAATGGAGCTTGCTGCTGCTGCCTCCTGACTCCCTGGTGATCTGGCACACCGTTTGCCTCAGCTGCCTACTTTTCTCATCAGTGCTGCTGTCACCTGACAATAGAGATGGCACTTATTCTAAATCACCCTCCTCTTCATCGCCTGTAATGTCAGACCCAAGGTCGACCGGTGGTTGACTAAGGGGAACAGCAGACGTGGAGCCGCTAACCTGGCTGCGCTGTCCCCTCGCTGATGCCTGGGTCTGACTAGGTGCGGGGGTTCTGCTGAAACCACCCACACCAGTTGGAAGGGATGTCACTGGGGCACTGACGGGCGGTACCCCCTTCTCCTCCTCTATCCCTTCCAAAAGGACCTAAGCATCCAGACCTAGCTCTTGCTCACTCTCCTGCATTACCACCCCCTAGATGTCCCTCTCACTGTCACTGTCAAACAGCATTGGGGGCAGGTTCTGCAGGAGACAGAGAGCTGCTGCTGCTCAGAGTCGGGGCAGAGGACTCCATGCCACTGGCTTGTGTTACGAAGGAAACCACTGCCTCAGCGTCTTGAGAAGAAATGGGGTGGCTGCTATGCCCAAAAAAATCACAGATGAGGCGGACGTCCCTGCCACCTGCGCCCCCCCCTCCATGGGTAGAGGAGCGGCCCCGTGCTGGTAGCGGTCCAGTACTGAAACCAACTCCCCTACCACTACCACAGCTGAATGCAAGCCCACATGCACTCATGATGATGTGGGTTTATATTGTAGGGAGTTGCTCTGGTAGACAGTGGAGCGGGTGCAGTATAGAGGCAAAGGGAGTCCAGGTAGTGCAGCAAACAGTGTTTTATTTCACACTTGCACAAACAAAACTCAAAACAGTCACTTAGTGTTACTCCACACACATAGCAAAAACTTGAGGCAAAACAAAAGTCCAAGACGGGATCAAATCACCTGTGTGGTTTAGGTGCATGTTCACACCTGGCTGTCAGCCCAGCCGCAGGAAAGTCCAACCTCAGGGTTCCAGGCAGACTGCACGCCTCTTTGCAAGCTCTTGCTTCCAGCCCTGAGAGCTCCACAGAACACCAGCAGTTTCCAGGTTAATCACCTCAAATCCTAGGTGTCAGTTCTCACCTGGCTGAATGCTCGGCAACACAAAAAGTCCACTGACAGTCTTTACATGGCCTGCTCTCCTGACACACAGGTCTCAGCTTTTCAGCCCAGCACAGGTGTTAAGATCCCAAACACAGAGAGAGAGAGTTTGCATAAACCCAGCTGTCTTTTAAAGGCAGCTAGGTATTAACCCAAAAACCCGGACCGACTCCTAAAATCCGGTCCAGTATTTGCCCTCACCTGGCTGCAATCAACCCAGCAGCACAGGCTGAGAGGAAAATACCTGTTTTTTTAACCACCAAACCTCTCACTGTGTCACAATATATACACCCAAAAAATAAATTAAAATAAAGAGGGAATTTGGCCAAACTTTTTTGGGGTGGGGACAATGGGGAAATAATAAAATAAAATATACAGGAAACCAAAATACAGTAAAACTAAATGTTTTCTTTTTTTTTCCCACACAACCGACGCAGACACTAACTAAAGCCTAAAACACTGAGACTAAAAGACTTTTTTTTGTTTTTCTCTAACAAAAGACAAAAACACTAAATTACTCCACAAACTGAACACTAAAAAACTAAGATTAGAAGATTTATTTTCACACACAAAAGACGCTTACACTAACTAAAGCCTAAAATACTGAGACTATAATACTTTTTTTTGTTTTTTTGTTTTTCTTTTTCACTGACAAAAGACGAAAATACAAATTACTACACAAACTGAACACTAAAAAACTAAAACTAAGATTATTTTTTATTATTTTTCACACACAAAAGAAACTGACACTAACTAAAGCCTAAAACACTGAGACTAAAAGACTTTTTTTGTTTTTGTTTTTTTCACTGACAAAAGAAGAAAACACTAATCACATTCACTACACAAACTGGACACTAAAACAATAAGACTAATAAGAGTAGATAATAAGACTTTTTTTGTTTTTGTTTTTCACAGACGGACAAAAAAGACCCTACACTGTCCTATATCCCTATCTAACCTAAAGTACACCCTGCCCTGGAAACTATCAGCTAAGCTATTCCCTATTCCTAACTCCCACTAACTAACTAAATGGATTATATATTTCAGCTAACTAACTCTATAACCTACACTACACCCTGCACTGGACCCTATCTGCTACACTATATCCTAACACTAACTATATGGATTATATATTTCAGCTAACTATCTCTATAACCTACACTACACCCTGCACTGGACTCTATCAGCTTTTCACCTACACTATTCCCTATTACTATCTAAGACGAACTATAAAGAGTATTTATATTTGTTTTGAAATTAGATCAGACAAAGCACAGCCCCAGAATCAAGCTCCTCTCTCTCTCACATCAAATTCCACAAAATGGCTGTTGGGGAGTGTCTTCATTTATATAGTGAAGAGGTAGGCAAATTTCCGATTGGTTGCTAAGGATGTTTCTAAGCTGTGACAAAGCCTTCTCATTGGCCCTTCAAGGGATGATCACCTGATGTGTACTGTGTTACCACGCAGCCGGTATTCTCTTCTTTCTTCAGGACCTGCAAAAGGACCTGCAATGACATCAACTCGCTCACCACGTGGGGGGGGGGGGGTTGGCGGGAATTGCAGTCATCGTTGCACATCTTGTAAACTGTCTGCATCGGTGTCTAGTTTGGGAAAATGGACCCCCCTTGCAAGGGAGTCCAATAAATATGTTGAGGGAATGCAGTTGCCCGAACCCCAGCAAATTGCTACTAAATTGATCTTTCAAGGTATGATGCGTCACAAAGAAAAGCAGTTGCCAGTGTGGGCTGGATTTGTATGCAAGCTTTGCAAAGTCTACAGGAGGAGAATGATCATTTTCATCTGAAGCTGTAGGCAGCTTTGGAGCAAAGGGTTAATTTGCAATCACTTTCACAAATCCTCATTCAGCTCACCTCCCTGGTCTTTGTATCCCCCGTGGTTCGAAGCCTTGGGTGAGTCCGAGAAGCAAAAGTATAAGAAGAAACAAAAGCGGCTCCAAACACGAATAGAGGTCCTCTTTAAAACTTTTCCTTTATTGCAATTCATAACAGCAGACACATCCACATTGTATGCAGTGATCGTTAATGCGTTTCGAACATCCATCCTTAGTCGCAACAATGTATCATGTTGGTGAGCACTATTTAAGTGTGCTTTGACCCATCCTCCCAAAATTGGGGGGAGAGGAAACGCTACTTCATTGGTCACTCCATCATGATAACAACTGTTGCCTAAATACACATCAAAATTCAGGTGCATCTTACCCTGTATCTTATTATTTTGGTCACACTAAGGCTAAAAAAATCGCAAGGTGTAAACTGCATCCAATAACATATCATAAAAAAATGGTAACAAAAACACTCCAAAAGCTTAATTCTCAACCACAAACACATAAACAGACAATGATCTTTTACATTGGATTTGGAACACCTCTCAATCATTGATATATGTACATAAGCTCTTTTTTCAGGTTTAAACCTGAAGGAATAAACAAAAGCAAAGACAGGTGCACTCTGTGATAATACTTAACCCTCACACTGATGTTAAATTGAGAGGTTAGTTCGACATATCCTACTAGGAGGACATGTCTTAAGCTCGGGCACCACGCCAAGGTCTCTCAAAGTAGCCTGAGGCCCAATCACTCACCTACCTGTGCCGTTTGGGCAATACCAGGGGCCAGTGGAGGTTACTGGTCAGCTGTCTGTGAGTCAGGCCTTAAGCTCCCGTAATCCGCCCACTGGCCCCTGGTATTGCCCAAACTGCACAGGTAGGTGAGTGATAGGGCCTCGGGCTACTTTGAGAGACCTTGGTGTGGTGCCCGAGCTTAAGACATGTCCTCCTAGTAGGATATGTCGAACTAGCCTCTCAATTTTACATCAGTGTGAGGGTTTAGTATTATCACAGAGTGCACCTGTCTTTGCTTTTGTTTAGTCTTTGATTGTTCTTCACATCCACATAATTGTTACCTTATGTAGGATGGTTATTGTGGTACTTGTAGTCCATTGCTGGCATCTTCCATTGTATGAAATTTTTTGCTGTTGATTGCTATAAGCAACGGACTACAAGTGCAGGATATGCTCCCCTATATATATGCACAACCGCATGTGGGTTTGAGCATATCCTGCCTGTTTAACACCACGTTTTCTAATGGTTTGTATAGTCTTATGTATGGAGGTGTATAAACTCCTATTTAAATGTGCCTGTTTTTCATCTACAGGCTACATTCAGGTGCACCTGTTTAGGCCCTGGGCCATATCAGCCAGTCTCGCGTGGGACTCACAGGTACTTCCCACCTCCCATTGCAGGCATGGCTACATGCTGGAGGTTACTGGTAAACTGTCTGTGAGTCAGGCCTTATGCTCCCGTAATCCGCCCACTGGCCCCTGGTATTGCCCAAACGGCACAGGTAGGTGAGTGATAGGGCCTCGGGCTACTTTGAGAGACCTTGGCATGTTGCCCGAGCTTAAGACATGTCCTCCTAGTAGGATATGTCGAACTAGCCTCTCAATTTTACATCAGTGTGAGGGTTTAGTATTATCACACAGTGCACCTGTCTTTGCTTTTGTTTAGTCTTTGATTGTTCTTCACATCCACATAATTGTTACCTTATGTAGGATGGTTATTGTGGTACTTGTAGTCCATTGCTGGCATCTTCCATTGTATGCAATTTTTTACTGTTGATTGCCATAAGCAACGGACTACAAGTGCAGGTTATGCTCCCCTATATATATTACCAAAAACAAGGCAAAAAATACAATAATAATTCAAAAAATTCATCTTTATTCCAAATACATTATCATAATAAAAAACAAGGAAGATGGGACATTAAAAAGACAGGAAAATGTAATATCCATAAAGGGAGCAGTGATGTATCCAATGAACCACAGTAGGTACTACTCAAAACAGAGGAGCATAAAGACTCACATATAGTAATGACATAAAGTGCAAAGTGCCTATTACAAGAAAAGCAAATTCACAAAAACAATATAAAGGCATAAAGTGCAACACAAAAAGTCCACTTTATGCCTTTATATTGTTTTTGTGAATTTGCTTTTCTTGTAATAGGCACTTTGCACTTTATGTCATTACTATATGTGAGTCTTTATGCTCCTCTGTTTTGAGTAGTACCTACTGTGGTTCATTGGATACATCACTGCTCCCTTTATGGATATTACATTTTCCTGTCTTTTTAATGTCCCATCTTCCTTGTTTTTTATTATGATAATGTATTTGGAATAAAGATGAATTTTTTGAATTATTATTGTATTTTTTGCCTTGTTTTTGGTAATATTATTGAGGGACTAGGTTCTAATAGGTTTTTGTCCCATACATTTATAGGTGTTAATGATCCCCTATATATATGCACAACCGCATGTGGGTTTGAGTATATCCTGCCTGTTTAACACCACGTTTTCTAATGGTTTGTTAAACCTGAAGGAACCCTCGTATTTAATCTGAAAATCCAATAAGCTTCTCGAAGGAAAAGCTTTTTTCGCTGATCCCCTCCACATAATGGCATAGAAACTATCTCAATCGCAAAAGCACGAAAAGCATGTGTTTTTCGTGCGTGGTACTGAATACAATGTTTTGCTACATTCGAAATGTTTAAATGAAGGAGTGACCAATGAAGTAGCGTTTCCCCTCCCCCCTATTTTGGGAGGATGGGTCAAAGCACACTTAAATAGTACTCACCAACATGATACATTGTTACAACTGAGGACTGTATGTCCGAAACGCGTTACCGATCACTGCATACGATGTAGATGTGTCTGCTGTTATGAATTGCAATAAAGGAGAAGATTAAAGAGGACATCTATTCGTGTTTGGAGCCGCTTTTGTTTCTTCTTAATTTGCAATCAGTCTTGAGAGAGCAAATAAGGTTAGAAGACACTTTACAGCAAAACTTTGAGACATATGTCTTGCAAAGAGTTAATAAGACTAAAAGGAGAAGGAAACAGAAGCCTGTGGCTTCAAGCACGGCACGGCTTACATTAGAACAACCATTGCTTCTGAAAAGTGGGAAGATTTGCTTGAATGGGAGGGTTCTGATGTGGAGATATAGATGTGAAAAGATATAGATGTGAAAATGGAGGCTAGGCCTATAGTTACCACAAAGACTAAGAGGGAGGTGACACAGACTGCTTCCGATGGAGGACAAGCTAGCGCAGAATAGGCAATGACAAAAGAAACTAGTTGTTACATATCTGGTGAATTAACAGAACTGGGAACTATATTCCAACAGCATAGCGGAGAGAATTTGTTGACTTGGCTTCTTAGATTATTGGATCATATGATATGATTATATTAAATAGCAGAGAGGCAATAGGAATTGGTAGTATAACAACTGATCCTATGGTACGTTTGAAAATAAGGCGTGCCTATGATACATCTAAGAATTTCTCTTGTTATACTTGGTGAGAGATTCAATAGCTCAAGTGTATGACACGCCCACTGACTTAGTTGCAAAAAAATTGGGCAAAACTCTTCCAGAAGGAGTACAAAGATTCCAAGGAATAGCTTGTATCAATGGTATAACACATAATCCAATGTCTAACTGTGAGCTGGATGAGATCAGTGGCGGATCCAGAGCCTGGTCTCGGGTGGGGCACTTCCCCGGGCAATTGGAACTTATGGGGCCCCTGTGTCCCTGCCCACCCTCAAGCCACACCCACACACAGCCCTACCCATATATTGCGCCCATACCTCTTACATCCAGTGACGTCTCCTTTGATGTAGATGTTCTCTTTCCTCGTCTTCTCCTTTCAGACCAGGCCACCATTTTTCTGTCATTTTCCGTCTCTGCAGTTTATCAAAAAATAAATCTTAGTTTACTACTTTTCCATCATCCTCCCATCTTCTGGACAAAACATCCCACTACCTCCAATACTGTACCGCTGTGGTCCCCAATAGTGCCCCCAATAATACATGTCTCTCCCCCCATCATCATGTGCCAGTGACAACTGCCAACCCCCCCCCCATGTGCCAGTACCAAGTGCCAAACCCCCCATGTGCCAGTATGAAGTGCCTCTCCCCCCCATCATGTGCCAGTAACAACTGACAAACCCCCCATGTGCCAGTACCAAGTGCCAAACCCCCCAAGTGCCAGTATGAAGTGCCAAACCCCCCCATGTGCTAGTATCAAGTTCAAGTGCCAACCCCCCATGTGCCAGTATCAAGTGTATGCCCCAGGTGCCAGTATCAAGTGCCAAACTCCCCCTCATTTGCCAGTATCAAGTGCCAACCCCCCCAAATGCCTGCATCAAGTGCCAACCCCATCTCATTTTCCATCAAGAGCCGAACTGCTGCCCCCTCATTTGCCAGTATTAAGTGCCAACCCCCCATGTGCCTTTATCAAGTGCCAACCCCCCCACCCTCATGTGCCTGTATCATGTGCCAACCCCCCCATGTGCCAGTATTATGTGCCTTTATCATGTGCCAAACAACCCCCCATGTGCCAGTAGTATCATGTGCCTGTATTATGTGCCAAAAAAATCCCCCCCCATGTGCCAGTATCATGTGCCAAACAATCGCTCCCCATGCGCCAAACAATCCCCCCATGTGCCAAACAATCCCCCCATGTGCCTCTATCATGTGCCAAACAATCCCCCATGTGCCAGTATCATGTGCCAAACTATTCCCCCCATGTGCCTGTATCATGTGCCAAACAATCCCCCACGTGCCAGTATCATGTGCCAAACTATCCCCCCCCATGTGCTGTGCCTGTATCATGTGCCAAACAATCCCCCCCATGTGCCAGTATCATGTGCCAAACTACCCCCCCCCATGTGCCAGTATCATGTGCCAAACAATCCCCCCCATGTGCCAAACTGCCAACTGCCCCCCATATGCCCCTTATGTGCCTGTGGGTCTTTAAAAAAAACAAAAACAAAACAAGACACTTATACTTACCTCCATCCTTCACAGCGATGCGATGCAGGCCTCTTCCGGCCTGTGTCCCGCTCTGTACAGCTCACAGGCGGCGCGATGACCTCATCACGCTGCCTGCACGAACATCTCATAGGATGTGGGCCTAGTGCCAGAAGCACACATTCTCGGGGGGTATGGGGCAATTGCCCTGTTGCCCCCTGGATCCGCCAATGGAGGAGATTGTGGTTATAGAGCATTGGAAAGGTCCTGACAGATCAGTTCACTGTTTAGATGAGGAACAAACTGATAGAGACTGCTCCACCTTCTTATCAAGTATATTTGTTCACAATGTTCAGTTCTTTGACAGGGATTTTTTTCCACTGTTAATACTGCCTGTAATTTGATATCCCAGCTAGGTGCTCTAGTGAAAACGAAGAAATCTAAAAATACAGTTATAGAGCAGAAACGGAAAAGAGATGGGACAAAGGCAGAGAGAGGAACTTGCATTAAAAAGACCAGGATCGAGCTGTTTTTAGAGTTACTAGCTAGTGGGGTCCCATTTGAAGAGGTATATGGGATCAGTAGCAAAACATTTTTTTAAATATATACTGTAAATGCTAAAAGACTAAGGTCTGAGCAGGTAGGTCCCTAACTAATGGTAATGGGAGGGACTCATTGAAGATAAGGAAAATGCAGAGTTACTAAATGTTTTTTTTTAGCTCTGTATATACAAAAGAAGAGAAAGGAGCCGAACTGTAGATAGGGTCCAAACTAAGCTAAGTAAATGTGAACAAGGCTCCTGGTCCAGATGGATTACACCCAAGAGTTCTTAAAGAGCTCAGTTCAGTCATTGCTGTGCCTCTGTTTATAATTTTTAAAGATTCTCTAAGGACTGGTACAGTGATTGGCACAAGGCAAATGTGGTGCCCATATTCAAAAAGGATCTAGGTCCTCCACAGGTAATTATAGACAAGTTAGGTTTAACTTCTGTTGTGGGAAAAATGTTTGAAGGACTTTTAAGGGACTATATACAGGATTATGTGACTGTAAATAATATTACAAGTGATAACCAGCATGGGTTTACCAAGGACATAAGTTGTAAGACTAACGTGATTTGTTTTTATGAGGAGGTGAGTAGTAGCCTGGACAAAGGGGCAGCTATGGATGTAGTATTCTTGGATTTTGCAAAGGCTTTTGATACTGTCCCTCATAGACATTAAATAGGTAAAGTAAGGTCTATAGTCTTGGAAAGTATAGTTTGTAATTGAATTGAAAACTGGTTGAAGGACCATGTCTAGATATTTATGGTCAATGATTCCTATTCAGAATGGTCCCGGGTTATAAGTGGTGTACTCAAAGGTTCAGTGCTGGGTCCTCTATTATTTAATTTATTTATTAATGATATCGAGGACGGGATTAATAGCACCATTTTGATTTTTGCAGATGACACTAAGCTATGTAGAACTGTACAGTCTATAGAAGATGTCCACAAAATACAAGCTGACTTGAACACTCTGAGTGATTGGGCATCAACTTGGCAAAAGATTTTCAATGTGGCTAAATGTACAGACCTTTTTTTTTTTTTTAAATCACTTTCGGTAAGTTACGCCGCAGCGCCCCCGGCCACCCACCCTAGCCTGCATGTGTCATGCGGCCCTGTTCCTCACTCACAGAGCAGCAGCACAGCAACACGGTCACGGGGGCACTCAGGGTGTGTGTGACTGGCGAGTGGCTCCGCGGCAAGCAGCAGCAGTGACTGGAGCAACTGTTGGTGACTTTGACTCACACAGCCAGCCCAGGCCAGCCCAGACGGACTGTGGACTGCCGTAGGGTAGGTGGTAGGTGTTGAGCGCAGAGCGCATATTGTTTATAATTATTACAAAACATTAATGGGGCTGGGGGGGGGAAGAGAAGTGTCACACAATAGAGGGTCATAATGTGATCATGGGGGGGAGGGGGGGCACCAAAATGTAGCTTCGCTTGTGTTGGCAAAAATCCTTGCACCGGCCCTGCTTGGTAATAATAATCTCTGTGCTTCATATGTCCTAGGGGATATAACACTGGGAGAGTCACTTATAGAGAAGGATTTGGGTGTCCTTGTAGATTGTAGATTAAAAAACAGCATGCAGTGTCAATCAGTCAATCAGCTGCTTCTAAGGCTAGCAAGACATTGTCATGCATTAAACTAGGCATCGTCTCACGGGCAGGGATGTAATACTACCACTTTACAAAGCATTGGTGCAGCCTCATCTGGAATATGCAGTTCAGTTCTGGGCACCAGTCCATAGAAAGGACACTCTGCAGCTGGAAAAAGTACAGAGGAGAGCGACTAAACTCATAAGAGACATGGAGGGTCTTAGTTGTGAAGAAAGATTAAAATAATTAAATTTATTTAGTCTTGAGAAGAGATGTCCAAGGGGGGACATGATTAACCTACACAAATATATAAATGGGCCATACAAAAAAATACAGTGACAAACTGTTCCATGTAAAATGCCCTCAAAGGACAAGGGTGCACTGCCTCCGAATGGAGAAGAAAAAGTTCAGTCTCCAGAAGCGTCAAAACTTCTTTAGTGTAAGAACTATGAATCTATGGAAAAGACTTTCTCAGGACTTAGTCACAGCAGGAACAGTGGACAGTTCTAAAAAGGGTTTAGATGAATTCTTAAAAGTAAATGACAATAATGCTTATGAAAATGTGTAGAAATATGAGTAACTTCCTTTTGAGATTCGCATCCCCACCTATCCCTTGGTTGAACTTGATGGACTTATGTCTTTTTTTTAACAGTATTAACAATGTAACTATGACACAAGATAACACAGTGATATGTGTTATCAGAGTTAATTGTAGCTCAACTACATCTGTATGTCATCCCTGGTTCCACCTTCTAAAAAGATACACAGAAGGACTTCCCCATATACAGAGGCAAAAGAATTGTTAGAATATTACCTGAAGGTGGGTCCCCGTCCCTAAGTGTATCACAAGTGCATATTCAAGCCATGAAAGCTGGGGACCTACACCCAAGTAACCCAAGTAACTCTTTATTGGGAACACTTAATTGCCAGATGCATATTGACAGATGTCCTGTACTCCAGGCCACTGTGCGCATCACGGACTTACCAGTGAACATTTTGGGAATGGATATTTTGAGGAGGCAAACCATTGACACAGATGGTGAGCATTATTCATTTTGTACTGTCATCCGTTCCCTTTGTATTGCCAGCCCCTATGATGTCATCACAGACCTATAAAAAGCCTCATCCTGCCCAGTCTCCTTCATTTGACTGTGAACTTGGTGCAGGTAGAGACGTGACAGGCACTAGGGATAGTCATTAGAAAAGACTTTTTTTTTTTAAATATTAGAGATTGCAGGAGCCAAGAGAACAGTGTGCCACTTGGCTAATAGATAAGCCATTTTATTACACCTTGCTGCACTAATTAGTTAAAAAGTGGTCTGATGCTACTGCTTAGTTGGCATGGGCCAGGAAGAAGCTCTGTGCCGCCACCTGTCCTGAACCTGCCTCTTTCATTTTCTCTTCCTTCTGCTTCGGAAGTATTGTGTGTGGTTGGTTCTGCTCGGTTTTTTAGTGAGGAGAAATTTATTGAGGACAGTCAACACAGCTACTGCACAGCCAAGATTTGAAGGAGCAATGATGAGAGTCGGGCAAGTAGCAATGATGAGAGTCGGGTGGGAGCAGGTGTTGTGAGCCATCAGGCATGAGACCATGAAACTGGTGAGGGTGAAATCAGTGACATGCAAACAGCAGTGGATGATGATCTAGCCGCATGTGGGAGCCGAGTGAAGAGGGGGATGAGTGTTTCGGTTTGAGCGAGAAGGTGGGCTAGTTCTTGAGCCTGTCGGTGTATGCCAAAGTTCATGGCAGCGCTGACGTGTGAAGCTATAACTATAGTCAAGGACAATATATGTCCTTTACGGCCCACTGGTTAAAAATGTGGTTCCTCCCCAGGCACACCAGCAGCTTGGCCAAGTGATGCCACTGCCGCCTCCATGTTTTCAAGCTGCGAGTCCTGCGCCAAATTCCTCCTCTGCCTCCTCGTCCTCAGCCTCCACTGCAGGCACAATTCGGAGTGCTCTTCCACCATACACCAATGCAGAGTACAGTGGTATCACGCTGTTCTGCACCTGGTTTGCCTGGGCAAACAGAGTTACACCGGGGAGGACCTGCTCAGTGTCCTTCAAGAGGAAATAATCGAAACCTGGCTATCTCATCACCAACTGAAGATAGGAACCATGGTCACTGATAGTGGGAAGAACATTATGTCTGCACTGCGTCAAGTAGTGCTGACCTATGCACCCTGCATGGTGAATGTCTTTAATCTGGTTGTAAAGTCTTCGACCCAACTCAAGACATCCTTAAAATGGCCAGTGCATTCACTCTTTCACTGCAAAGCTCGCCCTCCTTGAGCTCCAACATCGTCTCAAATGCAACGTTTCCACTCTGCACATGTTGGTCCGACTATATGAGCAGAGGAAGGCCGTAAACGATTTCTTGATGATGCAGGCTGACAGGAGTACTCCCCTGTGTAAATTTGACGTTAGCCAGTGGCAGCTCCTGCTAGACACCTGCCGTTTGCTCAGGTTCTTCGAGGAGGCCGCTTTATTTGTCAGTCGCCCGGACTACAGGATGAATAATGTCATTTCACTCTTTCATGTCCTGGAGCAGATGCTGATAAATGTGGCTGGTCAGGGGACCGAAGATGTGGCGCCCTGTGGGGGCGGAACTGGTGGAGGAGGAGGAATAGTAAGAGGAGGACGTTCCTGAACAAGCAATGTATACAAAAATGTGTGGTTTATCTGCACAAGTGACAGGAAGGGAGCAGGAGGAGCTAGAGGGCAATGAAGAAGACCAGGCAGATGGCCCCAACACAACGTGGCAGTATGCAGTGGAGATAGAGGCAGGGAGTCCTTCTGAGTCCCTTCTGCCAGATACATGCTGAGATGCTTGCGTAGTGACATCCATATTATCACCATTCGGCAGAGGGATGACTACTGGCTCTCCTCCATATTAGACCCTCACTACCAGATCAAAATGAGGGCCTTTTTTCCACTTCCTGAGAGGGAAGATAGACTCAACTACTATCGAGACATCCTATGTAGTCATTTGGTCACTGCCTATGTGCACCAAACTTGATTTGTGGTGGCAGCTGGCTGAGCCCTGGACAAGCTTTCCTGCCCCACCAGTAGTGTGGCATCAGAGCGGGTGTTTAGTGTGGAGGGGGACATAGGTATCCCAAAGAGAACTCGCCTTTCAACATAAAATGTTTAGATGAATCAGCCATCGATCAGTCAGGATTTTCACACACCAGTGCCTATTGCATCAGACTAGATCATTCTGAGTGCCACACCAAAACATTGTGAGAAATGGCCCGCTACTTCTGGCCATATGCTTCCGCCACTATTCTGATGCTGCCAACCGCCTGATGCCACACACCTGCTGCCTCTGCCATCTTCTCCTACTGCCGCTATCTTGTGCTGTTAATGCTACTGCTGTTGTCCCCCACCTCCCCACTCTGTGACCGGGCCTCTATGTTGACTCCTCATGCTATTGACACCCTCACCATTCTATAACTGGGCCACTATATTGACTCCTCATGCTGTTGCCGCCCTTTCCACTCTGTGATGGGGCTCTATATTGATTCCTCTCGCTGTTGCCACCCTCACCACTTTGTGACTGGGCCACTGTGTTGACTCCTCATGCTGTTGCCACCCTCGCCACTCTGTGCCTGGGCCACTATATTGACTCACGCTGTTGCCACCCTCGTCACTCTTTGAAGGGGCCACTAGTGTCTCTATTTGGCTTTGTTGACCATAAATGTTCACCATTTATTTTACCCTTCTTCTGAATTGTTAGAAGAACCAAAAAATGAAAGACAAAATGGATCCTGTCCTTGGGGCATCCATAAGACCTCTAGCACATGGTCAATATTTTGCATCAGGATATGCTTTTGATTTGGGAGCTAAAAGCAGGAGTGGGTACAAAACACAGAAGACATGCAAATATTCCCATAACGTGTCATCTCTGTTTTGGATCCACTCCAGTTTTTTTTGGCCTTAGCAATACTGATGGATTACTGAGTAAATGCTGACCATGTGAAGGCAGATGTTCAAAACACAGGATATGCTTTTTGCGCTTGTTCTTATGACAGGTCAGAAGAAGGGCAAAATAAACAGTCAACACAAACTGCCTGTCAATAGTGATGGACGAACATCTGCTGGGTCATTCGGGAATGCAATTGCGCGAATGCGATCAAATGTTCGCGAACCTCAACTTCGCGGCGGGTCCCATTCATTTTAATGGCAGGCGAATCTGAAAAACCTCCAGGTCATATTTGCAGCCACAAAATACTTACAAGATGTGCACACATAGTCCCACAACATGGTGTGGCAGTGGAGCTGCCAGAAGGCCATAGGAAGGCCATTCAAGTGGCGTATCTCACCCAGAGAAAGCTGGGTGAGAACAAGAAAGGTTGGGAAAATAGTTTTTCCCACTGTCTGCAGCAGTCAGGCTGGTAATGGGGATAATTAGCAGCCAGCTGAGGAGCTTGGATTAATGTGGGTTGAGCTTCTCAATCAGGGCTCCCAGTCTGGGAAAGGAGCAGGCTGTGTCAAGGCCTGTGGGAGCCGGGACCCTCTAACTCTGTGTGTAGGGTAAGCACTGGTGATGTGTTTTGGGGAGCTGGGTGGTAGACCCAGATCCTGCAAGAGAGGGAAAGACTGTTTAGTCAGTGGCCAGACGGCCGAGGATTTATTTTTATGAATTCTTTGTACTGCTGTTGTGACAATAAAGCTGGTCATGGCCAGTTTGCACCCGAATCTACAGTGGTGGAGTGGCTTCTTGTCGTGTGCCAACCGTCTAAGGTGATAAGACGGCGATCTGGAAGAGCTAAATGACCCCGAGTTGTTACATATGGTGGAGGTATGCTATGGCATGAAAATGGCACACGAAGCTGGGTGCTGCAAAGCTAAAAGGGCAAGACAACAGGTTGCTAAGGGCACCAGGAAGCGTTGTCTGCTGTGGGATTGCTGGACAGAAGTGTCCGTGCTGAAAAGTTAAAAAGCACTTGGTTGCTAGGGGCAACGACGAGACAGCAGGTGCTGCTGCAAGTTGTTCTTTGCTGTGTGTGAAGTTAAAGGGCCGGAAGCTTTGTTTGTCCAGTGGAGCAGGTGCTGCTCATAAGCGTGTGGACTATTTTGCTGTGGTGTGAGTAAAACTGCAGTGAATTAAAGGGCCAGTAGCCCAGCAAAGGGGACTAGTTGCTGACAATTTTTCCTGCTACCATGGGTCTTATGGAAGAGTACGTCCGCCGGCGCTGGCGCATACAGCAGGGAGAAGAAATGGCCATAGCGATTGGCTATACTAAAAATGAATTGGCAAAATTTGATGTAGAGCGAGAGGCTCTGGAGGTGCAGCTGGCCCTAAAAATGGGGTCCTCGACACTGTATGGACCCTGCACAAAGTTCCCCGAGGACAGACATGTGGCCGGAGTTCCCAAGGAGAAGCAAAGGTGTGCAGTTGCCATGGGCAACTGTCGGGAAGATAAAGAGAAGACAAACGGTGCAATTCTCAGGAGTTCCCATATCCCCTGCAACTGTGCACGGAGCCCAAAAAGGTGCGGATGGAGTGACTGTCTGGAAAAAGACAGGAGACAAGTCCAAGGCGTCTCCCGTGGCAACTACTGCATTGAGGAAAAGGGAGGTGACCATGCTGGAGATATTCCTGGACTACCCTTATCTTCCGGGAGTGCTGAGTCAGTGACGACAATCGGTAAGACTGTTCCTGTTGATAGTTTTGTGGCAGTGAGCCGGCGGCAGTTGCTACCTGCCGGGCCGCTGAGTGATAAAGCGCTGCGGCGAGAAAATGTCTCAAAAATGAGTGACTATGGGAAAAATGCTGTGTCTGAACAGGCTGTAAAGCCTGTTGCAGTTACTCCCTCGCAGGAATCTGCAGGGGAGAAGCTCACTGTGTTGTCTAAAGTGCCTGTGACCAAGGCTAGATTTGGGATGGGGAAAATCAGAGATCCCATGCTAGCCTGGGTAAGAGGTAGAATGATGAATGTTCGGGACAATTATGTGAATACTGTGGACTATCCGGTGGTCCTCACGGAGGGTGAGAGCATGGTGGGAACAGAGACTGATGGACTTGATGTTGCAAATATGCTCATACATGATGTAATGTGGGGCAATGGAGACACTTCTGTAGAAAGTAATGAAGCTCCTACAGAACCTGTACCCGTCCCTTTAAATGAAGGTGTAAGGGAAATGCAGATAGAAAGCAATGGTTTAAGTGAAATGACCATTGGAAACAATGGTGCAGACACGGTGCCAAGTGAAGGTGCAGAGTTTGTTGAAATGTATAATGATAATGTGGATCTATGTGCAAGAAGTGATGAGGATGATGACAGTCCTTTTCCTTTGCAGGCTGTGATTGGGGGAGAAGCTCCCCCTGTTGGTAAAAATGTGGATGGTATAAAAATGCTAATTGATGTTGAGAGCTCACAACTGAGGGCAACCACTGTGAAAAATGTGCAAGTACATGGGGCAGTCCTAGAGGGTGTACCACACGCACTAGAAGTGGATATGCAGTCTCCACAGGTTTCTATGATTAATAAAATGTCCCAGGTGGGGATTAGCTCATCGGTGCCCCTAGAGGACAGGATTGAGAATGACACGAGCGGTATAGATAACGCAGGTTCTGTGACCGATAGTAACTCGGAGAGAGAGGCTTCCATGTCTAGGTCTTGCCAAACTAAAGTGGTTACTAGTAGCGACCATATGACTGTTATATCTGACGAGACGAGAGTTCAGTCGGGTGACGTCAGCCTAGTGTCTGAAGCTCATATCCAGTCAGTCTTGGATGACCTGACAGGACACTACAGCTGCAAACAGGAGGCTGACCTCACTCTCGCCACACGGTCCCTAGATACGATGGAGAAGGGACTAGCTGTCGTCACGGAGTCACTAAAGAAGGCTGCAGAAGGGTCAAAAGAGGAGACCCCGGAAAAGATGGGTGAACTGAAGGGTCTACCGCCTGGTATCCTGGGGAAGGGAAAATACTCCAGAAAGACACAAAAGTCTATAGTAAACATCAACAATGGGCTTGAAGAGTCCCTGGGTGGAAATCCCACAGAGTGTCTAAGGAAGAATGGTGGTACTCCTACAACTGCTGTTACACCAGAACAGAGTGAAGAGCAGCTAGAACAGAAGGCCCAAGAGTGGGAGTGGGGCGCTGCTAACAAGCTGGTGCGAAAAACTAAAAAGAAGACCAAGGCCCACTTCTTGGCTAGAGCCCTTGAAAAAGCGCTTGAGGAGCGTGACTTATTTGAGAGGCTGAACAGGCAACTCAGAGCAGAGATGGATGAGCTCAAAGGAGGACGTCGAGAAGGACGTCTATGAGTTGGGGAAGTCTCAGCGTGCTCTTGTGCCGCAGGTGAAAGAAAACGAGAAACCTGAAGAGGAGGATTCTCTGAAAGAGGCCAAGAAGGTAGAGCCTGTTAAGAATAGGTCTGGAGATGGTGGTGCTGCAGTATCAACCGAGGCAGAGAAGATGGATGATCTTTCTGTTGAACCCGTTGATGGGGCTGATGTGGATGCAGAAGCCAAGAGACTCGGGACGGGGTGTAGCCAAGACTTGGTCATGCAAGACATTACTTCAGCCAGCGGTCTGCTGGGGACGAAATACGAGGGGACTGACGCCCACCATAAAGATGTTGTCTACTGCTGTGAGGTGGTTATCGTAGAGCCTGCACAAGAGGAGAACAGTTTCCGGAGTGAACCTCTGGAGGGATTGCCAGAAGACAACGAGTCTGGTGAAGACCCTGATGTCCCCAGTGCCTCTAACCTTGATGAGAAAGAGGAGGAGGAGGAGCTAAGAATGCAAGTATGTGATGCTGTGTCCGAGAAGGATGAAAAGGCTATCAAAGTGACTGAAGACTCCGAAAGAGACTCAAAGGCTGAAGAAGATGAGGCTGATGAGTTGGAGTGGGAGAAATCATCAGATGTTCCCATGACCAAAGAAAAGGCTGAAGAAGAGTCTGCCGAAGTGAGGGAACAGTTCCGTCGAGAGTTGCAGCAGTCCAAGAAGGGACATGAGGAGCATGTGCTGATGCCAAATGTGGAGAGAAAAAGAAAAACGAAAAGAGAGAGGCCACGGGTGCGAAAGTGCATCATCCTCACTCGTGAAAGAGAGTACCGGGTCATGAGATGGGCAAGAAAATCCCGTAGGTCTTATCTGCTCCATACTAAACTCATGCGGGTCACAAACCAGGCGCTATTGGCCTGGGTCTGGCAGAATAAGGGGAAGACTGTAGGCCAGGTCGATGCCCTCTCACGAGCATCTTGGTTGGATGCTAGTGTTAACCCCTACGGGGTTGAACAAAGGGGGGGGGATATGTGGCAGTGGAGCTGCCAGAAGGCCATAGGAAGGCCATTCAAGTGGCGTATCTCACCCAGAGAAAGCTGGGTGAGAACAAGAAAGGTTGGGAAAATAGTTTTTCCCACTGTCTGCAGCAGTCAGGCTGGTAATGGGGATAATTAGCAGCCAGCTGAGGAGCTTGGATTAATGTGGGTTGAGCTTCTCAATCAGGGCTCCCAGTCTGGGAAAGGAGCAGGCTGTGTCAAGGCCTGTGGGAGCCGGGACCCTATAACCCTGTGTGTAGGGTAAGCACTGGTGATGTGTCTTGGGGAGCTGGGTGGTAGACCCAGATCCTGCAAGAGAGGGAAAGACTGTTTAGTCAGTGGCCAGACGGCCGAGGATTTATTTTTATGATTTCTTTGTACTGCTGTTGTGACAATAAAGCTGGTCGTGGCCAGTTTGCACCCGAATCTACAGTGGTGCAGTGGCTTCTTGTCGTGTGCCAACCGTCTAAGGTGATAAGACGGCGATCTGGAAGAGCTAAATGACCCCGAGTTGTTACAATGGACACTGACATACCAGAAGTATTAAGCGAATCTGTGATCTACAAGCATTATTTTTTTATATGCGAAATTTCGGCAAAGTATTAATCACAAGAGCACATGCGCTAGGAAGGCGTGGCATATAGCAACTGGTTAGCACCACTCAGACACACACTATATACTGCAAACACACATAGTCTATAGATTATAGTTTGGAGAAGCTTTCTTTGTCAGACCGCCAGTATTTGCTGGTTCATTTAGAGTTACTCAGAGTGCACCACAGGGAGGCAAACCAGCTGTACATCCCATACCGTACTTTCACTTGACTAAACAGGTACATCTCTGCTTAGCTGGACAATATCTGATAGCTCAGACCCCACCCACATACAGTCGTAATGCAATTCCATCTTCTAACCGTAACAGTAAGGCCGCATGTGTAGCATCCCCAAGTCAGGGCAATGTGTGGAACTAACCTGGGGAATGCCAGTGATGGAGAGGCCGGCACGCTGCTCCTCTGGGGCACTCTCTGGGTTCTTGAGGGACACAGCCAGGTGGAAGGTGAGGTGCCCTTGGTGTTATAGTTTAACGTGCCTATGGCTAAGTCCCTGATATGTCGTGACGCCAGTGCCAGTAAACGGTGGCACACCGTATTTACAGTAGGAATAACAGAGGTGCAGACTGGTAACTTGAAAACAGAATTCAAACTTTACTGAAGACAGTGATGATACAGTAAGCAGTCTTTCCAACAGTTCCTTTTTTGCAGACAATCAAAATTGCAGTGGTCTTACATCCAGCAAGGTTAAACAGAGGGTGATAATACAGGACTTGGAATTGCAGGTGAACCTTACTTTCTTCCTGACTCGTCCTGACTGGAATTGATGCTTCAAGGCCCCAATGCCCTACTTCTGGCTTATATCCTTGAATCTCCAGTTTATAAAGTACCTCCTCTTGACGTTTAGTACCTCTTGCTCTAGGGATTGCCTCTGGGTTCTGCACTCCTTCTCCTAGGGTACCATCTTCCTAGGGTGGATTCCTCACAGGCCGTGAGGCCTGGGTTTGGCCTTCACAGGCACATGGCCTGCACTTGTCTAAGGCACACTCTAGACTCCCTGTCCTTCCCCTGACTGGGCCTTATATAGACTAGGGCAACCTAGCTCCCTCTAGTGACTAGAGCTGGAATTACATCCCTAGCCGGCCTGCACATAGGACATTTCACAGTAACAGGAGAATCAAATACCATAAATTACATTGATTTACATTGCATGGTACAAATAGGACCTTTACCAGCCTCCTCCTAAAATGAGAGGAGCGACAGCAGCCAAGTGACCCTTCCGTAGTGACGGGCAGTACAACTCCCGTACACTACATACCCCGCTGCTTTAAGCTGAGTACGCCCTCGTACTCTACCAGGGTACCGCCCTACTGGAATTTCCACCTGAAAGAGACAAAAGAAAAACATGCAAGAATACATACATATCAGTACTCAATTCTATCTGCATCGACAATTGCCATCAGGTCCAGCTGACTGACGGAGAAGTGCGGTGACAAGGGGCGTCGCTCTCTTTCTTCAGGATAAAGAGTGGAACTGGGGCGCTGACCTGGCACAGCGGATGTTAGGGAATACCAGGATAGTCCATGACAATGAGTGAGTCCATAAAGCATATCACAGAGACTCGCACACAGGGGTCCATCTCTGGGCACATAGACTTAGATAAAATATGTTTTAGCAATAAATACGGTCAGCAGCACATACATAAAATGACAATACAGGACTCTGACAATACCAGGGTAACATCTTCCTGGCAAGTCCTGCGTATATTTAAAGTGCTGACATAAAAGAACCCTTTTCAACCTGAAATGGGGGTTAAAAGGGATAAGGTGCAAATAAAAGCACAACTTGGAGTTATTAAAGTACTTGACGCCACAATGTTAGCAGCAGGCAGGATGTCCCGGAACAGAAAGAGGCAGGCTGGGAGCAGTGGTTCCACAGTGGCAACTTATCTTCACAAAAATGCCACCGGCCGTGGGGAACTGGCAGCAAGCTCTACCAGCCTGGCAAACTTAAAGGAACAGTTCCTGCAACATGTATGATGTCCCTGTGAGAATGAGCAAAAAATGGCCTAGCAGGCCTGCTCACAGGTAGGTGTCAAATGAGCCCCGTTCGTCGGAGGTAGTGCAGCCCTGTGCTGCAGGTAGTCTGGGCCATGCACCAGGGCCACATGGAGGGGGTGCCCACCAAAGGGAATGGGCTGGAAACATCACCGGTATTGGGCCTACCCACCTCATTGGCCCGCTGGGTTGCGGACACACAGGAGCTGCTGGCCTCGGGACACGGGCCGGCGCTGGGGTAGACACTTCCTCCGGCCGGGACATAACGCTCCCGTCACGGCGGACTCGGCTCCTGGCATAAGTCAATTTATCCGCTGTTACACGGACCTTGGGTGGCTCAGCGTTAGCGGTAGGACCTTGGACTACCGGTTCAGGATGCACAGGGGGCACAGGTAACTCACCACCGCTGGACTGCTGTGCTGTCTTCTTAGCATCTGCCACTTGCCGCAGGCCATCCAGGTAAGCCTGTAAGGAAGCGATCCGCTCCTCCAGGGCGGAGATCTCACTGCTGGATTCCGGCACACTTGCAGCAGGCTCAGACGAGGTTCTATCATGGCGGTTCTTCCGCAGGTCATCCATGGCTTCACTGAACTGGGCCATCCGCGCCCAATCAGCGGCTGTCTTCTCTCGTCGCGGCAGCTCTGGAGAGGGATAAGGACTGGGAGGCTTGTCGAGGATCGTCGGCTGCCAGAAAATGTTCGGGCCGAGAAAGGAACTCTTCTCCTGGTACGTATTCCGGATGGGTCCCGGCGGGTCCTCTGCCTCCACCGGATCTTCGGTTTCTTCCCAGTCTTCCGGTACCGGTCCTGGACGGGTCACCGCAGTAGCATATGGGCCTCGCAGGCCCTCTGCGGGAGTGAACTCCACTTTCTCTCCGACCGCTAGATTATGCAGTCGCCCACGGGAGATAGCTGCGCTTGACGGACCGGCGATTCACATAATAGTCCCGGTTGGTGCCGGTTTCTTGGATGAAGCCGAATCCTCTAACCTTGTCAAACTCGAGCACAACTCCGGTGCGGCGTTCGAGCTGGGGCTTGCTGTCCCTGGAATCTTCATAGATCCGCTTGGTGACTTCTTCAAAGTACTTTTTCTGAGTGGTGGTTTTTAAAGTTGCCGCCACTCGGATCTCGGCCATCAGGGCCGACCACGCGGGGTTCCGCGGGAGGAAGCCTTCTCGCTGCGGGTGGAAACGGCAGGGTTCGGCTTGTGGCCATGGACAGGTTTGGGCCATGTCGCTGGGAGTATACGCTGGGGGCGCAGGGCGCTCCTTAGTTGCTCCTGAGGTCGCCTCCATTGCACCAACTACGGCTCCGGATCCCTCCGATTCAGGTAGGAAACCCCGTAGCAGGGTGAGCCACTGTTCCAGCAGGCTCCACCCCGTCGATTCTTGCACGCCCCCTAGGTATTCCAGTATAGGGTAGGCGGTGTCCATATTATAATCCTCAAGGGAAGGCGTTACCTCCAGGTCGTCTCCTCCTCCTTCTTGGAGGGTTTTGGCGCCAAATTTTCGCGCCACTGAGGACAGTGATGGCGCAAGAAGAAGTCCAATGGCGCCGGCGGCCATCTTGGACGCCATGATGCATCAATTCAATGACAGCAAGCAGCGGTAGTAAAACAGCATAAAAGTCCACAAAAATGCACTTTGAAGTGGCGATTTTCTTCCTCTTGATAGCGCAACACTGCACAGCGCTTCCTGGAGGTTTTTGGGACACTTTTCTGTACGTTTTAGGTCCGCAAAGTTCAATAAACAAACAGGCGTTTTGTCACTTGGCAAACTGGTGAAGGCACAAAGTTCACGTTTTTGCTCACAGTCCGTAAAACGTGCGTATCCTGTTCGTGACGCCAAAATGTAGCATCCCCAAGTCAGGGCAATGTGTGGAACTAACCTGGGGAATGCCAGTGATGGAGAGGCCGGCACGCTGCTCCTCTGGGGCACTCTCTGGGTTCTTGAGGGACACAGCCAGGTGGAAGGTGAGGTGCCCTTGGTGTTATAGTTTAACGTGCCTATGGCTAAGTCCCTGATATGTCGTGACGCCAGTGCCAGTAAACGGTGGCACACCGTATTTACAGTAGGAATAACAGAGGTGCAGACTGGTAACTTGAAAACAGAATTCAAACTTTACTGAAGACAGTGATGATACAGTAAGCAGTCTTTCCAACAGTTCCTTTTGCAGACAATCAAAATTGCAGTGGTCTTACATCCAGCAAGGTTAAACAGAGGGTGATAATACAGGACTTGGAATTGCAGGTGAACCTTACTTTCTTCCTGACTCGTCCTGACTGGAATTGATGCTTCAAGGCCCCAATGCCCTACTTCTGGCTTATATCCTTGAATCTCCAGTTTATAAAGTACCTCCTCTTGACGTTTAGTACCTCTTGCTCTAGGGATTGCCTCTGGGTTCTGCACTCCTTCTCCTAGGGTACCATCTTCCTAGGGTGGATTCCTCACAGGCCGTGAGGCCTGGGTTTGGCCTTCACAGGCACATGGCCTGCACTTGTCTAAGGCACACTCTAGACTCCCTGTCCTTCCCCTGACTGGGCCTTATATAGACTAGGGCAACCTAGCTCCCTCTAGTGACTAGAGCTGGAATTACATCCCTAGCCGGCCTGCACATAGGACATTTCACAGTAACAGGAGAATCAAATACCATAAATTACATTGATTTACATTGCATGGTACAAATAGGACCTTTACCAGCCTCCTCCTAAAATGAGAGGAGCGACAGCAGCCAAGTGACCCTTCCGTAGTGACGGGCAGTACAACTCCCGTACACTACACATGCACACACGCTTGTTTTTTCACAACTACGGACCTTAAAAACCTGCGCGGCTCTCCTGCAGAGTGGATGAGCGCACGACGTCATTGGTTGCTAACTCACTATAATGCTGTGCGCTTCTTGCCGCCACCACTGTACAGTAATACACTTGTATAGATCATACACATGGGCGTAGCTATACGGGGTGCAGAGGTAGCAGTCGCTACCGGGCCCAGGAGCCTGAGGGGGCCCAAAGACCCTTGTGCCGCATAAGAAGACACACAAAGCACTGAGGGAAGGGGGGCCGAAGCTGAACTCCTGCACCAGGGCCCATGAGCCGTTAGCAACGCCCCTGATCATACAAGTGTATCCAGTGGCGTACACACAATCCATGGGGCCCCCTGCCTGCCGCCCCCCCCCCTTTTCTGAGACTGCTGCTAAGGGCCATTTCAGCCCCAGTTTACTACTAAAATTAAACGTTTTGGCTAAATAAAGTATAATACAAAAATGTTACCTATCACTTGCCCTACACTTTAGCAAAAAAATGAATACATTTTATATGGCAGTTACACTTTGGGCTACCAAGGGCTCTTTCCGTGCGGCTAATCCGCTGCGTGAATGAGTACCAAGCCCCATTTCGGACAGAGACTCGGAGCAGTAACATGATTGACTGTGATCTTTTTACTACAAAATCACGTTGACAGCTTTATCTCACTGTGATTTTGTAGAGAGGCACGGAGCATTCTCAATCATGTCACTACTCTGTGTCTCTGCTGTCCAGAACAGGGCTTGGCACTCTTTCATGCAGCGGATTAGCCGCACGGGATCCGCTCGTGTTAAAGAGCCCTAAGCCCAATGGCTACACTCACCCACTCCTAATAAAATCTGGTCCTACCTCATCCCGGTTGTTGCTGACGTCGGCGTGATGTCCGTTGGATCCAGAACATGTTCCCTGTGATGATAGAGAAAAAAGAATAATCATATAAGGAAGGGATGATGACTGCCCCTGTGAAATAACCAGCAGGGGGCGCTGTGCTGGCCTGTAAGACTAAGCCATGCCAATGTATAGCAGGGTAATCTAGTGCTACCACACAGTACTAATGCCCACCTTTGTTCCTGTCACAGTTGTTATGCCTTGATATGTGCCCCCTCACAGTAGTTATGCCCAGATATGTGCCCCCTCACAGTAGTTATGCCCAGATATATGCGCCCTCACAGTAGTTATGCCCAAATATGTGTCCCCCTCACAATAGTTAGGCCCAGATATGTGCCCCTCACAGTAGTTATGCCCAGATTTGTGCGTCCCTCACAGTAGTTATGCCCAGATATGTGCCCCCTCACAATAGTAATGCCAAATATGTGCCCCCTCACAATAGTAATGACCAGAATATGTGCCCCTCACAGTAGTAATGCCAGATTATGTGTCCCCTCACAGTAGTTATGCCCAGATATGTGCCCCCTCACAGTAGTAATGACCAGAATATGTGCCCCCTCAAAGTTATGCCCAGATATGTGCCTCCCTCACAGTAGAAATGCCAAATATGTGTCCCCTCACAGTAGTTATGCCCAGATATGTGCCCCCTCACAGTAGTAATGACCAGAATATGTGCCCCCTCACAGTTATGCCCAGATATGTGCCTCCCTCACAGTAGAAATGCCAAATATGTGTCCCCTCACAGTAGAATTGCCAGATTGTGTCCCCTCAAAGTAGTAATGCCAGATTATGCGTCCCCTCACAGTAATATGCCCAGATATGTGCCTGCCTGCCGGCCTGGAGAGGGGGTCCACAGGCGGCCGGGCCCCCTCGAGTGCGACCCCTGTGTGTATGCCGGTGAGTGTATCACAGTACAGCGGTGACGCTGTGTGCTTGTCAGCTCTGCAGGACGGCAGTCCATGTTTCTATGGTCCGTAGTTGTGAAAAAATACGCCCGTGCGCAGGCGGCCTAAATCTAATATTTCCACTTCAAAGACTTACAAACTTTTTTCAGTTTACTTGAGTAAATTATTTTGGGATTATATGCTCGCATTTTTTTCTTGCAGCGGATGTTAGGGCGGAGATACGACTGCAGCCGGTCCCACGTCGAGAAGCAGCGAATGGTCAGACATGAAGCGCAGACACCGCCAGTTTATAAAAATATTCTGGGACAAAAAATGCCCATGTAGATGCGTAAATAACTTTTGTATGTTTTGCCAACCCTCTGTAATGTATACAGTGCTCAGCAAAAGTATTCACCCCCCTTGACTTCATTCTTTTTTATTTTTTGTCTCACATCCTGGAATTAACATGGATTTGCTTGAGAAATTGCATGGCTATTGTTATATCGTAATGCAGACCGGCCAGGCAGACGAGCGGCAGCGTGACTGACTGACATCACATGGCTGCCCGGCCTACTTTAATAATGAAGCAGGTGGCGCAGGCATGTGACGTCAGTCAGTCACGCTGCCGCTCGTCTGCATTACGATATAACAGTAGCCCTGTGAGTGTAGGATATATTGAATGTTATACTACAGAGGGGGCAGCATGAATCATTATTAATTGAATTACACATTTTATAACTGTACTGGAGCGGCGGGGCCGGAACACAGTGAACGCACTGGCCCCGCCGCAATTGCTGGCCACCAGCTCCTCCTCCCAGTCCCTCCCCGCTGGTACATCGCAGCCTGCGATTCTAGAGCATCGCAGGATGCGATGTCAAAATGTCAGCATGGTAGGTGGCGGAACGCCGTTCCGGTGCATTCCGCCAGAAAACAAGCACTGCATGTATCCCCTTAACCCACTTAAGTGTTGGTTTAGCAGTGTGTTTGGGGGCATTGTCCTGCTGGAAGGTGAACCTCCGCCCTAGCCTCAAATCACACACAGAGTGGTGCAGGATTTGCTCAAGAATATACCTTTCCATCTTTCCCTCAACTCTGACAGCAAAGAACTTTGTATTCTGTGGCTGGAGGTACATTAGGCATTCCCAAGACAAATAAGTAAGTGTCGGCCAGTAAAGGCCCCAAAAATTAGCCAACAGGCGTTCACCTGACAGCAAAGAACTTTGTATTTTATGGCTGGAGGTACATTAGGCATTCACAGGATAAATAAGTAAGTGTCGGCCAGTAGAGGCCCCAAAAATTAGCCAACAGGCGTTCACCAGACAGCAATGAACTGTGGCTGGAGGTTCATTAGGCATTCACAGGATAAATAAGTGTCGGCCACTAGTACAGGCCCCAAGAATTAGGCATTCAATGGACATAAAAGGCCATTTATGCCGCTGTATTTACCTAAGACAGGGACCATGAATTGTTTTGGGTGGTGGCGGATATTTGTGGGCTGTCATGAGGAATTTGAATCAAACTGGTCACAAACTGGTCACATGTGTTGAATTCCTCTGAGATCCATGCCTCATTCATTTTTAGAAATGTGAGGAAGTCCAGTCACGATCTCCCCCTGCTGCACTGAATGTCCTTCCGGACAGGACACTGGACGAGGGGCAAGCCAACAGTTCCATGGCAAATTGTACCAGCTCTGGCCACAGGTCAAGCCTGCCCACCCAGTAGTCCAGGGGTTCATCGCTTCTCAGAGCGTCCACATCGGCCCTTAACCCGATGTAGTCAGACACCTGTCGTTCTAGGCGTTCCCTGAGGCTGGATCTGGAGGACAGCTGTCGATTGGTTGGCTGAAAGAATGATCTCATATCAGAAATGACCAACACATCTCTTCTTGCAGGCGCCCTCTTCTTGCAGGCGCAGTTGGATTGGTACCCGCAATTGCTTCTCTGTAAGTGGAATTTCCTCTTCCAGCACCCGCAAAAGCAGAATGCAGCATTTCTCGAAGCAAGGCCTGGAAGTGCTGCATTCTGACAGCCCTCTGTGATGGTGGTAAAATATCCGTCATTTTTTGTTTGTACCGGGTGTCTAAGTACGTTGCTGACCTTAAAACACTGGAGCATTAAGGCCCCCATTTGCGCTAAACTGGAAGCGATGTAGTGGCTAGAGATGACCCGAACTATCCGCCGGAGAACAGTTCCCGGCGAACATAGCTTGTTCGCGTTCGCCTCAACGGGCGAACACATGCGATGTTCGGTTCGCCCCCTATACATCATCATTGAGCAAACTTTGACCCTGTACCTCACAGTCAGTAGACACATTCCAGCCAATCAGCAGCATACCCTCCCTCCCAGACCCTCCTACCTCCTGCACAGCATCCATTTTAGATTCATTCGGAATTTGCAGTCTTAGTGAGAGGAGGGAGAGTGTAGTTGCTGCTGATTTAATAGTGAAATCGATAGCTAGGCTAGTGAATTCAGTGTCCAGTCCAGTCCTGAAAGACTCATCTGATCTCTGCTGTAAGGACAGCGTCCTGACAGCACCCCAAAAAGCCCTTTTTAGGGCTGCAACATTAGTGTGCTTTTTTTTTTTCCTTTATATACATATTGCAGTTGCCTGGCCTGCCTGTGTGTGAGGAGCTGCAGGCCCACAGACTGTAGTGTGCCCACTGCCGGTGCCCACCCCTGTCATCCCGTGTGGCACAGGACTTTGCATCAAAAAAAGGCATTTAATTTTTACACTTTAATCTAAGGTTAGTTGTCTGCCAGTGTGTGTCAGGCTGACTTCCACTGACTGTAGTGTGCCCACTGCCAGTGCCCACCACTCATACCGGCTGGCACAAGACTTTGCATAAAAAAGGCATTTAATTTTTACACTTTAGTGTAATTTCAGCTGCTTGCCTGCTGCTAGTGTGTGTCAGGCCAACTTCAACTGACTGTAGTGTGCCCACTGCCAGTGCCCACCCCTGTCATCCCGTGTGGCACAGGACTTTGCATCAAAAAAAGGCATTTAATTTTTACACTTTAATCTAAGGTTAGTTGCCTGCCAGTGTGTGTCAGGCTGACTTCCACTGACTGTAGTGTGCCCACTGCCAGTGCCCACCACCCATACCGGCTGGCACAGGACTTTGCATAAAAAAGGCATTTAATTTTTACACTTTAGTGTAATTTCAGCTGCTTGCCTGCTGCTAGTGTGTGTCAGGCCGACTTCAACTGACTGTAGTGTGCCCACTGCCAGTGCCCACCCGTCATCCCGTGTGGCACAGGACTTTGCATTAAAAAAAGGCATTTAATTTTTACACTTTAATCTAAGGTTAGTTGCCTGCCAGTGTGTGTCAGGCTGACTTCCACTGACTGTAGTGTGCCCACTGCCAGTGCCCACCACTCATAACGGCTGGCACAGGACTTTGCATAAAAAAGGCATTTAATTTTTACACTTTAGTGTAATTTCAGTTGCTTGCCTGCTGCTAGTGTGTGTCAGGCCCACTTCCACTGACTGTAGTGTGCCCACTGCCAGTGCCAACCACTGATACCGGGTGGCACAGTAGCTTGCCGATAAATAAGGCATTTAATTTTTAGACAGTAGTCTAAATTCAGTTGCTTGCCTGCTGCCAGTGTGTGTCAGGCCCACTTCCACAGACTGTAGTGTGCCCACTGCCAGTGCCCACCACTCATACCGGGTGGCACAGTAGCTTGCCGATAAATAAGGCAT